>OY728160.1:1740197820-1741447820 GCA_963277665.1 Viscum album
AAATCAAAATTTAAAATGTTCATGATTGGTGAATACATAATGGGGATGCATGTGATATAGAAGGGGGATTACACATTCATTTAATAGGAAAATTATACAAGAGTGCTGCTGAATAAAATCAATATGCATGATTCCAAACCAACACTGACTCAAATTGTGATTGGAACAAAACTGGTAATGGATAAGGATGAGTCTTATTTAGATACCACAATGTAAAGAAGAATCAATGGAAGCCTATTGTACTTAACTGAAACATGGATATATATTGTCTTTGAATCATTATTAGTGGACTTATTTCAAAATAAAATGAAGCATGATCATATGGTGGTAGTGAAAAGAATCACATTGTACATTCCAGGAACATACAATTATGGATTATACATGGGAAGAGATAGTGAACTAGCCATTTTTTCTGATATTGAATGCGATATATATTTTTTTGACAGAATTCCCACAAGTGGTCGACAATTATTAATTAGAAACAATTTTTAGGGATGGTTGTTTAATAAAAAAGGAGAGAACATCTCTTAGTGCTACTAAAGCTTAGTATATCTCCACTACAAAGGCTTGGTCTCAACTATTATGGATGAAACAATAACTTACTGATATTGGTGATGTGGTGAAAATCCAATGGTCATTTACTATGATAAGAAGAGTGAAGTTGATCTTACAAATAATCATGCTCAAAATTCTCATACAAAATAAAATTGAATCAGATATCATTTTATCATGGAAAAGGATGAACAATGAATGCTTTAATTGGATCATGTCAAAAATAAAGATCAAGTGGCTAACATACTGACAAAGTCATTATTAGCACTTGTGTTTGAAGAAGCATCTGTTGAACCTCAGTGTTCAACCCCCTCCCATTACATGAGGAGGTTATGAAGGTTCCCCTATCCCCTATTGTTTTAACTATTTTAATCTATTTATAGATCTGATGCAAGTTTATTGGGGATATACTATCCAAGTGTAGTGGTTTTCTGATCTAAAAAAGTCAATATTGGATTCTTTGGGTTTATTTACTATTAGGGAGAATTGATAAATTAAATTATTTGAAGTTGTAGGTGAATTGAGAAAATGGGGGAGAATGAAAACTTTATATTTTTTTAGTTGTAGGAGAATGGATTATAGAGACAGTAGTGTTCAGGGAATGTGATGATTATGTGACAGAGTCAAAGAATTACTTGGATATCTTTAATAATTCCATGACACAATAAATCAATTCATTCTTCCCATATTTTTTTTTCTACACCGAACATTGTTCATGTAGACCTAGAGTGTTGGATGAGTTGTTTCTTTCATATCTTGTTTTTGATAGTGGCTGGTGCTTCATTGAAATTATCATAAGATTGACAATAAAACCAAAGTGGGATATTATTTGAACTAGGGATATTCATTACTGGAAATAGAGTAATGTTCGTGTTTTTTTTCAATCCTCACATTGATGATCAGGATGATAACAAGGAAATTGATTTTATAGTTCAAGGATACAATATTATTGAAGGTGACACTGTTTCCTAGTGATCACCATATTTTTTGGGTCCAAAATTTTAAAGATGTCTTTCAAAGAATTTTTTTTCTTCAAGTCATTATGAAAATACGAAAAATCACAATTTTTAAAAATATAGTTTATCTGAGTTGTTCTTCACAAATTCTTAATGATTTCTGATGGTGTGGTCCAAGATTATGATAGACATCACAAATAGAGCTGATGTTCTCCATGTTTACAAGAATTGGAGAATCATGAGTGGTGAGAGAAAGCATCATGATTATGATGTTCATTTCAAAAGACTTTTATGGAATGATTTGTAGTTATGATGTGCTTCACATACAGAGAATTTCACTGCTGCATCGCAAAGATAGGAGCGTCATGGAGAAATTTTTTACAAATCCATAAAATCCAGAAAGAGGAAGAGGAGCATCACGAACGACCGAGCCTAAAATTATGAGGCTATCCCCATATAATTTGAATGAAAATTTCCAAGGAAAATTATTGAACACTCTGATTTCATGAAGGAAAGGGAGCTTCGTGAATCCAAATTTCTCTGAGATCATGAGCATTATGAAAAGAAATTATGTGTCTTCAATAATTCCCATTATTTTTATTAATAAGTGCTTCGTTACGAGGGGGTATTCTTCATTGATATTTAGATCATTATGAAGGATATTGTTTCACGATGGTAGGGAGCTTCATGAAGGAATTGTGCTTTGTGAAAGATATTAATGAAAGGAAGTATTTAACATTAGGTTTATGTAGGTTGGGTTTTCAAAGAGCATCATATCAAGTATATGGTTCAAGAACAGTCTCGTGATATGATATGTACAAATACATTAATTCTAACCCATTGAAGTGACCTTGAATATAATGAACCGAGTAGGACATCTCTCACATAAGTGAGCTAGGGGGAGTCGATGGAAGTTTTCTAAGGGATTAATTGTCCTATTCCTAAAACCATATAAAGACCATGTTCTTGGAAAAGAGTGACTATGTCAAAACTTATGTATTCCACATCTTTTTATGAATAGTGGATTTAAGTACGACCGAAATACATTCAGTATATGGTTCATAAAATATCCCCAAGTGATGAACCATGTAGAACTCCCATGTTTTCTCTTTTCATGTGAATTTTGTATTACTTCACTACTCCAAAATATTTGTTTAACTACTTCCAAAAAATGTGGGAACATGATCCCTCACATTAGAAGAAAAATTTGATACTTGATTCAACCCTCCCCACTCAGGGTGCTCCCATGTCATACATGTAGTCCAATAGATATTTGATAACTATCATATTAAATAATAATATTTTAACAGTGTGACATGTTTTGTTTAAACTCAATGTATCGTGTAATTATATGCTAAAATTTGTATTCAGTATAACACAATAAAAACATAGTGTTTCATGTACCACATGCTAATTTTTTTATATCACATGATTAACATAGTGTAGCATGTAATGAAATCCATCATGTAATTTTAATTTACATGAAAAATAATAATCCACAAAAACTCATGGTGTTACATTCTAGCCCCCTTAAAATGAATTTGTCCCTTAAAAATAATCTAGGTAATATATTGTTTAATACATGAAAGTAAATTTCATTTAACCCCAAATCTGAAAAATGGTTAATATAAAAAACATTGGAAGAAGTGAAATTTTATGTGTGAAGGTCATCTGGAATAACACATACTAGGTTTCCAAATCGGAGAACATATTTGGGAAGTGAAAAAATTATTATACAAGAGAAAACTAACACCCAAATACTGATACAGAGTGATATAGAATATGGAAAAGATAAATTTGATTATCAAAAATCCCTAAACAAATGAGGATTTACAAAGGCCATTTATATCATTAAAAATAATGATAATATGAAAAAATTATATTTCATGACCCTTTCCAAAAGATGAATAATTTTTAGGATAAAAAAATTTACTTGGATTCATTCCATTTCATAAGAAAAATATCACATTATGGTTGTGCATTGTTCAATATACCCTTCATCTCTTACTCCATGAAATTAAGGTTAATTTTGTTTCCCTAATGCTCTAACGTATCATAAGATCCATAAATAGAGAGATAAACAATTACTTCTATCAATATTTATCATAACAACTAAATGGTTTTCACTGGTTATCCAACAAGGAAAAAAGCGTCATATGGTGAAGTAATACATTAACCTCTAAAACCTCATATGATGTTTAAATTAAAACTTTTCATTAATGGATAACCTTGTAACCCTTATGATATACAAAATTTTAAAATATGGTTCATAAATTTCTCAAAAACAACTTAACATTAATCCCTCATATAACATAAATTATATCTTTATTGTAACATACCAAACATTTTAGTACCTTCAACCCGTATTCTCTTGAAACATGGTAATAGCCTGAATTACTATAAAACGATATTGTAAACATACATGCTTTGTAATTTCATATATATCCTCTTATCTTATAAAAAATTCATTAGATAATTGCGTTCATCCGTTTACCAATATAATATGTGATTTCATTATTCTAGAATCCAAATAGATAATCACATAAAATTTAACTATAGGATATAAAATAATATTTTCATAGGAATAATTTATATAAAATCAAACATGAAATTCAAAACTAAGGAGAGGAGGAGAAGTATTCTATAATTATCATAGTTAACATCATCCATTATGATAGGATAATATTTCCCTTTTTAGTTTTTATTCAGATTTTTGTGTGGATTATCATCCACATTAACCCTTATATTGAAGAAGATGTTAGAATAATGCCCATACTCCATCCAATTGAATCATTGAACTATTAGTGGTTCATTCTATGAGGATTTATCATTATTCTCATCATTAAATAACTTCATCCCATCACATTTGGATTATACCACTCGTTTAAATTCCATTCAACACCCAAAAATATTAGTAGTCCCCTTATGAAAAATCAATACTTGTTTCATCCCACAAATTTAGAATAATATAAATATCATCTTATTTAATGCACGATTCATTGATTTTCCTTTGAACTCCAATATCATTTACTTAAAAACCATGAGATTGAAACATAAATCCAACCTCTATTTACAAATTAATATCACATAGAGTAATTTCTCCATAGATAATTCTGTATCTTATGTCTAACTCCCATTGGAGACATTGTTTTATGAAACTGATCAACTGATCAACCATTCATTTAGTTTGGATGATAAAACCAGAATTTTAGCTCACAAGTCTTGTAAAATATTCATTATAGGTACCAATAGATTCATTATCCTTTTTCCTTTGATGAAGTAACTCCATATACATCTTGATATGAAGAACATGAGGAAATTACGTATTGAAAAAAAAGTTCTTGTACCCATCCCAAACCATGGAGTCAATTTCATCTCGTTGCCTTGCCTTATTTATAAGATTCAATTATTTATCTACTTCACCATCCAAATGGTATATAGGTTAAATGAATTTTTCATGTTCTAAATACTGGATAAATAAAAATATATTTTCATTGGTATTGATACATTGTTGATAAATTAGTGGATTAATGGTTTTACTGATGTAGGGTTGATGTTTCCTCATGAAGGAATCAACATAATTTTGTTTCCTCCTTTCTTTGTTTGGATGTTCAGCAAGGTTTATGGTATAAGAAAGATGTACGAGTATAGAAATGAAATTTTTTATTCTAGATTCCATAATTTTTGAATAATTTTGGGGAAAAGAATTACATTTTCTATCACACTCATCTTTAAAATGGATACTTTAGGTTCAAAACATTTAATAAACCCCATCCATAACATAAGAAACAATAATCATAAGTATGATTTACATAATCATCAAAAAAATTATAAGATGTCTATATCATGACACCTTTTTAATCAATGATACATTGGTTTATCCTTGGTCATTAATAGTCATGATTTATTTAAATCCTTCATGATGGTTCATAAAGTGATTTTGAATTTTCAAATAATATCCTTCAAGAGTATCAAACAACTTTTACACGAATTTCCATTATCTTGCACACGATCGAAATTGAGTATAGCTCAATATATTGATTATGGGGTTGTTACACATATCTACATATAGGATAGAGGAAAATGTACTTTTATTTTCTATACAGGGATGTAATTTCTTGGAAACCACCCTCTCAATCCATTAACAAAATTCTTGTAAATTTTCTTAAAAATTTACTCACCATTAGACTTATGCTTAGAGACATCCCTTGATATATCCTTAGATATATTCCTAGGGATATCACTATTGTTTTATATTCCTAGTTTCTAATTCTTACCTAAAAATTTCCTTTTACACAATCTATAATTATCTAGGCTTCTCATACATGTATATTACATATTTTTAGATTAATATTCATCACATTGCACAAACAAATTCTAATGAACCGTAATAGTGTAGTGCCTTGGGAAATTTGGAACACAATATTCCAATTTAACGAAAGATGTTCAAAATATCCCTTATTGATCTCCCCCATTAGTACTATTCACAAACATACCCCACATAAAATCATTATTTATAACTTAGGTAAATGAAACATAATAATTGGTGATCTTAGATGTTATGTAAGGGATAACAAGGGAGAAAAATAATAGGCATAATATTTGAAAACCATACCCTTCATATAAAATATCATAATCCTATTCCATGGAATAAATCTTTGATGTTCATAATACATTAATCATAATATGATCGATAACATGATCAATGAGAGCATAACATTTTCATAAAACACTAATTTGGTCAATACTCATAAGGATATAAAATATTATGCTAAGGATACCCCCAAAGTCAATAATAACACATTAGTATTGGATTGAAAACAAATGTACATTCTTTGGGCTTGGACTTACCACCCATTTACCCTTCTATATGGTCATGGGATAACCACACATGTAAAACCCTTTTCAGGTTTGGGATGACCACCCTTGTACCCTTTGATCTCATATAACATTTATGATTACCCAATGAATTAGAGGGAGACATACATCCCACAAATAACATAAAGAAATCTATATTAATGTTTAAAAAACTATCATAAAAATTCATCATATTGTATACCATGATATTAAATGGGTATCAAAAAAATCATGTAATAACCATTAAAAAGGGACAGGTTTTATAATCATTTCATCATAGGCTTACCTGATAAAAGAAGTGGATTTAATGACAATTTTATCATGATAAAATAAATGTAATAGAAATGGATTTCATAAAAAAATTATCATAAACATTAAACATTATAAGAAATAATAATGGTTTTTTTGGATCATATCCCTTGTAGTGCATATGTAACATCAACCGAAGAAATATTATATGTAAAATAATTTTTATCGTTCATTTGGAACATTACTTAAGGAATGTAATATTTCATTGAAATGATACATTGAAAATTAGGGAAATTATTTTCTTTGAGAAAAACATGAAAACATAAAAAATATGCATTGAATAATCATTTAAAAAGTTTCTTGGTGAAAATATCCTTTCTAATTTTATAAAAATAGAAACATAAATCATTTTCAAAATAATTTCCTTTTGAGACAATTTATTTAAAATATAAAAAATGCCAAATTGAATGATTTTTTTTTTCATTTAAATAATATTTGAATAAATTTAATTTAATAATAAAATATTTTAGTGTTCATGATAGTGAGAAATATTATTCTTCACATACTCATTAAAAAATATATTCTATTATCATTTTTTTTGTTAAAATAAAACGGAAATTGTTTTGGAAAACTACCAAAATATTCCCTTTTAATTTTTTTACAAAAAATTAAAACATGTGTAAGAGAGTTATTTAAAATATATTATGAGAATAATAAAAAAACATGTTTTTTTAGAAAATATGGCTTTGGAAGAAAACAGATTTCCAACAGAAGATAAAAATAATGTCGTATTTAATAAAAAGATTTTTGTAAAAATATTAAGTAATAAAGAGGGAAAAAATGGAACAATTAAATGAATATATAATTAATATATAGAGGTAAATTAAATTCATGTGAATAATTTTTCGGTATATTAGGGGATTTCAACATTGGATTCTTGATAATAAACAATCCCAAGAAACGATGATACTATAACATAGAATCATTACAACTTTGGTAACCTTGAATCATAAGCCCTGTTACTAAATAATATAAAATTGATATTATAGTATCATTTGGATAAATAAAGTTGTGATATTACATGTAAAATTTTATTTATATACACCTCATGAAAGAATATAGGGGCGTTTAATGACTTATGTCTAAAAGAAGGGAAATTGAGACAAAAATCCTTTACTGATTTATTAACATTTCAACCATAAACACAATGAAATAAAGATACTAAAATGTGTATGTAAATACCTATAAATTATATAATAATAATCATAAAATATATTCAATGGTTTTACATGTAACATATATAAAATTAGGTGGTGAATATAGCATCCACCTCACTAAATTATAATGTAAGACATAAATCCCTTACTACATGAGTAACTTTTTTATCATAATCCACGTTAATGAATAACATAAAATATAAATTATAAGTAAATAATGTATATTCATGATTTATGATTTCATAGGGATGTATATAAACCATATAAAAGAAACAATTCATGAATTTGTAATAAGTATCTCATAAATAAAAGTAAGATTGGAAATCCCCTTACCTTAAGTCTTGTCTTATATCATGCACATTTGAAACTCATGTATAATAACCATAATTTTATTATTCATGTATCACAGAGAAATATTATTCTATATCATATCATAAATTATTTTCTTATGACCTTTTATTACCCATTTATTAACAACTTCATGTTAAATTTACATTTTGTGTAATAACTACTTTTTTCATATAAGTTTTAATTTGTTACAAAATTTGTCTTATTACTTTGATCATGATATAATAATATAAAAATTAATATCATGATATATATATATCATATATATCATATATATTAAGCATATATTTATTAATATTAATTCAAAAAAATTTGTTATAGGTAATGAAAGACACCATTTATAGAGACGAAAGGTCGTACATATGCAGGAAAGTTGATTTCTTTTTTTATCGTCTAAAAATAAATAAAATTAAATGATATATAATAGTATTTAAATTTTCATATCCTTTTTATGTCAAATATATCACTTATTTTTATAAAAACTATCATTAATATATTGTATGTATTGTGTGAATGAATCACATCACTTCTCGAGGCGGTAGTGTGCCGTACACAAGAATGATGTTATCGTATTCCCAAGAAATGTAAAGAGTGAAGATTGGTTTAAAATAATATTTTCTGAATCATAATAAAATCATAAATATATAATAATAAATATATAAATAGTTTTTACATAAATATTACCTACCATAAATGGTGGTAATGGATAAACAAATGACATCAGTTTGCGAGGTCAAAGTTCGTCGTACGCACAAATGATGATTTTGTAACTCATTTAATGAAAGTGTGTGTTATTTTATACCCTAAAAATAACATAAAAATAGTATACTTATATGTAATATAAAAATTATATTATATTTTAATTAAAAAATAATAATTTTTTTTGGGATTAAAGAAGATATAAAAACGGAATGTTTGTTGATGAAAGTTACCTCTTCTTTGGGTATTTTCATTTAGTATGAAAAAATGCCATGATTGGTTAGATTATTGAACAAATTAATGCATCTAGGATGGTAGGGGTAAATTTTAGAAGTTATTTGGGAAGGTATTTTTCAAAAACAATTTGTTTTTAATGTTTGAAAAGAGGGAGAGATGGGGTCGCCTTTTATAAGTGAGGTTAGTGGCACTCTTGTATTTTTTTTGAAAGATAGAATTTCACCAATGTTTTATGCATGTAATGTGGATCAAATAATGGAAAAATATAAATAAGATAAGTATTAATATATAAATATTCCTGAAAATTTATTTTTGAAACATTTATATGTCATTTTTCCTATAATATTAAAATTTTGTTCCATGAGAAAATTATTTTTCTCTTAATCACTGTGTTTAATTCTAACTATTTTCATTAATTATTAAAAAGAAAAATAGAATTGTTATTTTTTTTGAAGTAAAAAATTATTCTAATTCATAAATTTTAATCCATATTTTTCAAATTAAATTCACATCATTTCCAATAATTAATTCAATATTAATCTTTTAGACATGATAAGAAAACAATTTTTTAAGTGAAAATGATAAAAAGTTTACAGTGTTTATATTTTTATATTCAATATAAAATTGAATATAATGAAATACATTGAATTAATATATGAATAATTTTACTAATTATTCATTAAATCAAAAATTATAATATATATTAACTTTATAAATAAAATAAGCAGAAATTCAACTTTCAAATAAAATTCAGTATTTTTCAATTTTCATCAAAAAATAAAAATTTTCATAAAAGTCTCAAAAATTTATCCTAAGATAATTTTGATATTAATATTTAAAAAATGAATTAAATTCCCCTAATTTAATTTTATAGTAAAAATATGTACGCCATAAAAATATAACATAACTACGTTTTTTAAAAAAATACAGTATTTAAGCTTTAATATAAATTTACTCATATCTCTTGTTTAGAATACATATAAGATAAATGATAGTCATTTAATTGAAAATATAATATATTCATTTCAGTAAAATAAATAACCAAAATTTATTTTGTAAATTTAATTTTATAAAACATACCTGTGTGCAGAAAAAATAGTTTATTAGAAAACTATTTCCAATTATTATCAAAAGTGTTCTATTTTTATTTACATTTAATTGGTCACCAAGGAATTAATTTTATGTACATTTATAAAAAAATAATTTCATAATTTAGTTAATCCTATACATAACCACAATTCCACATGCTATGTCATAGCTATGATAGTAAATAATAATATTTTAATAGAATGACACCTTTCGTTTAAACTAGGCGTTCCATGTAACACAAGTTTAAAAAAATATTATGTATCACATAATACAAAAATTGTATTTATAGTAATGCAAGATAAACAAATTATTTCAAAAATTAAAAGTGTATGTTTCTTTACTATGTAATGCTAATCATCATATAATTTAATTTATTCAACACAAAATCATAAAAAACAATGTTACAACATCCTTCACAAGTCTCTATTAGAGGATGAGATATAGTATTCTTATTAAGAAATTTCGCTATAACATTACCATTACCTAGAGTGTAAGAAATGTCCAAGGAAAAAAAATTTAGGTACACTACCCAACATCATTTCAAAATTTTTAGATATTTTTTAGAGAAAAATAGATTTTGATTTTGTGGTCAGGGTAGTTGTTGTGTTTTTCTCCAAATAAATAGTAATTCCCAAATTTAATTATGTGAATCATGGATTTCAGTTCAAGGTAATGAGTTGGATAATTCCTCTTCTGAGTTATAATAATCTATGATCTATATGCTTCCATATAATTATCCATCATTTGTACACACACCAAATCCATAAATTATTTATCATTGAAAATAACATAACCTTGATTTGCCTTTAGTATGATTATAATAAGTGATAATGATAGAAATGAATTAAATTCATCAAATAAATTGGAATTTGGAGCTCCAAAGAAATTTAATCATTTTTAGTGAAATTTATTGAATGATATGTAGGTTTAGACATGTATATAACTAAATAATGATAATAACATGATAATCTATAGATTATTTTTATCTCAAACACATTTTGGGGGTCCTTTTAAGACATAACAACCCTCACTTTCTTAAGATCAATAAAAATGATATATTTTTCCACTATATTTTCTATAAATGTATCTTCATAGATATAAAAGCTACATTTATACTGAATTTAATAGAGATGGTTCTTGTTAAGAGTCCAATTGATAATTCTCAAATGCTTTACAAAATCCTCCTATATCTTAGAAAAGTGTTTGATATTTTTTATAAACACCATGATGAAAGGGTTCATGTATCAATGAAATAACTGATACATGAAATATATAAATACCATATTATAATTTTCTAGGTTAAATTTAATAATGAGGTAGTAATTTGTATATATCTTCTTTAAAAATTGATTTTTGGAACATCGGATTCCTTCACCCAAAGCTGATGGTTTCTAGATCAAAGAACAATTTTTAATAACCCCCTTCTACCCTTTAACAATTAAAACAATTCCTTAAAATGTGGAATGGTGTTATTATTCTTAATATTCAAATGGTTTATCTTTCAATAATTGATACATAATATGATAGTTCCATCATACATTTTATAGAAGATAATTTGAGTTTCCCATAGGGACACACTAGAAAGAATAGAACACATAACTTCTAGATCATTATGTTAGGTATTGAACACTTTCATCATAGTTAGAGCATTGTGATTTAAATTTAATGATATTAGTTTTGGCCCCATAATCATATCGATAGGAAAAAAATTCATATTTTGGGGAAAAAATTATAAATCATTACGAAATACATTGAGAAATTAAATATCACTACTAGGAAACTCACTCCCTGGCCATTTTCATTAGTATCTTGGAAAATATATGATATTTGGAATAAAAAAATATTAAATTTAGTAATATTTTTATATGATATGGTATAACTAGGATCAAAATCCACATTGAAAAAAAACTCACCCATTTGTGGTAGTGAAATATACCATCTGGTGATAAAAATAAATATGAACTCCAAAGCTCTCATATAGTCAATTCCTATGATATAATAAATATCATATTTTTACATAGTATATTTGATATCCCAATAACATAGGGAATTATCTAAGTAGAAATAATCAAAAAATAATTAGATGGGCATATATAAATTAGTAAGAATCACGAGTGTAAAATAAATAAGTAAGCATAGATGATTCAATAATTATGTTACCTATCACTATCACTGGTCACATATTAGATTCATTGAGAGATGTATTTATAGACTCTATTTATCTACTATCAACATGTGAGTGAGTACTTATATTATACTTGGGCTCAACCCTTAACCTAATTTTCCAATAAAATTATCCTCTTTTGCTTTCCCATCAACGAGGGTGAGACTCCACAAATTTAAATTCATTTGACAGCGCATTAGAAACTATCAAAGAAAAAGAAATAACCCAACTCTATATAATAGGATTATTCCTATAAAATATCTAGTGGTGTCCCAATTATCCATAATTATGACACAATTTAGTAATATCCATTAAAGAAGGCTTCGCAATGCCAAACTTTATGTATTAGTTAAAATTAGGACCCCAATCCCTATAGGGAATGAATATACCTATTGATACTGAAATTGAGAAAATGATTCCAATATATCATTTAGAAACATTAAGTTTCTTATTTTTCTTGGAAACTCAACCCCCACTAACATTAAACATAGTATAGGTTTCAAGTAAACTAGATATCCCAAATTGGTCTATCTCTGCCATCAGATCCTGGACTTCCACCTTCACTTAGGTCATAATATTTAATAGAAATGATTTAAATAGAATCTATAGAAGATACAAATATCAAATTAATAAACGTTTTTCCATTCCTTATATATCATATCTCAATGAAATTGGATGATATCTGGGAATCAATTTGTATATTCCCTCATCGTTTAGTTACATTTATAATGGTTCATGAACTGCGAGGACATAGTATGTGCCATCTAGACTAGATAAAACTGTAGGTGGAACATCACTTTGAAATAAATTTAACCAAGATTTTTTTAGTTATTTATAGACCACATATTCAACGAAATTTTGGTTGGGATCCTCTAATTTGGAATAATTACACTTAACTTTATTAACTTAAGATTCAAAATAAAGATAAATATTAAATATAGTTTCCCTAACCAATCCTCCAGTTATTGAGGGTCAGTATTACCTCATAACACCATAGTGTTATGTTAAAGAAACATCTAGGATTATTCATTTTCCTCAACTGGGTCTCATCTTTATCCTTGACAGTAAATTGGATACACACATAATTATTGAACTGTGGATTGTAATGTCCTTACCATGACATCCTTAAGGTTTAATTAATGTAATTATTCACCCATGTGAAATTACCTATTCATCAATCCTGGGTTTTTTATATAGTAATTCAACGAGGCATGGTATCATATATAAATAAAGTAAATTAGATGAAATAGTAATATATCTTATCAATTTCTAAATTAGAAACAATCATTAATCAACTACATTAATAATAAATCTGGAATAAAGAAAAATAGATAAGGGAATAATATTTTAAATTCTTTCATAATAAATATTGTGTTTATAAATGGTTTTAATCTCTCTCACCCATTATATAGAGAATATAATAATTCAAACTAAAAATAAAAACCATAAAATCTCAATATCCCCAAGTAAATTATATCTTTTATTAAAAATATTGGAAAGAATATTCTTTCCCACCAACCCCTTAAGCCTTGAAATTTTAATATTTAGTCTACCAAACATACAAAATTAAATAAAATAGAAGCCTAATACTCTCATTATTTTTATTCATGAACCAACCAGATTTAATCAAAACCCACAAACCCTTTGATTTCAATAAAAATTCCTAATGGGTGTTCATGATCCCCACAAGTGGGAAACTAGTCTGCTTGTATTGAAAATACAATGTGGGAATGGTTTTTTCCAAAAAGTTAATCAAAAGTTGTTATCCAAGAATATGACATAACTCGTCCATATATTGGTGAGTTATAAACCAATATAAATTTTTAAAACAAAAAAAATCATGGAATGACATATCATTAATGGAAAATTAATGTGTGATTAAAACATCATAATCATAACTTATCGGTAAAAAAATATACAACTATAATTTTAAAAAATATAAAATGCTTGGGATGGAGAGTTTATAAGGAGTAACATAATTAGATGAGTACTTACAAAAAACTAATGGAAATAAACAAATGAATAAACTACCAAATAATGTGTTCCATGAGTTTTCATCCCACAATGTCACATCCATCAACTTAGATTAGGCTATCAAGGTCACCCATCAACACATAAAGTTGTCCTTCCATCACTTGAAACTATATAACTTTGCATGTATGCACCTATGGGTGTATATTGGGTGTGACAAATGAACTCATTATTATTCCACCAAGTTCTTCATATAAATTTATTTTTTATAAAATTATACATGTTAGTATGAATATAATAAATAAAAATAAATTTCAAAATTTCAACTAAAAATAAGAAAAAGGTATATCTATATTACTAAAATAAATAATTCATAAAGAAAAATTAAAATTTAACATTATATATAAATTCATGGTAATATAACCTACATCCACTACGAATAGGTAATAAGAGATATTATGTCCCTAATTAGGAATGTGAACTCAATTTGTGGAATGGATATAGAACAAAATCTCTAGGTAAAACGGGAACCACATAGACCATGTCACTAGAAAAAATAGTATAACACCTCGGACACACACTCACATATCTGGTTCCAAAAATAAATATTATTTTACACTCAGAATAGGCACTAAAAAATATCATATTTTAACTATTTACTATTACAATATCAATAGTTAAAATTCAGTCACTTATATCATAGAGAGTTTTTTATGTCTAGTGATTTATAGAATTATGAAAATCGATGCATATGAAAACCTATTTATTTATATATTATTTCCAAAAGTATTAAATAAAAAAAATAAAATTTTTACACATGTACCACATAGAGCTAGAACTCCCATATAATATAATAATTCGTACACATCCCTAGCCCTGGGAAAAAATTTTAATATTTAGGGTAATCATAACATTTCTCAGTAAGTATCTTTTAAAATCATGTTTATTTTTTATCAATTAAATAACTTGATAAGTATCATTAAAGAATTTTTTTTTCAATTACTAATTAATTTAATTTTGATATAAAAAATATTAAAACATAAGATCCTCTTGTTCCCAAATAGGGATCAAAAAACAATTTTATAAAAAAATTTGTATGAACTATTTAAAATAATGAAAATAGTTTGAAACTTCCTTGAAGGAAACATAATGATATTGAAGTAAATATTTCATTTCATAGAAATATAACCCCTTTAAATTTACATAACCATGTTTTTGTTTTAATAAATAAATAATTTATTCAAAAAAAGGATAAATATTTATGTTTTAATAAAATTCATTTTTTTCCTAAAATAAAATGATTATGTATAAAACTCCTTGAAATCATCGAAAAAAACTAGGGGAATCATATTTCATCATGAAATTAACCTAATTTTAGGATAAATAAAATATATCTTAGAACTAACTTACAATATTTAACTCCATCCCTTTATAAGAGAAGATAACTCTATCCAGAATCTATTATGAGTAATATAAAATATTGTACTCTATCACATTACCTAATCCATTATTGGGATTTAACATACCGACCTGTCACATATTGGGCATAGTCCCAAAAGGGTTTGTGTTCACTACTCATTCCCACATTCTTCATTAATACTCAAGAATCATGCCCTATTCTAAAACACATGTTTTACTACATTCTTCATTATAAATCTCTTAAAATCACTCATAAACATGATTGTTTTAAAAAACAATTCTATAAAAGGACTTCACATCAATAAAATGATATAAACATAATGGAAAATTATTTTAAGAATACCTAAACAACATCATTTAAATATGTTCTATATGAAAAACATTTATTAGAAAAGAAACATGCTACTGTGATTAAAATATAAAAAATATTTTCACATAAAATGATTTCAAAAATAACCAAAAATGATTTTTGTTGAAAATAACATTCAAAAATATTCATTAGAATTTACCCTTAAAAATGATTATTTCATAGAAAATATGGTTTTTAGAAGAAAAATTCATGAATGTTAATTATTTAATAAAAAATATTTTTTAAATATATATCATTCTCATTATCTTAAAAAATGGTACTTAATTATCTATAAAAATTTAAAACAATCCTATATAATTAATTTGTATTTCAAAATAGATTATTAAAAAAACAGAAATATTTATTCTACACACAATTTATGTGAATAGAGGAAATTATTTGAAAACTTAAAAGATATATTTTAAAATAATACACCCAAGAACCAAACTCCTAGGACCATTGTAACGTATTGTGTTTCGAACCAATCAAAAAAATGAAGGAAATTACAATTTTTCATTTATTGAGAGGGCGGGTTATAAAATTTAGCGTCATGACCTTTTTTACGATAGTTGACACTACAATGTCTCTATTAATGAAATAGAATGAAATTAATGAGATAATGATTTAAATGGAAATAAATTATATTATC
This sequence comes from Viscum album, assembly GCA_963277665.1. Classification (NCBI taxonomy): domain Eukaryota; kingdom Viridiplantae; phylum Streptophyta; class Magnoliopsida; order Santalales; family Viscaceae; genus Viscum; species Viscum album. The sequence goes on from OY728160.1 coordinate 1,740,214,577, forward strand.
ATTAAAATCTTTTTGAGCACTTTGAAATATTCTATTAAATATTTTCATTGTTAGATGTTTAGTCAGTAGGGGATTCCAAGTCTCGATGACCCACGATGTCAATAGAATAATAATATTAAATATATTTATTTAAAGACATGTGTTTTTATAGAAAAATTAAATAATAGTCAAACAATGATGCATATGAGAAATTTGAGACCACCGTTATATCTGAAACACATGTTTTCCTCTTTGCCTGGTATAATTTTTATGCGTGTCAGGTGTTAGGAAAACTCGCATGTGATAATACCCTATTTATTTTTAAATAATTTATCATTCCATTTTTTTATAAATTAATAATTATTTTTAAACAAATGGTATGTTTTATGATAAATATGAGACCACTGATAGTTCTAGGACATGGAGTTTACCCTAAATATGGTGTAGCTTTTGCGAGCATCAACCATTTTATTATATCGCACTCGAAGATAATTTAATTAGGTTTTAAATATTTTTTGGGGAATTTAGAAATAATAATAATAATTTTATTATTAATATTATTAATTGAGTTGAATATAAAAAAGGAAAATGTACTTCCATAATTAATAAATTTAATCACAGTGTAAATAATAATTGGAAAATATAAAAATTGTGATGTTATTAATTGTGAAAATTAAATGACAACATGAAATTAATATTAATTTATTAGGTGTTATCTATTTTTATTTTTTGTTTTAGCTAATATATTAATGGATTCATTGATGGGTTGTATTAAAAAATAATTATTTTAATTATTGTTAATATTATTAGGTTGTGACCAAAAAATTTATGTTTGCATATATATGGGGATTAAGTATATATTTAGTTATATATACCGGTGTGGGTGTATATATATGCATATAATTATGTGTGTGTGTGTGTATATATATATAACATGTATATATATATATATATATATTGGAGGATATTTATTTTTGGGTTAGATAAAACATTATTATTTTCCCACATAAATACTTTTAATATCTCGACTTAATCCAAGGTAAAGACCATTTAACTTTTTTAATACAAATTTTTAATGTGACCTTGGGCGTGTGCCTTCACACAATATTGTGGGTTCCAGGAATCTTTTAAAGTTATTTAAATAATTGAATATGATTTATTTAAAATATTATGTTACACCATAATGTAGAGTTTGAGTTAAAAATAATAAAATTAAATTAAAAAGGAATAAAAATAAATTTAAAAGAAATTAGGAGAAACAAAAAGTGATTAAATGAAGTTTTTAAAAAATAATAATTGGGTTATGAGAAATGTAAAATTAATTAAAATGGGTATTAGGCCATGATTATTATTTTTTATTTCCTTTTCTTTCCCATCCATTTTATTTTATTTATTATTTATTTATTTTTTGTTTATCTATTTTTCCTTATTTTAATTATTATTCCTTTTATTTTCAATTTCAATTTTATTTATCTTCTCTATTTTTCTTCTCTCCCTATCCTCTCCCTTGGTGTGTCTCCCTACGCAGTGTACCCCCTTGTGGTTCACGTCCTCTTTATCCTCTCTGCCTTTAGAAGCCCTATGTGACTTCATCTCTCCTCTATTTTCTTCACCGTTAGATTCCTAATAAATCTATAATCAAGGATAACCTCACACGAATAGAATTGTAGGATCTCTTCCAAAATACATATTGCAATTTTCTATGGAAGTATTTTAACCTAAAATTGGTTTTTCTAAAATCATATGATTTATTACATTTTAGGACAAATCAAAGATCACCACAGAGCGTAGGATCCTTTATGACTATGAGGTAGGAAGTCTACTCTCTTTCCCCTTATTTTATTGTGTGTTTCAGTGTGCATGTTGTTCTAATCATCAATGCCTATTGGCAATATTAAATTTCTCATTTTTAATTTAAATTGTTAACATGTCTTAAATAATTCATTATTATTTGAGATATACTAGTTTGTTTAAATTGAAGCAACATTTTTGGATACCCCATTGGCTGTGTCAATGTATTTTTTTTATTTAACCTTTTCCCCGAATAAATAATTAATTTAATTTCATGTGTTGTGTTACCCCTTTTAGATGAGTTTTAATAAAATAAATTATTTAGAATAATTGTGAAACAAGAACATTGGGTTTTGTTTGTTTATTTTTTCCTAATGATTTTTTCTTTTAATATTTATTTTTGTGCTATGCTATTATAAAAGATAAATGTGCATTTTTTCTATTTTTATGATAAAGTACACTGGATTTAATTTTTTGGATTGAATGATCCTGAAATACATGGTTTTTAGTAGACTAATTTTTTGGTTTCAATTATAAAAGTACACCCTTGATATTGGCTTCATTGAAATCAAATTACATTCAGCACGATGAGGGAATTTGGGTTCCATAATAAGAATCAAGTCATGGACTCTCCATTTCTGACTGGTTATATCTGTAAATGTCGGGGGTGATGCCTTATCCTTTTCTAGATGAGGGATTCCATGATATTTTTATATAAATATAGGTGATACCATTTCCCAAATGGATCTTTGAGGATGGACCCATTGACAATGTGGCTATGTGAAGCCTCTTGTGATACTCGACCCCTTCTATGCGATACTGGTACACACTCATGGTAAAACAATTCCTCAAGAGATACATGATTTTTGAAAGATTTCTTTAGATGGGATCATGGGTATTGGATAAATTGAAGGATGTACCATAACGATACCTTCTGGATGGGTTTAGACACTAACTATCAACTTGAAAATAATAATGATGATAATGCGTGGAAGGTTATTTTTATAATACTTTCTATTCCTTGTGAATTTTGATACTTTTATATTTCCTTGAATCACACCTTGTTGACACATAAGTTAGACCTCAAGATAATGAATAGGCTTTGGGTATGTTCCTTTTGTCAGCCTTCTGTTTTTATAGACTATTATATATATATATATATATATATATACATTCTTCTTATCACAGTTACCTTATTTATATTACCAAATTAGGACAAAGAAGGTGACATGGGACGTGTTCCTTTGGGAACCTAGACCAACTAATATTTATTTTATAATGATTATTTAATTTCTTACATTTATCATACATTAGAACACTGGTTTTTTTACAACAGAAAATGTAAAGGACTAGACACCATTGGTCCTAGCCTAATGAGATTATATCTCACTCCCTACTCGGGCATCATTTTGTACTTGAGTATACTTTATTGGCGTAGGTACGGATAGCAGGAGGCATGCTTCTTTCGATGTTTGAGTGTTGCTTGGTGATTAGGATGGAGATGGTGGGTAAAGGACCAAGACTTTTATCGAGATGTAGTTGATTCTTTGTGTCATATTCATCATAGCATTAATTACATGATATTATTACTTATTTATGAACCATTACATTATTATAGACATCATAGGATGACATATTTTGGTATCTGGTTTTATTTATTAGCATTTTCAGTTATTATTTATTCAGTTGGGAATATTTATTTTATTCTACTATAGTTTTCTTGTTTATATCCTTCCACTATTTGTTATAAATTTTTGTTTCTTCTACTATGTATTACCTACTACATATGAGATAATAGTCTCTCCATAGACACATTAAAAATTCTTTCGCTACTAATCAATAGGCTCTGGCATCTAGGGAGATGAGTTTGAGGTCATGTGGTCAACCTAGCTTGAACCACCCTTCAGGTGGATCCTGGGCTGGTGACCTTATAAAGTGGTATTAAATTTGATTTTTATCCTTTTTATTATTGTTTTGGGTTGGTTGACTTGAGACTAGTAATTTTTTGTTTCTTGGATAAAATCTGTGGTTGGGACTGATCACCCCACATATGGGAAATGATCAAGTGGTCGGGGCTGGGAATTATTATTCATGCTTTTCAATATTATAGTTGATATAATTTTAACTTGAGTGATTGGTGTAATTTTAACATCTTATAGATTTATTTAATTATTGTAAATTTACCCTTATCCTATTAAGATAAGGAAGAACCATTACATGCATCATAATAGACACCTAGAGATTCACATTCCATCTATAATGCCATTCCATATTGTTGTATTCATAATTTTCCCGTGGAATAGAATAGTGTGCATTAAATGTATTCCTTGTCTAGTATTTATTTAACATGCATATTTAGATACCATGTCATGTTTATATATTTATCATTAGAACATATTCCCATTCTTCATGTTTACTAGCATGTTCTCCTTATTTCATTCTTTTGTGCTTATTAGCTTGTTGCTATGATTAAATTGTCAGGCTTCGTTGATTTCAACCAATTTCTCTCTATTAGATTCTTGTAGTGACATGAAATTTTGTTTTGATATGTATTTGGTTTATTTTGCTAAAATTTATTATTTTCAATAAAATCGGTGTAAAATGCCACTTGTAATGTGTATGCGTTCTTTATGGATTGGTACATGGTTTCCCATATTACTAGACTGTTGAACATATGCATGTTGTATTATAAAATGGATTTAAATGTAAAGGACATGGAAATGGAACATGTAGTGGTTTTCTTTATTTAATAACTTTATGTGAGGGTTGATATATATTCTTTTAGTTTCATTATAATGGATTCTAGAGCATTTTCCCTAGTTTCTATTTCTTTATTACAATGCCTTTAATTATATAATTTTTAAGATACTAACTTATTTTAGCCTGAAATAGTGTTAGGGTCGGTTCTTGTTCTTAGTTAGGTGCTAGACCATGTTCGGTAGCACCATTAGGACTTAAAAGCCTTTCCAATTCAATGTGTTTTCTACCTTATGGTTCCATTCACTCGATGTTGTCTCTAGTCTGACCCCCTTTCTTAAAATGACTCCCCATGTTCGGATGGGTGGTCATGTTCTCCTTGACAATTTTTTTAGGCTTGAGCATCGAGTAATGATCATTTTCATCAGGTTAGAAATCCCTTGGGCATGGTTATCCACATTGTTGGTCATTCAAACCTCTCTTCTCCAAAGTGATGGATGACTCAGTACATTGTTATCCATGTTAAAAGTCATCTTAAATATGTATCACCTTGGGGTAGTATGTGTTCATGTGTGTGGTTTCCATTTCCTGCTTAATGTTGTCACAAACTAGACGAGTCTGGTGTAACATTCATGTCTTGAACTGTTAAATTTGTTCCAGTTCATCTTCGTAGTTGAGTAAATTTTGTTTTATATAAATGATGTTCATCCCAATGCTCGAGATGACTTCCAAGGACTCAGGCATTTTTACACGCTGATCAGTTTGGTTGGGTTTTCATACTAATTGTTTAAAATTTTTCCATTAATGTAGTACTAACCTAGCATGCTTTTCAGACACTACATTGTCTCTTATTTTTTATAATTTGAAAACTTTTAAGGTGGGTACTGTCATGATAGCTCTCTTAAATTCATGTTCTTTCAGGTAGAATGAACAAAACAGAATAGGACCATTAGAGAATGGTCGGGATGTATTAAATTCCATGAAACTTGTGAAATTTAAATTGTGTTGGTGATTTCATGGAAACATGACATTAATGTGGTTGGTGGAGTGTGAAAATATTATCTAATTCCATTGAACATGGGTGGGATATGGTTGTTAAGCTAGAATGATTACGTGATTCTTCTGGTGGTAATGTCTTTATGATCAGTTAATGATGATGTGTCGACAGGTGAAGCTGAGCTTCTTATAAGGGATGTCGACCAATAGTGGTTCGACTAATATTCTTGGTAATATTATAATCCTTATAGTTTACTCTTCCTTGATAAATGAGCATGTACCTTATCTTGTCTTTATCCTAGATGCACTAAGAGAGTGTCGGTCTTATTCTGTGATCATGCTTTAAAAGTTGATGGGATTGTTTGTGGTGATATTATATGTTTTTTACACTAAAGTGTGGTTCTTATAGAGTTTTTTTAGTCTTGAGTGATTCTTCGGTATCCTGTGTATGAATTTCTATGATGAACTCTAGGACTACAGTTGTTTCTTTATGATGTGACCACCAAATTGATGCCGTTTTGGGATCATTCAACAACCTATATTGGATTTCATTGATTTGTTCCAACATATAACTCATAAAAAATGTGTATAGACTACCCAAAATTAGTTACTTTCACTCCCATCATGCCAATCTGAGGTTAACTCAATTATGTTATCAATATAAGAAATTCTTAAATCATGGAACGTTACCAGAATTCTGGTTTGGACTTCAGGGGACGTGTTCATAGTAAATGTGAGATACCGTTGAAGAATCCCTGACAACTTAGTTTCTAAAATTATGATCGTCAAAGTCGATTGTCTTCTCAAATAGTCAGTTTGAGTGGATCAACTAGTTGTCTCTCTAGATTAGTGGAGTGTTAAATGAAGGATTTTTTCTAGCACATCATCAAGTGTGATGAGTGTGGCCTGTATTGGCCATAGATTTTCATGAATATTTGGCTTGACCTGAGAATTGAGGTTCATAGGGAATTGGTCATTTTATCAATTTCATAAATCTCACGAGAAGCATCTCTAGAATTCATAAGGACATTTATTTTAGAAAATTCCAATGCAAGAAGGTGTTGTGAATTCGATTTTTTCTCTTTTTGTAATGTAAAAGGCTAAGGTGAGAAATACCATGGGTCTGATGTTTAACAAGATGAAAACGTGAACATGTCCCTTGGTAAACAGTCTTAGGTAAGTGTTTCCTTGGTGTTTTGATTGGGGAATGAGCATTAAATAAAATATTAAGGGATTATGTGTTTCATTCCCAATCAGTCTTTGAACGTGTTTTGAGAATTTGGAGGACCAACGTGAACTTTTTTGTGAGACTTCACGACCCTTGTAGCTCACGCGATGGTTGCATTGTTCCAGAAGATTTCTCAGGGATGAGAAGTTCAATGGTGGGAAGGTTTTAATGTCCCATGTTTTGAACCAAATGAAAAAAAGGAAATTTTATTTTTTCGTTAGCTGAGAAGGGTGGTTATAAAATAGAGTATTTGGATCATTTTTCCCGAATATTTGAAATTGTGACGTGTCTTTTGAAGAAAATTAATTAAATTAAGTAGATTAAAATTACATTGAAAAAAATAAATGAAGGGTAAAATAATTTTTTAGTATTTTCATATATTCTATTAAAAAATTTCATAGATAGATGTTGATTCACCACGGGGGATTCTAAGGCCCGTACACCCATGACATTGATAAAATAAAAATATTAAATATATTTAATCATATGCATGTGTGTTATTTTAAAAAATTGAAATAACACTCAAGTAGTGCGTCGTATGAGAAATCATCATCCATAGTAAGGTCTGGAAGGACTATTTTCCCCTTGGCATGGTATAACATTGATGTTCATCCGGTGTTTAGAAACCCCACATGTGATAATACCCTCTTTATTTTTAATTAATTTATTATTATTTTTAATTAATAAATAATTATTTTCTCAGAAACGGTGTGTTGTATGAGAAATTCGTGACCACTGGTACATCCAGGATGTAGGGTTTACCCTTATCATGCTATAACTTTCATATTCAATAGAAGTTTTCTTATATCACACTCGATGAATATTTAATTGGTTAGTAAATATTTTTTTTGTGTAGTGCGATATAATGATAATAATTTTATTATTATTATTATTATTATTTTCATTAAAGACGAAAATTAAAATTTATATCCAGAATTAATAAATTGTGTTGCGGTGTTAATAATAAGTGGATAATATAATAATTTTGATATTATTAATTGTAAAAAATAAATTAAAATGTGCAATGAATATTAAATTATTAGGTGTTATCTATCTTTAATTGGTTTTCATTAATATAGAAATATTTTCATTGATTGGTTGTATTATATAATAGTTATTTTAATTATTGTTTATATTTTTAGATTGGGACAAAAACATTGATGTGTGTGTTTATATATATATATATATATATATGGAGATGAAATATATCAGTGGTTATATATACATGTGTCGGTGTATATATATTAATATATAGATGTATATATATAACACGTATATATATGGGTGGAAATTTATTTTTGGGATAGATAAAACATTATTATTTTCTCACATAAATACTTGTAACGTCTCAGCTTAATCCAAGGTATAGACAATTTATTTTTTTAATATAAATCATTAAAGTGTCTTAGGGTGTTTTCTTACACAGCCTTTTGTGGGTCTCGAACAGCTATTAAAATTATTTAAAGAATTTAATAAAATTTAACTAAAATAATATGTCACTTCCTAACGAAGTGTTTGAGTTAAAAATAATAAAATGAAATTAAGAAGAAAAAAAAAATATAAATAAAATTAAAAGAATGTAAAAAGGGATTAAAAGTAATTTTAAAATAAAAAAAGATGGGGTTTATGATGAATGTAAAAATAATTAAAATGGGAATTAGACCAGGTTTATTATTTTTATTTCCTTTTCTTTATCATCAATTATATTTTATTTATTTCGTATTTATTTTCCCTTTTTCTATTATTCCTTATTTTTCTTTTTTTCCTTCTCTTTTATATTTATCTTTTTTCTCTTTTCTTTTTTCTTATTTCCCTCCCCCCCAGGGTGTGTCTCCCTATATAGCCTCCCCTCCATGTGGGGTGCCTCCTCCTCGTCCTCCCTTCCATTGTATACCTGCTTAAAATCCTCCTCTCCTCTGTTTTCTTTTCCATCAGTTGCATAGTATATATATTAGTAAGGTTACCCTCACGCATCAAGAATCATAGGATTTCTTCTAATATCCATCGTGTAATCTTCGACGAATAGTTGTTACCCGAAATTAGGGTTTTTTCGAAAACCATCCAATTTCTTCTCTTTTAGGTCAAATCATTCTTCGTCGTAGAGCATAGGATCCAATATGAGTACGAGGTAGGGCACCTAATGTCTTCCCATTTTTTTATTGCGACTTTTAGATCGCACGTTGTGTCGATCATCAGTGGCTTCTAGCAATATTAAATTTCACCTATTCTAATTTTATTAATTTACATGGCTTAACTATTGCACCATTTTTTGAGATAAACCTACTTTTTTTAATTTTTACAACATCATTGGGTACCCCTTTGGGTCTCTAGATGAATTTGGTATATTTTCTATTATCTCTAAATAATTAAATTATATAATTTCATGTTTTTTTACCCCTTTTTAGTTACGTTTTAATTAAATAAATTATTTAGGATTATTATAAACTATGAACATTGGTGTTTTTTTGTTTATTTATTCCTATTTTTTTTCTTTATTACAATTTTTATCATGTTTTGCTTTTATAAAACTGAAATGTGATATTTTTTAGTTTTTGCTGATAAAATAATTTGGTGGTAAATTTTTGGATTTATTTTTCCTAAAATACATGGCCTTTAGTGGCCGAATTGTTTTTTTTTTCAATTGTAAATGCATACCATAGGATATCTAATTCATTGAAATATAATTAAATTAAGTTAAATGAGAGAATGTGGGTTCTGTATTAAGGACCCACACATGGACACTTCGTTCTTGACTGGTTACCTCACTACACGTTGTGGGGTGATGTCTTAGCTTTTTCCAGACGAGGGATTACCCTATATTTTTATATACATATGGGTGATACCAGTTTTCAATGGGATCAACAAGGATGTACCCATTAGAAATGTGGTTATGCCAGCCTCGGGTGATACACAATCAATTTTATGTGATATTGGGACATACTCATGGTAAAACCATGCCTAGAGCGATACTTGGTCTTTCGAAATACTGTCATGGATGGGCTCAATGGTATTGGATAAATTTAAGGATGTACCATAGTGATACCTTCGGGATGGGATCATAATCCAACTTAAAAATTGAACATAATAATAATGATAATGCATGGAAAATTATTTTTAAGGATTATTTGAGATCCTTTCAAATTGAGAAACTTTTCTCGTGCCCTGAAGCACACCTTGTTGACATATAAGTTTGACCCCAAGCTAAAACACATGCTTGGGGGTATATTCCTTTAATCAGCCTTCAATTTTTATATATTGTTATATATATATATATATATATTCTTATCACAGGTACCTAATTAAGATTCCCAGCTTATGCCAAAGATGGTGATATGGGACATGTGCCTTTGAGAACCCACACCAAGTTATATTAATTTTGTTATGTTTATTTAATTAATTACATTTATCATATATTAGTATAATTATTTTGATTACAACATGAAATGGAATGGCCAAGATACCATGGGTGTTGACCTACTCAGATTATATCTCACTCCCTACTCTAGAGCCATTTGGTACCCGATTAGATATTATGCTTATAGTTATGGATAACGGGGGGCATGCTGCTTATGGTGTTTGACTGTTCTTGTTTCTTATGATGGATATTGGGGAAGAGTACCAAGTCTTTTATGGAGATTCTATTCTTTCTTTGTGTCGTTTTCTTTACATCTCATATTTCATGATTGTATTCCTGCTTTCTGAAACATTACTTTAGTACAAACATCATAGAATGTCATATTTTTTTATCTAGTTTTATTTATCATCTTTCTCAGTTATTATTTATTCAGATGGGATTATTTAATTTCATATTATGTTGTTTGATTATTTATATTATTCCACTGTTTTTACAAAAATAAAAATCTTCCACTGGGTGTTTCATATTGTCCATGAGGGCATAGTCTTCCCAACATACATGTTAAAAGGCCATCACTGTTAGCTGATATCCTCTAGCATTTAGGGAGATGTGATTGAGGTCATGTGGCCAACCAGGATCGTAGAACCCTTCAGGTGGCTCCTTGTTCGGGGACACTACATTCGGTAATAAAAACAATTTATTTAAACACTAGAATTGATAAATAGACAAATTAACCTATCATTATTTTTCAGGATTACCAAAAGATAAGAATTATGTCTCATAATAAACACGCAATGTCAGGAATGAATGGTTTAGTGTCTTTCATGAGAGACTACATAAGAATCTTATTTTATAAAACTTGTTAACATTTCTCCATAATCAAACCATTTTACAATCCCTTCTCAAATTCCTATAGCTTTCACTCATATTAATAACCCATGGGATGGAAACATAACAAGGTTGTGTTCACATAAACTCTATAAGGGAAAAACCATCAACATATCATCAAGGATTAGATTAAATATCATGATAAAAACCTGAATGTGGTGGAAATATATTATTAAAAAACATGGAATAATATGTGTTTTCTATATCTCATGACAGAAGGGTTTGTAATATGAAAAGAACAACATATAAAATAGAAAATGAATGTGGAAATAGGATATAATAAACATTATCCAGGGAACATAACATACACATGAAAGATATAATTATGTAACTGGAATAGGAATAGGTCTTCAGAGCATTGTGGACATAACTATTCGCATCCAGATCAGTCTTATTCTTGTGATTGTAGTTAATCTTCATGGTGTTTACCATCAATATTATGAATAGATCTAATCTACATCATGTTCATGTTCAGTCTTGTGAACATAGTTAATCTGTATCATATTTATGCTTTATCATATAAATATAGATAATACACATTATTTTAACATTTAACATCTTTACGTCATGAGGTATAAAACTTTAATTGAAGCATTTAATAGTGATATAGGAACCCACGCATCATCATCCATATATATATGTGTGTGTTCCATAAGATAGTAATAATTCAAATTATAATTAAAACACATAGGAAATAAAATGGATTTAATTAATTACATCATAAATAACCCATGGAAATAGAAATGGGATTCAAAACACCTCAAGATGGTATCACAAAAATTGACCCCAACCATGTAAACATTTGATAAAAAACGGAATCACCTCAAAAAGAGATTATATAAAATTCATTTGGGACATTGATTAAATATAAATTCTGATTAAATTAATCAATTATATATAAATAGTAAAATTTGACGGTGAACCATCAATAAGTTTCTACATAATTCGTTTAACATTGCAATAAGTGATCAAGTTACAAATCACATTGAAAAAAAATTCATTTTTGGATAGGTCACTTCTGAGATATTGAAAAAATAAATTCTTTTAAAATATTCTTTTAGTGAAATATCTCAATAAAAAATCCTCGATAATATATAGAGGTTTTAATGGTGATGTGAAAAAATTTGAAAACATTTACATTTTGATAATAATTTATAATAAAGGGTCCTTGAAAAAGATATAATGGTTTCAAAATGATGAATCCAATTTTTTTTCAAAAAAGCAACTTTTAAAAAGTTACATCAATAATAGATCTTTAAAAAGAAGTAATGTTTATCAAATGAAATTTACATAGGATAATAATACATTTAATATTAAATTAATGGAAAAACTATTTAGTATTTTAGATTAATCTTGTAGAATACCCACATCAATAAATGACAGTCCAAAAAATCATTTTTAAAAGAGCAGATGGCGTATATGAATTTCATATGAGATAACACATAATTTCATTTCAAATTATAAATTATAAAATTGTTGGGAAGGAAAATTATGGACAGTTTTGGGAAAAAATAATTAAAGAATACATGAATTATTCTAAATAATGATAAGATTTTTACAAAGAAATTGGTCATGTTAATAATTTAGAAAAAAATGTATCATACACTAGATAGTGGAACTATAATATCCTAATAGAATATAGTAAAACTACCCTGTAAAAAAATTGAAAAAGGGAATCATTATTACATAAGAAATAATTTGAGTCAATAAAAACCCTTATATCTTAGGAATTTTTTTGAAACAAAAAACCATGAGAGAATTAAAATTGAATAAAGCATTGAATTACATGAAATAAAATATAATATTTATTCAAAAATACTAAAGGTTAGTAAAGACAAAATTACCTAGAAAACATGGTGTGTAATAAGAAATAAGTATAATGGGATTTAAATTGAGACAATAATCCCTTATATCATTACAAATTTTTGAGTCAAAACACCTTGATACGAAAAACATGGAATTGAACATTAAATATCATTAAATATAATTTAATCATGATAAAAAGTATTAATGTGTTAGTATATAAACCATTACAAATAAAAATATTTTAAAAATAAATATGTCACATGGGGTAAAAATTTTAGTCAAGAATCCCTTACCATGTTCCTAATTAATTTATATCTTATTCATAACTACTTTTGTACCTTAAACATTATGTTGTAAGTATAATTTCAAATAAAGGGCCTAGGATAAATAATTGAGACGGTAATATTAGGCAATTGAGACACGTCTGTAGGAAGAGGAAAATGGTAGAGTTCAAGGAAGGTATTTAAATTAATGGGTATGTCATGTGGGGGTGGAAGTTTCCCCTTTTATAAGTGATGAAAATGGATCTTTGGTGAATAACCATTACTTGTTAATGATATATCTACACTAATCATGGTTAAATGACCAAAAACGTTAAAAATAAGGATGTTTTTGGATATCCTAGGTTTGGAGAGCCTCGTAAGGGTAACATATCCAATACGAATTCCACTTTAAAGTTCCCCATACTTGATTGGCCACATGGAATCAAGCACATTTTTTCCAAATGCCAGAGGCTGCTGACTAGAAGCGATGGCCTAGGTTTGATAGTTGAGAAATTATTCTCTCATTAGCAGAGTGTAAAATAGTTTAAATTATAACAATTCAATAGAATAAGTAGTAATACTGTAAAAGAAATAAATAGAGGAAGACTGCTAATAAATATAACTAGATATCTTAGAATACATAGGATGATGCTCCATGCCACATGTTCTATGAAAACAGCCAAAACAAGATACACCATAGTAATACATAATACAAGTTCCAAAAGTACAAATGGATCAAAGGATACTACGAACCATCAAAAGCCTCGACTTGGTCCCATTCCCTCCTCCTAAAAAAATCAAGTACATGTAGTAGGTTTTTTACCCTTCTTGACACATACAACCATATAATAATTTTGGGCCCAAAAAACATGATCGAAATAGGGTGTGAGAGAAAATCCCAATAGGCAACCACCCAAGAGATATGTCATTCTATTAGTGAATATATATAACAACTAGTGTAAATTAGTGATATCAGTAATCTAGGAAGTAATAAAAAGAATCTTTTTTAAAAGAACTAGCTTTCATTTACTTTTATTTCATGTTCATTAATTATATCAATTACTTTCAATTATATAAGTCTCATAATCTGACATTATCCCAAAAATCCCCTTGTAAAAGTAATCACTTCACAACATATGCCTCATAAGTCAATCTAAATAAGTGAATACTGAATCCAAGCTTGTACTTTTTCTTGGAAGACACATCATAAGTGGTTTCATTTTTATATTCAATTCATAACCTGAGTCCACCCTTTACATTCCTAATTTGTAAATCATTTATGACTCCTGGTGTAATTATATCTTCAACCTACAATCCAGTCCCTACGAGCCTCTGTGAAATCCCAATATCAATCTAGGTGTGGTATAATTCCATGTAAAATAAGATTATTAGCATCGGTCCCACAAGGAAGCCAGAGTTATCACTCATGACATCAAACAAAACCAATAATGTTTGTCCATGGCATCCGTCAACGATCCACATTTCACTCAAAAAAAATATTTAAAGCCTCTATGATATTAGATTCTATAATCATGGCTTGTTCACTACATGAACATAAGAACTAAACCATCATCATAAGTATTGGATATTTAATTACACGCATGGGAAAAAACAAAACAAGAAATAAATGTAATTTAAACTATTATAGGGCTTTAACAGTAATAAAATCACATGAGAAATTAATAAAACAATATATTATTGTAAATTACACTATTTTTGGTTTGAACAATATAAATTCACATGGGAACACTTAATATAACAAGAATACATGTAAATTAAATAATTACATGTCTTTAGCATAACCAAAATCGCATGGGAAGTTTCACAATTGGAGTAGAACATTCCAAACATGACTAAACAAGCATTGGCATAAACATTGGTCATGGGGAAATTCATATATACCATACCCTAAGCTAATTGAATGTCTTTCAACAACAACGAATATTCATTTTTAATCATAATAATTCTTTTAAAGAACCTACAAGTCTAAAACAAGGCAAGTCTCATAGGCATCCAATGAAAATTGGCCATATAAGTTCAAATAAGGGAAACACACCAATGGTGTGGACCCTAACCAAGGTAAAAAAATAATAATTCATGCTTTAAAACACATATTCAATTCCATAAATAACAATATTCCATAAAATGGTCAATTTTAAATCAAGAGACCCCCCAAAATGGTCGCACAACACTCTGGAACATATAAACAGCTTGACAATTAGCGAAAGGCACATGACCACATAGCTCATGGTAGTAAGACCCTCCTCATAAATCATCGACCTCTAATTTGACCTAAACGGAGTAGATCTACAAAATGATGATAAAATATCAACCCTTGATAGATTTTTTGATTCAATAAATCCTGAATAAAGGCTCAATAAGAATCGATAACTAATCTAGGGGATTCTAATGCATTCAATGGTGTTTGAATCGAAATTCAAATAATGAATCGTGAGAAAAAATGGCCACCGGTGCTGCTACTCGTGATACCTAGGATATGGGTTTTCCCATCTAAAAAATGAGGGTATTTCCCATTTTATCCAAAAAAACAAAATTACACACCATGTGCATTAAAATACATGGTTTGTATATGTCGGATCCCATTTTCTTCTGATCCCCTCTTCCACATCATAAATGAGTCCTGCCGAAGTCCTCACTTGATGTGGACTAGGATTACAATATGGGTAAACCCTATTCACATTGTGTAATAGTCTTGTAGCCAATAATCAACCTATTTTCCTCTGTCATCTCAATTTTAACCCAAAAAGTCATGATCCAAACCTTAAAGTAAGAACCATGTTCTTAAAGACTACCTGCCTTAAAGCAATTCGTCCTCAAATTTCCCTTCTAAGGGTGGTGAAGAAACATATAAAAAATCTCCATCCACTGAGCACAAACATCGGCCTCCCTCTCCCATGTCTCATCCTATAAATTTTCATGCTACCATATCACCCATACTAGAGGAACTGGCCGGCCTAACTAAACTATCATGCTCATTCCAACTATACGAAATGGATTCTCCTAAAAGGAGGAATCAACCTGAAGCTCAACCTCCTTTGGATGAAAAATGGTATATGATCCTTAAATGTATCGTCGTAGCTAAGAAACATGGAAGATTTCATGCATAAACATGTACCTTTTTGGTAACTACAACTGATAGGAAACAGGTCGGACTCTCACCAGAATCTGAAATGGTCCGACCTAACTCGGAGAAATCTTACCTTGTATCCTAATCCTATTGTGTCCCAACCTTAGGGGAACATATAGTAAAACTTGATACCTGACCTCAAACTCTATAGGTGGTCTGTGGAAATCTACAGATGATTTCTTAAGAGACTGAATAGTATTATTCCACCTCATAATCACCTGAACCAATTCAATGGTCTCCTGGAAAAGATCATGTCCCTGCATAGAGGCCTCTGTAGCCTCTATCCAACACATGGGTTATTGACAAGGCCTACAGTATGAAAAATCATATGGATCCCACTAAAAAGTAGCTGAATTATATTCTTATAAGTGAACTCAAGTGGGGGTATGTGTCTCCCCTAAGAAAACCACTATTCTAGGACGTAGGCCAGTAACATGTCCTCTAGCACCTGAATTCTATGTTCGGATTGGCCATTTTTCTGGGGGTGAAGAGTTTTTCACAAAAGAACCTATGTACCTAGTGACCACTATATCCCTTTACAAAAATGAGAATTAAATTGTATGTCCCTATCTAAAATGATAGAATACGAGACCCCATATAGTCATAAAATCTTAGAAATCTACAACCTCCCAGGCTCATCAACTCTGAAAGATTCCTTGACCAGAAGAAAATGTAATGCCTTTGTGATCATGTCAAGAACGAACTCGGACAAAATTATTGCCATTAAAACAACTCTATTTGAACACCTGACAAAGAACACCCCTGAGAATCCCAATGATGCAATTGAGGTGATTTCCTTTAACTAGGAGACCTCAAACACAAATGAGGTCATAACAGTTGCCTCACATTGAAGAATAATCAACCCCTGAATGACCTCATCAAAACCTATCATGTGATCATACCTCGAAACACTTTGCAGAATATCACACCACACCCTCCTTAAACTAGAATAGTGCTCAAACAAGTTCACTCAAACTATACATGAAGAGAAAAGATGATAATGAGTCAAACCATCATTGGATGACTTATCCTCGAAATGCCCATCTTAGGAAGCTAACTTGTTTCAACAGAAACACAACACCTTATTCTAAGGAAAGATTCACCCATAGTGATCTCGTTCACCTAATCCCATACCTATCTCTCGGGGACACTCCTTTTTTAAACCATCCCATGATCATTTAAAAAAGTCATTCCACAACATATGAAAAATAACAACCCAGATCCATTCCACTGGTAACATTTCCTCTTTCAATAGAATCACAACTGTGCCCGGCTAAAAGTCTTGGATAACCTCATATTCAACATCCCAGAGTCCAAAGAACTCAACATCGTGGTCCATCCTCTCTGTTACCAGTGTAAACATCATACAAGGCCAAAATTCCAAATGATAAAACTGACTAAACCTATTGTGGAATCTTTCTAGAGGTCACGTCAAGGAAAATGATAGGAATCCAGATTCTATTCTAGGAATTACTACACAGGAACCAAAATATCACTCAGGATTAAACAAGCCTCATTGAAAACAAACACATCAGTGTAAAACACAAAAAGTGATCAGGAACTAGCCCAACAGATTTCAATTGTAGCATAGTATATAATCGACACACTCTTAGTGCATCCAGGAAGATGTAAACATATGGGACTTTCTCGTCTATTAAAGAAAATCTCACTAAGAAGATTTCAAGTATTACTGTAATGGGATAGTCAAACCAATAGTGGTCAAACAATTAAATTAAAAATGATGTCACATGCCAACACGTTGTCATTTAATTGACAAAATCACCTTTATACCATGACATTTCCGTGATAGGTCACATTTAACCACATAGGCCCATCTATGATCATAGATTCCTCATAAAGGATGCACACACATCCAACCACAACAACTATCATGCTACAAAGAACACATCAACATGAAAGTAGACTTGCCAGCCTCAAATTCATTCATGTAGAAATGAAAATATCTGAATGGTACTTGATTTTGATGATTCTGCCTATAAATACATATTTACACTATTCCAACGTGAAACTACCTACCTAAGAGTGTCCTATATTTCAAAAACAACAAAAAAACAACTCTCAGACGCAACAGTTTAGAACCAACATAAACACATGACTTTCATTCAATGAACCATGATCACCTCGTCAGATCACTTGGCCTGAAAGCTAAATTGAAACTAATCGGTGTCTAAGAAAACCTGTGTCCTAAAAAATACTCCTGAGCATTGGGATGAAATCAATTATATAATGCTTAGATCACTCTACTCCAGAGACAACATGGGAACATACACAACAACTCAATGATCAATTATTTAATCATACTCAATGACTAATTCTATCATTTAACACTCTACGGGTACCATTTATGCCATCATATACAACCACAAGTTTACAAGAACTAACAAAACATTATGGGAACTATTCATAGGATTTCCACCCTATGCATCCTAGTAACAAATGTCTCAGGAAATAACTGGCTCAAAAGAACATCATATACACATATGACAATGTACTAAGACACCCATCAAACTAGGAAAGATAGGTACATAGGACCTCCTAACTAGATGACCATGCCCGATGGATGTTGAATATACAGAACCGATAATCCTTCAATTCTAATTTCCATAACATGTCTCATGATTCAAAAAAGACCACAGCTCAAAAATGTAGATATCAAAAGGGGATAGGTCATCACCTTCCTCTAAACACTCACCCCTCTAATTTCCTCATGGGTAATGTATATGTGTCAAACAAAAAGAGATACTAAATAAATCCCATTTATAATGTTAGGTTTGGTCAAGAGAAACATTTAGAGGAATCCTACTTGGGATCCTATAGGAAAAAAACGAGTGAAGGCATCCTACATGGTATCCTTAGAAAAAAAGGAAATGGAGGAATCCTACATAGGGTCGTCGAATGATAAACTACAGAGGAATACTGAAATTATGATCTTGTTTATTCTAAATAAGAGAGGGATCTAGAAAGGGACTCCCAAGATTAATATAAAATAAAGGAATCCCTCAGGGGATCCTTAGAAACATCTAGTCTGACAGCCTCATAGGCCAGAAGGGGGTGTCTCACAAGGGGAACATCCCAAAAGAACCCTATCAAGAGAGATAGATCATATCTCATATCAGATAAAATGTCTCAACTTGGATGGTCTGAACACCCAACAGATCTTCCATTCCATGTATCACTCATAGGTGAAAAATTAAAATGATAGTTAGAGGAAGAACCTCTCTATTTAAATAAAAGCCCCAAAACACCCATTAGAAGTCATTAGAACGATCCTTCGGTTTCACCATCATTATATAAATAGGAAAATACTTGAAAGGGACTACTCTATGTTACAAAACTGAAAAAGGGTAAAAAAAAGGAAAATATCCACAAAGGGTACAAAAGAGAATTACACGACTTGCAGAAACCATACATGGCATATAACCTAAATCTGTCACATGGGCATGTACTCCAACTAGCCTAGGCATATTATCACCCTATGTACATGACATGAAAGAATAGTACCTAATGTTTACACATGTATCCCCTCATGGGAATGTAATTTTACATGGAAAAATTCACAATGGGTATGCCTATCTAGAACTACATTGTGTCTACCAAAAGTACAAAATCATGTACTTTTCGAAGATCAATATTTCATGTTCACTATCACATGGAAATACACACAGTCACTTACCACACGATGTGTACATAGACCACACAGTTTGTACTAATGAAAATATTTTCTTTCCAAATTGAAGAACACAGGGCATTTGTTTAGAGAATCACATGTCGTGTTGTCTAGGTGTCCAGATAGAACGTTAAGTAACTCTTTTGAACTTCCCCAGAACCCCTTATTTTGGAATGTAAACCAACTGTATACTAAAGTCTGATATATGGGGGCCCATAATCCATGAGAATAAAATATTGGAATCTACATATTGAACATAATATCACAATTTATTTTAATGTAGCCACTTGATCCAACAAATTATAATCTAGGTGGGCCCATATAGATCAAGGACCAAAGCATGTAAACCCGCCAATTAGAACTATATCACATACCAATACACCTATCATAACAACAAGAAAATATATCATGGTACATATTCCAATATCATGAAATCTTTAATGCTCCTAAATGGAATTTTAAGAAGGCATGGCATGTTATTTCTAACAAGTGACTATATGATGCATGACATGGAATACTCTCACCTCATCGGTTTATAAAAAAATAGAACCAAAAAGAAATTTATAATGAAATAAAAATACAATTTCATCACAAAACTGTGAAATATAATCAACTATAACAACTCAAAATCCAAAAATCACAAGTCAAATCTAGGCAATTGGGATTTTCCCAATATGTGAGGTAGCTATTCCTGAGAAAATGTTATTACCAAACATCAGTTCCATCCAATTCCAATCTAGTGTTTCCAAATATTAAGGAAAAACATAATATAAATCCTCTAATACCACTTTATAATGCCCCATATATGGATTCCACTTTAAGGCACCCTGTACCTGGTTTTCCATTAGGCCTCAAGTGCATTTCCTAAAATGCAAGAGGCTGACGACTAGTAGTGAGGTCTTAGGTGTGGTATTTGGTAAAATATTCCCTCATTTTCATATTGTAACACAGTAGAAACAATAAAAATTCAATAGAGGAAGTATTAATACCATAACATAAATTAATATTGGAAAACTGATAATAAAAATAACTAATATCATAGAAAACATAAGACGATGATCCATGTCACATGTTCTAGGAAATGATCCAAAACATGATATTGTAATGTAATACACAATATATGTACCAAAAGTAAAAAAAGGAATAAATTATACTCAGAAGCATCGCAAGACTCACCTTGGTCCAATTCTCTTAATCACCTAACATCAATCATGTACCTATAGAAGTTTTTTTACACATATCGACAACTGTAACCATAATATCTATTTGGGCCAAAAACATTACCCAAAAAGGGTGTGAGACTAAATATCAGTAGTAAACCACAAGTGATATGTGATATTATAACAGTGAATATATATAACAGGTAGATTACATTAATAAAAGCTGTAATCTAGGAACAACTCAAATGTAAACAGTCCAAAAAGTTCTAGTTTTCATTATCATTTATTTCATGTTCAATAATTAATGAAATTACATTGAATTTTACATGTATTAGAATCCATCATAAGTCCTAAAATCCCATTCTATAAGTAAGAACAACATATTCCTCTGAAGGATATATAAACAAGTAATTGATGACCAAAAATAATATTGTACTTTGAGTTGGAAGACACATTATTAGTCGTTTATTTTAAATATTCAATTCATAACCCAAGTCATTCCTTGAAATTACTAATATGGAATTAAAGTATAACCCAATGTGAAATTATATGTGCAACCTAAAATCCTATCCCAGTGAACCTCTTAGGAATCCCAGTATCACTATATGTATAATTCTACCAACATCATACAATCTCATACCGAAGAACCTCTCTGGAATCCTGGTATCACCCTAGGTGTGGTATAATTCCACATTAACTTTTCATGATATAGGTGTTCATATAAGGAAGCCACAAAAATCACTCAGGATATGAAACAAATCCAATAGAGTATGTCCTTGTCATTTCTCAATGATCCATGTTTTACTTAGAAAAATATGTAAAGCCTTTGTGAGCTCGACCACTACATCTGTGGCTCTCTCAAGACTTGAAAATGACAACCAGACCAACCTCATAATGCTTCGACTTTATATTACTCACATGGGAAAAAAAGAAACATATGTAATTTATACAATTACAGGGATTTAATGATAATCAAAAGGCATGGGAAATTCATATAATAGGAAATACATGTAAATTATTCTATTATATTGTTTAAACAACATTAACTCATAGGGGTAAAATTCATATGAATTTCACACATGTAAATTAATCTATTACATGGATTTAATATAACTGATGTCACAAGGAAAATTTCACAATTGGATGAGAACATTAGAAACATTATTAAAAAAGCATATGCCTAGACATGGGTAAAGGGGAAAGTCACCTATCCCATACCCTAAGCCAATTGAATTCCTTATAACAAAAAGGCAACTTCATTATTAATATAAATCAGTTTTAGACAACCCAAAAATGAGAAACATGTCATGCCTCGTAGGAATCCTAAAAAATGTTCATATATGGTCATCGAAGGGAAATGCACTAATGGGGTGGCCCTTAACCATGGTAAACAACCTAATTCATGGTATAAAATACTTACTAAATTAACTAAAAAATAGTATGAAATAAAAAGGGTAAATTCAAAATCAATTAACACACCAAAAATGGGCACATGCCACTTTGGCATATATAAATAGAGTGAGAATTAGTGAAAGGAATAGGACCACCTACCTTATGGTATTACAACCCTCCTCACCCAGAATTGGCCCTTAATTTTTCATATAATTGAGTAGATCTACAAAACGAGGATAAATAATCAAACCTAGAAAACTTTTTCGTGAGAATAAATCATAAAGAAAGGCTTAAGTGGAAAATATAACTCATTGAGGAGATTTCAATGCATCCGACAGTGTTTGAATAGGAGTTCAAATGATGAATCAAAAGTAGAAAGGACCTTCGGTGCTGCTCCTCGCGATACTCAGGTGAGGGGTTCTCTCTGTCTCATGTAAATGATTTTACAACCCAGTTCGGCCAAAAAAAGAATGTACAAACCATGTACATAAAAATACATAGTGTGTTTATTCCATATACTATTTTCTACCGACATCCACTTCCTTGTTATAAATGAGTCACGTCGACATCCTTATATGGCGTCTATTAAGATTACATGGCGTGTAACACCTATTCATGCTTTTTAATAGTCTTGATGCCAATGCTCGGCATTTTTTCCTCCTTCTTCTAATGTTCAACCCCAAAAGTCATGATATGAACCTTAATAGATGAACTAGGTTCTTACAATACGATTGTTCCCACACATCATTTAAGCATATTAAAATTCATTTGCTTATATATTTTCACTTTTCCTTTTTTTTGTTTTTATTGGGTTAACTAGTTTTTACAAAATTAACAAATCTTTTACCAAAAATGTAAAATAAACCCTCTTATAAAATATGGTTATTCTGATCATAAAATTAATATCAATTTAATATAATTCAATTTCCAATTATGAGAAAATTAACATTTAAATTAATACATTTAATATATAGAAAAATAGTTTTTTAAATAAATAATGTTTTCACCATAATGTGTTATTAATATTATTTAGTATTGTTTAAAAATTGAATGTGTGTTAATTTATTTAAATATATATATTAAAATTAAAATTAATTTAATTTTTACAAGTTGTCAATTTTTTTATAGATAAAAATTACAAAATATTAATGCAATAGTTCTTTGAAAATAATGTTTTATTATTATCAAGGATATTAAATTTATTTGAAGTGATTATACATGTAGGATCAAGATGAAATTGAACTAAAATATAACACAATAATGTTGGTATAAAATATTAAATCCATTTTTTTTATTTAATTTCCATAATATATGAAAACTAACATTTTATATATAATAGAATAAATTAGTTTTTTTAGTAAAATATTAATATCTTTAGAAAATCGATGAATAATTTTTTAATGAATATAAAATAGTAATTTTAAATTATTTATTTAATTTAAAAATATATATATTATAGAAAAAGGCTTCAAAACATTTATTTCATTTTTGAATGATGATAGTTTTATGAAAATGACGGTCTTAGCAATAACATTATTTTTAACTATTCAACTAAAAACAATACTTTATAAAAAACCAAGAAATAATCTTAATATAATAATAATATTATAAATCCCAAAAAAGAATTTATTTTTGTCAACTTAATGTCATAATTTTTTTGAATATAACATTAAAATTAAAATGTATTGATAATTATTTTTGTAAGAAAATATCTATATAAAATTTAAACTATTCTTATTTTTATTTACTATCAATTTCCAATTACATAAATGTTATTAAATTATTCATATCCAAAGTAAATATTATCAATAATATATCTATTTTCTTAAAATAATAAAAATTTAATGTATATTTTTGAAAAATATATTTTTAACATATTATGTTCTTATTAGCTATTTAGATATATTAAATGAATTTTTTCAATTCATTATTTCTATCAAGGACATTTATTTTAATTTATATATATATCATAATTCAAATAAATATATATTTTACCTTCCAATCCTGTTATAAGAGTTTATTTATTATATAAACTTCCATTTTTTCCATTCGATGTTGCATTCAATGTAATATATTGAACAGATTTGGTTTTGAAGGAAATATAATTATATTGTAAAATCATGGGGTGTTAAAATATCCCCATTTAAATATATTTATTCCACCCAATTTCATCAATAAAATAAAATATCTACAGGATATAAAATTTAAAAATGACTCACATTATAGTTTCTATAGAGATATTACCCCAGAAAACATAGGATGTATATGTTTTTCCTCATAATATTTTTATCTGTAAAAATGATATTTCTTAAATAATTTGAGCCACGAGTCTGTCATTTTTCTATATCTATACACAATTTATGTAATTTTATTCTTAATGGTGTTCATAAGAAACTATTCATCGATATACTACAATGGGTGTATGTGATTTACTTATTTGAACTAATTTGTTCCTCTAAGTAATGAGAAATAATCCACTATTAATTTAATCTAATAGAAGGATAACAATATTTTCGCTATGAAAATTTTAATGAACATCAACATAGGATACAAAATAACAAGAATTTTTATTAAATAATAAAATCAGCAGGGATGTGATTCAAATCTCTTAGAAAATACCTTGGATATACTTGGGTACCTAGAATAAGAAACCAACAAGATGTCAAAAATTCTAGTGTAAAAGGATAGTTGTGTCTTAATTAATATGATACACATTAATAATAATAATTTAAAAAGTTATTCCTTGTTCCATTGACAATGGATATTTCTCTTTATTATTATCCTCATTAGCCTTTTGATTTGGGAATCAATTTTCGTAATAACATATCTCCTTGCATTTGAAGCATTGTACATTATTTTCCATCATTTCATTGTTTGACCTCTTATCCCATAATTAACATCTATGAGAATTATTTCCCCCCATTCTGTACTTAAAAAGTTTCCTAGTTTCTTTCAAAAAATCTTCTGGGTGATTCCACTAATATTGTTCTATTTATGAGAATTGAATTTAATTACTCCGAGCGATTTTCCATTGGATTTTTCATAAAGTTCTATTTGCATTTTATTTTCTCCAAGATAATGAGAGTACCTATATTTTATTTCTACCTTATGTTCACATTAAACCTCCTATTTATAGAAACTAGTGAATCATATAGAAAATGACATTTTAATAACTTGTTTTACACTAATAAATATTTATTTTACCTTGCAGTTGGGGTCAACAATAAAACTTGGGGAATTCCTTGTTATACTCTTGATGTTTTCTTTATAGGTAATTATTAATTCTTTATACATTTGATTTAACTCTAGGAATTATCTTTCAATTTTCATGTGAATAGTTCATAGAGAATATTTAGTATATAAATACTTTATTCCAATCTTCTCATTCCATATAGTCAACTTATTCCATCATTGATGTATTATTAATGAGATTCCACCATTGGTCAACCTCACCTTCTTGATAAAAAATAGATAAAATTAATTTCACATGAATTGAAAATAGGATGAAAGAAAATATGTTCTCCATCACATAGTTAAATTATTTAAAAATTAGTGGTAGGAAAATAAACTAAATTTTGGAGGAATTTGTCGCATGATTGACTCTATTGGAATTCCCTTTTACTTGGTATGTTTAGGATCACAAAAAGGATCATGTTATTACACATAAACTTAGATAATATTATCAAAAAGATATACACTCCATTTTCTATCCAATTATATTTCCCGTTGGGAAAATTGTTACATTGTACATTACATCTATTGTTAGCTTAATTTTTTCCTTTATCCAGCCATTACATAAATAACAGAATGTTAACTTATGATATAATTAATAAATTTGTAAAATTGAAACTATAAAAATTGATGAACTAAATTATAAAGGATGTGTATATCCTAACATATGAATTTTAAGGATTCAATGTAGCTTATCCATGGTATTATTTCTAACTAAACTAGTTATATGTTAAAATACTTCATAATGGTTTATAGATAGAATCTAAATTATCCAATGAACATCCCCTAAGTGTGTCTACAAAGGTGAGTAGTTATAAAAACCTGGATTGGATGCCACAAACTGGTGGTCCAATCCAATTTTTCACAAGACCTTAGGCATTCCTCCCTTTACACAAGTGGCTTACAACTATAAGTGAGGGTTTAATAAGTAATGTTGGGGTAATACACCATCATTATGAAAAAATCACTATAAAAAAAATAAAAAAATATAAAATTATGATTAAAAAAAACTAAGGTGACACCATAATCATTAAATTCGAACATCACATGATAACATGAAAACATGTAAAATAAAATAAACCAAATAAGTATATATGTCATGAAATATATGTTTCATGTGTTAAATGAAAACCCTAAATAATAAGACATTAAAACTCCCAAGAAAGTCCCTACATCATGCATGGATCCCTCATCCATGCTCCATCTTAAATCCCAACTCTGCCATCAAATATTAGGCTCTTTCTATTATCAGATCTTGTAAACATGAACTACATTAAGTTACTGATCCGGAATCCTGAGTAGGGTGTGTGTAAAACATAGTATGACACTATGAACAAGGTCTAAATAAATATCCACTCTACAATACTGTATGAAGTTGTATAAAGAATAAATCAAAATGTAAATTTGATTCACATTTAATTATTCTTTAATTATCCACATGGGCACTTGGGTTCATGGTTACACCCAAATAAATAATACCCACTTGGTCTCATTCCAGAGTATGGACCATACAACAAAATAATTTCACATATCATTATTTCATGGGGTTCAGTCATTTATTTAATTCAAATTTCACATTCATAATTTGGGTTCCTAGAGCAGCAGTCTGGCACCCCCTGGCTATTTGGAGAAGCAACCTATATCCAACAACATAGTAATAATATGAAAAAAATATATCTCAGTCCTCTAAATAATCATTATATAAACCCCTGATTATTTGGATTAGCTTTCCACAAACCACAACTCTTTGTTCACATCAATTAAAAATTTCACATGTCATGATTCCAAATTAATAACCCATTTGTCAACCATTTTCATAAACCATTATTCAACCAATTTAAAAATCCCATTTATCTACCATTTTCATAATCCCAGTAATAAACCATTTTCATAACCCATTATTATTATTAAATTTTATTTGTCACACCACATGAGTTTTTGTCACTTCTCTTCTCATAAACTCCAATGGGACTAATGGAATCTATGAAGTATTAACAATTGAATGGGAATAAATTAATTAACTCAATTTAAAATTCAATTTCCCAATAAATAGAATTTAATTGAATAATTACACCCACACAATTATAATTAATTTAATGGAAATTATAAAATAGAACACCTAACTCATGATCATTGATAAACACTCTCCAAAACAAAACCCTCAATTTGATGTTATCCCATCAAATTCACAATGATGGATGAGATCTAGGATAAAATAGTAGGAACAATATCCAATGAATAAAGATCTATAAAAACCAAGATATATCTCATTGACAATGTTGGAAAAAACATCCACCTATAAAAAGAATGGTAAATGGAAGAGAGATGAATCTAAAATGTTAATAGATTTCATACAGCTGATGGTTTGATGACATAAACCGAATCATTGATTGTCACCATAAAAGGATCAAGGGGCCTGGTAATACCCTCAGAAGCCTCCAAAATTTATGGAATTCAAATTAGTTCGAGAAAGGTTTAAAGGTGATAAAAATCGGGGGGTTTGAAAAAAGTTTATGAAATTTTACTAGGTGAAATTCTTGTGTGTACGGTTTCCTATGAGGGGTCGCACAGTTTTCCAAAATGAGCATCATAACCATGAACCCCTTCTCTTTATGGTACATGGTTTTTCATAAGTGGTTCTTGGTTTGGAATAACATGTGAAAACCATGAAATTCCACTCTATATGAGATGCATGGTATCTGGGGGTGTATCATCCCACCCAAGATGCCGCATAACAGTGTGTCAAGACAGTGGCCATAACATCTCATGTCTGCCTCACCAAACACTAGTGGTTTCTCACTAGCAATGTGGGACTGGGGTGTTTCCATGGGGAGACGATTCCATCACTTATTAGAGTATCTTAAAATAATATAAATATATATAATATATATAATATATATATAAGAGGAAGATCAAAATTCGACACTATATTACAAGAACAATGACCTTCTATAGTAGAATTAGTAACAACAGACAAATAGTAGTAGAACTAAAATTAATAATCAAGAAAGTTAATTAAAAAATGGGTGAAAAATTAATAAGAAAACAATTCTGTATAATTAGGATCAGGTAATGTAGCTATAAAAAATTAAATCAACAAGATAAAGGGGTTTTGGCATACAACATCGACTACAAAAAATAACAGAAAGCCTAAAAACTACAACAAATAGCATCACAAGAATAGGCTCAGTCATCTTCCCCCAAACACTATTCTAGAATAGAAAATCAAGCATTGGAAGCTGGCTTCTTACCTTTATCTATATCTTTAGTCATGAAGTCTTCTTAAGAACCCATGGTGGCCCATGCAGGGTGTTAGAAATAAACCCAGTAGAACACCACCAATTATTTCAGGATCAATCCAATTTTTTCAATAAAAAATTAATAGTGTTCAATTAATAATAAAAACAAGATAGAAATAAATAGATAACTATATTGGGATGAGTTATATTTGGGAAACCCATCCATTTATACCTACCTCGACCTAAGTTAGTGTGTCTAAACCAAGTGATGTTTCATTAGTAAAGTGAGTATAATAATATAGAATTAGATTTACTATCCTCAAGATTGTGATTCAGCTTTGTGGACACATCCTCAAACTCATAATTTCAAGGATTCATTTCATAATTAATTTCATTATCTTCAAATTTTATTTAGTTAATCTCTTTATAGATTATTAACATTCACTCTAATATCATCTACATAAATTCTAAGAGAATTTCCAAGTATTTATCAAGCAGATGGATATATTCCCAATGCCAAGGGATTCAATCTATGGTGACCCAATAATTTGATCCAAAGTTCCACTCCCAATATGGTGTGAAGACATGGAAAACTAACCTCAAAGTTTATCTCAGGTATTGCACGTAAGGGACAAAGCCCTTATCGTGAAATTGTACAACCATCACACCATAGAGCCCATCAACAGGGTCTTCTCTAGGGAACCAATGTCATTCGTATAGAGGTAAAAAATAAAATGTATAGTGAGCTCATCCTTGACATTTCAAGTGTCACCCCTAGCATGTTTACAATGAATTAACTAATTCTAACTATGGAATGATGATCTTGTCCAATGGATCATCAACATGGAACCTGTTGTATCACCCATGTTAGAAGATAAATGTACGATTTGGTTAATGATATTATAGTAATAAAATATAAACCATTTATATCATGATTTAACAATGTGGTCATGACATTTAATTAAAAAACCCACTTCTTCCATAAGGCGTTGGGCCTTTCTAATGGATACACATTCTATTCAATTTAATTTATCAATTCAAGGAATCCATTTCCAGGAAAACACACCTAAAGTGGTGTTTCAAAATTTAAAATATAGAAAGATCGGCAATCAGGGATCCATATCAACCAAATGGGTGGCTCTAGAGAAGGTGATTAACAAAATAGGTGATTCACCACTCACTATGGTCATAACAGGCATGTAAAACAACTGAAATTATTTTATTCAACAATTATGAGGTGTCATTAGAAAGTTATGGCATGTGGCATCATAACAAAAGTTATAATATGAAACAAAACATAGAGGAAAGAACTAGACCACCTACCTTATCCACCTAGTAAATCACTTATCCAGTGTCAGCCATTGATTTTATATAGAATAGAAGATATCATAAAATTTAAAATTCGCAAAAAATAGGGAAAATGTGATTTCACTTAAATAGAAAGGCCTATGAGGGAAGAAAAGATAAATTTAAGAAATAGGATTATAGATCATACATAAAGATTTCAGATGCTTCCATTGGTGGGAGATTGGGATGATAAACAAGGGATAACCAATCGGTATACCATGAGTTCAATCCTCTTCACAATCACGAAAGGTCAAACAAACCTAGTCTCAATGGTTCCATGCCTCTGAATCCTACAGTAACCCAATATCAACGACTCCTAAAGTAAAAAACTGATCACCCACTATAAAATCATGGGGTTAATTATATCAATCAGTATATGACTTCTGCCTACTATGAGCCATATCCATTCATTTTTAAATCAACTGGACATGCTTTGTTGTCTCCTATGAGAGACACTATCCCAACTACACTGACCCAACAACCTCCATCCATCATAGTGTGATCTTCAAGGCCTACCATAAAGCTCCTCATATCATGTCATATGAATAGTCACCAGATAATTATTGTTATAGGAAAAATCTATAAGTGCTTGTTGATTCTCCTGAATCCCACCAAAATCAGGGATTCATGCTTTGAGGATGTCCTACAGTACCCAGATAGTACTCTCTAATTTCCCACCTATCTATGGGAGGAAAGTCATACATAGGAACATATGAGTAACAAAGGACTTAGTAGGATTAACCAGAAACATAAATTAATGTCTAAATTCCATTTTGAAATTATGCTCCATGTCACCCCTTGAAAACAAGATATCTCCCAAACATACATATCCCCCAATTGATCAATGGAATTTGTCTCTTGGATAGGTTAGAAATGGATTACATTTTTCAACAAGTCTAGAATCACCAAAATCACGTCATTCATCCATGGAATCCTTGGAAGACCCTCCATGAAGTCCACGGTAATATCATACCCCACCCCCATTTTAGAATTTGGAATGACAGTAATAAACCACCAGGTTTTTTATGCTCAGCCTTCACCTCCTGGTTGGTGTAGCATCACATCACAAAACATACAATCTCCCTTTTCATACCCAACAAAAAATATAGTCTCAGAGGATCTTGGTATGTTATGGTAAAACTAGGGATCAACAACCACTTTAATGAATGAAACTCATGCATCAAATCATCATGCATAAATGTAGGTACCATAACGTGGTTCCAAACAAAAAAAATAGCATCATCATCTATAGTCCAATCGAAAGGTCTCTCCCCACATTCAGGGATTTACCTCAAGGATTAAAACTATAGATCCTTGTACTTCCTCTCTCAGATCCATCTCATAAGTGTGGGCTAACCTGATATGGATATTAGTGTCATCTTCTCCTGGCATTCCTGAACCTCAAAATACGTCTCATCCAGCAAGGTCATCATCTTCCACACATATTCATACTCCTGAAATTCCTAAATAAATGTCTTCCAACTCAAAGAATCAAAAATAGTGTTTCCATTCCTTTTTATATATTATATCTTAACGAAAAATGACATCATATAATAACCCACCTACATTACTATAGATTCATTTCTCAGATTTAAAAAATATACGTTTAGATTTTTTGGTCTATATACAGACAAAACCTTTCAACCAACAAGTAATTTAGAAGAAACTTTAAATCATAAACAATCTTGGCTAACTTGAGATCATTCATATGTTAATTTCATTTATGTGGCCTCATCTATCATTATCGATTTGACAGAAATCTATATCCCATCAGCAACACATCTCTATGAATGACTACAGATTCATCAAAAACAAGGTATAATCCACACCCAGTTTCGGTAGGATCAAAATCAATGTAGTATTCAGTGGCCTCATAAACTCCTAGAAGGAATTATCACATGATTCAGACCATTAAAACATAAAAACCTTCTCTTTAAAGCCCTAATGTGCTGCATCCAAACATGTAAATTTAAGAAAAAACTGTCATTAATAACTTACTAATCCCCAAAATCTTTTCATATCAAAAACATTTTTGGGATACTCCCATGAAACCACTGCTTGAACTTTTTTTGGGTCCATTAAAACACCATCCATAGAGATTATGTGACCCTTGATATTTAACCTATCAATATAGATTTAGAACATAGATATCAATTCATATAGATATTTTTACCTGAGTATACTCAGTCTAATTTCTAGGTGTTGGGAATGTTTGTCATGAGTCTTGGAGTAAACCATGATTTTATTCAAAAATACAACCACAACCTAATCCAATTACGGGTGGATGATTATGTTGATTAAGTCCATAAACATATCAAGAGCTTTTGTCATCCCAAACAGCATCGCGACAAACTCATATAGGCTATAAATGCTTCTAAAATTTGATAGTGGTATATGATAAGGTCAAAATCTCAATAGATTATACCATGAACTCAATTCAATATTAGTGAAAATAGAAGATCCTTTTAGTTTATCAAAGTGATCATCAATATATAGGATAGGATACTAGTTTTTCACTCCCATCTAGTTCACCTTTGGATAATCGACACATAACTGCAATATATCACCAACATTTTTTGTAATCAAAACCATATAACCCCATGGTGACATACTCATACAGATAAGTCCATTATCCATTAAATCTCCTAGCTGAGTCTTAATCTACTAGAGATCTATTGGTTTCATTTATTCAGGATTAATGAATACTAGTTCATCTCCAGGCAAGGTATGAATAGTAAACTCAATGTCTCTCTCAGGTGGTGGGCCTGAGAAGTCTTAGAAAACACATATTTAAATCTATCCACTATGGGTGGATTGAAATTAATATTCAAACCCCCATAATCAAAAAAAATACATGTAACCTAGGTGGTGAGATCTCCTAGTTACTAGTGAACCATCCCATCATTGAGTGTCATGATTTACCATTCTCTATAATGAACACAATTTTTACTCTTAGGATTTATAACGATCACTCTCCTATAACAAAAATCAATGATTTCTCGGTAAGACACTTGAAATTACATACCCAAAATAAATTTAAAAATTGACATTTCAAGTATGTTAACATTCTAAAATAAATGATATTCACCAATCTTGAGAGAACACCCTTTCCATAAATAGATGTCCCTCTCCTACACTCCCAATGGTGTGTTGATCGTCATAACCCCAATTAAAAAATTCACCATTAAACTCTAACCATTCACAATTTGAGGAGGTATAAAATAATTTGAGTCTTTGGTATCAAATAAATTGATAGAATGTTTAGAATCTAAATGAATAGTACCACTAACTATCGATGTCCTATCCTTGCTATCAACAACTGCATGTTGATCTATATGAAATTTTCCTTCCCCTTTATGATGTGCTATAATTTAATTCCCTT
Organism: Viscum album; assembly: GCA_963277665.1. Lineage (NCBI taxonomy): Eukaryota > Viridiplantae > Streptophyta > Magnoliopsida > Santalales > Viscaceae > Viscum > Viscum album. The sequence goes on from OY728160.1 coordinate 1,740,248,167, forward strand.
ATGATTCACTAATATGCTGATATAGGATCTGTTGTCCTGATGTACCACGTCTACTACCTCATCCACCATTTCTAGAATAACTCCACCTACCCTAATGATATGGGGTATAATACCCCCTTCACCTTCCCTAATTCATCCAATTTCATCCGTAATTACCCAAATGTTGAGGGTTTATGAAATACCTTAGTATTTGAACCATCATGCCTTGGGCTCAACACTCAACTTGTGGTCATAGAATCTGGTTATGAATGTGACATAACCTACCACACTAGTGAAAGTGTACTCAATTATTGATCTCTACTACTGATCCATATCCCTATCCACTTTGTTTTTCATCACCTTAGTAGACGTTCTCATATAGAAACATCCTAATATCGAAATACGTACCTCTTAATCATCCAAAAAAACCATAATCATTCAAATAGAATCCTCATTCAGCTTTCCCTCATAAATGAGAGCCTAATCCACCACCCGAGTAAACTTATTCTGCAGAAAGATATTATCATGGGACATAATCTCTCATTTATTCCCAACCTAAAAATGTTATGTCATAGTTTCATTACCTCTTTTAAATGATGGAATAATGTGTTACAAATTGGTTAGGTGGCCAACATACTCTATCATGGACATATATCATAAGTTCAACCACATAATTTCTGCTATTATCTCCTTCTTGAGTATCTTTTGGTAAACTTATTCCAGGAACATCTCCAAAATGACTTTACATAAAATGTTCTATTGCTGATAATCCCATGTCTAAATATCCCACCAGTGCTTCATTGAAGTGTGTAACATATAAGAAATAAATTTAACTCTATTCTCCATAGAATTTTCTAAACAGTCAATGATCATATTTATAGACTCAAACATGAACTCGGCTACCTCAGAGGGTGATGCAACATGAACTCCCATGTTAGGCTAGAGATATTCCGAGCAACCCTCTCTTCTTATATATCCAAAAACTGTATGATGAGAAATCATTTATCAATGAACTTCTCTCTAGACCCTTCACCTAGAACTTTTGGGGCCTCTAGTTTCTCTTTTATTGGATCTTTTCTAGCTATGTTCTCCTATAATCCAATATATAAGAATCATCGTGGTGGCATATATCTACAATTCCAAGAACACTTCTTAAGACACATAACAAATAATTATCACATTTTAACAAGTGGTATTTACATACATTTATAAAAATTCATCCCCCATGTCTTATTATAAGATAAAAACAGAGGAACCAACACTTCCCTCAACCATCCCTGACTTGGTTCTTGGATAACATAGTGAAAAACACTTCCATTGATAAATTTTTAACACTAGAAACCCATTTTATTCATCTAAAATTACCACTTTAAGAATAATTTATAATTATAACATTCACATTATGTAGGATTTAATTTAATAAATACTCAATGAATAAAAAATATTCATTTAAAAAATTCACCCAAAACCTACTTTTCTATGTGTGCCTAAAATAACATATGCCACATAAAATCATGTGTTCCTGGAATGATTCATGAACAATCAACTCCCATTCCATATTGGTCCATGAGTAAAATATTCTAAATTTATAACCCCGTAAAAAAAGTGCATTGCTAAATGTAAAATAAAATCCAACTGTAAAAGAAAAAATGAAGAATAACAACCCCACCCTATGTACTTGGGTTTTCACACACATATGGGTTAGTTATTCCCAAGATTATTCTCATGAACAAGGCCCCAATAATCATAGTATCATATATACCACTTGAAAATAATAATAATAATGAATAAATAAATGAAAACCAACCTTTGATTCCACATTGTAACATCCTGGATTAGATGAAACATATAGGTTCCCCAAGTGGGTTTTTAATTTGAATTTTGGTGTGGATCCCCATATACCTAAGGATAGCGACTAACAACGAGGGTATAATATGTAATGTGGGTAGGATATTCCCTCTTTACCAATGAATAATTTTTTTTAATTCAGTAAAAAATATCCAGTGATAATAAACAATAACCAATATGGTATAATAATCTATAAAGACCTACATCACATGATAATCCCATGATAAGGAAAATGACCACAAACCAAAGAAAAAAACAATTCATATCATGTAAGTGTCAAGAGGAAAATGAAATACCCAAATGAAGATATGTTGCAACTCCCATGAAGGTCCGGACATCATGTTAAGTTCTATCATTCATGCTCTATCCCGAATCCCATATCTTCCATCCAACATAGGGATATTGAACTTATGATGTCCTTGAAACATGATGTCTATTTGGGTACATATCAGGAAGCCTGAGTAGAGTGAAAATAAAACTCAGTAGGCCACATCCAATAGCATCTAATGCAATATATAGTCTATACTTTTGTATGCAATTATATAAATAATAAGGAATAATTGAAAATGTTAACAAGCTTTACATTTATTTATTATTTAATTAACTTTATATTCCATTGGGTTTACGGTGATACTAGAATAAATAATTCCTAATTTGGCCCGTGTAAAAATATGAATGATACACTATAGTAATTTCATAGATAATTCTTTCATGATATTTCACCATTAATTTAATTTTAGTTTCATATTCACACATTGGGGGGCCTAGAGTACCAGTCTAGCACCACATGGATATTTGGAGAAATAGTCTCTATTCCAAAACATAGTGATCACATACTATATATATATAAGGGTCATAATGTAGTAGTTTAGAACCCAATGGGTATTTGGAGTAGAAATACCTAAACCAAAACTCATTATTAACATCATTCTCAAATTTTACATGTCATGATCCCACATTTATAACCCATTTAACAACCATTTTCATAACCCATTATACAAAAAATTTCATAATCCCATTTATCAACCATTATCCTAACCCCATTATTCAACCATTTTCAAAAATAATTATTATCATTAAATAATATTTGGCACACCCCAAGGGTTTCCATCATGTCGGGTGTGATAATCTCCAATGGGTCCAATGCGATCTGTGGAGGGTTAACAATTGAAAGGGAATAAAATAATTAAATAAATTTAAAATGAAACTTTCAAATATTTCAATTGGAACTTCACAATCAAATACACAAAATTATAATCAAGACTATGGGAATTGAAAATTATACCACCTAACTCATGATCATCAATGAACATTCTCTAAACCACAACACTGAATTTGATAATGAACGATTGAATTCCCCAAGATGGAAGATATATAGGGTCAAAAACAGGGACCATGAGAAAAAGAAATAAGATACAAAAAACTGATATCTATAACAACTACAAGAGAGGAAAATTCACCCACCTCTAAAGGGAACGTGAAAAAGAAGAGAGAGGAATCCAAATAAGGACGATATTTCATACCATATATGGTTTGATCACATTCACTAGATTTTTGATTTAAAATAGAAGATATTCAAGGCACCTTTTAATCCTATTAGGAGCATCTCAAATCATGGTAATAAAATATTAGGTTAATTCAGGAAAAAAGAATAAAAACTAGGGGGTTGAGAAATTTTTTATACATTTTTTAGAGGTTTAATTTTCCCCATGTATGGTATCTTGGGTGGGCCCCCACAATTCTCCAAACCATGCACAATAACTATATACCCCTACAATATATGGTGAACGGTTTCTCCTATGTTGTGAATTTATCAAAAAACCATCCACCATTAATGCAATTCCCCTCTTTTTGTGATATCTGGTTTCTAGGGGGAGGGTGAACAGTTTAGGAAAACTGTGCACCAACCATGTAGTTCCATAAAACCCTGCTAAATCACTAGAATTCACCCGAAATCAACCAATACAAGCCTAAAACAATGTAATACTAAAATACATGTAAATTATTACCTAAAATGATAATAAGGCATCTATATAAAGTATTTTATCTTACTGTAGTCGTAGGCCCACTATTTATGAACTCTAGTAAATATTGAGTTGATACTAAACCAGCCTTTTCATGGTGACTACCTTTAGGTGAAACTTAGCAGTTGCATCCACTTTATAGTATCACGATAGCGATTTAATTTCTAGGAGAACCACATAATCTCTACTATAACAAAAATTTGAAATATTATTCTATAATTAGACTAATTCATTGGATTTTCACTAAATTTATCTTATTATATTACCCAAAATAACTACACGGCTCCTAAAAAATAAATAAATGCTACTTTGATACTAATTGAGATGCACGATGCCCAAACTACTATTCCTAGTGCTTAAAAACATTATATGAAAATTGTTTTTTATAAAAACTGAAATGAACCAATCATTTTTTGAAACCATTAGCATAAGATATACAAGGCATCTCAATATAATCACATGATTCTAGGAATGAATAGTTTAGTTTCTTGATGATCAAATATATACGAAATTTATTTTTTGATGCACATGAACATTTTTCAATAATTAAACCACAATAGACTCCCTTGAAGAACTATCATAGATTATAATTATGTTCATAACCCGATGGATGGAAATAGAAGGAAGAGGTGAGCATAGAGCTTAGTAATCAAAACACTCACTAAGATGTCATGAAGGGAAAGATACTAAGCATGAGGGAAAATATGAAAATTGGTTAAATATCTTATTAATAAAAACATGAAAATATAGGTGTTGTCCATATGTCATGATTGAATGGGATATAATCTTAAAAGAAAAACATACTAAATGGAAGAAGTGTGTAAAAGCAAGATATAATCACTATAGGAATAACTAAATTTCATGAAGGTTTTTAGCTGTGTATATTCAAAAAGAACCACTACATTAGGTTTATTTATTTATTTATTTACTTTTCATGGTGATTTTGAAAAACCATAGCATAATTAATGTAAAAATATTAAATATTAAATATTAAATTTATATTTAATATTTTTAATTATTATTTATTATTTATAATAATATATTATTTATTATTGAATCATTTAATTTAATTATGATTTGAGAATTATTTATTATTTATAATTATTTGTTAGAGGATTATTGAAAATTAAAGTATTTCAATATGAAGTTAACTATCAAACATATATATCAAATGACCAGAAATTTTATCTAGGTCCCAAATTTTTATCCAAAACATGTCAAATGAAACCATATAAAATGAATTATAATTTAATTAGATGATAGATTGGTTATAGTTAATAGAATAAAATTTATCACTATTTTAAGAGAAGTTGAGAATCAAACTTTAACATAAAATGGACATAAATATTGATACATATATCCTTTTCGGATCCAAAAGATAAAATATCAAAGCCTGTGAAGTACTCTATTCCATATTAAATGGAGGAACCCATTCACCATTTTTTCAAGGTAAAAAATGTTCAGATGTCCTCTAAAATTGAACTTTTTGTTCAGATACATTTTTTAATGTTTGATATGATTTTAGCATTAATTAAGAGTGTCTTCATATTCTTGTTGGGTCAACATGGATTTTATAAAATGGGATTAATTCACTATTGATTTGATGATGTCGCAATTATTGTGGTTATCCCTTTTTGGTGATTTATTATCTATTATATAAAGATATATACATATAAATATATAAATGTATGTATATATATATATTTATATTTAATAATATGTATTTATATATTTATCAATATTAATTTAATATTATATATAATTTCACCAATGCATTGACATTTATATTTACTTATAAATATTTATCTACATTAATATACATTTTTAAATATTTATATTGATATTTTTATATATTATGTGGGTTTATATATACTAAGATATTTATAATTATTTATTTTTTTATAGTTGAGGGCTTACCCGAATGGTAACGGCTCCCCATAATCATGCATCAGACCCAGGTAGAAGAGAATTTCTGTAGGTACTATTGTAGTACAATAACTGATGATTGTGCAAGAAGGAAGTGACACAAGTATGATGCATGAGGTAGGTAGGAGGTGATTCAGGTATGATGAAGTCTTGATAACGTAAGCCATATGATGAATTGACATTGTACTCGGCCTTCGAGCTAGTTAGTGGGAATTTGGTCCATGTTATGGTTTTCTTGCCCTTTCAGCATTCATTCCACATCCTAAAAATATATGTCTTGATGGGTGGGTTATCCCTTGAGAGGGCTATGGACTATTTTCTGGAATGGGTGTTGTGTGTGTGTGTGTTTTTATGTAATTTTACCCCAAATCATCTAATATATGTTTTTAATTGTATTTATATATATGTTTATATATATATATATATTAAATTATACTTATATGTGTGTGAATTTAAATGTATATATCTATGTAGTTTAATTATGTGTTTATATATATTTATGTAAAAATATATATAGATATATTTATATCCATTTATGTATATTTATATATAGTAATGTATATTTATATAGATGATTTTGGTATATATATTTATACAAATTCTATTGGTTGGTGTTTGTGTTTCTTCGTGCTTGTATTTGCAGAGTATGTAAGAGGAAAGGACTTAAAATCTCTCCCAACACATATATATGCTGAGTTTACGCATGGAAGGCATGGTAGGATTAATTATAAATAATAATTAAGGTAATGGGTAAATAAATAATAAATAATGATATAAAATAAATAAATAGAAAAATATTTAAATATAAAATATATCAATTATAAAAATGATGATAAATGTTCTTTATCAGTTCTGTAATCATCAATTCTATTTGTCACGATACCAAATTTTTAAACGGTTCCAGAAAATTATCATTAAACAGTTTAGAGAGGGATTAAAAGACAACTAAATGAAAAAAAAATTATTATTGAATGAAAATTTTGTTATAGTTAATAAACAAGTTCCCTGGAGAATAACAAAAGAAATTATAAGTGAATTATGTAATAGGTATTCATAACATTTTAAACATATATTTATGGTATATTTTCTTAAATTATAGGTCTCATTGATAATATTGACATTTGGAAATGTCACATTTCACAAATTGAAAAAATATGTAATTTTGAAAATAATTATTTTGGGGGGTATCCCAATAATAAATAATTTAAAATTCATAGAGGTTTCAAAGAGGTTATATTGAATCATTTTTGAAACATTAACATTTTAACCAGTATCTTTAATAAAGGAAACCGAAAAATGACATAAATGTTTTAAAAAAGGCGACATAATAACATTGGAAAACATTTAATTCTAAATAGAATCATCTATAACAGATCCTTGAAAATATATAAGTGTTATCCAAATAAATTAGGAGTGGAAGATAAATAAAATATTGTGAATGGATGGAAACTCATTTAAATAATTTAAAATAACCTTTTTGAAAACTCACATTGTAAAAAGAGTTACCAAAACAGAACTTTCAAAAGAGGAGAACGGAAATATAAAGGTCAAATGAGATAACACATAATTAGGTTTCCAAATAAAAAGGTGAACATTACTGGGAAGAAAATCTAAGTTCAAGGTGGTGAAACCGTCGTTAAATAGAATATTAATTATCCTCAATAACGATGCACTTTGGAGAATGAAATTCATCAAGGTAACATTTTTTATCACAAAGGTCACATTCTCCAGATAGAGGAATTATTGTATAATCATATAATAAAATAAATACATCATGTAAATCCATATTAAAAAATTAATAATTTTGAGTTATAAAGGAGGTTGAGTCAAGAAAAACTCTTAAACTTTTGAAATTTTTTATTCAAAAACACAAGAGAGAAAAAACAATGCATGTAGAATTTAATAAAATGAAATTTAATAGTTTTATGATTCAAAAATATTAAAGGGAATTATATTCATCATTATAATAAAATTTATTCTAATATGATATATGTCTCAAAGGGTTAATATTGAGATAACTCTACAAAATAAACAGTGTTTAGCGGCGGTTTTGTGGCGGCGGTTCACAAAACCGCCGCTAAACGTTTTTCGAAATACGTTTCGCGGCGGTTTTTAATAAACCGCCGCTAAACATTTGTTTTTTTAAAAAACCCCGACCCTTCCCTACCCCGACCCCCGTTTCCCTCGACCCCGCGTGATGCAACCCTCGCCCGCAGCCCCCCGCGACCCCCCGGTGATCCCGCGACCTCCTCCGGCGACCCCGCGACCTCCTCCGGCGACCCCGTGACCTCCTCCGACAACCCCGCGACCTCCTCCTAAGGAAGGTATATTTTAGTTCGTTTAGGTTTCATGATTTATTATTTTTATATCTAATGGTTCATGGAATTCAGATTAGTGTACCTCATTTCTTAATGATATGTATGGAGTATTTGAATAAACCTTTTTCCAGATTCAATACACTTCTTTATCCAAAGTTTATTTCTATTATACTGGAAGGGATAAACTTAGTTACTTTAGGAGTTTATAGAATGTTTTTCCAAGTGGTGTTTATTTAAATTGGACTACCTCTAAAAGGATAAAAATTAGTTTGAATCCTAATAAATAATGTAGATATTTGATGAGTGGAGACTCTAAGAGATGTTCAATCCAGTCTATCATCCCTCTAGGATATGGGTTTTAATTTATCATGGTTTGGAACTAGATAAAATTTTTGATTCTAATTAATCCTCTGATGAGGATGAATCCCAAACTATAGATTTGGTTGTATAAGTCATAATATATTTTGATTAAATCCAAGAAAATTATCATGTACATGAATCTCATGATATGTTAAAACTAATGAGATAATAAGTACCTTATATTCATAAAGCTCAAAAACATCCTAATGTTTTATTTGAGCCTACTATAGTTATTTTTTTTCTCATGAGAGATAAATCAATAAGAGATAATTCATCTCCTAGGAGAGATTTCAAACTTCAATGTTGTTTAGACTAATTATTACATATTCTAAAAGTGATAAGTATTTTTATTCTACTATATTGGAGAGTCCACCTATGTTTTAGATTGGTGGAGCTCACATTTTTTATTCCTTTCCTTCTGAATATGAATCCCCAATAGATAACCATTTCATTGATTTGGGTGTATATATTCCTAAGAATGGTGTAAATAAGGTTGAAAAAGAGGAAAAATAAGTTGATAAGGCTAATTAAAATGATAGAAAAGATAAGCATGATAACCTAGAAGGAAGTGCATAATGAGCTTATATAGTTTACCCAAGGAAAGAATAATTAGTGGAGCCTAGACTTCCTTATAGATCTTTTTTTGAGAGACCAACTAGACTTGACTCTAATAAAGAACTATTGAAGATTTTGGAAACCCCGCCTTCTCATATATATGCTCCTAAGAACACTTCTCGGGAAGATCATGTCTATTAATCTTCTTATAGAATTGAGGTTATACCCAGGGATGATTCTAGTGAAGAATATGAGGTCTTTTTTAAGGAAATTGAGAGACCACATAGGGTATTCTCACTGAAAGAATAATATAGAGATAGATTCTAGATATTATTTCTCATTATTCTAATTATGTTCATTACTTCATTACCAATTTTGATTATACTAAAGCTAAATATACTAAATATAAAGAGTCTAGACCTTATTTAATCCCTATTTTTACCTCAATTCTAGAGATCTCATTCATTTTAAGAATGTTTTTTAGAGATGTTAAATAAAATTTTCATGTGTATCAATTTTTTTAATAATATTGATCGATGGGAAGATATAGAATATATTGTTTAGAAGGTTGTTTCTCACCATCATCTGAAGTTATTTCTCATGTTAGGCCATCAGTACCAAGAATTTCAATCATTCATAAAGGAAATAGAATGTTTTAAAAGTCATGTGGAATCCCTATAAGTATATCTTAACAATATTATAGATACCATGGATGTAAGGTATCTATCTATGATTACCAACCCTTATCAACCTTATAACTATTATTTAGAGCCTCCTCCTACACCTCCTATTTTAGTTAATAAATATCTAATTAGAATGTTAGTCCATAAATAGATTCAAGATATTCTATATAGTGTACAGTATATGGAAAATCGAGTTCAAATGGATATTTATACTCATGGTGAGAAAAACTTTCATTTGATTAAGGAAGAAACAAACAGGTCTACTAAGGAAAACAATATAACCAAGGTTGAAATAATATATTATCTGAAAATAATTTACACTAAATATTACCTTAAAACTCATTTTCTATAATTTGTTAGAGAATTGAAAACTCCACCTCTGGTAGTTTCTTTCAAATCTATGGTAGAGAATTTTTTGGAAATGACTCCGCTACAAGATAATTTCTTTTTCAGAAAAAGATGTCTTTATTCAATAAATGGAGAATGGAATAAGGGTTGTAACCAATATCAAAAGTCTTTTGGAACCTTATATATAGGTTTCCAATACTCTTATGTTATATCCTCCTACCCTACCTATACCAAGACTATATTTAGTTTCTTTTATATTCCTCCAAGAAAACCTTTTGGTCTTATAATTTCTCAACAAATTATCCATGTTATTATTATTTTCATATAAATAACCATTCTTATACCTATTTATACTCATTAGACTTATGATCCTCCTCCTGATATTCGAAAAGGGAAGGATCCCATTACCCCTTCTAAATAATTAGTTCTTCTAATTCGGATTCTGATTAGATTCGCATAGGGATAATGTTCAATCTTTTTGAAAAATTAATGAAAATTACACTTCAATCTTATTTATGTGTCTCTTATATTTATTATTCTTTCACCCTTTATGATTTATTTTTTATAATACCAAAGTTAGAGTAATATGTGTGGAATAATAATTTTATTACAAAGGTGGAGTAAATTATCTCAATTTACATTGATTTATTCTTTACTTTCAATTTTTTACTTATATTATATTGAGAACTCTTTAATTCTGACCTACATCAATCCAGAACTCAAGGCCCAATAGCCTCACTCCATTTCAAACATCCAAAGCACAACCCAAGCATAACCTTCATCTCAAGGTATTCAACCATCAAAAACCTGATCCAACACCCATCACCAAAACTAATACACTAATATGGTTCCTACCTGAGACCATCCAACTTGAAACTCTAGCCACACCATTAATCGATTACTTTCCTTCCATGGTTCTCAACACCATATTACATACTTATCCACCACAATTTTCTAGTTTTGAGAACATCACTCATCATAAAAGAGGTCAACAGAACCTCAACTCAACCTTCAAAACTTCCCTAACATGTTTTCCAACTCACAAAATCCATGAAAACTCCACCCAATTCTAGCATTCATTATTTCTTCCAAAACTACCCAGATTTGTCACAATTTCACCATCCATATCTCAACCAAGGACTACTTGGTTCTTCTTCAAAACTCATTCACATTACTAGGATAAACTTATCATTTCAACATTAACATGAGGTGCCTCGCAGCCCACCACATCCATTCCCTTTCTATCCAACTATGTCTTTCCATTCCTGCTAACTCACTCTGTTGGTTCCCAACTTCCCCTATTGGCATGTCGCCCCTCTACCCAAACACGAATCCTTCTCACTTAAGGTATACCTCCATCACCTACACACACCATATCCAAGTTCCACCTGGCCTTCCCTAAGAACCCCCAAACATGTCCCTTATAGGTTTCTATTTGGAACCTTGATTCCTCCACATCCACTCTACAGTTTTCTCCACATTTCCATGACTAACATAATTCTCTCCACCTTAGGATGGTCATTATCACTAATTTATTCAAGAAATTCAAACACCATGTCTCATGCTTCAATCACAAGATGAACCCCAAAACTTAAATGTGGCCATTTAGATTTCCCTAGAACAATAAAACAAACATTACCCATTGTCAAAATGGTTTCAGTGAATGTAGTTAACTTGATTTAAAATGAATTATGATCAGTTTCGATCACACATCAATGGGGTGTTGTTTGAGGCAACATAAATGTGTGATCGATGGTGTTATGATAAGTGTGTATCCCGATATTCTTATTGCTCCTCAATGAGGTGTTGACGCTGTGTCCTATGGACCAGACTTGTTCAGTTGTTCTGAAATGGTAAATGTGGTCAATGAATCATCTTTATTATATTATGCATACTTTATGGTCAATGGTTCATCTTTATTATATTATGTTTCTGTAATCTTACACTATCGTATATTTTGTGTAGGCACATTGTGATATACATGGTTAAAAGCTGGATCACATTACCGAGGAACACACCTCAATATGTTAAGGGTTTGAATGGGTTTTTAGATTTTGCAATTTCTAATCGATCCGTTGAAGGGAGAATAAGATGTCCATGTCCTAAATGTAAATTTAGAACATGGTTGAAGAGAGATGAAGTTTATGAACATTTAATACTGAAGCAATTCCCTGAGCAATATTTGTGTTGGATTTGGCATGGAGAATCAAACAATACAGAAAGATTGAGGACTGATGTTAATCCACAGAATGTGGTCCCAAGTTCTTCGACAATGGAAAATGAAATTCAAAACCTCATAAATGATGCATTCGGAACTGCAAGACACCACTATGAGCCTCAAAACATATCAGAACAACCAGAAGAGGTGCTACAAATTGCAACGTGACAAGTGATGTTTCTAAGACTGTAACACAAGCAGATCAAGATTGTAACATATCATTGGATCCTCTTGATTCTGTGGAGCCAAATGTAAGGGAAAACTTCAGTGAGGAAAATGCATTTCATGATTTAGTTGTCGATGGAAATCAAGAGTTGTAAAGTGGGTGTTTGAAATATTCAAAGCTTTCATTTCTACTGAAGTTGTACCATATCAAATGTCTATGTGGAATTACAAATAAGGCAATGTCCATGTTATTGGAATTGATTCGTGATGCATTTCCTGTAGCAAAAATCCCAGAATCATTTTATGATATGAAATAAGTTGTTAACAAGCTTGGTCTGAATTATACAAAAATACATGTGTGTCCCAATGATTGTATGCTTTACTGGGGAGAGGATTCAAGTAGATAGAATGGTATGAAATGTTCTTCTTCTAGATGGCAGTCAAAGGGTGATTTTGGAAGTATGACTGAACATAATTTCACAGAGAAGAAGAAAAGGAACACACCTGCAAAAGTTTTGCGTTACTTTCCTTTGAAGCCTCGATTGCAAAGATTATTCATGTCATCAAAAACCGTCGAACACATGAAGTGGCATGCTGTAGATAATAACAATGATGGGTTAATGAGACAACCACGAGATTCCCAATCATGGAAGACATTTGATTCATTACATCCAGATTTCTCATCTGATCCTAGGAATGTTCGATTGGGATTGGATGCCGATGGATTCAACCCATTTGGGACTTTGAGTACGAGTTATAGCATTTGGCCAGTTGTTTTGATCCCTTATAATCTGCCTCAGTGGATGTGTATGCAACAAACATCTTTTATCATTTCGATGATTATTCCTGGAAAACAAATGCCTGGAAATGATATTGATGTATACTTACAGAATTTGATTGAAGAATTGCAGGAGTTATGGAGCAACGGTGTTGAGACATTTGATGTTTCTTCTAAAACAATGTTTAAAATGCATGCTGCTTTAATGTGGACCATTAGTGACTTCCCTGGGCTTGGGAATTTATCTGGTTGGAACACTTATACGGGTTTGGCTTGTCCCATTTGTAACTTTGATTTCGAGCCCAAACGGCTACCTCACAGTAGAAAATGGTGCTTCTTGTGCCATCGAAGATTTCTTGATGCATCTCATAGATTTCGGCTGAACAAATCAAAATTTAATGGTTGCATTGATCGTAGACCACCTCCAAAGTTGTTAACCGGTTCTGAAATATTGACACACCTTGAAAATGTTAAAACATAATTTGGGAAGGTTCATCATTTGAATGATAGCGAAAAACGAGTGTGAAGTGCATCGTCAAGTGAAATCAGAACGCAACAATGGAAGAAAAAAAGTATATTCTTCAAACTTCCGTATTGGGAATTTAATTTTTTGTGCCACAGTCTTGATGTGATGCATATTGAGAAGAATGTATGTGATAATTTTATTTTCACATTACTTAATGAGCATGGAAAGTCTAAGGATCATCTCAATGCTCTCAAAGACTTACAAGTAATGAACATAAAATGTGATCTCTGGCCAGATGAGAATGAAAAGTATGCTCCGGCCATTTTTTCATTGAAAAATAGGGATAAAGATACGTTCCTTCAAATTTTAAAGAATGTGAAGGTATCTGATGGGTATTCAAGTAACATCTCGAGGTGTGTTGACTTGAAGAATCGTAAGTTATATGGATTTAAAAGTCACGATTCACATGTTTTGTTACAACAGTTACTACCATTGGCATTGCGTACATTATTACCTGAAAAATTTACTGCTGTTGTACTCCATTTCTGCACATTTTTCAGAAAGTTATGTGAGAAAGATCTACATCCATTTCAGCTTGACAACCTACAAGAGAGGTTTGTATTGACCCTTTGTGCAATGGAGATGATCTTCCCTCCATCGTTTTTTACTGTCATGATGCATTTAACTGTGCATTTGGTTGACGAAGCTAAATTAGGAGGCCCCGTTCATTATCGATGGATGTATCCAATTGAGAGGTATTTTATTTATATGTTTCCAGTTAAGTAAACATTTTTTGGCATTTAAATAAATGCATAATATTATTATTATTTTTCACAGATATCTTGGGCATTTGAAAGAATACGTGAGAAATAAAGCTCAACCAGAAGGCTCTATTGCTGAAGGCTATTTGGCCGAGGAGTGTCTCACCTTTTGTTCCAGATATTTGGATGATATTGAGATAAGATTTACTCGAGTTGGACGTGTTGACGACACATCAACTCAATCTCAAATGAATCATAAATCAAAAATATTTCCTGCTATTGGCCGATCAGTTGGGAGGACCTCATACGCGACCCTAACAGAATTGGAATTATTACAGGCACATAGATATGTGCTGCGGAATAGTGAAATTGCAGATCCATTTATTGAAGAGTTGAGGATACAAACAAAGAGACAAATGAGAAACCGAACACGAAATGAAAAAGATATAACGAATGCTGTGAATAAAGAGCTAGTAGAATGGTTGGCACGATGTGTAAGTTTATAAATATTGCAATAAATACGAATATTACTTTGACACATACAATTTTCAAATCTATTAAATTATATTTTTTTTTTTCAGATCATGAATACTGATACTCGAGCTGACTTTTCAGAAGATTTGAAGTTTCTTGCTAGAGGTCCTATAAAACAAGTTAGAAAGTTCAATGCTTATAATGTGAATGGTTTTAGATTTCGTACAGTCGATCGAGAAGTGGGTTTGAAAACACAGAATAGTGGTATTTTTACATTTGCTGAAGTGGAATACTATGGAAAGCTGCATGATATTATTGAATTAAACTACCACGGGCATTTTTCTGTTGTTTTATTCAAATGCAAATGGGTCGATTTTATCAGAGGTGTTAAAATAGATTCCTTGCAATTTACTTCTGTAAACTTCTCTCGCTTGATGGATGTTGGTGATCGTGAACTGCATGATCCATATATCTTAGCACCGCAGGAAAAAATGGTATATTATGTGAATGATGTTGTGGATGAAGGGTGGAGTGAAGTTACTCACGTAATACAAAGATATTTGTATGATATGGGTGATGAAGTAGAAGATTTGACCTCTGCAATTAAATTTCATCAACAACAGGAAGCAGAATTATTTGTCCATCATGATATTGAAAATATTGGTCTAGCAAGGATGAATGAAGTGGATGAAGCAATGGAGCAGGAAACCGACATGATTGAAGGGTAAAATGATTGTATGTACAATTATTTATTCATTCAGTAACTACTTGTTTCATTTATGGTGTCATTCATTATCATTGTTATATATATTTTGTTTGTTAATACTGGGCATCTATTATCATTTTTAATTTTTTTTCTGCATAAATTTTTTGAAATATATATTCTGAACATAATTTTATTTGATTAAATGACAGGAATGCCAAGGAAGAAGCGGTACACTATTCCTTCTTCTTCTGCGACAGATGACGATCCGTCTGTCCCCAAGGCATCATCTCCCCCTGCACCATCTCTGACACCATCAGTGGATGCCTCATTAGAGGACGAGTCATCGCCTCCCCCTACAGGAGCTTCAGCAGTGGGGCAGCGACACGCCCCCTCCAGTTCATCATGGACATTCTGGAGGGTCGCAGTCATAGGTACAAATTTTAATTAAATAAATTTATTGCATTTTGTTTATAGTAATTGTTTGCTCATTACAGATGAAGACAATGAAACCGTGGAAAAAGACATAAAAAGTTCTGATGCTTGGAACATGCATGGCAAGATGATAGTGGTGCCATTTGATTCTTATGGGGTCCCGACGGATGACGCCGCAGGTTTACTTGGTCAGATTATAGGTCAGCTGGCAGCGGAGCCCGTTTCCCTGCCTATTTCATATGATGATTGGAGGCATATGCCTCCAAACTGGAAAAATGAAGTTTATGATTCTCAGATAAAGGTAATTTTATTACTTTACGGTTTAATTGAATGTCATTTTACTAATATATTCAAAATGAATTTCTGTATACAGATGTTCTTCCACTTTACCGTTGCTGATGTGATAGCACGGAAGTGGACATTGAAAAATCTTGGAAAAAATGGAAATATTTCAAATGGAGGTTGTGGTGTGATGTCAACAATTCTTCATTGACCGTGCAGCAGATGTATGAGAAGATACCCAGTGGGGTACCGAAAGAACAGTGGAAGGTTTTTGTCGATAGACATCGTGATGAGAAGCGGATGGTATTGAAATATATATTATTATATTATCCTCATTTTACATTTATACATGTACATGAAGAGGGGATATAAATTGAATAGAATACTGTTAAATTGAATTTTATTTATTTCAGGATCTCTCAAGAAAGAATGCTTCAAACCGGGCGAAGCAGGTAATCCCGCACACTGCGGGTTCAAAAAGCTTTTCAAGAAGCCGAATGTCATTGGTAATCTTTTAATTAGTTTAAATATTTATAGGATAATATTATCTATTTAACATATTTGATTGATGATTTATCTTTGTTTAATGCAGTCACAGATTTTAGGGCATGAAGCATCCCGAACAGAACTGTGGCTGGATGTTCATAAAAAAACAGATGGAAGTTTTGTTAATGAACCTGCCAGAGAAGTTGGGGTATGAAGTCAATTATTTATTATAATCACTTAATATCAGTTTTTACTGTGTTAATATATATTGATATTTGATTTATAGGTAAAAAATAAAGAAATGTGGGATGCCAATCCTGGGCAATCCTACTCAGTCTCCCAGGATGACCCAGTTGGTCAAGTCCTTGGGAAGGAGCATCCCGGTAGAGTGCGCGGGATGGGTTTGGGACCCGTACCATCTGAGGTATTTCACATGCCATCAGGGATTTCAGCCTCATCTACTCCTGGTTATAGTCATTTCATACCTAAAGATGCTCAGAGAGAGATGTCTGCTCTACAAAACACAGTTCACCAGCAGGGGGATCAGATATCTGCTTTGCAGAAAGAGTTGCTTGAAATACGTCAGCATATGAGCAGATATGCCCCCGGTGGTAGTGCATCGGGTAGTGGTGAGCAGGTAAATCACAAAAAAATCAAAATCATTTAGTTTTCAAACTTTTATTGGTTTTAATTTTTATTATAAATATGCAACAATATTTAATTTTCAATATAATGTTCTTACAGGTGGCATCGGGTGGTGGAGATGAAGGTGGAGAGGGTGACGATGCAGCATCAGATGATGAGTAGTAGTACTGTTGATGTGTTGAACAATTATGATAACAGTTGGTTTGTATATGTAACATTTATGGCACATAGTTGCCACCAAACATTTCCATGTCCTAACATTTTCTTGATTTCTCATGTTTCCTTCTATGCATTTTATTTATTGTGTTCTGGATTCCTCATGTGTTGACAAAAAGATTCTTAATGCAATATGCATGTGATGATACCACATCCAATGAGAATACCATATATGTAACCCATATTCATACCCCTATTGGATATATCCAATATGTATCACACTAAAAGACCAATCCCATGACCATAAATGGATAAGGCATGAAAGGTTAATGATAAAAGGCTCTGTCATGGCCTAAAAAATTTTACACCACTCCAATGGGTCCAGGAATACCAATTTGTTTTTAGTTTAGGCATGGTGGATGTCATTGGATTCGGTGGATGTTGGTTGGAAATTGGTGGTAATACCTTCCTTCTTCTTGGTTAGTTTCCTCTTATTATTCTCTTGGGGATTAAATACAATGATTCCTTTTTGGTCTAGGGTCTGAGTTGGTTTACATTTTGATGATCTTTTGGCACAGTGTAGGTTTATTTGTGGGTTTTTTCATGCATTTGTGGTTTATGGTCATTTCTTCTTCACCCTATGGTGTGCTGCGAGTCGAAGAATATTCTTTAAGGTAGGGAATCCGTTATTTCTCTTTATTGTGTATCATGCATGGGGGGTTACTCTTGTTCATCTATGGGTTCTAGTTGTGCTGGCTTAATCAAAGATAAATAATTGGCTAATTAAAACTGAAGGGGGAAAATAGGAATGATTCACATGTTTTTACAGCTTTGATATTATTATGATATGATGGATTATATGGTATTGATACCTTGGTTAAAATTATGGTCATTGGGGGATTTTCATTCACAGGATGATATGTGTTGTGACTATTGTGTCTATTGTTATTGTTGTGATATCACCCTAAAAGGGAAATTAACCAACCACTTATATTTTTCTAATGAAATGGATACTCTATGATTATGGATTGTGTTACAACACTCCTAAAATAAAGTATCATGTGATAAAATACCCGTTGATAAATCTATAAAATGATCCTTGATGTGTTGTGATGCATGTACATGATAATGGGATGATGATGTGTGGATGTGATATTATGTGGGGCTGATGGGTGAGATGTGTTTGTGGTTTTGGAAAATTTAGGGCAGTGGTGGAGCAGATCCAACGTAATTTTTTTCCAGTTCAACATTTAGCAGCGGTTTTAACCGCCGCTAATGCCATACCTGTGAGCATTTAGCGGTGGTTAAAACCGCCGCTAAATGATGAACAGGGAAGCATTTAGCGGCGGTTAAAACCGCCGCTAAAAGATGAACTGGGCAGCATTTAGCGGCGGTTTTAACCGACGCTAAATATATTATGTTGATATTTAGCGGCGGTTTTCACCACCGCAGAATAGGCGCATCAAACGCCGGAATTTAGCGGCGGTTTTAACCGCCGCTAAAAAAATGTCAGATACCCATATAACCGCCGCTAAATGAAGAGAAACCACCGCTAAATGACGGATCTGCGACACATTTCTAAAACCACCGTGGAATCGAAAAAACCGCCGCTAATAGATTGCCGACGCCAAACTTAGCGGCGGTTTTTGTAAACCGCCGCCACACAATATAGCGGCGGTTTAAACCGCCGCTAAGCAGGAAAAAAACCGCCGCTAGGACCGGCTTTTGTTGTAGTGTAATAAATACTTACTAATTTAGTAGTTTTTTAGTCAATACCCCATGGGAGAAAGAATATGGAATTGAAAATTTAATATCATGAAATATAAGATAACAATTGTTATAAAAATTAAAAGGTTTGTATATACAATATTATAAATAAAAAGTTGTTTATAATAATAAATATGTCTCAAGTAGTGAATATTTATGGAAATAAACCCTTAACTTATTCTTGATTCATTATACGCATACTCCAAACTTATTTGGAACATTGAAAATTCCATTCAATGTCTTCTTATAAATTAAGGTCCTAAGATAAATTATTCACACTATAGGCTTATAAAATCTCTAGTGGATTCTTGTAGGAGAAAAATACCAATGTTTTAGAAATTCCTTCAATGGAACATGTGTGGCATGAAGGGGTATAATTTTCCCCTTTTATATGTAAAGAAAAGGTACCTTTGGTGAATACACATTACATTTTATATCAT
The DNA here is from genome assembly GCA_963277665.1 of Viscum album. Classification (NCBI taxonomy): domain Eukaryota; kingdom Viridiplantae; phylum Streptophyta; class Magnoliopsida; order Santalales; family Viscaceae; genus Viscum; species Viscum album. The sequence continues at coordinate 1,740,267,984 of OY728160.1, forward strand.
TACACAATTCAATGGTTATTGAAACCAAAATATAAAAAATTATGGATTTTAGGGTGATATTGGTAGGAAAATCCTAAACCAATTATTTCTACATTTGTTTTATACAATTTGGAAATCATTTTTTCTTATATTTACAATTTTAATGTTTTTTGTTTTATTGGGGTAAATAGTTTTTACCCATGTCACTTATGTTATAAAAAACATATAAAATAACCCCTATTAAAAAATCTGTGTGTGATTATCCTAAATTTTAAATCTATTTAGTCTCATTCAACTTTCAATTCAATAAATATTATATTTTAAATTAAATCATTGTATATATCCAAAAACTGTTTTGTAAAAAAATATTATCTTCAACATTAAGAGTTCTTAATCTTATTTAGTATTTATTTCCAATCGAATGATTGATAATTTATGGAAATATAGGTTTGACTATTATTTTGATGAAACTTTATGTAAGAAATTAATATTTCTTATTAGATTAAATTTCACAATATTGATAAAACAATTCTTTTAAAATCATAGTTTTGCCATTATCCCAATCATTAACTTAAATATTAGTAATCATGATATTATACCCAAAATAAAATTTACCATATTAAATAATATTATATTTTTGATATAATGTGTTATATCCATTCTATTTTATTCATTTTTTAAAGGTAATCACAAATATTATCGTTAATATATTTGAATAAATTAGTTTTTGGAGAAAAATATTACATATATTTCCTAATGGTAAACATGAGTTTTATAAATATTAAAAAGTAATTTTAAATGAATTAATTTAATTATAAATATATTTATTTTATATTAAAAGGTTTCAAAAAATTTAAGTTATTCTTGTATTGTGATAGTGTTATAAAAGTGATAGTCATTGTAATATCAGTATTGTATAACTATTCATGCAACAATCAATAACTCCAAAACAAAATTCATGCTTAGAACCACACTCTTAGGTTTGGAGACATAAAATAACATTAGTTACTAGATTTTATACATCTTTGGATCCCTAGACCCAACTTTCTAGTAATTAAAATAAGTAAATAAAAGATTTAATTAAATACATTATTATGGAATTTAAGGTTTAGAGATATAGAGAATTAATATAAAATAATAACTAACAAAAAACATGTTATTTATATGAAACAATTAAATTTACATTATAAATGAAACTAATTAATCAATAACGATTCTGCAAAATGTATCCCAAATTCTTTTACACCTTGTATCATGCTAAATACATCACATATACTACCTTTCTTGAAAACCTCTGGAATAAAAATATAATAAAGGGGTTAGCTTAGATTTTTAGTAATGATAATCATACAACATAATCTATCAAATCATAAACATGGAAAAAGTGATATAGAAGGAATGAATAAATAACATGAGTCCATAATCAACTAAATCGTAGGGTATGATATATCCATGAAAATTAATGAAAATATAGAGAATAATAATCATGGTTCTCATATTGATGGAATGTATAATACTATAAATAAAAAATATGATTCAAGGCCTTATGAAAAGATATTATACTAATATGGGGAGAGGTATAAACTAAAATCCAAGATGTTTTGTCTCAGGATACCCTTCAATACATCAATTGTCTATTTAATCTGGGGGCCCAACTATCACTTGATTAAGTCCAATACATTCACAAAATGTGTCAATGTGACACTTCATGTCATTACATAAGAAACCTTTGGATGAATAAAAACATGGATATAAGTAACACCTCGACCCCAATTACCTAGAGTCAGTGCACTATTACATTACATTGGAATGATCACAATTGATCAAGTCTTGAAAGACTGATTAGTATAGTATCATTGGAATTACTAGATACATTCATCAGTTTTACATTATATTATAAAATGTAAAAATACAAAAACATAGTCTCTAAGGACACACCCATATTCCTTAGACTATCCCTACTAGTCAGTCAAAATATACTTCTTCACATCTTGGCAAAAATAAAACATAGAAATGGACGATCTCAGATGCTCTTTAAGGATAAAATTATAGCGGAAACTTTTATAAATATGTATAAACCTTTAAGGAAATGTATAAGACTAAAACAAAATCCTTTTAAACATGAACTTCAGCATAATATGGCAAAGATAAAATCAAATAATTCCATTTACTTATTCACATGGATATTCTAATAGTCAAATAATCACATTGAATATCAATAGCCACTTTCATAATGAATGAATGTGTAATTCAAGACTTCATAACCACATAGTCAAGGCCTTGTTCCTAGACTACAAATAAGATTATTTCATAGCCTTGTTCCAAGACACTACTTTGTCTCATGATACCTACTGATGCATCGAGGAGCTATAGCAGGCTCCACCCGTCACTTACTAAGTCCAATGCATTCCTCAAATGAAAAGGTTTAAACATAACATAAATATTTGTATTAAAACTACCATACTAAATGTCAATACATTATCCTTAAACCATGAATGGTGTAAAAATAACACATCCATTGTCAAACATATCACAAAACATTCAATACAATGTGGATGTTTTGTATCATAAAGTACGTTGATTGGAAAACGATGGAATGATTCCTTTAAAAACATATTAGGTCAAATAAGGGTATAAATTACTTTTACCCATTGCCTATTAAATAGTAAAAATGTTTTGAAATACATTTTTAAGAAACACGGATGTGGATGATAAAGAGTTCCCAGTAGATACTCACGTAAAAAACAACATCAGATAATAAAGAGATTGTTAAAATAACCCTTACCTTGTACTTTTCCTTGGTTGAGGGTTGGTTAACCTCTAGTATAATTGTGAAATAATTATTATTAAATTATAATAGAACCATATACAATAAAATTATATCATATATGATCTTATAATATTGTGTTGTTAATGATATTTCAGTAGTATCATCATTTTGGGTGTTAACTGATTCATTTTCCATTATATGATTTGTTATGTAAGTAATTTTTGTTATGGATAGTGTGTATCTTATTAATATTCAGAATGATATTAAGTAATTAAACATTATTTTTAATCATCAAATGAAATGTATTCTTATATGGATATGATGGGGAATGAATCTCATCAAGTTCATGGAGACGATAATCCATACATACGCACGTATGGTGACTTTTTAATTTGTAGGGTAGATAGAATAATGAATATGGTTGTACAATTTTTATAATAACATCACAATATATATAATACATTGGAGATATTATTTTATAATGGAAACCAAAATAAAGAGGATGTGGAAGAAAAAGAATAACTTGAAAGAGGTGATGAAATATTTACCTCTTCTTCGGGTTCTTCCTTTTGGTTTGTTCAACAGGGCTGCATAGGTTGACTTATCACTAAAAGAAGGAATCTAGGATTATGGGAGGACTGTTTAGAGGATATTTGGTCAGGTGTTGACCGAGGAAAATGGATTTGAAGGTGTGAATGTGAGAAAAGTGGAAGTGCCCTTTTATAAGATGGTGAGGGGTACCCTAGGAAAATATTGAAATATTATTTTATAATAAAATCGTTTCAGTTTATAATGCATAAAAAATGAATTATCTAAGTAATAAGGTGGTTATTGGTCTAAATTATCTCAACCAATAGGTTTTAGATAGGATAAGTTCATCATATTAACCTTATCTTTTAGATTTAACTCTTAGTTAAATAGTTTGTCATTTACCATGTCTCTTTGTATTTTTATATTATATGGTTAATAAACGTACTATAACAAGACAATAGAACCCCATGTGGTTAATTATTAATATATATAAAATTATATATATCCTTTGGCAGATCCTTAGATATTTAGGAACATTATATCATTTAATAATATAATATTTGTTTTAAGAACTCAATTATGTCAATTATGACACAATTTAGTATTTGATTTTTTTGAGAGCCATAAAATATTTATCACTTCGAATTAAATTCATTTAACAAACCCTATCCTTTCATATTAAACTGTAAAATAAGTGGAATTCATCAGAAGTATAAATTTACATTTATTTGGATATTTATAATATCAATTATTTTAATAATTCATTAATAAGGTAATTACCACATCATCATTATGTCGTAAATAAAATAAATTATATAATTTCTAAAAATTATAAATAAAATACCAATATGTAAGGAATAATTTTATATTTCTAATTAATATTTATAGTCAAATTTATATTGTGTGTAACCCTATATTAAAAATGGTTTAGTTATTAATCGTTTAATTTATCTCTTTTAACTCTTCTTTAAATAAAATAATAATAAATGTCATAATCTAATACATTGGAACCAAATATGATCATATTTTATTCCTAAGGTTATTTTTTGTCTAATTTTACTTATCCAATAGATTTACAAAATGTGTTAGGGTAATTATGATATCATTTGTACCCTTAATTACCCTATTTACTCTTAACCGTGGTAAATAAAATGAAAACATTACTATTCACCAAAAAATATTTTCATCTTATTGAACCAAATTTTACTTACTGATATTAACCGCGTCTCTCGAATTTTGGAAATTCAAACGACATAAGCGGTAAAATTATGTTTTATACACATTTGCAAATGCACCTAGGAGGTGGGTAAAAGACGGTAAAAAGTTCAAAAAAAAATTTATATATCTAAACTTATTATAAAATGACTCCAATGAATTAAATTAATCATATATTTTTATTATGTATCTATTTTTTCCTAAATTAGAAAAAAATAAAAAAAATAATTATTTAAATAAAAAGTCGGTTTTAACCAAAAACACATTATTTTCACAATTCATCAAAAATGAATGTTTTCAGAAAAATACCAAAAAATCACCCTAAGATAATTTATATATTTTGAATCATAAAATGAAGTCCATTTTTAAAGATAAAATTTATAAAATTTTGAAAAGTGGGTATTAATATTCATAATGGCTAGTTTGATTGGTTGTGGTGTGTTTGAACTCGAAGTTGCGCACAACAGAAGATATTTTATTAATCAAAGGGAAACGTACCATGGAAGCATGGGGTGTTAAATTATCCCCTACTTAAAATAATTTCTTCCTTGAAAATTATAAAATATTACTGCATAAAAGGATTCAGGTGGTTCCTTATCATAAGTTCCTCAGGTTCCCACGTTGCCTCTTCTATCTTATGGTTTCTCCATAGAACCTTTACCAGACGAGTCCTCTGGTTTCTCAACACTTGTTCACATGTATCAAGAATCATTAAAGGCTCTTCACAATAAGACAGATTGGGTTCCAGTTCTAATTCCTCTTAGGTGAGTAAATGCGTTGGGTCAGGCATGTTTTTTCTCAACAGTGATACATGGAACACATCATGAACTTTTGAGAGACTTGGCGGCATTTCCGAATGGTAAGATATAGCCCCAATTAGTTTTATAATTTTTAAAGGTCCGATGTACCTGGGACTCAAGTTACCCTTCTTACAAAATCATATAATTACCTTCCATGGAAATAGCTTCATTAAAACATAGTCTCCTACCAGAAATTCCAAATCCCTACTTCAGTTATGGGCATAGATCTTTTTCCTACTTTGGGATTTTTTGAAGTGGGCTTGGATAACCTTCACCTTATCCATTGTTTCCATTATAATTTTTGGGCCTATGAGTTTTATTTCACCAATATCATCCTAAACATTTGGTGTGAGACATCTCTTTCTGCATAACGCTTCATATAGTTCCATTTGATTACTTGAATGGAAGCTATTGTTTTAGGAAAATTCAACCGGAGGTCAATATCGATCTCGCATACCTTGAAAATCATGTGAGAAAGATATAAACATGTCTTATAAGGTTTTAATAGTTCATTCTGATTGTCCATCAGTTTGAGGGTGGTATGCAGTGCTCAAACGATGTTCAGTATCCAGGGATTTTTGAAGACTTTTGAAGAATATTGATATAAAATGGGGATCACGATCAGAAACAATTGATTGGGGTACTCCATGAAGACTTAAAACTTAATTAATATAAATTCTTTCTAAACGTTCAAGTGGTAAATCTTCTCTTATATTAAGAAAATGTACTGACTTGGTAAGATGATCAATAATGACTCATATTGCATCATTACTTCTAGGAGTCTTTGGTAGTCTAATGACAATGTCCATCGTAATATTAACCCATTCCTTATTCGGTATGGGAAGAGGTTTCATGACTCCTCCAGGATGTTGCCTTCCAGCTTTCACTTGTTGACAAACCATACATCATGACAAAAAATCAGCAATATCCCTCTTCATGTCATCCCACCAAAAATGTTCTTTCAAATCTCTATTCTTCTTAGTGCTACCAGGGTGTATAGTAAAATTGGAGCTATGAAAATTATCTAATAATTACCTTTTCAGATCAGGTATGTTAGGAACACAAAGTCTTTTCCCAAATTTCAAAATTACATCTTCATATATGAAGTCACTCAATCTACCATCATTCACAGCTTTAATCTTCTTTTGAAACTCATCATCATCAGTTTGAGAACTCTTTATCCATTATAGTAAACATGGTTTGGAAGTCATTTGAAAAAGTATCGATGATTCACCTTCCATGATTATTCCCATATCCATCTTTACTAGATCCTTTAAAATAAGATCCCTTCCACCTCTCATCTTGTTCAAAACTCCATTATCATTTCCGCTCAAAGATTCTTCCACCTTATTTGCTATCACCGGGTGGTACATTATTGTGAAATCATAATCCTTCAGTAGTTCAATCCATCTCCTTTGCCTCATGTTGAGTTCTTTTTTTGATAAAATATACATCAAACTCTTGTGATCAGTATAAATCTAACAATTTTCACCATAGAGATAGTGTCTCTATATCTTCAAAGAAACGATTATAGCAGCTAACGCAAGATCATGAGTGGGATAGTTTTTCTAATGAATTTTTAGTTGTCATGGGGCATAGGAAATAACTCTATCATTATGCATATGGAAAAAACCTAGTCCTTTCTTTGAAGCATCACTATAAATGACGAACCCATCATTCCCTGATAGTTGATTCCAGATAGGAGAATTAACTAATCTTCTCTTAATTTTGTCAAGACATTCTTCGTACACTTTTTTCTAGGCAAATTTTACCCATTTTTATGTGAGCTTGGTTATTGGGTTATCCAATATGGAAAAATTCTGGACAAAACACCGATAATAACCCGCAAAACCAATTAAACAGCATACCTCAGTTATACTCATTGGTGCTGGCCATTCTTGGATTTCCTTTTTCTTTAAAGGACCAACAGAGATCCCATCCTTAGAGAGAATATGGCCAAGAAAATAAATCTCCTGAATCCATAATTCACACTTGTTAAACATCCCATATAATTCATTTCTTCTAAGAGTCTTTAGGATAATGTGCATGTGATTTTCATGATCTTTTTATCCTTTTGATTATACCATGATATCATCAATAAATACCACTAAAAAGTCATCAATATATTAATTGAAAACTCTATTCATTATATCCATGAAAATAGAGGGTGCATTAGTCATCCCAAAAGGAATTAATATAAACTCTTAATGCCCGTACCTAGTGAGAAATGATTTTTTTTGAGATCTATGATTTTGGTCGAATAAATATGCAATTTAAGGTAGGGGATACTTGTTAGTTATTGTTATAGCATTGATCTACATGTATTCAATGCACAACCTCATAGATTCATCTTCCTTTTTAACAAAATTGATAGGGGCTCCCCATGAAGAAACACTCAGGTGAATAAATCCCTTGTTACACAATTATTCTAGTTGTTTATTTAGTTACACTAATTCCATCGTGTCCATTCTATAAGGGGTCTCTGATATGGGCCTTGAACCAGGAATTAAGTCAATGGAACACTCAATTTCTCATTCTAGAGAATATCCTGGTAAATCCTCTAGAAACACATCAACATATTCTTGCACAATAGGTACGTACACTATTCAAATATCATCTTCCTCACCAATAGTTATTTCAATATCTTCCTCCCCAGTAATTGAATTTTGTTGAGCTTCAGGGGGTGGATCTAGATAAGAACCAGGTGGTGACATTTCTGCTCTAAAGATAAGGTACCCCTTATCATCATCGATAATTGTAACCTCCTTTTTCTTACAATAAATTTTCGCATCATGGTCCAAAATAGAATCCATACCAAGGATTATATCAAATTCATTCAAGGGTATGAGGATGAGATCAGCAGATAAAGAACATTTATATTCCCTAACTAGAATTGATTCACAAAACTTTGTTGCAATGATACTTCCCTTAGGTATTTTGACTGATAACTCCCTTGTTAATTCAAATTGAAAATAAATAATTTTCATAACAAACTGGAAAGATATGAAACAATTCGATGATCCAAAGTCAAATAAATCATTGGTGAAACTTTAGGAATCCATTAAATTACCTTCCACTGCGTCTTTCGGAGCTTCAACCTCAACAATGGTGATCATATAACTTTGGCGTTTCTCCCTTGGCCTTTTTTGAGTTAAGATCCCTTGGCACGTAGGATATTAATTTTCATAATGCCCCATTTCTCTACAGTTTTAGCATTAAACATTGACAGCCTCTTTCTTCCCCTTGCAATCAAGAGATTGGTGGCCTTTTTCACCACAATTGTAACAGACTCCCATTCCCTTCAGGAAAGTACCGGTGTGTTTTTTCCCACATTTACCGGAGGATGGATATTCAAAATTTTCCCTTCTTCCTTTTATTTACATTTCCATAGTGTTTAATAGATCACTTCTTCTCCTAATATGATTTAAAGTTGTATGACTTAGAGAATTCATTTTCTGTCTTGATAGCACAAGAGACAATATCTTTATATGATGAGAAGGATTGTGAGACTCATGCTCGATGGAGAAATGGTTTTAACCCATCAAAGAAACAAACAATATTACTTCTTAGGTTATGTATATAATCTTCAGCATTCCTTTCTAACCTTGTAAAGTTACCCTCATACATTACGACATTCTCATCCTCTTTTTTCCTCAGACATAGAAATTATCTTTCCATATCCACTCAATGGTCATGAGGAAAGTATTTTTCTTTGAAAATATCTTTAAAATCCCTCCATTCAATAAATGACACTTCTTCATCTTCCATTGTCTTTTGAATTAATGACAACCATTTATCTACATCTCTAATGAGGTGATAAACTGCCATGACAACTTTTTCCCTTTTGCTACTCCCCAAAGCATGAAATATTTTCCCTAAGAAACTTATCCATTTCTCAGCTACAAATGTATTTTTTAGTCCCATTTAATGTTTGTGGTTTTTTCCTCATGAAGCGGTCTAACAATGATCCTTCGCATTGTGGATCAATGTTCTATATATAGGTTAGGTTATTATTCATAACCTAAGTGAGTTGTCCCAGTAGGTGATTAGCTGATCAGTACTAGTTACATCACCAGCTCCACTATAATTATCTTAAGTAAGAGGGGAACACTACTAGAAAAACAGGTATTTGCGACGGGCTACTTGCGACGGGATCCCGTCGCAAATAGCCCGTTGCTGAAAACGCCGTCGCAACTACACTTATTTGCGACGGGCCCGTCGCTAAAGCCTTTTTTTGCGACGGGCATTCTCCCCGTCGCAAATAGAATTCCGTATTTTTGTAAAAAACTTTTCAAACAGTTTTTGCGACGAGACCCGTCGCAAATACCTTTTGCGACGGGACCCATCGCAAATAGCTTTTGCGACGGTTCCGTCGCAAAAACTCTTTTGTAAAAAAATAAAAAATAATAATAATACTAGTATTTGCGACGGGAGTCGGGACCCGTTGCAAATACTATTTATAGTATTTGCGACGGGTCCCGTCGCAAATACTTTTTTTTAAAAAAAAAATAAAAAACTATTAACAATACTAGTATTTGCGACGGGCATAGTATCCCGTCGCAAATACTATAAAAAAAATAAAAAAAAATAAATTATTAATAAATTATTTTAATTAATATAATAATAGAATTATAATTTACAAATAAAAATAATAAATTATTTTAATTACTATAATAATAGTAGAATTATAATTCAAAAATAAAAATAATAGAATATTAATAAATAATTTAATTAATATAATAATATTACAATTATAATTCATAAATAAAAAAAATATTAATAAGTTATTTTAATTAATATAAAAATAATAGAATTATTTTACATTCAAATATTAAAATAATTCAAGTATTGCAAAAAAAATAATTAAATTATAATATTATAAAATTTTAATATATATATAAAATTTTAATATATATATAAAATTTAATATTATAAAATATAAATAATATTATTATTCATATTAATATTGTTATTTAAAAATATAATATTATTAATATTTTATAATGAGACAGAAACTACGAATAGAAAAAAAATATTTTGATTTCACAAATTTTATAACAGAAATACAAACTCTAATCTGAAGGAGGGGGGAGGTGGGGGAGGTGGGGGATCTGCAGATGGTGGTGGAGGAAACTCCATCCCTAAATCATGAGTGAGTCGGTGCATGTACTACATCTGCTCCTGATGCTGCTGCTGCCACCGACTCGTCTGCTCCTCGTACAGCTGTTGCTGGCGTCGACGCTCCTCCTCATGCTGCTGATGCATCTGCTCCTGCTCCTGTCGGAGACTCTCTATCTGTGCAGTCTGAGATCGCAACTGATCCTCATACTGTGTAGAAGAAGATGCACGAGCTCCTCTCGAGCTGGACGCCGACATCGCAGCACTGCCATAATAATCTCCGGGAGTCAGTCGAGAGCCGATACCAACTACCCGGCCCTTCTCGAAGGCATACTGGGTGGCCTGCATCCATGCCGCCTCATCAAACTGACGGGCAGTGGTCTGATCTGATGACTCGGCCTGACTCTCAGGTCGGGCCTGTGCCGCTGCGGCATCATATGACTCCTATAGTTGCAATTTAAAATTAAAATTGTGAATATATTATATGCAGTTAATTTTTAAACTTGAAAACAAATAATACTGACCACGATGTGATGCTGACGATCACCTCTGAGCTCCCCAGTAGCAGGATCACTATACATCCTCTGATATACGTCGTACTCTGTAATATCGGGGTGCTCGACAGCCTATAAGAATAAAAAAAACTGTTAATATTTATAGTTATATAAAATATTTATAAATAATGTACGTACCAGATGCTGTCTATGAGTACTGAAAGAACGACTCCCAGCTCGATGAGTCACCTCCTGTCTCCCCCGATTCTGCCTCCCCACCGATGATCTCCTCTGAAAGGCACCACTCAACCAGTGCGCACATAATCCATCCCATACATGGGATGAAATATACTCTGGTCGGTGTGCTCTACATGACTCCTCAAAATCTGACACTCCAGCTTTCTTCATCGCAGCTTTTCTTAAATTGTGCAAAAACTGACGAAGACGATCACGCATGGCCACCTCCCATGCCTCGTGGATGGCGTCACGCATGGTATCCTCGATCGGATACCATAAACCCCACAAATAAATCAAAATATCAAGTTAGAAATGAAATAATTTTCAAAATAAAAATTATTTATTTACGTACGTACCAACCAATGGCCGAACATGGCCTGCTGCACATCAATGGGAATCTGCTCCCATGTGGTCCACGGCTGAGAGAAATAGTTGCGCAAAATAGCGCTGCCCTGTCCGACTGCTATATGCGGAAAACTGAAAAAATAATAAACATTTATTATGTGAATAGATTAATGAAATCTTAGTCAAATCCACAGGTTATTACACAGGTTATCACACCTCCGTGTGCGTGGATAAAACCCAAGATGTGGACGTCGCTCGGGGACGGGGTCAGGAATCATCAATCGTGCAAGACCGCGCCCCCTCCGCGTACTCCCTGGAGCGCCTGCAGGCTGAGGGTCATCTGTCAGCAACTCATCCGCATCAAAAGTCAGGTCAGCATCCGCCAACGCACGAAATGTGGCGTCGTCCATCTGAAACAGAAAATGTTAATGTTAGAAAATAATTGATAATTACTATTATATATACATATATACATATTATGATTGTATATAAATACCATGAAATGCTATCAGTGTTCATCTTCATCATAATATTCATATATGTCAATGTCATCGTCATATTCCTCCTCAACATCATTGATATCCATTCGAGTTACAGTTGCTTCATCTCTTACCGTTTCAAATTCATATGTGACATCATTAACATCATCGTCATCACCGACTCTTAAATGTGGGGTGTCGTCATCGATACTCATGTCTCTTTGTAAAAAAGATTGATTTTGAGTACTCTCGAAACTGTACCGGACCTCCACATTTGGCTTCATATGGAAAATGTAACATCAAATGTTCCATTGAGTCGAAGAAAGATGGCGAAAATATTTTTTCCAGTTTACATATAATTACAACAACATCTTTTTCAAGTTTTCCTAGAGCATCATAATCTGCCGTAGCCGCACAAATTTCCCAAAAAAAATTAGACATGTCTGTTATGGAATCCCAAATCACAGAATTCAACAGACCTCTTAATCCAATGGGTAGAAGTCTCTCCATTATAACATGACAATCATGACTTTTTAATCCAGTAATATGACCATTCTTTACACATCTACCCAAATTGGAAGCACAACCATCTGGAAGTCTCAAATCTGCAATCCACTGACAAAATAATAAACGGTTTTCTTTAGACAGTGTATAAGCTGCTTTTGGTTTCAGTAACCTTTCTGTTCTGACATTCTCAAATAGTTCCAATTCTGGACGCCTGCAAATTTGGGCAAGATCTAAACGTGCATTTACATTGTCTTTGCTCTTTCCTGGCGTATCCAAAACTGTATGAAACAAATTATCAAAACAGTTCTTCTCAATATGCATGACATCTAACATGTGTCGGACCAACAAATCAGACCAATATGGAAAATCCCAAAATATTCTACGTTTAATCCAATTGTGTTCTTTCCCAAAACCAGAAATTTTCTGTTGGTTTATTGTGGGACCAAAAGTGATGGGAGGTAATGAAAATACAACCGATTTTAACTCCGAACCTGATAGCATTTTTGGAGGTCCATCCCTTTCAGCTGTTCCTTTTCTGAAATGAGATCTGTTTCTGCGAAAAGGATGATCAGCTGGAAGAAATCTGCGATGATAGTCAAAATAACCAGGTTTCTTTCCATGAATGAGCATAAATGCTTTGTTCTCTCCCATACAGTAAGGACATGATTTCTGACCATGTGTACTCCAGCCAGATAACATCCCATAAGCCGGGAAGTCACTTATTGTCCACATCAATGCTGCTCTCAGTATGAAATTCTGTTTCGTTGCAACATCATATGTACTGACACCAGTACTCCACAATAATTTTAATTCATCAATCAATGGCTTCAAATAAACATCAATATTTTTCTTCGGATGTCCTGTAATTAGTAAAGTCAAAAAGATATATGGCTCCTTCATCAACATCCATGGAGGTAAATTGTACGAAGTAAAAAAAAACAGGCCAACATGAATATTGACTACCATAAGATCCAAACGGACAGAAACCATCAGTGGAAAGGCCCAGTCGAACATTTCTAGCTTCTAAAGCAAATGATGGATGCACTCTATCAAAATGTTTCCATGAATCACCATCGGCTGGATGATTCAAGCTTTTATCGGTTGAACTATTCTCTTTATTCCATGACATCATTGTCGCTGTATTCTTAGACATGAATAAATGCTGAAGTCTGGATGTAAGCAGAAAATATCTCAACTGTTTTACAGGAATCAAACCAGACTTCCCGTGTTGTCCTTCTTTATATCTCAGTTTCCCACATGTGGGACAACTATCCAACGACTCATTTTCCCCTGAATATAAAATGCAGTCATTTGAACATGCATAAATCTTCTGACAAGTAAGTCCCAAATTTCGAACCAACCTCTTACTTTCATAGTAATTTGCAGGTAAAACATTTCCTTCGGGTAACAGTGTTTTCAGCAAAGAAAATATCTGGTCAAAACATGTGTTTGACATTCCGTTATCTGATTTGATAGCCATAAATTTTGCAACTGCTTCTAATTTTCTCATCTTGCAGCCAGGATATAATGCATCCTCAGCAGACTTCAACAACTCATAAAATTCAGACGGTCCCAACTCAGGATTTGAAGCTATATCAGCCGGAGTTTCTGTATGTTGAACAGATGAACCTGCAACATCATGTACTAAATCTTGAAACTGGGATGGATCCGGAATCAAGTTGGTATCACCTGCTCTGGAACTTCGTTCACTGTGTTGATACCAAAAAACATAATCTGTTTGAAAACCAAAACGCAAGAGATGTTCCCCCACTTTGTCAAACGTGTCAAACGTTCTCAATGCACATTTTCTACAAGGGCATTTTATCTTTCCTTCTGAAACAAATTCTGGATTTGATGCCGCAAATGATAAAAAACTCTCCACACCCTCTATATATACTGGATTTAAACCAGAACCATTTGGATTTCTACGTTGATTTATCCATATGCGGTCATCTAATAATGACTGTTGACGACCTCGTTGTTCCATATTTTTCTATAAAATATAAAATCATTACTGGTTTTAAATAATTTGTTAGAAAAAACACAAGCAAGGATTGAATATATTGAGAATAAAGCAAAACCTGTTACAAATATTGATAATTTTAATATTATATTGATTTTTTATTTTTTTAATAATACTAATATAATTTTTTTCATAAATATTAATTATATAATAATAACATCATTACATTATTAGTATATTTTATTATTAATATTAAAATAATATAATTTTCTATATTATATACAATTCTCCTTTCATCTGTGTGTTTCACATTCTGTCTCCACATGTAATATTGGCATTCACTTTCACCTCTCCATTGGTGAGTAGGTTGATAATTTTGAAAAAGAATGCCAATATTACATGTGGAGACAGAAATACATAGAAGAAAAGAGAATTGTATATAATATAGAAAATTATATTATTTTAATATTAATAATAAAATATACAAATAATGTAATAAGGTAATTATTCCAAATTATTGGTAAGTATTTCAAATTATTGGTAATTATTCCAAATTATTGGTAATTATTCCAAATTATTGGTAATTATTCCAAATTATTGGTAATTATTCCAAATTATTGGTAGTTATTCTTAATTTTTGGTAGTTATTCCTAATTATTGGTAAATATTGGTAATTATTGGTAAATATTGGTAATTATTGGAAAATATTGGTAATTATTGGTAATTATTGGAAAATATTGGAAAATATTGGTCATTATTGGTAATTATTGGTGATTATTGGTAATTATTGGTGATTATTGGTAATTATTGGTGATTATTGGTAATTATTGGTGATTATTGGTAATTAATACTAATTATTGGTAATTAATACTAATTATTGGTAATTAATACTAATTATTTGTAATTAATAATCATTATTACTAATTATTGGTAATTATTACTAATTATTCCTAATTAATACTAATTATTCCTAATTATTCCTAATTATTACTAATTATTGTTAATTATTACTAATTATTGTTAATTATTACTAATTATTACTAATTATTTCTAATTATTACTAATTATTTCTAATTATTACTAATTATTGCTAATTATTAGTAATTATTGCTAATTATTACTAATTATTGCTAATTATTATTAATTATTGATAATTATTAGTAATTATTGATAATTATTAGTAATTATTGATAATTATTGGTAATTATTACTAATTATTGTTAATTATTGGCAATTATTGTTAATTATTTCTAAATATTGGTAATTATTACTAAATATTGGTAATTAATACTAATTATTGGTAATTAATACTAATTATTGATAATTAATACTAATTATTGGTAATTAATACTAATTATTGGTAATTAATACTAATTATTGGTAATTAATACTAATTATTGGTAATTAATAATCATTATTACTAATTATTGGTAATTATTACTAATTATTCCAAATTAATACTAATTATTCCTAATTATTCCTAATTATTACTAATTATTGTTAATTATTACTAATTATTGCTAATTATTACTAATTATTACTAATTATTACTAATTATTTCTAATTATTACTAATTATTTCTAATTATTTCTAATTATTTCTAATTATTACTAATTATTGCTAATTATTAGTAATTATTGCTAATTATTACTAATTATTGCTAATTATTATTAATTATTGATAATTATTAGTAATTATTGATAATTATTAGTAATTATTGATAATTATTGGTAATTATTACTAATTATTGTTAATTATTGGAAATTATTGTTAATTATTACTAAATATTGGTAATTATTACTAAATATTGATAATTAATACTAATTATTGGTAATTAATACTAATTATTGGTAATTAATACTAATTATTGGTAATTAATACTAATTATTGGTAATTAATACTAATTATTGGTAATTAATACTAATTATTGGTAATTAATAATCATTATTACTAATTATTGGTAATTATTACTAATTATTCCTAATTAATACTAATTATTCCTAATTATTCCTAATTATTACTAATTATTGTTAATTATTACTAATTATTGTTAATTATTACTAATTATTACTAATTATTTCTAATTATTACTAATTATTTCTAATTATTACTAATTATTTCTAATTATTACTAATTATTACTAATTATTAGTAATTATTACTAATTATTACTAATTATTGCTAATTATTATTAATTATTGATAATTATTAGTAATTATTGATAATTATTGGTAATTATTACTAATTATTGGTAATTATTGGCAATTATTGTTAATTATTACTAAATATTGGTAATTATTGGTAATTATTAATAATTAATACTAATTATTGGTAATTAATACTAATTATTGGTAATTAATACTAATTATTGGTAATTAATACTAATTATTGGTAATTAATACTAAGTATTGGTAATTAATACTAATTATTGATAATTAATACTAATTATTGGTAATTAATACTAATTATTGATAATTAATACTAATTATTGGTAATTAATACTAATTATTGGTAATTAATAATAATTATTACTAATTATTGGTAATTATTACTAATTATTCCTAATTAATACTAATTATTCCTAATTATTACTAATTATTACTAATTATTGTTAATTATTCCTAATTATTACTAATTATTGATAATTGATACTAATTATTGGTAATTAATACTAATTATAGGTAATTATTACTAATTATTGTTAATTATTGGTAATTATTACTAATTATTGTTAATTATTCCTAATTATTACTAATTATTGGTAATTAATACTAATTATAGGTAATTAATACTAATTATTGGTAATTATTACTAATTATTACTAATTATTCTTAATTATTGATAATTATTGATAATTGTTCCTAATTATTAGTAATTAAATGAATAATTATCAATAATTAGAAATAATTACCAATAATTACAAATAATAACATTATTAATATATTTTATTATTAATATTAAAATAATATAATTTTCTAATTTATATACAATTCTTCTTTCATCTGTGCGTTTTCTATCTCCACATACAAATAATACATGTGAAGACAGCAAACACACAGATGAAAAAAGAATTGTATATATATATAAAATTATATTATTTTAATATTAATAATAAAATAAACTAATAATGTAATAATGTTCTTATACCTAATTATTGGTATTTATTACTAATTATTAATATTTATTCTTAATTATTAAAAATTATTACTAATTATTCCTAATTACCATTAACTATAAACAATACTAATAATTTAAATTTATTAAGTAATAAAACAATGTAAACATAATTAAATTAAAACTAATTAATAATAATTGAAACTAATAAAAAATTAAAAATAAATAAAAAATTAAAATGAAGATAAATACCTTGAAAATTGATCTGTTCTGATCGTTCTTCAAAACTTTAATATCAGCTCCGGAGAAAAAAATTAAACTGGAGAAAAACTCAACTCTAGAAATATAATTTTGAGAGAAGGAGAAGATAAGGAATGAGAATGAAATGAAAAAAACGGATGGGGGTATTTATAGGTTAGATTATTTGCGACGGGATTCCCATCGCAAATAGTATTATTTGCGACGGTACCCGTCGCAAATACCTTAGCCAACATTTATTACGGTCAACCGGTAAATAGTTATTTGTGACGGGACCCGTCACAAATAACCCCTGCCGACATAGTATTTGCGACGGGGGAATATTCCCGTCGCAAATACCTTTTACCGCCGCCGGTTATTTGCGACGGGAATATTCCCCCGTTGCAAATAAGTTTCCCGCGATTTGGCGCGCATCGCGGGAAAACTATTTGCGATGGGGAAAGCAATCCCGTCGCAAAAGCCTAATTATTTGCGACGGGTAAATACCCCCGTCACAAATAATTTTTTAACGGGACTATTTGCGACGGGATTTATTCCCGTCGCAAATAACCCGTCGCAAATACCCATTTTTCCCGTAGTGGAATAACTACATGGATTACATGCATTGATACAGTTTCTATTCCTTCCACTAGGCGCCATTTTTAAACAATGGCGTACACTAGATTTGTTTATGAATCGAAATACATAATTCCAAATTTGTAAAACACTTTACATAAATTGAAAAGTTTATGGATATAATCCACAATCATTAAAATGTTTTCTTTGTCGAATTATTTACACATAAAAATTTCGAAATGGTTTGTATAGAAAATGAGAATTATCCAAAGAATATCCCCTGGGAGTGTCGTAATCAAGAGTGCGGCGAGGCCCATTGTCGTGCACTAGTTCTCGTTCGAGTCTAGCTCAAAGTGGTGTCTTTGGGTTTTACCACTAGGAACATCTGTGCCAGAGCCACCTCTATCTGCTCGCATCTAAACAAAGATGTATTTCTTGGAAAATAAACAAAATATCTACATTACCAAAATTCTAGGGAGTTGTTCTATACTAATCCTAAAAGTATTTCTTAGGGTAATGTGCTCTAATCAGAGTTTATCTAAATCTACTATCCATGGTTTTTACTAAACATCCTCTGATACTAGCTGTAATGCCTCGACCCTAGTTACCCAAAGTCAGTGCATTATTACATAACATTTTCATGATAAAAAAAGATCACGTCTCAAAAGACCGATTAGTTTAGTATCCTTTGAAGTACTAGATACATTCATAAGTTTTACATTACATTATAAAATGAAAAAATACAACAACACAGTCTCCATATCCCACACTCATATCCCTTAGACTATCCCTGTAGGTCAGTTATAATATACTTCTTCGCATCCTAGGAAAAATAAAACATAGAAAGGGGTGAGCTCAGATGCTCAGTAAGGATAACAATATAGTGGAAAATTTCACAAATAAGTATTCACATTTAAGGAAATGTATAAGACTATTACAAAAGCCTTTTAAACTTGAACTTAAGCAAAATATGTCAAAGATAAAATCTAATAATTCTATTTACTTATTCACATGGATATTCTACTAGTTTTATAATCACATGCAATACCAACTGCCACTTTCATAATGATTGAATGGATAACGCCAAACTTCATAACCACATAGTCAAGGCCTTGTGCCAAGAAATAACATAAGATTTTGTCAAAGCCTTGTTCCAAGACACTAGTCTGTCTCATGATACCTACTGATGAATCGAGGAGCTATAGCAGGCTCCACCCGTCACATACTTATTCCAATGCATTCCTCATATGAAAAGGTTTAAACATGATATAAGCATTCTTATTAAAACTAGTATACAAAATGTCAATAATTTATCCATAAACCATGAATGGTGTAAAAATAACACATCCATAGTCAAACATATCACAAAAAATTCAATATAATGTGGATGTTTTGAATCATAATACATCATCTTCAAATAATCTTAAAATCCATCAAAGGATGTTGACATAAATGAAATCAAAACTTTTTTTATAGAAATATCTATTTCTATCTAGAAATCATTTAAAAGTAATATAATTGTTAAAGAAAACATTTATTTTTAAAATATTTTTATAATTTTGCATGGGAAGCTTCGATGATATTATAACAGTGGAAAATAGGCACACCCACCGTATAAGTTTAAAAAAACATTCTTACCTTAATTTCGTCGAAAAGGTCATAAAGTGACTTGTATGAAAACCGATGGAAATATGTCTTTCATAAACATATATGGTAAAATATGGGTATAGATGACTTTAGAAAACTGTCTATTAAATAGTAATTTTTTTTGAAATACATTTTTAAGAAATAGGGATGTGGATGATAAAGAGGTCCCTGTAGATACTCACTTACAAAACAACCTCGGATAAAAAACAGATTATGAAATTAACCTATACCTTGTACTTTTACTTGGTCGAGGGTAGGTTAACCTCCTGTATAATGGTGAAATAACTGTTATTAAATTATACAATAACCATATACAATAATATGATATCATATATGATCTTCTAATATTGCATTGTTAATGATATTTCAATAGTATCATCATTTCTGGTGTTAACTGATTCATTTTCCATTATATGATTTGTAACATATGTAATGTTTTTTATTGATAGGATATATATTACTCATATTCATAATGATATTAAGTCCTTAAACATTATTTTTAATCATCAAATTAAAATTATTTTGAATGGATACGATGGGGATTGAATCTCATCTCCTTTGTGGAGACAGTAATTCGAGCGTACGAACGTATTGTGAATTTGTCATTTATTGGATGGATAGAATAATTAATATGGTTGTACCATTTTTGTAATAAAATTATAGTATATATAATATAATAGAGTTATTATTTTGTAATGGAAAAAACCAATAAATAATATGTGGATGAAGAAAAGGACTTGAAAGAGGTGATGAAATATTTACCTCTTTTTCGGGTTCTTCCTTTTGATTTTATCAAAAGGGATACTTAAGTTCGATTTATGACTAAAGTAAGGCCTCTAAAATGATGGTAGGATAGTTGAGAGGATATTTTTTTTGGTTTTGTCTAAGCCAAATGGTTTTAAGGAGTGAATTTGAGATAAGGGGACGTACCCTTTTGTAAGAGGGCTGAGAGGCACCTTAGGAAAAGATTGAAATATTATTTTATAATAAAATCATTTTCGGTTTCTAATGGCTCCAAAATGAATTATTTAAATTATAAGGTACTGATAGGTCTATAATCTCTCAATAAATAGGTTTTATAAAGTTTTAGGTCATAATATTAACATTATCTTTTAGATTTAACTCTTAATTAAATATTTTGACATTAACCATGTCTCTTTTTATTTTTATATTATATGGTGAATAAAATTACTATGAAAATCCAAGAAAAAACCACGTGGTTCATTATAAATATATATACATTTATCTATGTCCTTTGGCAGAACATTATATTTTTAGGAATATTAAATCAATTAATAATTTTATAGTTGTTATAAAAACTCAATTATGTCAATTATGACACTATTTAGTATTTAATTTTTTTGAAATCCATAATAACATTATCAATTCAAATAAAATTTATTTAACCCACCCTAACATGTCATATTAACCTATAAAATCAGTTTAATTCATCAGAGTTTCAATTTACATTTATTTGGATATTTATAATATCAATTAGTTTAATATTT
Source organism: Viscum album (assembly GCA_963277665.1). NCBI lineage: Eukaryota > Viridiplantae > Streptophyta > Magnoliopsida > Santalales > Viscaceae > Viscum > Viscum album. Next base: position 1,740,289,503 of record OY728160.1, read on the forward strand.
CATTAATTATGTAATTAATGTATCATCATTGTTTCATAAATAAATTAAATTATTTAATGTATAAAATTTTATAAATAAAATACCAATATTGTGGGAATATTTTTATATTTATAATTAATATTTATAGTGGAATTTATATTTTGTTTAACCCTATATTAAAAATGTTTTAGTTATTAAAAATTGAATTTATCTCTTTTAACTCTTCTTTAATTAAAATAATAATAAATGTCTTTATCTAATCCATGTGGGTCAAAGAGGGTCCTATTTTTTTCCTAAGCATATTCTTGTTCGAATTATATTTTTCCAAATGAATTAGTACATGTGTTAGGTTAATTATGATACCATTCTTACCCTTAATTATCCAATTTACTTTTAACCATGGAAAATAAAAGTCAAAAATTACTATTCACCAAAAATTATTTTCATCTTATTGAACAACATTTTACTTACTGATATTAACCGCGTGTCTCAGTTATTTGAAACTGAACTCATAGAAGCAGATAAATTAAGTTTTATATAAATTTTCAAATGCTTCTAAGAGGTGGATAAAAGAGGGTAAAATGTTTGATAAAATTTTAGCAACCTAAACTTATTATAAAATGACTCCAATGAATTATGTTAAACATATATAGGTATTATGTATCTATTTTTACCTAAAAAACTGAAAAAAAAATAACTAATTATTTAAATAAATACTGGGTTTTAACCAAATCACATTGTTTTTCACTATTCATCAAAGATTGAAAGTTTTCAAAAAAATACCAAATATTAACCCTAAGCTAATTTCGATACCCGAAATCCAAAAATGAAGTCCTTTTGAAAGATAAAATTTATTAAATTTCAAAAAGTGGGTATTACTATTCATAATGGATAGTTTGATTGGTTGTGGTGTGATTGAACTCGAAATTGCGTACAACACAAGCTATTTTATTATTTAAAGGGAAACATACCATGGAATCTTGGGGTGCAACAATATAAATATAAAAAATATAAAAAAATAATACATAATAAATCAATATTTGTAGTGAATAATCAATAATACTATTAATAGTTTGCCTTCTAATAAATAAACATTCATTCTAAGTGAACATCATCCAATCTGAATTTGGAATAATTAGATATTCACACCGTATTGGTTAATGAGTATCCTATTAAGTTGATGCTATAAAGACATAACTATAATCCATAAAAATAAAAAATGTGGATGGTCCCAAAAAACACATCCCCAGTTCAACAATAGAAACATGGAAGGGTATTGACAAAAAATAAAAAGAGCCTTGAAAAAATAATTCTTCAAAAAGTAACACATAATAATCGACCAATAATTGAATTTAAATATACTATAATACCTTAATTAATAAAAACATATATATGAGAGTAGAAATAATATTATCTAAACCCCATTTTTTAAATCATTTTTAAAATTATAAATTAAATGGAGTCATAAACATAAAAGTGATTTTAGAAAACTTTTATTTGATCATTGGTATGAAGTAAAAATTTATGTACCACATAAAAATTTATCTTTTCAAATAGTGAAGATAATGATTTTGAAAGAATATAATTTTTAAAATATATATACAATAATGGATCCATGAATAAGAAGTACTGTTTTCTATATGAAAATATGGAGATAATGATAAAATAATTAACAACGATAGGAAAAAAACTTTTTTAATAATTTTAAATTAAATTTGTTGAAAACAAATATAGTAAATAGTTAAATAAAATCTTTTTGTATTAAAAAATAATTTTCCCAAAGAGGATTATAAAATATAATAAAATAAAATATTTGGGTTGGAGAACCTAATCATGGAAAAGTGAAGTTCAAGATGAAAATATATAACTAATGGAATGGAGGGTTGAGTTATCCATATCCCTTGAGGGAAACATTCTCTGTGAGGTAATAAGTTTTTCAAAAAGTGGATTTAAATGGTTGAAATGTAAATAATGAACGAACCAAAACATAAAATCATAGGGTTCAATGTACATAACTTATCTGAAATTAGAATAAGGGATATATATGATCAAAACTCAATGAATGAAAATTGAGTAAACAAACATTCCTACATATTGGGTAACAACTGAGTTTAAATATATTTGATTAATGGAAATTATTTATCTTAACATTTACCATGAATAAAAACTATATATTAAAGATAAATCCATGGGTATTGAATACACCATTCAAAGGAAAAAATTATGTATAACATAAAACTTTTCCATGGAATTAGATTTTGAGAAAAAGAAACCTTGCATCTTGAGTAACATATTAATAAATACCCATTGAAAGAGATGTATCATAATTGAAAATTGAGTACCATTATTAAAACATAATTCATGATATGATATCTTAAAATGTCATTATATATACCATATAAAATAAATTAGGTTTTTAATACCAAACATGTCTCAAAGAATGGAATTTTAGTGAGAAACCCTTACATTGTTCTTGATTAATTTGGTATTTTCATGGAATTTCCTAAATAATTAAAATGTGATTATTAAATATAATTCGAATAACATTATTTATATCTATAAACATTTATTCTACACATTTATAATCATTATATATATATATATATATTAGTTAGTTATTACTTATTTTTAATATCACGTGTAATTAATCTTTATCTCTCTGAACTAGTTTCATAAAAACAGTGTTGGTATTCTTTTTCATTACTGGTATGATCACTTTGGGGTGAACACACTAATAGTAGGTGAATTAGTGTAGTATGAATATTTATTACTAAAAAATTTATCACTTTCTTTACCACTATAAATATTTCAATAAATAGAGAAGTGGTTTTATTCACCTGTAATTTGAAAGCATGAATATAAAAAAGATAATCCCAATGAACAACAGTATTTTGATGAGTTTGGACTCTAGTGTGGATTACTATGTCCTCATTGTATGGTTGTTATTATTTCACTTTCCCACAACTTACCTTTTATTATATAGAAAAGGAATGTCAATGGTATGACCTTGAAATTTTCACCTAGAACTGACCATGTTCCTTGAAAGCCTAAAATTTAAAGCACATGGTATAGGTTTTTAGTTTTTCCCTTATTAAGTGATTAGAAAATGTAAAACAATACCTATTTAGTGGATAATAATAATATTTTATCAAACTAATATTAATGTAGTTATAAAAAGGTTTTATAGAAAACAACAATCAATGGACTATATCAAAAATTTAGTTATATTTTAGGATTCCTCTTCTTCCAATTTTGTTTGAATGATTTTAATCTGAAACTGATTTGAAATCTCAATGTTATTATTCAATCCAAATGACAATAAGAATATACCAACTAAATCACAATTTATTCTTCAAAAGCGCATAGGATATCTCCTTAATGTTCAACACTGGTTCTTATCTTTCTCTAACATAATATATCAACAAATTTGGAATTTATTCCATATTAGATATCTCACTTAACACCAAAATTCATCCCTATTGAAAACAATGTCAAAAATACCCTTTTATGCTCCTTATTCTCCGTTTTTTTATTCATTGTATTTGAATATTTCCATCAGTATTTTGATCCCCATAAACCTCAATATTCCATATCATATCTTGAATTCTATATCCTAGAAATATTCATCCATTCACAAGAAATCTAATCATTAAGTCTATATCATCTTCACAAGTACCCAAAATAATCGGTCTCTCTTCACAAAGATATTAAACTTCTTTTGAATCTCATTTAAATACCCCCAAAAATGATGATTCATTTTTTAAATAAAAACATATCTTAATTATTTAGTATTTTAAACTCCATGTTGTTTTATTCATTATATATAAAAATCACAAGACATCAAGAAATAATGAATCATTATGGCCACTTTAATTATGGTCTCTGACTCTCATGCATGTGGGAACATTATCAAATGCATGAAAAGAATAAATATAAGGAATTGGATGCCACTATGGAGTGAGAAAGATACTAAACTTTTTACATCCAATTATGTTGCATCATGGAATACTCCTGAACACTAGAACCATTTCCCATTACTATAATTAAGTCATAAAAAAGTCCCGATGTTACAGCACCCTCAAAATTTATTTGAACCATGGAAAAACTCTAACTTAATTGTATAATTAAATCTCATGGACTAAAATGTTGCCTATTATAGGATAATATTTTCTCAAAACCGTCTCCCATTTTAAATTAAGACCTTCTCTGATAGAGAGAAAATATGTGATGTTGGAATCCCATCATCTATGAGATTACAACATGTCACTCCAAAACATTCCATATCAGATGTTTTTTAGATAGTCAGTTGGGTAACTAGAGGATAAACATGATCTACATTTTAATTATGTGGCTTATAAAAAACATGATTGATTGGTTTTGATCTAAAAATAACTCATTTATTATAGGAAAAATACTTGTTTCATGGTTGTCCCACATCAATCTTCAAATTGTTATAACACCACTATATAATACAACTAATGTCTTCAACCATTTAAGATGACATCATGGATGAACCCCTAAACATTTCACACAAATCCCCAAACCGGTCCATTCCACACCATCTCAGTCCTCCTAGTCACCCTTAATTTTCCCCGTGAACACTCTAATGGTTTTACGCACCCAAAGAATCTTTGAATATTCCATATGCTTTATGTGGGCTCTATAAAATCTCTCCATGCCACCTATGGAAAGCCAAGTCAACCCTCTCTTACATGGTTATCCCTTGGGTCACAAAAGTGTTGTTGAGGTGGCTCTCAGTAAGATAATGGATGTCCCATTTTTTGATAAACCAATACATAGTAATTAATATATTTCAAATTTCTGAGCCAACCAAATGATTCCTTCATGTATAAATATAAATTCATTCTATTGTTTTTTAATGGAATTTAAATTTATTCATGAAAATAAAAAAATTTATGGTCTTCTTCTCATGTCCTTATAAAACAATTTCCCACAACATCCTTAGACTTTATTCACTCAGAAAACACCATTGGATGGATCTTCTTCATTCTTCACTATAGCAGACAATGTGATTTCTCCATACCCTGATATCACTTATACTTGAGAATTAGGATTGTTCCAGAAAAAATAACACTTACAAGGATCATTTCTCAATAATAAAATCTATTTACAAAAAATAAATCCATAATAATTATCTAACCATCAACACATCATCCAAAATACTATTATGTGAACTTTGAACTTCCATGGATGAATCATATTCCAAGATTAAACATCTCTAAATATTTATATTCCAAATATAAATATATCTTATAATAATATACATATTAAGATCCATGTACCAAAAAAATACAAGCTTCTTCATCCAACCATTGATCTTTGAAATGTTTTTCTCAACATAATCAATATATTTTCTTGAGAACACCACTTCAATCTTCATAAAACATTCATAGTAACATGAATGAACATCCAATTTGTTCTTATTATTCAAGACAAATTGTCATTAAGTGCTTAAGAACTTACAAACTGATTGATAAATATTAAAATACCGAAACAGAGTTGGATCTTAAATCTCTACCTTTTTAATTTTCATCATTAACAATAAAAAATTCCACAATAATACTTTCAACAAATTTTTACATTTGATTTATTTCTCCCCTATCCCATTCATCATGATATTTTATTTTTCCCTTATCTAACATATTGAAAAAAATGATAAATACTTATGATAATAAAGAATCAATTGTATCATTTGTAAAGTGTCATAAATTATTACACTCTATATCTATTTGGTCGATCTCGATGTATATTACAATAGGGTCCAATTTAGACATCAATATTGTTCATTATAAATTCAGAATATAATACAAAATGTTTTAGCACAACTTGTTTTTTACCTTAGGTATTCTTCAACTAATTCCAGGTTGATAATAATTGGTTAATATAACTTTTTGATGAAATATTCTCAATGAACATTAAACTTGAAATTCCCATACAAATCTCAGTACAGAGATTAAAAAATCAATTATAATTGGAAATCAATAATTATGAAATAAGACATTGAAATCCATAAAGACTATATTTTTCATGTAATTGATTAATTTATGTTCTCATCCTTATGGTCAAACTTATTTTACAATTTTTATTAGGGATTAGAGAGTAAGGTAAAATACTTTATCAATATATTTTTGGGGACATACCTTCCACACATGTCTATATTTTCATGAGGAATATAATTATAGAAGATTAATTTTCTCTTTTCCCCACTACAAGGGTAACACTTTTCTATATATTAATAATGTTGAATCTCTTAAAATGTGTATTTCAAGATGTTTGAGTATGGTAATAAAAAAAATGGAATTCTTCAAGTGGTTTTCCAGTGTTGACAAAATATTAATCATCTTTATTAGAGAATATTCTCAATCATATTTTTTAAATACATGATGTGAAATCATACATGGATGGTTAATTATTCAAATTTTATATCCATAATTGAATTAATTTTCACTTTATCATTTTATCTCCCTTAAATCATACATAACAATCAATTCCATTCATTTTAAGTATAGAAACAATAAAAAAGTGTCATGTGGATAATGTGGGATGCATTTTATTTTCAATGAGTGAAATAATGATGGGAATTAATTCTCAGTCATGAAACTCTGTTATTTTATCCTCAATGTCATGGTAAACTCTTCTTGTTGACCTTTTGTAATTTCATATAACTATTGGGTATAATTGAATATTTACTTCTTTTGATATAAATTTTTATGGAATTTTCTTTTTTACACTGGAAATCAAGGAACATGCATCACTAGGTTCTATATGGACGTTTTTATGCGTTTATTCCTTAGATATATTTATGTTAAAAAAACAGAAATGGGACCATACTTCTTGTTCCTTATTCATGGTTCTTTATTGATATTTTGGTTATCAATTACTAACATGAAATCATGATTTTTGTCTTCTTAACAAGAAATCTTATAATTTCTATTATCATCTACCTTCATCAATGATTCTTTAAATTTTATTACTATTTCCATATTTTTTGGAATGATTACCTGTAAAAAATTTTGAATATAAAAAAAATCATGGTGGATCAATATGTATTCTTAGGTTTTGTTTTTACCACTTTAATCTATTAATTTTTTCCATAGATAGATTATCCCATTACACTCTTAAATTTGCATCAATTCATTGTGATATTCTTTTCCTGCTTATATTGATCCATTATGTGACCTCTTATTCTAAAAAATGTATCTTATACACTTTTATGAATCACCATTTTTGTTTCTATAAGGTTTTTGTTGAGAATCTACAAACTTCTATTTTCACCCAAAGTGTACAAACCTGTATATTTATAAACAGTAAAGGAATATTACTTCTAAATATTATATCTGGATTCCATCCCATGGTAAACTATTCTCTACTCTTTTTTCTTTTTCCATTTAATATGATTTGTTTTAGTGGAATGTTTGAAATATTTATACATGAACACATCTTCATTCTGACAAATACCATTGAAAATACCAAAGTGGTTCTTCGTACAATGATTTTTTTATTATAGGAAGACTCTTCAATATATTATAAGGAATTTTCATCTCCACTCCTTTATTCATCTATGATATATTATTTCATTGATCTATATATGTTGACATATTTTTTCAATAGAACATATCCTTTTTTTCTAACGTGTATCAATAAAATAAATACCTTACAAATACATATCTTTTTCTTTGTGAAAAAACTCATTTGGAATTTCATATGTGATTCTTTTTTCCTTCACAATCACTAAATTGATCTTTTTAGGTGAATAAATCTATATACACTTACTCTCAACCCCACTGGTTGTAATTTTTGGTTTCTCACCATTTCTTCTTGACACATTTGAGAATATTTTGATTTTAAATTTACACAGTGCACATAAATGGATTTTGAGAAAGCATTATATACAATGGTGTGTGGTAAATTTTTCTGAGTGACAATTTTGTATTGATCATTAGATGACTACAATCTATCCTTACCATCAAATAAAGGTATTTTATGATAACAATTCAACTTTTTTGTGTGTGTGGCTACATCTCTTCTTTAATTTTTTTTATAAAGAATTGGAATAAACATTTTTTATGTTTACTAATTTGAATACTAGTTCAAGAAATTTCATATTACATAAGAATTTATCATCCTCCACATACTTCAATCTATCATCACATTCTTCCTTTATCTATAAAACATCTATGTCATGTAATTCTTTATTCTCCCATCTTAAATTTTTAGTCTCTTTGATATTATTTTCTTCGATTTCAAGTTGATAATTCCTAACATCATTGTTGTTATTATTGTTTTCTTCTAATGCATGGATCATATTTTCAAAATCCTTAGTATCATTTTCCTTTTCATTAATTTTAGTGTTTCTCTAATATTCAATAATGGAAAATAATTCTTTATGATTAGCAATATTTTCTTATTTGGATCCATTTTTCCTAGAGAACATGATATTGGATTTTATTCTTCATTAGATAAATTTATTCAATATATAAGGATTTTCATCATGCTCAGTAGTCTCTTTATAGATTCCTTTTACTGAGTAAAAAATAAAAGTAACTATTTATTTAGGATAATAGTGTATCAAGTCATTCAAATTAAAACCTGATACATCATTGTATTCATCTAATATATGATCTATCCCATTAATTATTGAGTCTCATAAAGGAAAAACATGATAAGAAATATTTGACAGCTCTTTATCAGTAATAGAGGTCAACTATTTTCTACTTATTTTGTTGTAGATTGAACCACTATATCTTCTATTCCTATGCATGAATTTTCTTTCTTATAAATAATGCATTCGGGGAATTGGATCAACATCCTCTATTAATAGGAGGGATTCATTCCTTATATTTATCTCTACTTTATTTATTCTATTTTTCAATGTCTTTAATGAGATATAATTATAGTATTCTATAGATATAACTCCCCAAAGAAGTTATTCCATTATGATTTGAAAAGAGAATTAAAATATTCAATAAAATTCTAATAAAATAATACAAATAAAGGTTTGACCTATCCCTCTAATTAAAATTATTAGGATCACTTGATGATTAAAAAATAAATAGTATAGCAGGTGAATCAGTGTGGGATGAATATTTATAGGTTTAAAATTTTATCACATTGTTTACCTCTCTTACTTATTTAATTAATGGATCTCTTGTTGTCTTTTATTGTGAGGAGAATGTGTGTATATAAAATAGTAAAGAATAAGGAATACTAGTAATGAGGTTTGTATCTAGTGTAGTTGGCTCACTCCTTAGTGCATAAGGGTTATTTTCCCTCAAAAAATAACATTGGTTTTATTTTCAAGAAATGATAGGGAAAGAGTATGATCTTTAACCTATTCTTCGAGACTAAATAGGTGAAATGCATGTTTAAATGCTGATGTAAATGATACATGATATCAGCATAACACTCCAAAATAGATCAGAAAATGTTAAACATATCTTTCTAAATGAAAACAAACAATCTATGATAAAATTCCAATAAATATATCAATCAAATAGCTTCCTCTAATAAAACAATCAATGTGCTACCTAAAATATACTATAATAAAGTAGGTTGCCTCTTCATTTTCTTTAGTTAGAATTATAAGAATTTGTAGTAGACTATAAATCTCGAAGTTATTCTCCAATTGAAATAATTATTCAAATATATCAATTGGATAAAAAATTATTCTTCCTCGTTGCACATGAAATCTACTCAATGTGAAATTCATATTTTTCAATTTCTCTAACTTCGATAATAAAAAATTTATAATAGAGTATGATTGTGAAATCTCTCTTAACAAATTATTTTTTCCCTATTTAAAATCATGTTGAACAATGAATTTTTTTATTAAGCTTCTTATCCAATATTATTGTCTTTGTATGTGAATATTATATCTAATGCGTGGATTCCCATAAATTTCCACAATTTATGTCATATAATTATTTATTACACCTCTAAGAATGCATTAATTCATAATAAAAATCATTATCAATGTAACTTCATCATAATAGTTATCTAAAATAACTTGTCTCATTTCAGAATGATATTAGTCTACATATTATTTTAATTTAAATATTCACAAAAAATATCGAGTCATTGTTCAAAAAATAATTTCAAAAAACAATTTACAATTTCAAACTCCATAACTGTTTCTTACATTTCATAATATCACTAGATGCTAAGATCAAAGGTGTCATCATGACACTTTCCTTCACATTCTTGGATGTATATTCATGTGAGATCATTATATTATAAACCAAAATAATTTCCACGTTTCAATGCATATCTCTATAGTATATGGAGAAACCTCAACAAAATCGAATTCCAAGTATATTGTTTCATGAAACAATCATCTAAAACATAAACCTATCTCATTGAATTCATTACTGTATTTACGAAACCATTTTGGTGTAGTACCCTTAAAATATTTTGAACCATGGAGGAAATAAAACGTCATCTTATAGTGAAATGTCATGGACTATGATATATCTCAAAATAAGATATGATTCTCTCATAATCCTCTCCTCTATTAAATAAAATCCTTCTACAACATAGGGAGAAGTTGTGGTTTAGGAATCTGAACATAGATAGGATTATGGTGATTCACTCCTTCATATGGTATAACAAGAATTTTGAGATGGATAGTATAGTAACTGTAGGTTGAATATGATGGAAATTTTTATCATATGGCTCGTGTTGAGTTGATCGAGTGGCTATGATCTAAACAAAAAAATAGCAGATAAATAGTTCCCAGTTCATGGCTATCCTGCATCGATTTTCACATTATTATAATATCACTTTATAATACTTCATATGTCCTTACCTATCCAATTTGGAACCAAGGTCATCACCTAGAACACTACACACAACCACCCACATCGGGTCAGACCACACATATCTTCTCCACCCAGGTACCCTTTGTACACCCTGTACACTATCTATGGGCATTATGAAGCAAATGAAATTTAAATTCTTACATGCGCTCCTTGTGGGCAGTATGAAAACACTATTTGTCTCTTATGTCTATCTTGGATGACACCCAACCATGTGGTTGACCATTGGGTCCCACATGTGTGGTTGAGGGGATCATTGGTTGGCAAATGGCTATCCTATTTTTTGAAAAACTAATTCTTAGTAATTAAAACATCTTAAATTTCCATTCTAACCAAATGATTCTTTGATTCTGAAATATGGTTTCATTCCTTCTTTTTTCCATGGAATTAAAATTTATTCATGAAAACAATTATTTTCATTATCTTCTCCACATATACATCCAAAAAAATTCCATAATCTTACAAATACATTATGGAATAAAAAACCAATGAATCAGTAATAATAATTTTTGATTAGTATAAACAATTTTCTTCTTCCATACACCAATATCACATGTCATTTCTAATTTTGATCAGTACAACAACCATCAGACATAGAAGGATAATTGGTCAAGCATGAAATCAAATTCCATAAAATAAATCTATAACAATACTCCAAGAAACACCACTTCATCCAAAATATGATCATGTGACCTTTTAACCTCCTTGGATGGATATTATATAAAGCTTTAACCTCTTCCATTATTTATTTTCCAGATATTAATTTATCTTTTATAAATATTCATTGGTAGTACCAATTACAAAAAATGATTTCAATATTATTTAATCAATCTTTGACACTCACTATGTAATTCTCAACATATTGTGTATATATTCCAGGGAATTTCTCACTAATATTAAACAAATGTCCTTGGGGACATCGAGCAAATTTAAATCTTATAATCTTCTTCATGAAATATAGATATTAATTGCTTCTGAAATTACTAAATCATTGCAAATAAATACAACAAAAACACAAAGTAGGGTCTTATGTTCTAAAGTTCCTCATACATAGATAATTACAGTTATTGGAATAGATTTTATATGATATATATAAATGTATAATTTCATTCCATGGTAGTTTTTTCCACAAACCATGCGGATGAAATCAGTGATCCTCATGTTTTTTTGATTCTTTATGATGTAATGCTATTTTTATAATTAATGTATCAAATTTTTATATAACCTTACCAAATGTTAAATGACATCATTTACAGATTTATATCATATTATATCATTATGTGTGTTTTCATATTAATCAATGATATAAATGAATAGTATTATTTAAGTGGTTGGTTAAACAAACCCAAACATGACCCAACCATGATAAATAGATGATTATGAGTTGAATTAATTTTAATATAATTATGTCAAAATTATAATAATCATATTTAGTTTTTATTGGTTCGATATATTATAATTGATAATAATTATATATATAAGATAATTTATTTAAATTCATTACCTATAAAGAAGATATAATTTTCCTCCTAGTATGATATTTTTACACTATTGAATTAATGATAAATTTGTTTTTATCATATCATAAATAGGACCTCAAATTTTTCATTCCAAAACTATAATAATATCATAAATATCATATTTATACATTAAAAATATTATCAGTACCAACCATTTAAGGTAGTTTTGACAAGAGAAATAGAAATAAATCATTCCAAGGAGGCATTATTCCACACATAGGCATGGTTAACGATTTCCTTTTATGTAGAATGAGAGAAATGTATAATTTTATTATCATTTTTAAATATCAAATACATAATAAATACTATAAAAGTTTATTAAATTAAAAATTATTACCAACCATTTATGATGGTGAATAAAAATAAAGCATGTACCTTCATGGAGGTGGTGGTCCTCACAATGCATGAAAGAAAATTTAAATTTTCTAAGGGTGAAGGGAATATTTTATTAATATTTATTCCCAAAATATAAAAAAAATTATGTATATAATTAATGATATAATATGGGTAAAAATATTTTTTAAATGGAAATATAAAAGTAAATGATGTTTGTGAAAATAGTTCCCTTATGTAGAGAACTCCAGGTCTATTATAGAGGATTCATTTGAAAGGAAGGGTCTAGGCTAATATTTTGTCCGTAGAAGCTTATAAGAGTGAAATACGATATCAATGAAAGAAATATAGATATACTTTTGGAATTAAATAAATTTTTATAGTGGTATTCAAGGGGTGGTTGGAGGATACTTTTATAAGTGGTGAGAATTATTATTTTTAAATAGATAATCTTAATATAAAGGGAAGACATGATAAACATATCAATATTCTATAGAAATAGATAATTATTTATTGGAGTGTATGTTAAGGTTGATATTATGTGAAATAATCAAACAAAAACATGTTTTTAATAGGTTTTGACCCCTTTACTCGTTGAATTATTACTTTTTACATTTAAACTTTTACTATGTAACAAGTTTTTACCATGGGATCCTTAATGTTTCTGACTAAAAATAAAGTGGTTGAAAATATAAAATTTGAACCCAATAATTATAAATCTAAATTATTTTTCACTTTATTAAATTTGAAATAGGGATAAAAATTAATTTATAAATAAAAATGTGTAATGTTTTAAAAAAAATTGAAAAAATATTTCTTATGTTTTAAGATATTTAATATGGGGTTTTATATTGAAACCAACATATTAAAAAATATAAATTAATATATAAAATAATTATATGGTATTATAAAAATGTATCATGAATTTTAAATTCATATTTTTATATCAATAATATCTTAAAATTTATGTTAATTGTAAAAATTATACTTTCATTATTCAACTAAAAAAATATATTTTTCAAAAAAATCAAACAATTCATATTAAGAAAATATTACTATAATGAATGACAAACTAATGATCTATTTTTGAAATTACATATTCTATATTTTAGACATTTAAATTTAAAATAAGATTAGATAAAATGAAAATGTGTTTTTATAAGAAATTTGATTTTTTTGAATATTAGTCATTCTCATAAATTTTTTAAAATTTTTACTAATTAAATTAGTATAATGAAATTATTCACAGAACCAAAATTTTATCAACACTATTCACAGTTCCCAGGAAATATAAATTCATATCTTATAGAACGGTGATATTTTTAGAAATACATTTATTTTCATAAAATTATCAAATTAGTAAGTCTAGTTATACCAATTGAATTTTATTTCATATTAATAGTAGAGTTTATTTTATTTCATAAAATATTTGGTAATAAGGTTAATCATAATCATTCTGGACAATTAAATATCTAGGTTTTAATGGTATAAACATATCATAGTTTTATTTTATTTAGAAATTGAATGTGGGGAATTCTATCAAACACATTTATTTATTTTATGGTAATCAAGTATTAAAATTTTTCTATGATACATTCTCCACCCTTAAATAAATTGCATCCTTTTAATTTGACTCACAATATACGATTAATTTACATAGAGGAATCATAATTAATAATACACTCTAGGATGATATTTGGTTTATTTTAGATGTATAATGGGACATATCTATATGAAAAAAACATTATAGGTGATTTATAAAGATTTCCAAAAAATCATGGTTTAAGTTAAATTATACTAAGGTGTTACTATCTTAATAAATAAGGAATATCTTCCCAAGAAAACATGAGAATTATTTATATGATAATTAAACATAGGTGTTCTAGTTTTTAACTAAATATATAGTAGTTGGTGAAAAATTACATGACATATAAAATTACCAAATATCGAGTGAATAATCACTATCCACTATATGGTTTCTGGTGACTTTTTCCCACATTCATCCCCGGAATTGGGTATTAAGTCACATAATTCCTAGCTCTATTGAAATTAAAGATACACATTTTAAATGTTTATATATTTAACTTATAATTATGTGTCTAATGTCTTTCATCTCCTCACATATAACATTTAACAATCACTATAAAGTAATTTTCAGCATGATTCATCCCACATTACAGAAATGTATGAAATGGAATCGTGTTTCCTTCATCCTCTTGGTCATCCAAGTTACAATGACATTCTATCCTTCTATTATTTGGTGTGTTTGGGACTTTAAATATGTTCACACTGTTAATCATAATTCTTGATAGGTATTTTGGCATAATCATAATACTTATCACTCCAACCCTAATTCCATTTGGTTGTGGATTATGATAGTTTGTACATTATCCATAGAATTCATTGTTATATTGGTTTCCTTAGGATTCGACCAATAAAAAAACAAAAACATTTACATTTAGTGACAATATTAGTAATATAATTATCATAATCAACCATAGGAAAATTTAACCACAAGATATCTCAAATTATAACACTATCTTTTTATCATATAGATTACATAAATCAACTTTTATGTGACTCAATTTAATCTATATCACGCCCAGTTTAACCTATATCATTGATTGTTTATCCTAGGTTACATTATATTGTTTTCCCTCATATTTCCTAACCTAATAATCAAAAAAAATATCCAAAATTACAATGAACATTATTAAAATATTCTAAATCCATAAATCATCTACATATATACTCTACAAAATCCATCTTATCCTTTCTTCAATAAATCACATATCAATTAATATGCACCTTAAATTAAGTATATCTATATTATAATCAATGTTACTCCTAAACAGTATAATACTATGTCATTTAATCTAAATATATCCTAATACCTCAAAATGATTTAAAATGAGAATATGAATTGACCAAATAATATTCCCCGATAGTATCAAACTATGTTTATTGTTATGTCTCATTGTCACGCACCATGTCATTATAATGTTCATACCCAATACAATGTTTTGGGGGTTATTTCCCTTAGTTACATATGGTCCTAATCCAACATCCAATTGTAGTTTCTAGATATTAATTCAATTACAAGGATAACCACAAAATCTTTAATATAACAAAACATTAGGGTGCTATCTAATTTTAAAAATATTTCTATGAATTAACCTTTGGGTTTTAGGAAATGTTCTTTTATTCTAATCTCCAAATAAATTTTTCAATATTACCTTAGCATTAAATCATATACTATCCCTAATTATTATCTAAACCTTTTAAATTATGATAATTTTTAACTTATCATCCCTAATATTATCCTTAATAAATATCATAATCACCAAATTTATCTAAACACTACACTGATAAAAATTGTGTTACTATAGATCCACAATCCCAGATTCGGTGCCATAAAAACATGGTTTTCACCCTGGTAACAATAATAACAGTAGATTTCTAGACCCAATCTACCTGTAATGACATGAATTAAATAAAATATTACATTAGATACAATATAAAGGCCTTTTATTATTAGGGATTTAGAGAATTGGGATAAAATAATAACTAATAATTTCCAAGTTCATTGTATATAAAATATTGTTTATCCCATTATATTTGAAACTATATAATTTTTAATGATTATTCAAAATTTCCCAGAACATTATTTTACACATGTTATCCATATAAATGTGTCACAAATTTTTTTTTACTTTATTGCATGAGGAATGGAAAAATAATAAAAGGGTTGTCTTAGTTTCATTATAAGGAGTATCATAACATGGAAGTTATCATAACATTAACTTGGACTATGTGATATTTCATGAATAAATAAACCAAAATAACTTTTAATCAACTAAATTTGAGTGAATTAAATATCCATGAAAATAAATGAAAACCTGGATAAAAATAATAATTGATCCCATACGTATAGAATTCATAATACTAGATATTAAAAATATACTCTAAATGACATATTCCAAGACATTAAACTAATATGGGGAGAGGTATACAAAGAATACCAAGTTTTCTTTCTCACGATACATGTTGAGTCGCTGAGGGGATATATATTTATAGGTTGAACTCATTGCATGATTCATTACAATGTATCCACCATAAGAATCTATAAGAAATATCATGCCATTCTCTAAGGAACCATTAGATGGATCCTAATATAGCTATCAATATGATGAAAAATATGGAAGGAAAAAATATAATAATCTTATTATAGTAATAAATAACCATCATAAATTTCAATATTTACCCAAACAATAAATATATTTTATTTCTAGGTGAACGTCCTATAATATGGAATTTTTAAAATAATATGTCTATGCCACATATGGGGATATGTATATAGATAAATAAATATTAGAATAAAATGATCATAAGCCATAAATAGAAATAATATTGATTCTTGAAAAAGAAAATATCCCCAATTCTATAAATTAATCATATAAGGGTGTAGAAGAAAGTTAATAACACCCTCAATAAAATAATACCTCAAACAGTATGATAAAAGAATAGGTTAAGAATAAAAGTGTTTGACACTATGAATTAAATACCCCCAATGATAAAAATATATTTGATAAAAAATCATGAAACATAAAAACCATTAGGGTAATTCATTTTGAAAATGGTATGTGAAATGGAAGTTATAACATAAAATAGAATTTAGAAATCATTTTTTAACAGTATCATAATATAAAAAATTTCCTGTTTCTTTCAAAAGTAACATTTTAAGAGGGGAATTCAATGGTATTGAAAACAAAGATCATTTAAAGATAATCTATAATAATATTTCCAGGAAAATTATATAATTGTTTCTATACTAAATATTGATTAAAATATAAATAAATTGATAATGAGTGGAAAGTAACCTTTTAATACATTGAAATTATCTTTCTTGAAAACCCACATTGTAAAAAGAGTACTAAACCATTTTTAAGGAAACCTAATTTTACAAAATAGTATTATAAAATACCATATAACAAAATATTATCATTGGAGAACCTAATCATGGAAAATAAAATTGCCCGATGAATCATAATAACATAAGAAATTGAGATTTCAGCTATAAATATACCTTATGGGAATTATACTCATTGAACTAAGAAATTTTTGAAAATGGTGTTTTCTGTGGAATATGTTTAAAGAAATAACATACCACATAATAAAATTAAATATAAAATTTTCCCATAATATATGAGTTAATAATAATATAAATACTCATAATTAAATGAATGAAAAATGAGTTACTAAAAAGTGTTACAACTGGGGTGGAAACTAATTCAAAATATATTTGTTAAAAAGAAAAGAATTTTGATTTGTATTTTACATGAATAATAAATATATGATAAATATACATCTATGGTCAGTAAATACATAATTAAAATAAAAAAATGGTGCTTAACATAATCATGTCTCAAGGAATTATGGATTGAGACAAAGACCCCTTGTTGGTAGAGAAGTATTTTAATCAAAATGCTTAAAATAGTGGGAATGTAATTTAAGATAAAATAAAATTATGGAAAAAAAATCACGATATGATATCATAAAAAAAATTATAAAACCCACATAAAATAAAATTGGTGTATAATACCAATCATGTCTCAAAGAGGGGTATTTAAGATTAAAATCCTTACCTCAATCTTGATTCATTTTGTAATGGCCCCAAATATATGGGGTAATTAAAATAATTTCACTTAATATGTTCCCAAGAACATTATTCACTACTATATTATTTGATTATCCACATTTATATTCATTCTGTACATATATATTAGTTAGTTCTTATCTATTTTCAATAGCGGGTGTAAGAAATATTTATCACTTTTTATTAGTTTCATAAAAATGGTGTTAGTATTCATTATTTAAAAAATTTCATCATTACCAGATAATTAATGGTATGATAAAAGATTTTTAATGATATTTATATTGTTATAATTCAATTCTATGGTAGTTTTTTTAAAAATAATGAAGAAGAAATCAATGATAATCATTTTTTGCTGGTATTTAATGAATGAATCGTGTTTTCATAAATAATGAGAATAATATTGTTATAATGTTATCATAACCAAAAAATATTTTTTTAATATTTATATCCTATTATAAATATAATTATTTTCTCAAATTTATCTAGGATATGAACTCAATGTTTGTTTCAAATCGGTGGTTAAACTGAACCAAACATGAATCTTCAATGATTAATTGATGATTTTGAGGTTGTTTAAATTTAATGAATTTTTCTAGAATAATAATAATAATATTTGGTTTTCATTTGTGTGATATATGATGTTTTTAAATAAATATAAATATAGTATATTTTATAAAACTTTATTACATATAAATAAGAGAATAATTTCCACTAAATACACTCATTTTAAACGATTGAATTAAAGATTATTATTTTAGATCATATCATTAGAAGTTTATAAAAGTATTAACAATTAAACAATAATGATATAATAAAAACACGTTTATATACAAAAATTGTTCTAATGACCATCTATATAAGGTGGCTATGAAAAAATATGGAAATCAATTTTTCCATGCTAGTAGTAGTCCGCACATAAGTAGAGTTTATGATTTCATTTTCCATAGAACAGAAGAAATTCATAATAAATTTTATCACCTAATAATATAAAATAATTTATAAATATATTACTTATTTATCCAATCTATCATTATTACCATATTTTTAAGGTGGTGAAGAGAAACGAAACATGATGTGTCTTTGTGGTGGTAGTCTACACAACACACGAATGAAAGATTAATTTTTCATAAAGGAATGGGGAGATTGGGTTAATTTTTATTCCTAAAAAAACATTTATAATTTAATAATTATTTAATTAAACATTTATTTTTGGAAAAATAGATTTAAAATGGGATGATAAAAGAAATTATGTTAGTGAAAATATTGAACTTATATTGAGACCTTTGGGTTTCACATAGAGGGTTATTGAGAATGGAAGGTCTTAGGCTAATTCATTTTTACTAGAAGCTTATGAGAGTGAAATTAGATTCTATAGGATAGAATATGTGTATATTTTTAGTAGGAAATATATTTTTATAGTTGAATCAAAAGGGGGTGGTTATATTCCCCTTTTATTAGGGGTGATAGTGACATTTTTGAAAATATATAAACTAATTATAACGTGGGAACACGTTCAGCATTTCATGTGCATAAAAAAATAGAAAATAATTTATTTTAGGGTTAAATAAGGTTTACCATATCATAATATTTCAGCTGAAATCATTTTTTAACGCGTTTTCATTCCTTTATACCTTTAATTTTTATTTTTTCCATTTTTTCTTTTATTGTGGTAACTACTTTCTACATAAGGTAACATAATAATTTTGGAAAAAAATTATGTGGCCCTTATTAGATTATTTTAGCCCACTAATTATTAATTTTAATTAATTTCAATTCATTAAATTTATATTACTGGTTAATTTTTTTTACAATAAAAATATAAAATGTTCTAAACACAATTTTTTAGAAAATATTTCTGGCATTATATGATGTCAAATTTGGGTTATTAAAATTAAAAAATAATTAAAAAAATTAAATTCAATTATAAAATAATAAAATGGTATTATAAAAAGGATTACATAATTTCAAATTCATACGTATATAATAATTATGTCTTAGAAGGCATGTTATTTGTAGAAAATGATATTTTTCACTCTTCACCAAATAACCATTCTTTTTAGAAAAATACCCAAAATTCATCTTATGGAAATATTATTTTGTTGAATCAAAAAAATCATTTTTTTTATTAATGTTAAAAAATTAAAAATTTACCTTTCAAATAAAATGGTGAGATGTAATGAAAAACTGTTTTTATAGGAAAATATTTATTTTTTACAATATTAAACATTCTCATTCATATTTCCAAATATTTTATAATAAAATTAGTATTTAATAATTTCTCATATAAAACGTTTTTTTTTCATTAACCAATGGTTTCTTTAAAAAAATAATATCGCATAAAAATGAAATACTTATAAAAAAATATTTATAAGTATAAAATAATAATATTAGTAATTTTAGTAATCCCAATTGAATTTCATTCATATTAAAAGTTTCCTTTTTTTATTTTTATAAATATATTATATTTTAGTTACTCATATTCATTCCTAAAAACTCAATGGAATGGTTTTGAAGGATGACACATTTCATGGTTTCATTTTAATTTGGTGTTACATGTAGAAAATGTTATCGAACATAATTACTTATTTAAAGGTAATGATGCATTAAAATTTCAGGGTGTCACAAAAATTAAAAATAATAATCCTTATATAAAATATTTATTCTAAATCAAATAATGATATTATGTGGTTAAAATTAAAATAAAAATATTTTTAAATTGAATTCATAAATAAAAATATAAGAATATTTTCTTTCATAAGAAAACTACCTTCAAAAATTTCAATTGTTTTTTTCATATTTTCCTTCAATTACCAATACATTAGGTCTAATACATTATTCATATAAATGAAATATTTTATCTATAATAAATCTAATTTTTTAAAATAAACTCATAGAAAGTCGATTGTATAAAAAATATATTTTTGGCATAAAATGGACTGATTAACTCTTTAGAAATATTAATTAAATTATATAAATTTTTTAATATTAATTATGAAATTTATTTTTATTTATACATATATTTAAAAATTCATTTTAGTACCCATCCTAATGGGGAGATGTTGTAACTCACTATGCTCATCTCCAATAGACTAGGGGATGGAAACTAACACCAATTTGGAATATCACTAACATGGGAGTCCTTATCCTAATGTACTTATACACACACACACACACACATCTCAATTCCTATAAAATGTTTAAATAAAAAAACTAATAAACTATGCAAGCATACATATAAATCTCACATCGATAGTCTGACAAAAATTAATGTAATGGAAACATGTACAAACACTAGACCACCAAAAAGAGTATGAAAACAAGACCATCCTAAAAGTAATGATGGGGACTAATTTCAAGATGACACAAAATAACACTCATTCTATGCAGATCACTAAGAATCACTTAGTCACAGTGCCTCCCAGACTCAATCAAAAGGTCAATCATCTATAACTGACATTGCATGTGCATGAAAATCCCCTGCATGGTTGAGTAAAATAATACCCTGTAGGACACCCTGAATCCCAAAGCACATACAAAATAATAAACATCAGTTGTAAAATGGTATTTTTCTATAACTCATATAATAAGAATATCTCGATATACCCAACCATGACAACAGTCTCGAGGAAAAGTAATAACCCTTTTCCATTCAAGGATTCCTGCTTGAAGGTTCTATATTGAATTCATCCGTCAGAACACACTCCATGAGTTAGATAACAATGATGATGTTTTTTCAAGAGGTAATTCTCCTTGTGTCTCATCATAGTATGGATACACTATAAGTATAAATAGATATTATATATATATATGAGGATCATTCCCAAGGACATGGGGTATACAAACAACTCAATATCGATTAACCCGCTATGTAGAGGATCAACACCTATGTAGTTTTGGACATGATGATACCAAGAACTCCACCTAGTTCAAGAAGATTATATATGATCACACTCGAGGCCTCATGGATGTATTCTAATAATTTTATCCAAGAAGTCATGATGAAGGGATCAACATTCTATGTGTAGGATGTGGTTCTATACAAACCCTAAGGGAAAGGATATAGGGAATGCACCCTAACAAAAAAGGTCCCTGATATAGTGGATAATGGATCCCAATGAACATTGAAGGAGAACATGACATGTACAAAAAATTACATGACGGTCACCTTCATCATTGGGTCCTTCCCATGTAAATATTATGTTCCCATGTCCATTTTGCAGTACACATTGTAACCATGCTCATATACTTCTTCCCGTGTCTAAGTACAAAGTTATTCATATGGACATTTGTCTTGCTTGTGTCTTAGTGGCAGTACACTTTGTGCCTTCATACTCCTAGTGATGTCAGTGTAACCTATTAGGTACACACCAAGCCAACTAGAAAGGAGTTACTTTCCATGTGATATGGGTCACAGACCATGTGATTCTTAACTTCATCCCAAAATACTAGTCGTCATTGAGAGGGCCTCATGTGGAATGTAGCTCTACAATACATACAGTGTTGATCAAAATTTTAAAGAAATCATGTTATTCTTCCCACGTACACTCACATGTCCATCACCTCATATTTTGGACTCAAACTCACTAGGAATGATTGATATACTCTAGCCGAACCACTCCACCATCAAGCATTTGATTCCATCCCACGAGGAATGATGAAATGGGGAAGAAGCGAACAATCAAAAAAATAAGGAATGGATATCATCCAATTTTCATGTTCAACATTATTATTTGCCAATAAAATTATGAATTAAGAGATAATAAAAATATTTATAACGAAATATCCCTATAATGATCCCACAGATAACTCATCTGACAAAATGATGAATCCATGAATCAATCTGTGAGTTGATTGATTCGTGTTCATCATAGAAATGGAAATTTTGGAAGAATATAATAAAAACAAATTTCATTCCACAACATGTATATATCACTGATGAAGAATTATTTTACATCATCATTGTTGGTGAGATCCTAGAATTTTGTTCCACACCAATCCTCGAACTATAATCCAGTTGTCGTTCATCTGGGAGAGATACTCTAATGATATCTCTAAAAGATTTGTAATGGCTCCAGGGTTATCTGGATAACCCTATAATTACATAATAATAGTTTTCATATAGATTAAATTAGGTTTTTGTTTAATTTAATAAATAAATAAATAAATTTTAATTTTTTTATTCTCTCTTATAACAATAATGATTTTTTAATTAATTCCCCACATCGACAAAGGTTATGTCAAGACTATGGAAAAACCCAGGTTATGAACTAATCGATTACATCAAATTTATAATATAGGAATCCTTTTAGAATTTCATACACTTTTTGATGAAAAATGTGTTGATGTGATATTTAATATATTTCAAATATTTATTCCTAGAACACCAAGACTCAGAATAACGTCCTCTCTCGATCTTGGTCTTCAATGAAATACTTAAAATATCCAACATTAGTACATGGAAAATAAGACTCATTTCATTTTCACCACCTTGTTGTTTTACATCCCAAAATGATCAAACAAGTTTCAATAAAAAAAATATGTGGGTACTGAGCATCAATTTGTTCTTCCCACACCAAGGTGATCTCATAAAAATTCCGGTGCTTCCACTAGACATGCACTAAAAGAATCTATTTCCAACAAAGGATCATCTCTTTACAATCCATAATCTCTACGAGGTACTCAAAAATGGTAGATCAATCATTTATGTACAACTCACGCCATTCGTTATTGTGTTATGATTCATGAATTCACATCCTCTTTGTTGAGACATGGAATATGTCATGTACCTAGCCTAAATATGGTATTAGAGATAAGCAGTACACCACCTCACTAACTCTATGATGTATCTGGACATGTTCAATGAATCTCAATGATATTTTGTATCCTCAAACAAGTCATTGTAATACACAATGAGGTGAAACCCATAATAACACATTAAATCCCTCCTCCAACTCCAAAGGCCTCCATTTTCTTCTCTCATAAGACTTTTGATTGATTTTTGCAGTCCCCCTCCACTCATGGATTATCTACAACTTCTTGGTAGTGGCTCAAAACATCTTATAACCCATGAGGGATAACATAATTGGGTCAGTCGAGTAATGTGGTGACCTGTATGGTTGCCTGTACAGGGCCTCAAATTATTCCATACCAATGGTGGAATGGTAGCTGTTGTTTTAATCAAAATCCAATATTGGTAGGTGATCCTCCCAACTACAACCAGAGTCCAACATGGAAGCTCTCCACTTTTCCTCTATAACATGAATGTTCCGCTGAGTTTGTCTATCAGTATGGTGGTGAAAAGTCATTCAAAAATGTAACTGAGTCCCAATAGCTCCTTCATTCCCTTCAATAACTGAGATTTGAAGATATCATCATGGTCAAAAATGATAATCGTGGTAACTATATGGATTCAGACTATGTTCTACATGTAGAGGTGTCTCAATATATCAACTAAACATTACTCTTAAATAGCTTGGAAGTGGAAATACATGGTGAGTTAGTGTATGATCACCAAGATGGAATCATGTCCCCTTTCATTATGTGGTAAGACCATAAATAATTCCATGGATATCCCTTCCCAATTCCACTTTATGATGTGAATGTTTTGAGATAAAACCACTAGAACATGGTGGTCCTCCTTCACTTACTAACATCAAAGGCATTGGGATATAGTCTCTTGAACTCCATTATCGATATCTAGTCTCTAAAATTAACATCTATGTTCCGAATACATCTTTTACACACCTGGGTGTACCACCAAATGAGATGTATGAAGCACTCTCAAAGCCTCCTCCCGTAATTTCCCTAGTACCACCATGCATCCAATGAAAATAATGAAATTCTACAAACAATCCAAAAATACATCAGAATCATGTAAAATGGATATTTGACTACCTAGGGTCACATAGATGGTATCCCCAAACTGATCTTCCTAGACTCACTATAAGTGTAGGGGTAACAACCATCAACTGGAGGTAAGAAACTCTATCTCCATCCACTATGGATAATTTCAATGAGGCCCACTACTTTGATTCCTCTACCAACAACTACAAAAAAGATCTCCTGATAAGAGCATCTGCAACCACATAATCCTTTTGAGAAGTATAGAAAATCTTGAAGTCACAATCCAAGAAAAAATATATCTATAACTCTATCTCAAGTTTGGATCCTTCTAAAATAATATATACTTGATAATATCATGGTTCGAATGGACGATGGACTTCTCATCCATTAGGTGGTTTCTCAACATCATTAGTGTAAATACATCTACTTTTAACTCATTATCATGGGTCATGTAGTTCTACACATGTTGTCTCAACTGACGTTAACCATACGAAATCCTTTCCTACCACTATATCAGAACACAACCAAGGCCATTTTCTAATTCATTGAATAACACTACATACTCGACACCCTCCTCTGGTAAACACTAGATGGGAGCACTTGTCGATATCTTCCCTAAATCATAAAAATCAGGCTGGAACATATCTATCCACATAAAAATAATCTTCTATTTGTTCAAATATATATTGGGAGCTAATATCCTAGAGAAATAAATTATGATTTTCTAGTAATATCCTACCATCCCATAGAATCTCCACAACTCCATTGCACTCTTGGGTAGATCCCAAGATAACACTGTCTCAACCATCCCTGGGTCCAGTAAAACACTATATATTATAATAACATGTCCATGAAAGTGGAACTAAGAATCCAGAGATAACACATCGAGAGATACCTGCAAATCTAATGCTCTTGGGGTATGTCCAAAACCATACTCAACTGTCTCTTGTGCTCCACCTCAGACACATAGTACATTAGGAAATAATCGATAAAGACTATAAAAAACTAGTCTAATAAGGAATTAAATATCAGGTTCATGAGTACCATGAAGACAATTAGAGAATTCATCATAGAGATGTAATCACCATGTACTTAAAGTGACCATAGAGACATCTGAATGTCGTCTTTAGTATATCCTCATACATTACTCGGAACTTTTGATAGCCTGATCTGAGGCCAGACTTCAAGAAACATATTTCCCATATCAAATAAAAAAAGAGGTCAACGATACTCTATATTGGATAATGATTTTTCACGGTGACCTGGTTGAAGCACCAATACACTACGTATGAACTCCAACTCTTGTTCTGCTTCTTAGAGACCAAAACTGGGGTTGCATAGGGTGAAACACTGGGTCTAACAAATCCCTTCGTTATCCATTAATCCAAATTCATCCTTAGATCATGAAGCTCTGCAGAATTCATCCTATATGATTCTATAGAAATTAGAGTCATCATAGGGTGTAGATCAATGTAGAAGTCAATCTCTTAGTGAGGTGGTAAGCATGGAATAGCATCAGGAAATATATCCTTATACTCAGCTTCCACTATAAGGAAATGAAAAATCATAACATCCACTACACCAAGGGTCATTCTATTCATATGATGAGTATTTAGCTTCACCTTCATATTCAGGATTATATACTACCCTACATGGGATTCTGTTTCACCCACAAAAGAAAACCTAGTCCCATCACAACAGACACAACACATCCTCCACCCGAAATAGTAAATCGTGTCATGAACTGCAAATAGCCAGTCTATAAATAAGGTGAAATCATAAGGAATCATTGTAGATATAATGAGGACCCAATAGAAAAATATCACATACAAGACTCAGGTCACACTATTGGAATAGGTGTGTGACTGTAGAGTCTTCTCCCGTTGGTGTTTCTAGGAACAAGGTTCGAGTTTAGGGCTCAACCAGAATCTCTATGTCTCATACCACATATGTTTCAATAAAAAAATGAGTATAACCTGTGCTTATCAATACTATATATAGGGTATAATAGATAAAAATATTACCTCGAATCATTCATGGATCCTATGGGTCACACTCATTGACCGCTTATAGTTTCCCCCGCCCCTATCCTCCAGCTCTCTATAACTGGCATGGTACACCTTGAAGTGATGATGGTAAAAAGTTGAATTTTCTACCACCTGTAATTACTATCTAAACTACCTTTCCACATCCTCCACCCTACAGACCTATATACTCATTCCGATTCCTTTTCCTTAGAATACCCTCCATTTTATATCTATCAACTGTAAGACATGTTAGTTAATTCACGAAATATGTACTCTAACATCTTGTGAATAAGATTTCATATACCTTGGTTTAATAGACAAATAATTGTTAGAACCATGGTCTTCTATGCATGATTTGGAGTATGGTTTGTGTTTTTTGTCAATCCTCAATGGAAGTTCGGATCGTGTACAAGCAAAGAGATCATACCGTTCAAGCAAACAACAGTATTGAAGGTGGCGCTGTTTCCCAGTGTGCCAAATTTTTGGGGTCCAAAATTTAAAAGTTTGTGAGCATCGCGAAAATAGGATTTCAATTAAGAGTATAATTAAATATGGAAATGGCATGAATTTCATGAAGATTGGCTTAATGGTTTGGAATTCATGAAGACCATAAGTTGGAGGTGGTGATTCTTTGCGATTACGTCAAATCTTTGTGAACGGCAGAGGATAAAGAGCATCGCGGAAATGAAGAGATTTGCGAGGGAACTTCGCGACGATGGTGCGAAAGAAATGATGGAACACTCCGTGATTACGACGAGCTCCGCGAACGGAAAATTTTCGTAGTGCTTCGCGATTTTGAGAGAATTTCGGCGGGAACTTCGGAGATTCGCGATTTGAGCTGACGTGGCACTGACATCGCGCGGAAGGGTCGAGGGTCGGTGGAATCGCCTATAAATAGAGGTCAACCCCCTCAAGAGAAGTAGATAGAATTTCAGAGAAAATCCTTTGATCTTGGTTCACAATGGTCACTCATGAAGGCAGTGTGCTTCACGAATGAGGAGATTCATGGCGGCTATTCTAGCTCCGCGAAAGTTGTGCGCCCCACATTGGCTTAGTGAGCTTCGTGAAGAGGAAGGAGCTCCCCGACAGCCAAGAATTGTGAAGGCTAGAGCATCGCGAGAGTGCTTCGTGATTGAGCTTCGCGAAAAGGCAGGGACTCCGTAAAGGCTTGTTTAAGCTTTGCAAAATTGGGAGCCTTGCGAAGTAGGGTACTTTTTGAAGGCCATTTCCAAAGGTTGTTTGCCCAGTGGTCAAGGGAAAAGGGGGTATTCATCAGTGGATGGAATTTGGACTTTAACAGGGCATCAACTCAGGACACTGATGAAAGAAAATTCTCATGCTGAACAGGAGACAAAGACCTTCATGTCTTTCTATTGAAGAGACCTTCATGTCTATAAACTGAGTGAGACTTCACCAACGGCAGTGAGCCAGGGGGAGTCAACGGGAGTGACCCGAGGGAAGCAGTGAGCTATCCTTGAACCTTTGTAAAGGCAGTGTTCCTGGGACAGAGTGACTATGCCCGAACAATTGTAATCCACAACTAGTGAAGATTAGTGGAATTTTGTACGATCGGAAACTTGTCAACGTATGCTCCTTGGACGTAGCCCTTAGTGGTGAACCAAGTAAAAAAGGTTTGTGTCTTCTCTGTGTGTGTGAATGTTTTCTTTCTGATCATTTTCATCATACAAGTTCAATAATTTCCTACCAACGTGGGAACAAGATCCATCACATTAAAATAAAAAGTTGTCACCCTGATTCACCCCTCCCCTCCCAGGGTGTCCCGGGGTCCTTCAAGTGGTATCAGAGGAAGGTTGATGGTGTTGAATCTGTCCTTTATCGTCATGGAGAATGCAGTCAATGTTAGGGGAGTCCCTCACTTATATGGAAGTAATTTCTAGATCTGGAAGAACAGAATGAGATCTCATCTAAGATCTCTTGGAATGGAAGTTCTCTTTTCTACTATGCAAGGAATACAAGTCATTGCCCCAATAGGCCTGGCTATGACTGAAACATACAGGAAAATTCTTGATGCAGATGCTAAAGCACAAAATGCACTTACTACAGCCCTTTATGATCAGATCTACCTAAAGGTGATGAATTTCACCTCATCAAAATCCATGTGGGATAAACTCGAGAATATTTTTTAAGGAGATAGAAAAGTGAAGGAGGGGAATCAACAAGTGCTGCACAATCAGTTTGAGGATCTGAAGATGCATCCTTATGAGAATGCAGACTCTTTCTTTTATCAAATTACTGAAGTGGTTGGATCAATTCGGGGTCTAGGTTAAGAAATCAAAGACATTGATATTGTAAAGAAAATATTAATAAGACTTAAACCTCTGTGCAATGCAATGGTGTCATCCCTTGAGGAAAGTGATATTTCAAAACGTTCCCTAGATGATCTACTTAGCAGCTTGGTAGCATATGAAATGATAGTCAAACCAGAGGATGCTACGACTCGTGTGAGCAAGGAAATGGAATTCAAGTCCATGGATAAACTTAAAATCTCAAAAGATAGTAGGGGTGAAGATGAAGAAGAAAAAAAATTTTCTCTCAATGCAAAGAAGTTCCAGAAGGGGAAAGGGAAATTCAAAGGGAAGTTACCTCTCGCATGTTTTCATTGTAGAAAAGTTGGGCACATTGCCTCTCAGTGCTTAAAAAATATCAATGATGAAGATAGTGAAGATGAATGCTTTGAGAAGCCTCGGAGAAGGTTCTTCAAAAAGGGAGACTTCAAATCTGGAAAGAAAATGCAAAGGAATAGTTTTGTCTATGAAGAGGAAGAAGATGATAATGAATTCTGTGATGAAGAAGAACCGGAATTCAAAACTGGGAACCATGCTTCCATGATAGCCACTGTTGAAAAGTCAAAAGATACTGGTGGAGAAAAACAACTGAGAACTTGTGTAGATCCCATGATGCAATTTAAGGATGCGGTTAATAAGCTTAATATTAAATGCAACAGTTCCAATAAGTGGAAATATATTGTAGAAGAATTGGCTGAAAATATTGATCAACTTGAAGCTGAAATTGAATGACTGGAAGAATTTGTGAACATATAGTCTAAAATAATTGAAAGCAATGATGATGTAGTGGATCTGAAGCGGAGTATTTAAGAGCAGGCAACGGTCATCAATGACCTCACCTCCAGACTTGATGAAAAATTCAAGACTGCTGAGGGTCTTGAGGAGGAAGTTGTTACTCTAAGGAGTAAACTTCAGACTGAATCAATTCCAAAAGAATTGAGGAAGAAAATACAGTTTGGAAGATTCTCAGATGCAGAATTACTAGCAAGAGCCAAGTGCGGTTCAGATGGGGTTGGAAAAATATTGAGTAATCAAAGACTCGCTTGCATGGGGGAGAGTGGAATTGGCTGTGAGGCTAAGAAATCAACAGCTGGAAGTGAAAAGGTCCAAAAGAAAGATAAGATGAAAGTTGAACATGTTGAAACATTGCCTAAAGTGCTAAAAAAGGATCCCTCACCCAAATCTAAAAGGAGAACTGAAAATTATCCTCAAACAATCATAAATGATAGATAGTCTATCTTTTCTCCCAAGGAAGAAGGTATGAGGAGAGATTCAAGTGAGAAGAAATTTCCTCTCATGAAGTGTCAGTTATGTGGCTATCTGGGCCATACCATGTCTTATTGTGAAGAGGCAAGAAGCTATATTAATGGGGAAGATATAGAAGTTAAACAAAGGAGAACAAATTCATATCCTAATTCTTATTGAAGAAACGATTTCTATGGATACTGTTTTTGTTGTTCTAACTTTGGTTATAAGGCTGCTAATTGAAGGAAGAAAAGGGAAATGGACACCTCATACCGAAGTTCAAGACAAGTCAAGTCTCGTCAGCAAGACATTGTTGCTCTTTCAAACAGGTTTTCTCCTCTCGAAGAATATTTTGACTATGAAGAACCAGGGTATGTAGAAGAGATAATTGAAAGGCCATAAGTACTATATACTCAATCCAATTTCTCATGGAAGGAAAGGACGAATATTGAGAAATCCAACCTTGTAGAGGTGGCCCTCAATGCTACAAAGAACAACAGTACCTGGATTCTGGATAGCAGTTGTTCATCTCATATGACAGGTAATGCGGGCCTGCTAATGGATATCAAAAGTATGGTTGATGGTACAATATGATTTGATAATGATGGAGCTCTGAAAATCAAAGGGAGTGGAAGTACCGAGTTAGCTAATGGAGAACTAAAGAAGACTGAAGTCCTTTACGTAGATGGCCTACATCATAATCTCCTCAGCGTGAGTCAGCTCTGTGACTCAGGACATATATTTACTTTTAATCAGAAAGGCTGCACTATCAAGGGAAAGACATGAAATTCACTTATGAAGGGATGCAGAACAGAAGGCAACTTGTATCAGGTTGATAGTGAATAAAATTTATGTTTCATGACTGTTGAAGAAGAAAACAATTTGTGGCATCGGAGACTGGGACACATCATTCAACAATTCATAGAGAAAATATCAAAATTGATAATTTTCATGGACATTCTCAACCTGAAGCGTGAGCGTGAAAAATCTTGTGATGCTTGCATTCATGGGAAGCTAGTCTGTAGTTCATATCGGCCAAAGAAGAAAAGGGCATCTCACCTTCTTGATCTGATTCATAAAGATGTATGTGGGATGGTAAATGTTGTCGGAACTCATGGAGAAAGTTACTTTGTCCTCTTCATAGATGATTACTATAGAATGGCATGTGTGATGGTCATTCACAGGAAATGACAAGTACTTGACTGCATGAAAACATATAGGCGAATCGCCGAGAATGATACTGGACGAACAATCAAACTGTTGCAATCAGACAATGGAGGAGAATCTATGTCCATTGAATTTGAAAATTATCTAGAGAAGCATGGGATAAAACATGAGGTAGTTGTTGTGATAACTCCACAAAAAAATGGAGTTGTTGAACGTAGGAATCGACAGGTGAACAACATGGCATGAACTATGATGATTGAGAGTCGTATTCCACGACATTACTGGAAAGAGGATGTTCAAGCTGCAGTGTACATTCAGAATCGAACAAGAATTTATATGGGTGAGACGAAGACACCATATAAATTGTGGCATGGACGAAATCATTCTTTAAAATACTTTCATGCCTTTGGAAGTATATGCTTCATCAGGAACAAAGAATGAAATCAAGGGAAATATGGCGACAATGCAGATGAAGAAATTTTCCTCGGTTACTCAATGGATAGAAAATCCTACAAGTGTTTCAACAAGTGTTTAGGAAGGATTGTGGAAAGCATTGATGTTAAGTTAATTGAAGAGAAAAGTACAAATTCTTCAAGGACGTCATATGCTGATGTGATAGACAGTCAGGAAGAAAGTGAACGAGAAGAAAATACAAATACAGAAGTAGAGGAATTTGTTCAAAACACTCAGCAGTCACATCATGATGTTGACTCAGACGAAGAATCTGAAGAGGAAATCTTGGATGGTGAGAATGCGACTGAACCTCACAGGAGAAATCGAAGAGCAGAGATTGATCCATATAACATAATTGGAGATAGGAATGCACCCACACAGACAAGGAGGATCAGGAATAACACACCTTCTGCATTTTTGTCTGTTGTGGAGCCATCCTCATTTGAAGAAGCTGCAAAGGATGAATCCTGGGTGAAAGCCATGAATGAAGAGTTAGATCAGATTGACAACAATCAAACATGGGATCTTGTCTAGAGATGCAAATGTCACAATGTGATTGGAATAAAATGGATATTCAAGATCAAGTTTTATGAGCATGGAAGTGTTATCAGAAACAAGGCTCGAATGGAATGTAAAGGGTATTCTCATATTGAAGGTGTTGATGTTGAAGAAACCTTTACTCCAGTGGCTAGACTGGAGTCAATAAGGTTGTTCCTTTCCATGGCTCACCATAGAGGATATAAAGTATATCAAATGGATTTCAAGACAGAATTTTTAAATGGTGTACTCGAAGAAGAAGTCTACATTGAACAACCAGTGGGTTTTCTTCTTGGTGCTGATGAATCAATGGTCTGAAAGCTAAAGAAATCAGTTTATGGATTGAAACAGGCACCATGGGAGTGGTACTCTAGACTAGATTCTTATCTTAAGAAGCTGGAATTCAAAAGAGGAGGAGTAGATCACAATCTCTATGTGAATAATTCTCCTAAAGATCAGTTCATGGTTCTCATTTACATTGATGACATTATATTTGGGGGTAGCAGGCAGAAATCAGTGGATTAATTTTCCAATAATATGAAATCAGAATTTGAAATGTCAATGATTGGGGAGCTCACATATTTCTTGGGACTACAGGTGACTCAAAGGAAAGAATACACTTTTATCTCTCAGGAAAAGTATGCAAGAGAGCTGCTGAAGAAGTTTAATATGCAAGACTCCAAACCAATGTCATCTCTGATTGTAGTTGGAACAAAACATAGAAAGCAGGAGAATGGGAAATCTGTCGATCCCACCATTTATAGGAAGGTCATTGGGAGCCTACTTTACCTGGCAGCGACACGACCAGACATTGTCTTTTCCACATCTCTTGCAGCCCTCTTTCAGAGTAATCCAAAGGATTAACATTTGGCATTAGTAAAAAAAATAATGAGGTATATTCAAGGTACTCACAATTATGGCTTAT
The DNA here is from genome assembly GCA_963277665.1 of Viscum album. Classification (NCBI taxonomy): domain Eukaryota; kingdom Viridiplantae; phylum Streptophyta; class Magnoliopsida; order Santalales; family Viscaceae; genus Viscum; species Viscum album. The sequence goes on from OY728160.1 coordinate 1,740,323,329, forward strand.
ACATTACTGTAGGAAGTGATTGTGAATTATCATCATTTTCAGATGCGGACTGGGCTGGAGATGTTGTGGACAGAAAGTCCACCAGTGGTGGAGAATTCTTTATTGGGAATAACTGTGTTGGCTGGTTGAGCAAGAAACAAGAATGTACTTCTCTTATTACTGCTGAAGCTGAGTATATATCCGCCACAAAGGCATGCACTCAACTGCTATGGATGAAGCAACAACCAAAAGATATTGGTGATGAGGTAAATCAACCAATGGTGATTTACTGTGATAACAAGAGTGCAATTGATCTTACAAAAAATCATGTTCATCATTTTCATACAAAACATATTGAAATAAGGTATCACTTTATCAATGAAAAAGTTGAGCAAGGGGTGATTAGAATGGATCACATGGGAACTGATGAGAAAGTAGCTGATACCCTGACAAAGCCACTGTCATTAGATTTGTTTGAGAAGCATCGGTTGAACCTCGGGGTTCAGCCACCTCCCAGTGCATAAGGAGGTTACGGAAATCCCCTCTCCCCATTTGTGATAACTGTTTTTATCTTTTTTATGGCTATGATGCAGGTTTATGGGGGAGATACTATCCAGGGGGAGTATGTTTTGAGCTGAATGTTGAACAAATTACTGGTCTTTGGATTTATTGTCAATGGGGGGAAAAGGATAAAGGAATAAATTCAGGCAACTTCTATGATGAGAAGAATGGGAAAGAAAATAGTCGAATCCAATTCAAGCCTCCTCTCTTGTTTTCTACACCGAGCATTTCTCACATAGACTTAGAGTGTTGGCTGAGTTGATTCCTGCATTTTTGGTTTTCACTTTGATGGAGATCTTTTGAATTTACTTTCTGATTGCCAACAAACCCAAATGGGGATATTGTTGGAACCATGGTCTTCTATGAATGATTTGTAGTATGGTTTGTGTTTGTTGTCAATCCTCAATGGAATTTCGGATCGTGTACTAGCAAAGAGATCATACCGTTCAAGCAGACAACAGTATTGAAGGTGGCATCGTTTCCCAGTGTTTGCCAAATTTTTGGGGTCCAAAATTTGGAAGTTGGTGACCATCGTGAAAATAGGATTTCAATGAAGAGAATAATTAACTATGGCAATGGCATGAATTTCACGAAGAGTGGCTTAATGGTTTCGAATTCGCGAAGACCAGAAGTTGGAGGCGGTGATTCTTCGCGATTACGTCAAAGCTTCGCGAACAGTAGAGGATGAAGAGCATCACGGTGATGAAGATCTTTGCGAGGGAACTTCGTGGAGAAGGCGTGAAGGAAATGACGGAATGCTCCGCGATTACGACGAGCTCTGCGAACGGAAAATTGCCGTAGTGCTTCGTGATTTTCAGAGAATTTCAGCGGGAACTTCGGAGCTTCACGATTTGAGCTGACGTGGCACTGACTTCACGTGGAAGGTTCGGTCGAATAACCTATAAATAGAGGCTGACCCCCTCAAGAGAAGTAGAGAGAATTTCAGAAAAAATCTTTTGATCTCGGTTTGCAAAGGTCACTCGCAAAGGCAGTGTGCTTCGCGAATGATGAGCTTCACGGCAGCTATTCTAGCTCCGCGAAAGTCGTGCGCCCCGCGTTGGCTCAGCGAGCTTCACGAAGAGGCAGGAGCTCCGTGACAGCCAAGCATTGCGAAGGCTGAAGCATCGCGAGAGTGCTTCGTGATTGAGCTTCGCGAAAAGGCAGGGACTTCGCGAAGGCTTGTTTGAGCTTTGAAAAATTGGGAGCCTTGCGAAGTAGGGTACTTTTTGAAGGCCATTTCCAATGTTTGTTTGCCTAGTGGACAAGGGAAAAGGGGGTATTCATCAGTGGATGGAATTTGGACTTTAACAGAGCATCAACTCAGGACTCTGATGCAAGAAATGTCTCATGCTTAACAGGAGACAGAGACCTTCATGTCTATCTATTAAAGAGACCTTCACGTCTATAAACTGAGTGAGACTTCACCAACGGCAGTGAGCCAGGGGGAGTCAATGGGAGTGACCCGAGGGAAGCAGTGAGCTATCCCTGAACCTTTGTAAAGGTATTGTACTTGGGACAGAGTGACTGTGACCGAACAATTGTAATCCACGACTAGTGAAGATTAGTGGATTTTGGTACGACCCACAACTTGTCGGCGTATGCTCCTTGGATGTATACCTTAGTGGTGAACCAAGTAAAAAGGGTTGTGTCTTCTATGTGCGTGTGAATGTTTTCTTTCTGATCATTTTCATCATACATGTTCAAAAAGTTCCTACCAAGGTGGGAACAAGATCAATCACATTAAAAGAAAAAGTTGTCACCCTGATTCACCCCTCCCCTCTTAGGGTGTCCCAGGGTCCTTCAAAATTTGAGCCTTAATATAGAGATACTCTATCATGGTACCTCCTCCTAAAATGACTCACATTTCCATGTCTATAAGACTGAAGTCTACTCCCTTATGATGAAGTCTCCGATCTTGTCTGCCCATTTCTAACAACCACTGTCTATGTTTTATCAACTAGAAAACTCTAAAATTCTAATTCTCGCTCTATCAACAAAAATTAGGTTGGAAAACATATAGGAATAGTTATAGTTTGAATTACTTAACATAATCCTATATTGAGGGTCCAATCCCAACAGAACATATCCCAAACTATATTCATCGAACACTTGAAGAGGATGGTGAACTACAATGAATACTCTGAATTTGTTGTGATGCCCTATTGATGTATAGAATCTTTATAATGTGTACAAAGAAAAATATAGATATAGATAACCCATCTTTTAAAATAATCTCAATATTCTACCATGATAGAATCTCATCATCATAATATTGGGTCATTAAACCCATCAACCTATAGTGCCATAGAGAAGGCTTGTTGCCTGAACCACCATCTGATATGTCAGTTTCAGGACTAGATACAAAACTCACATCACCACCTCAAGCCAATCCTCAGCCACTTGTTGGTTGGGCTCACCTCGGAAAATAATGTTTGATTCCACTAAAACACATGAATTGTGTTCATCCTTCACACCTCATCTTCTAGTACTGTTGGTTCCATCTACTTCTTGAAAGGTGGTTTCATAGCTGCTGCACCACCTAGAGGTTTCACCTCTAGAACAAGTCCTCGTATCAATTTCTCATCACTGAGGGGATCATATTCATGGTCTTGGCGTTTAATCCTAGCTATCATAAATAATGGAGGAATTGTGAAATAAATAATATGACCATGTTTAATGATTATGTCAATAGTGTTGACTCAAAAAAGGACATAGAAACAACAACCAATTATTAAATGATGCATGTACCATTGTTTTACATAGAACTAGTGTCCTCATGTAATGATTCAAAAAGAAGGTGATTCGATTATTGGTGTATGGATACATTGGTATTCACACCAATAGTGGTTTCCCTATCATGAATTCCAAAATCGAAACACTTAACACTATTTACCCAATCCAATTTCACATTCTCTGGTTATACGGATAATCTAATTCCTCTGATACCACTCTATCATGAACTATCCCAAATGGACCTATGCTACGAGTCCCTAATCCCACCTCTAATAGGCCATTAGTTAGTGACAATAGTCGAGTAGGCATATCACTAACATGGGAGGCCTAAGCCTATTGTACCTATTAAAACAGACACATATCCAATCCCATAACATACTGAAATTTAAAAAAACATATAAACTACGAATACATACAACTAAATCCCACCACCAGAGTATGACAACAAGAAATTCAATGTAAACAGGCCCAAATACCAGCCCTCCACAAAGAGTCTAATAAAATAGCAACATTAAATTAATGATGGGGAATGTTGTCAAGAAACAATAAGAACACACATGGTCTATCTAACTTACTAATAACTACATTCTCTTAGTCCCGCTAGGACTCTATCAAATGATTGATCTTATTCACAAGGCATGAGACATGCTAGAAGATCCCATGTCGGGGTGAGTATAATAATACCCAATAGGACACATTGAAACAAAAAATCATATAACAAAATAATAATAGTCCACTCTAAATAAGTATAGGTATACATAATATAAATAATGAATATCTATATATACACAAAAAAGATGCACAATCTCAAGTTAAAGTCTCAATTGTAATTCCATCCTAGGATTCATATTTGATGGTTCCACAGAGAACTCATCCAGGAGAACACACTCCATGAGTCTAATAACATGGAGGCAATTCATCCGAATGATCATGATGATCCGGTCACATCATAAAAAGGACACATTGGAAGTATATATAGATATGATACACATTTGAGGATCACTCCCAAGGCTGTATGGTATATCAACAACTAAATTTGGATTAACCAACTAGGTAAAGGATTGACTCCCATGTAGTGTTGGTCACAAAGATAATACAAACTCCTCCCTGGTCAAGAAGATGATAGAGGACTTCACTCCTGTCCTCATGTGAGGATTAAAATATCTGCATCTAGAATGTATTGCGGAAGGGGTCTCCATCCTATGTGTATGATGTGATTCCATACTAACCGATAAGAAAAAGATATAGGGAACTCAATCTAATAAAACCTATGCAATATACAAAGGATACGGTCTCCAAGAAAACACTGAAGGAGTATATAGTGTACACATAGAGTACACAACATGTCCCTTTAGTATAGATTCCGTATCATGTCAATGGTCTATGCCCATTCCCATGTTGAAGTTCGTGACATTCACATTCCCAGGTATATCTAGCCATTCCCAAGTACATGGTGATAACCTTGTAGATATGGTATGGCCATGTCTATGTGGTAGTACATGGTGTGACCAAGTTCTCAAGGTCTTGTCTGTGTACCTTATGAGTTATATGCCAACTATCTTGAAATGGGCCACACACCATGTGATAGGGGTAACATGCCATTTGATCCCTATCTTCATCCTAATACCCTAGTCACCATTGATAGGGCCTCACACGGTGTGTTACTTCAATGTACACAATGTGTTGATCGAGACTTTTCAGAGACCATGTTCTTCCTCCTATGTATACTCATGCCTCCTTAACCTTATATTCCTTCCTCAAACTCTCTGGGAATCATGGATATAATCTGACCAAACCTTTCTACCATCAAACAAAGGATTCCAGCCACCCAAACTATATAGAAATCATCCACACATGTCATACACCATAGAACATTGAAGAATAAGAAATTGGGTATTCAAAACTATATATTATACTAAATCTCCCATCATCCCACAACCATCATGTTGTTTCAAGTTCAGAAGTATAATATCAAATCATTATACTAAGAAGCGGGTGTAAAACATTTAATTTCCCTATGTTTTTTTACCCGTAGGCAAAAGGATCACTCGTAATGAATGAAGAAATTGTGAAAATCATAATCATAACCATGAGGAAATAACCTTATCCAATGTTCATGTTGAACTTGATAAATTTTCATAGAATAAATAATTAAGAGATAAACAATTTATGACAAAGTAATTTCCCTTTAAATATCCTAGTAGGTAACCCCTCCCAAAAATTAATTGTTTCTTGAATCAATCTGTTTGTCAATTGATTCATGTTTATCATAGAAATAGATAACAGGGAAATAATCCAATAAAAATATCATACCTCTATTTGGATTTATTTCTAACAAAGAATGAAGTTATGTTATCACCATTTCTAAGAACCCCTGATTTCGTTCCCCACTGATAGTCGAAATATGATCCAACTATCGTTCAACTGAGAGATATCCTCCAAAACACTCTCCAACAGTTCTCAAATAACACCATGGTTATTTGTATAACCCTAGAAGTCCATCATAACAGTTTACATAGAGAATAAATTAGGTGACTACTTCAAAAAATAAATAAATTTATTTATTTTATTTATATTATTCATCATTATGATTGTGATACATTTTAAGAAATTCATTTCAATAACAAATATTATGGCATTCCTGGGGTAAGGATCATGTTATAAACATAATGGTGCTCGTTGATTTTGGATTGGGGCCTTTGTTCAGAAGTTATTCATCATTTCTAGTAAAAATACAAGAACTCACTATTAAATATATTTAATAATTTCAAACAATTATCAAGGGAACATTGGGCATAGAAATCACTTGATGTCTTTGTTCCTAGTCTAAAAAATAATCTATATAATATCTAAAAAAATAATATATGGAAAATTTGAGTCAGTACAGTTTAGTTACAACTGTTTTACCCACAAATTATGTGGTTATATTTTAATGGATATATAATATTTCAGGATTTATTTTTGGTTTTGGTGGTGCCTGAGAAGCATAGTACTGAACACATTATGTTTTAAAGGAGAAAATAATATTGTAAAGTATTTGGTAGTTACATAAAATTATTTCTTTTTACCTCACTCCACTTAAGAAACTCATTTCATTCCAAAGAGTTCCTTAAAAATAATGAAGACGTATTTCGATGATCAAAGGTTGATGGATTGATATAATAAAATTTGGGTTATAGATAATTTCAATTGAGGGTTTCACTTTTTAAAATCCCATGATGATGAATATATGATTCTAAAATAAAAATATATAACAAAATTGTACATTCAATTCATTCCATAAAATATATTATTTTTATATAGTTTATTTCTCACACTTAAATGTTCCTATTCAGTCATTTCTTATATTTCCTTTGTATTAAAATAGTGCTCCTGGCCACATATATTTTTATTCAGAACATTAAAATTTTCATATAATAAAAAAAATAATATCTTGTTAGAAGTAGTTCCATAGCTTCTGATGTAGGAGAATGAAATTATAATAAAATTTTGTTCTTTCATTAGGATTCATTTATAATGTGATTTAGGAAATTGTTAAATTATTGTATCTCTTATCATGGCACACCCTACTACCCCATCATATGATCACCATGTGTATGAGGCTAACTGGTGAACCAAATTAGTGAATAAAACCCATCAACACAAGTACATGACTGAATACTTTTCAAAATAATGACTAATATTACATATTGATACATCTAGAACACATGAAATGAGAGAGTGAAAGGAAAGAGTGAAGAATATAGAGATTTAACATGGTTCAAACCTATGGGGACCTACAAGAACTGCAATAACACCACCACCCACAGACATGTTTTCATAATCTCAATGAAAAAAAATTCTCCAAGTTTTAATGAACAAGATAGAACAAGAAATATGAACAAAAGTACAAAAGTGATAAAAGGCTTGAAATAAAAAAAACTGAAAACACAAAAAATGATAAATATAGTGATGGATGCTTAACAATCCATATCTCCAGATCACTATAAGTAAGAATACCATCACACTCTATATTCTTGTCATGTATCTTCATTCTAATCTTTGTGCTATTGGACCAATCACTAATAATATTTGCATTTATTCTGTATTGGATGGACATTTCCTCCACCAGGTAACCTACAATGAGATGGAGTTATGGGGATCAATAGGCTAGTAAAAATCATGATTAATGTTGGACAACTGAGATAGGTTCTATCTAAAGTAAAACTTAGAGAAGAGAAAAATGAGAGTGGTAGAGGCCGAATCTAGAGAGCTGAAGAGACCGGGGTGAAGGGGTCATCACTCCCCTAACACTAGCACAACCTCAATACCCCATGCCTAACAAGAGAAATCCATGCACCTTTCTCCAAAATAGAACCCAGGAAAATCAAATAACAAGTGGTACTTAGGGGAAATATTGATAAATTGGGTGGTTTGACTAATCAAAGTCCATGAATCAAGGAAATCTAATATCCAGCATGGCATTGGAGTGCATGGGAAAATGGTATGCCAAGAGGTCAATCCCAATAAAGATGTTCCCACATGGAACATCGGGCTAGTGTGCCCAAATAAGAACAATTTTATAAAATTAAATATAATATGATAATTTAAATAAATCCAATTAATATAAGTTATCATTCATTATTCATCAAATAAATGGTAGAGTAATTATGGAATTATTTCAATGTGAAAAAAGATAAAATAAAATCCATAATTTTCAAATCTCAACAATTTTGAGAAAAAAATGGTGATGTTCTAGAACATCTGGATATGAAATAAGAAAAAAATAAATCTATGTAGAATAACTTAACATATACAGGTCCATATATTTAATCCAACTATCAGTTGGGTTAATTTCAGTGTGTATCTTTTTGAAACATATAATTCCACATTACACAACATATCTTATAAAATGAAACCTAATATCTATGTTCTTCAATTTACCATGGAAAAATAAATTTATAGATAAATTAAGTGTTGATTGACATTAAAAATAGAAATAAATAACATAACTTTATAGGTGTATCTCGGAAGACAAACCCTTATCCATAAGGCTGCTTTCACTACTTCAGTCAAGGAAATATACTCAAAATCTATGGTTGAGGGTGCCACTATGAATTTCATATTTCATTTACATGAAATTGGTACACCATAGGCAGTGAACACGTAACCTGTGAGGGATTTTATAGTATTAATATTTCCTACATATTCAACATCAACATACCCAGACATAAATTCAACAAAGTGAACCTCTTTACCATAACAGAGTGAAAATATTATAGCCAAATGGAGGGTATCTCAAGATCCAATTAATGGAATGTTAGTACGACTTCCCAGGTGTGGACATAAATCTACTTAAATAGCATATTTCAAATTAAATATCTGACCATGTACAGATTATATAGTACATAACAGTTCCTACTATATTAGTATATATAATATGAGACATAATATAAATTTCACTAGCACATGTTTGTGAGTTTTTTATTGATAGTTTAAAATGTTTCATGAGAGGTATAATTACTAGTTTGAGAGATTCAAAAATATATATATTAAACTACTTTAAAACAAAAAAATTCTAAGATAAGTGTAAAAATTTATTTGTTCATTCCCTTATTATTTCAACAACGAATATTTTCATATCTGCACCTATGTATTTCATTTTAAACGTTTCTTTTAATTGGTATTAAACAACAGAAATGTGATTCATATTTTTTAAAATCAAATGAATGTCATAAAAATATAATGTTAGATAAATCATATAGTATTTCATTGATTTAAAAAAACACATGCATTATATTAACTCATAATGGATGGGTTAGAAAACATAAAAAAAATTATGTACCACTACCTAGAGGATTATTTCAGGACATACAATGATTTATTTAAAAGGATAACATTAATCAATTTTAATTTATTGGGATAACCATACAGATATTTCATTTAAATATTCTAATTCAAATAACCATTGATGTGTGATGTTTTAATATCTAATTGTGCAATATTAAGATCATTATTGGAAACAATGTATAATAAAAGTGTAATAAAAGAATGCTTAACAACAGTGGAAAATAAGAGTAATCAATTCCTTGTCTTTAGGGGAAAACATTATGTAACTAAAATTTTTTATACATGTTTTTATTTCCCTTGATGTTAAATTATATTATTTTAAATATCCACTAGGAACCAAGTATTTTTTTTTATTCGGTTTCATCAAAACAATCCAAGTGTGGTTATTTTTTAAAGATTATATTTCTTCCTCCATAGAAAAGACCCAATATTTTAAGTTTTTTCACTTAATGATATTATATTGGTTTGGGGATAATCATCAACATGATACTAGGATATATGGAAGGAATAATATTCTATATCATACTTACAAAACTGATAAGGAGGTCTAGGAACCCTCTATTTCCCTATCTTAGGAAAACTGGTAGTCTATATTTGGGGCTACAGATTTAGATTCAGAATCTGAATCTGAAGTGTATGATGAATCAACCTATGAACTAGGAAATTCATCTAGTGGAGAGGTCTGGATATGGGCCCCAAAATGGGATGGAAGATTAATTTCAACATCCTTTTCTAGGGAAGGACAAATACTGCTAGGTGTGGAAGCGCTTGTTTTGGGAGAGGAAGTCTCATTAAAGACAACACCTCTACTTAAAAAGAACTTTTGATAATAGTGTTATATTGAACGTATGTTTATATCCATTTATACCCTCGGCATACCCAAAAAAGATACACTTTATAGATCATGGTTCAAATTTTTTAGTCTAAACATGAGCATAAGTTATACATCCAAAGAATATTATGTAGGAATATGAAGAGGTATTACCAGTTAACAATTATTTATGTGTTTTAAATTGATTAGAAGAAGAGGTAAACCTACAAAAAAATTTCACAATATTTCTATCAGCCTCTTCCTAAAAGTATTTAGGAAGGCCTAAGCATGAAATCCTATGCTGAACCCTTTATAGGGTATTAAATTTCATTATTTTTACTAAGACATTTTATTGGGATGTTTTCCTAACTACTATACATAATTTATCACATTTATATTCACAAACCTTTATTAGAATAGTGGATATGTATTCAATCCAATTGTTCATTATAATAGTTTTATGTTTCATACCAATATTATTTTCAATTATGTTTTTTTTCGGTTTATATTTTTGGAAATCATTATATAGCTTTTAGAATTTAAATTCAAACTTTCTGAGAAAAAAAAATTCAAAAGGTAAAAAAATATAATCATCCTCCATGGAAGGAATTCCTTGTTGGACACAACAGAGCAGAGTGGATATATTATAATGGTCTGGTGGTTTTAATGCTATAAATTCCCAATATAACCCTCTTGGATGTTACCATCACAACATATTAAAAAACATGGAATATTACTTGGTTTCATGTCACTCAAAAACACTTTCTTGTTGTGTTCCTCAATGTATTTAGAGTTAACATTCCTCGATCTCCCATGAAAAAGCATAATATTATTAGTATTATTTGAATAAACACTAAAAATTTACATGGAATTGGTATTTCCATTTAGTACATATATACCATTGATTAAAGATACCTAAATAATGATTATAGAGTCTTTTTTATATTTTTATGAAAACATGTTTCATACCTAAAGGTGAAATCCTTTTGGTCTAGGACTCTTAAAGAAATATGGTTAATTTGGAGGTTGGGAAACCATCTAAAAAACTAACTTAACGATATTATGATCATTAATATCTATCATTAATAAATTTCTACCCTCAATCTTAAAAATCTTGTTATTACCTAAGAGTACATCTCATTATACCCTCCAAACCACCTCTAGAATGAACTCTCTAAAAGGAAACATATGGAATGTGAAACCTCAATAATGGAACCACTCTTGATTGAGTGAATTGGTGGAAACATTAAGAACCTTGGTAGTCTCATAACTGAATTCTACAAGAAGGGACTGATCAGTAGTTCTTTTAGACTAACTCATTTTTGAGTTTCCTACACTTAGGTTTCATGTGCTCTAGCTTTCCATAATGAAAAAAGGTGAATGTTCTATCCAAAGAATTTGACCTAGGTTTGGGATCTTTATTGATCTTGTTCTTATCTTTATTAAAATGTTTCTTCTTGATTTTAGTTTGAGGATTACACTTATAGAACATGCTCTCTACCACACATTTTATTGTAAGTTTTAAATGCAGTTCCTTATAAATAAGGAATCATTTAACCTCTTCTAGGGTTAAAGAGACTCAACCATACATCATGGTCACTACAAGGGTGTTATAGGAATTATCCAAAGATATTAAGATGATTATTTATTGATCCTCTTTATCAATAGAAACATTGATTTTGGATATGAATAACCTGAATTTATTAAATTCATCTAGATGGTCATTAATTTAAGTAGAAATTTCCATTTTAAATGCATACACATTATGTTTTTTGCAAATCCTTATTACTAATAAAGAATTCATGTAATTGTTTTCAAATTTAAGAATAATTCCAATAGTAATAGACTCATAAGAAACTTCAATGAGGAATTTATCCCCTAATGAATGAAAAAGAGAGTTATGTGCATTAACCCACACATTATGGGAAATGTCAAAATAGTCTTTAATTGGATGTCTAGTTTCATTCATAGTAATAACATGCTTATTGGGACCATAAAGTGTATCTAGGAGTACCTAGTATACAAGAAGGTTTGTTATCTTAATTCACCAAAATTTAATTTCATTCTCAAAATCAAATTTTCTGATTTCATATCTCACTGTCTACTTGTTCTCCCATGTAATAAATTTTGAGTTCTTGTGGACAACGTTAAGCATAAGCACCTAACCACTGACCATTTTCTTTGGTAAACAATGTTTTAATCAAAGGGATATAAAATGAAGAGAAATATAAAGGATAGTGTATTTAAGTAAATTAAATCAATAAATGAAGTCTCAATTTAGGAGTGAGATTATTGTAAAGAAAATTAAAATCAGAAACTGAACGATATGTAAGGAAAACATAAAATATCAATTTATTTTGATAGAAAAAGAAAATAAATAATGCTCTGATACCACTTTTTTAGGATGAGTGGTGACCCAAATCTGGGTATAACACCAAACAACACAAGGACTAGACTGTATTCTCTGCATAACAAAGACTAATATTTTATATTGATAAAAAACACAATTAATGAAATATCGTAAGGAATGAGTAATAAAAATAGTGATTCAATGTGCTTTGGTCTCATGGGGACTGACATGCATTCAAAGAACACCACCACCCACAAAGATTCTTTATTATGCTCAAAGAAAAAAAATTCTAAAAGGTGTAATGAAATAGCAAGAACAAGGAACATTAAAAAATGTACAAAAGGGATACAAGGCTTGAAATGGAAAAAACCAAAACACCCCAAATGATACTTACAATGTACTATTTATCATAGTCTGGCTATACTAATCTCTTCAAGCTAGAAGACCATCATGCTCTATGTTTCTGGGCATGTATCATCATTCTCCACTATATGATAGAGTAACTATCACTAGGAATGGACTCACATCTTCAATCTTGTAAGGATTTTTCCTCCCTAGATAACTGAAAATGAGATAGAGCTATTTCAATCTAGAGGTATGGGAATGTATCTGTTAAAGTAGGACATCTGAGATAAGTTTTCCCCAAAGGAAAAATTGAGAGTAAAACTACAAAATAGTGTAAAATAGTGAATCCAAAGAGACAAAGTGGCCATGGTGCTTATGAAATCAATCCTATGACCCTGGTATAACCATGAACCCCATGCCCAATGATATCATACCATGCATAAGTAACCAAAAAATAACTCAAGAAAATTAGTTAACAAGTAGGAAACATGGAAAGAATATATTAACAATGCGGTGTAGGTGATAAACAACCACGAATCAAATTAATCAGATATCTAGTGTGGCATGGGATTATGTGGGAAACAGTTTAGCTGAAATACCAAGGCCCATATAAATAAGAGCCTCATGGAACAGTGGCCCATCGAGCCAACATAATCCCAAATGATGAAAATCCAATATAATTTGAGAAATTAATTAAATCCAATGAATATAATTATTTATTCATGGATCATTAACTAAAATGTAAATTAAGCATGGACCAATTTTAATTTAAAAAAAAAGATAAAATAAAATCCATAATTCACAATGTGGATTCCTCCCAAGAGATTTTTTGAAAAATAAACTCATAACATTGAAACCTATTGGTATTAAAGTAAATGATATAGTGGCAGTTTGAAAATAGTATAAACATGGATATAAGGATAACACACTACTGGCTGAGTCATCATTGTAAACCATAAACAAAATTTCAGAATCACACATGCTGCAAGTGACTATATGTGAGGCATGAGATCCATGATGATTAATCTGTACATTAAAAAATTATGTGTCCTCTCCATTAGTACACATCATTCATTAAAAATATCCATTTGTGCACCCAAAAACCACTACAAATGATAAAATCCAACTTACAGCATCAGGAAAAACATTGTTTATATAAACTAAACTTCAGGATCATTATAACCATGGAGTTCCCTATATAGAGAATTTGTATTTAAACACATTAATTTCTCTTCATCCTATAATTGTGGATATGGAAACACCCACTTGATGTTTGATCAATATTATAGGTAGTGTACTCATGCATCCCATATGGGGGATGATATGTCATGGCGTATCATGATGAGGAATCAGATGGAGTATCTACGAACACCCATCAAAATTCCCAACTGGGATCATAGTTTTAAATATTAAATTCATCAAAAACATTTTGTATTCAATATAATATAGGATACCATTCATGAATCACCTCATTACCACAAAACATTTTTCTAAATCCATTTTTTGGTAAATTGGGAACAAAAAACCCAGATCCACATCTTCACCACACATACAACATACCACACTTTAAAACTCATGTCTTCAAACATTAAAAATAAAAAAACCAAATTCAAATTCATAAAGAACTACCAAATCACTGCAAAACATTTACCTGAGTCACCAAATCCCATTGGCCACCCAAAAAACCGATAAAAATGCATATCAAACCTCAGATTTTGAGCTTCCCCATCCAACACACTATGACATGTCCGTCAAAATCATCCCCAACCATCCACAATGCCAAGGACCACCCGTGATGGAACCAAACAAACCCTCCATCATCACCATGAAACGAGCTCACCTGCCTCGAAATTGAGAGAATCACACTACCCACAAAACCTGTGAGTTGCTCAAGGAACCTACATTGAGGAATGACATGTCCAAGAAATATTTCCATCTTAACAACCATCAAATTACCTCTACCCCATCACTTATATAATCCTCACCTTTACTGAAGCTGCCCGTTAAGGCTTCCACACCGACCAAAAAAACAAAAGCCCCATAATTGCCATAGGCTGCACCACAAGGAACCCCCTCCAAATAGTACAACATGACCCAGAAAGAAACATGGAGACCTATCAACCAACCTTTCCAGAAGATAGCAGTGGACCCAAATTCTAAAGAGGAGTACAATTATAAAGGGCCTCCATAGTAAGCCACATAAGAGAAAGCACTATCAACCACACTATAAAACCTCGACATCTTGCCATATCCAGCAATACAAAGACTATAACACCATTCAAACACCATAAAAAACCATATTCACAACCAAAAACCACCACAGGATGAGGAATAATAAAGAAGGATTGAAACCCTAATAGGAAAACTGAAAGGGGGAACGAAAAGGGGGAACCGAAAGGGGGAACCGAGGATGAAACCCTAAGGAAAAATAACCACATTGTGGGGATTAAAACCAAGGAGAAACAAAATGTATGCTCCAATGCTAGGGGGATGAAACCCTAGGAAGAATAAGAATAATATAGAGCTCCTGAGAACATATAGGGTTGACAAGGGAAGAAACCACTGAAGGGAGAATCCTGTGATGACCCAATCCCTCTGCAAGAGTCCCAAAGAAATCTAAAAACTGACACATCTGACCAAATAGAGGCGCGTGTATCAGGCCTGAACTGTAGAGTAAGGGAGGGAGTTTATAAATAGAGACATATCTAGAAGTAAGAATGAATCAAACCTAGTAGCTAAGAACATCTGATAATAAGGATAAAACAAAGAGGAAAAAACCTGATGCTGAAGGGGGAGGATGTCCCATCGCTGCCTGGGAGAACACAAAACCCAGTAAGGAGAGGTAAGATCCTAGAGCGAACTTCGAGTGAGTGGGGAGCTATCCCATGTTTGTGAGGAATTCAATATACATTGATGAAACCCATAATTCATCTCTATACATGGTTATTACTATTTCAACTCATAAGATATACATCCTCACATAAAATAAGTTCACATTCAAGCAAGATGAATGTCATCCCTCAGAATAGATTCAACAGTATATATATATATCCCTTTTTTATATAAATTTAACGTGATCAATATAATTTAATTCTTAATGACTATAAAATCAAAAAAAATATCCCTACAGTATATAATCAAGCATTTAAAATGGTTTTCATTAAAAATCAACATCTTATTTTACATAGATTAAATGAATTCCATTTAATATATTTTTGAAATATATTTTCCCCATAAAATATTTTTTTATCAAATATATACTCTAAATAAAATAATATTTTCTATAATATGATATATTATATATAAATATAATGTTTTATCTTTAAATATTAAACATATTACCCATAATATCATCCACATGATATACTTATGATTATAAAATAAATAAAAATATTGTTAAAGTAGAAATTTAGAAATGAAGTCATATGAAAAATATATTCATGTTTAATAAACATCATGGTACATAGTATTTATTAGATTATGATAAAAAATTAAACTAACATATATACATATTAAATCAAAACATGGGGTATTGTACATTAATAAAACTTTCTCAAAAAGAAAATACTATAATTTTAATGTCAAAATTAGATGTCCTTTTTCATGATTAAAGTGACATTCACTTAAAGAAAAATTTCATTGACACATAATTATTGAATATTTCCTATTCAAACACCAGGTGTCATGTTCTCTATCCCTTAAATAAATTGTACCCTCTTAATTATTTCACCATACTAAAAGACACCCTATGTATCACCTTTCATTCTTATTGTAGTTTATTATTCCCACAAATAAAACATTATTTTATTACATTTAATATAGTAATAATTTAAATAATATTTTCATTAAAATAATTCGCACATTTTTAAAATCATTCAGTTATTTGCACATAAGATTCATATTATATTGGAATTCATACATATATATTTTAATCTGATGGGAGGTCATGTGGATCTACATTGAGGCATTTTAGTTTGAGGCTGATGACTCAGTTCTCATGCACATGAGGTTCAATGACAATGTAGGATGATAAGGCATGTGATGACCTTCTGTTGTGGCCATTTTTTGGCATTGTTCCTTAGGTTATGGTTATGTGGTCGGATCACTGAGTATGATGACGATGGATATCGAGACTTTTCTTAGGAACTAGACCTTTAGGGCGTATTTCCATTTACATATTTCCTATTAGTTCCACTTTAGTTTATTTTCTATTCTGTCTATGAACACCAGTGATAAGTTCCATCTAAGGATGAACATAGATGATAAAGGAACTTTTAGGCAATGTTTTTAGTTTTGACCCTTGTTGGATTTTGTAATCATTACCTTCTTTTGAGAGGTTGGATCTTTTGGGATAGATTGTTGTAACTTGTGACCCAGTTGTGAGGATTTTTCTATAGGGATAGGTAGGAAACCTAGAGACCCTTGGTTTCAGTCGGGCCCTTGTAGGTATAAATATATTTTTTTCTAGGGTAACCTACAAGATAGGTTGTCTCGTGTTTTCTGAAGCCTTTTTGGTGGCGAGCATAGTTTTATATACATTTTTCAACTGAGAAATGTTAGGTGATCATGTTCTATGTTATAAGCATGTTGATTCCTTCAGTTTTAGAAGAATAACCATGGGTGTTTGTTTTTTGAGACTGGTTCTGGCAGGAAAAATTATTTGGGTGCCTGTGTTGGTCAAACAGTGTGTGTGCTATTGCCAATTTAGTCAGACCATGGGTAGATACTTGTGACTGGAGAGATGTCATGTGTACGGGTCGGATGATAAATATACACGCTGGATATGCATGGTATCACTTGAATATGAATCAGTGAGTGGATGGGTATGAGATTAGGACCAATGTTTCTATACATTTTGTGGTATTGGAACTCAGATGTTTCGATGAAATTTCCCCTCATGGTATAGGTGACATCGTGAAATGTTGGGGTACCATTAGACGGTTGACCTGTGGCTGAATCTTAGTGAGGTTTTGATAGGATGTGAGTGTAGCTCGGAGGGAGATGTACATTCCTTCAGTGGAATCTTAGTATACTCCTATTAGATATAATCATGTGCTATCTTGATTTGTATTTAGTATGCTGAGAGATCATCTGTAGGAACCTGGATCATCTTTGAGGTACAGATCATTCTTTTCAGTTTTTACTTAAGAAAATAGAGTAAAATAGTACAACTGTTGGATATAAGATTATTACACAATGCGATAGGGGGTTATGCGTTGTGTAATACCAATACATGATATTTAATGGTGTCAGTAGGCCTTTTTATGATGTATAAGTAATGTTGGTAGAAATAGTTAAAAATGGAATATACACGACATGTATTCTCAAGTACACACTGTGTAGTTTTATTGTTTTCTTAAAATTGTTAGTAGCATCGTTTTCTCATTTCTGGATAGAGGCTCACCTACTTGTTCGGGATCTTCTTTTCTGAGGGAATGTTTTTCTCCCATTTCTCAGTAGGAAGAACAATTCAAACATAGTATGATGGGTTGGAACCCAATAGATAATCTATGGATTCCTCTTGAGTCATTCTTTAGGATTTCTTATCTTGAAATAGTTGACAAATGTTTAGTGTTAATGCTCATTCTATTGATCTACACCATTCTAGGTCAAGTTAGAGATCGATGCTGGATGGGGAGAGTTTTACGACTATGACGTAGGTGTTCTTGTGCCTTTAATTAATTTTCAAGTTGATTATACGAGCCAGAGTGCCGCACACCCATTTCTGGGGTGTCAACATGAATGGTTTGTTCCAATTTCATTTTCATATCTCATTTAGGTAATTGATTATGTTATTTAGAGCATTTTATGGGTTTTTACCTTGAATTAGGGCCACCATATCGGCGTGTTTCCCTTGGATGACCCTTTATAGCCGTTTGTACTTGGATTCCCATGGGCATGCATTTGATTTTCTTACCTTGGATTCTTTGAAAGGGAATTGGTTATATAAATGATATTACCGTGTGATATATTTTATGTTTAATCCTTGTGATAATTTAAATTGGATTATATAATTGTTATATAAATTTATCCAATGTGAGTTACTATTCTTTAACCATGTAATAGTGTAATTTACATGTGTTTATTGTTATAATAATTCCCCACATTAGTTTACTACTATTAAATCCCTATATTAGTTTAAATTACCTATGTTGCTTATTTTATGTTTTACCCATGTATGTAATCACAAGTACCATCCTTATTATGATGGTCATGCTCTTATGTTCAGGACCTAAGGAATCCATGGGTGTAGTTTCGGAGCTTACGATGGCTTTACTTATTTGGCTGAGTCAAACATGGATCATTAATAGATGTCATGGATGGACTCGATTAGCTTTGTTTACATATCTTGAGTGATACATGGGGATTCCGTATAAGACCTTCAGTATTGGCCACAGTTGACATAGAATTATACATCTTTTAGAGTGATACTAGGATTCAAGGGAGGCTCTCCAGGATTGGCTTGTAATATGTTGGTAGGTTTGTACCTAGAGTGATTTCAGGTTTCCAAAGTGGTTCACTGGGATGGGGTTGTAGGGTGCAGATAGATTATCCCCTGGAGTGAAACTTTAATTCCAACATATGAACGTCATAGATGTGATCATGTTATAAATTGAATATTTAAATGAAATGACTTATGACACATATTCAAAGACAAATAACAAGCTTAGATTCTGTCATCACTAACATATTTAGATAGACTTATAAGGTATATGTTGAATTTTTCTTTTACATGGGGGTTGCAAAGATTAGGTCAGATCACGATACTTATATAATTAAATGTAATAGATTTAATTAATTAACAAGAACTGAATATAAATGAATACAAGTGAATGTAGGATTGTTAACTGTTGAGTACTTCCTAGATTTCTACTTTCATTATTGTACACTGTCTATTAAATATTTTCAATAACAGACTGGAATTGATCATGGGTGGATTCCTACTGGGATTTAGTCTCACACCCTTTTTGGGTCAAGTTTTTTTGACCCAAATAGATTATATTGTAGTAGTGGTTGATAACGGTAAGAAACCTTCTATGGGTACTTAATTTACTATTAGGAGAAGGAGAGCATGGGACCAAGCTGAGGATTGCGATGCTTCTGAGTAACTTTTTGTAATCTTAGTACTTTTGGTACATGTATCGTGTATTACTCCAGTTTATCATGTTTTGGATGTTTTCCTAGAATATGTGACATACAGCATCATCCTTAGAATATTGTGAAATATTGTTATCTTTATTAGAAGTCTTCCCCTATTTACTCTTTTGCATGGTATTACTTCTTCCTATCTCTATATATTCTTATATTTCACTGTGTTATAATCTACAAATGAGATCATTGACTCCCTAATATTAATCCCAGTCCCTCAATACTGGTCAGCAGCCTTTGGGGTTTGGGGAAATATACATGAGGCCATGTGGCCAACCGAGTATGGGGCACCTTTGAGTCGCATCCAGATTCTAGATGTTACAAAGTGGTATTAGAGGATATTATTTTCAGGATTTCTTTATTGTTTTTAAATGATATTAATAGATTTAAAGGCAATGGGATTTGGTAATAAGATGTTCCCAAGAGTAGCTACCCCACGTACAAAGGAAAATCCATTTTGTCTCAAATTGCATAGTGATTCTTGGATTTTGAGCTATTAAGGTTGATTTGATTTCATAGATGGTTTATGAACTGGTATTATGTTATTATTATTGATATAATTGTGGTTATATTTATTTAAAACCCAATTAGATGAGGGTATTACATCTCATGCATCATATTGAAAACTATTAGAAATCACTTTCCATGCATTCTTTCCATGTTATTTTGGAGCATTACTAATTTATTGTTATAGTAATATGTACCGTGATAGATATGCATGATGTTGTGATATGTTTATTGGTACGTTATATGGTTCTAATTAGTTGTCTTCCATGATTTGGTCCCTAATGTGTATGGTCCCTCTTGGATCAGAATTTTGTGGATCAAGTGGCTGCTTTAAATGAAATTTTGATTGGATGTGTTGTAGGTGGATGGAAAAATTTGATTCGTGGAGAGTATGAGACCTCAAAGATAGGAATTTGGTGTAGAATTGTCTTAATTTTCATAAAATAGGGGTTCCAAGGATGTTTTAGAGGTTTACTGTATGAAAACCCAGACCACACAGTTAGTGATGCTTTGAACACATGCCATGCGTTCTTTTATTTAAAAAGAACAATTTTCTTAAGTACACGTCATATAATATGTTTACAAGCCATGTGGTAAGTGACCGTGTGTCTGGCCATGTGGAGGAGAACACATAATTATGTTTTTTAGATAGTGCACATTGTGTACTATAAGTAAACGCCATGCAGTGTTACTCAGGAAGAATCAGTGTGCTTCTTGCCATGTAAAAGTACATTTCATGTATCTATAAGACACACCGTGTATCTTGGGTGGTTACACGCCTCGGCTGGAAGAAGTATTAGTTCGGGTGGGAGCATGAGGGTACACATCGTGTATGGTTTCTACTTGTCGTGTACTCCACCTTTTGTGACCATTGAAGGTTTTCAACTCATGTTAATTTATATAACCCTTGAACTATGAAATTTGATGATGAACATGAACTCATGTGTGTTCTTGACCATGTATATTCATGTGTCCAAGAATAACTCTAGCAGTACGCCCCGAGAGTGAAGATGATCATACCTTGGAGGTTTTAGGAAATGGTTTACTAGTGGATCCTCCAGTCGTTCCAGTTGAGGCACCGTCTATTGTACCAGATTTAAGCTCTAACACATAGTTTCGTGAAGGTTTTATGTGAGTCATGATTACCTTCTATGGAGCATCATAGCATACCAAATCATTGGTTGAACTGACACAAGTGTTACAACAGTAGCATTGGCCCACGTTTTCATTGTATGGTAGGCCATGTGTGATGAAATCATGGATGGAGTCCACGTATATGATCAATGATCATCTAGAGACACCTCTCTAGAAGATGTTAAATCTCATGATGTATATGTTGTGTCATTATGCCAAGAGATGAATGGATTTTATCAATCATGAAAACCATCATTGGAATATGTCATGAGATATTTTGAAAATGTATTAAATGATTATTACTATCCTAAGATGTTGAGGGTTGAACGATCCTAACAGTTCTTGCATATGGAGTAGGGAACATTATCAGTGATGGATTACACGACATGTTTTACTGAACTCTATCCTTTTTCACCTTTTCTAATGGGTGA
Source organism: Viscum album (assembly GCA_963277665.1). NCBI lineage: Eukaryota > Viridiplantae > Streptophyta > Magnoliopsida > Santalales > Viscaceae > Viscum > Viscum album. Next base: position 1,740,345,158 of record OY728160.1, read on the forward strand.
TGATATATCGAAGGCTTCATGATTCGATGTTGGTCTTAGATTCGACATCTGATTGTAGGTGAATGTATGCAGGTTGCCTTCTGTATCTGCTATTATAAATTTGGGGTAGATTAACAAGCATAATCTGAGGGAATATAGATGTGTGATCAATGGTGGTTCTTCACTGAGATCTGGTACTATCTCGATATGTAGTAAGAAGCATATTCTAGTTCTTTCTTGCGATGACAGTAGCAGTCAAAAAATGTCTTCAAGCAGCTATGTGAGGTGCTACCAGTGTGGTAGTCTGTGGGATACAAGGCCCCAGTGTCCACATGACCATGTAAGTTCCGACCTTTTGGAAAGATTGGTCATATTCAGTGATTATATAGGTTGTTTCCACTAGTATCTATTGAGGGAGTGTTTGCACTGACTCCACATTCAAGAGCATGTTCAGTAGCTTCTGTTCAGTTAGGGAACTGGAATGCATCAGGTCATTCAGGACGAGGTGGTGGTCGTGGCCATGGTAGCCCAACCTCATGATCTTAGAAAAATTACGGTGGATTAGATTAGGGTATTAAGGCAGTGTCATAGGGTTATAGTATAGGTCAAAAATATGCATTTCAACATACCTTGTAGGAGAAGGATCCTGAACCCTCTACTATTTGAGGTACTATTGTAGACACTGCTATTTTAGCTCCTACATTTTTTGATATAGGTTCTACACATATTTTCATATATGTGCCCATTTGGGAGAACCTTTGCCTATTTGTTTTGACATATGATGTGGTTGTGATGCTAGAAACCCCATTAGTGATTAATAGGGAATGTGTGTATCAATGCAAGGAGTGCCCCTTAAGGTTGGTGGGTGTCACATCTTATGGGACCTCTACGTCTTATAGATGATAGGTTTCAGTGTCACTCTTGAAATGGAATGGTTGTTCTCTTTTCAATCATTTGTCGATTACTATCACAATAGGGTGTATTTTAGATCATTAGAGGGAAGATAATTTCTATATAAAGTTGATTGGAATGTCCATGTGAGCCATTCTGGACTCAATCATTGTGGGTTAAGCGGGATGACAACCCGGATTGTGAGTTTATATCTGGATGATCAGGGAACATGTTACATGGATTTCCCTCCTGTAGTTGATCAATTTAAGGACATATTACGGAATGACTTTTTAGGCCTACCATTATTTTTATAGGAATATTTCTCTATCAATCCCATTCCATGTGATGCATTAGTGTATGTTCCTCTTTATAGGATAGTTATAACAGAGCTTCAAGAGCTGAAGAGGTAGCTATAAGATTCAAAGCTAAGGGCTTCGTCTGACCCAGAACCTCTCCATGGGGTTCTCCGGTCCATTTATAAAAAAATAGGATAGAACCGTTAGGATATGCATAGATTTTCAGAAAATTGAACTAGTTGACAGTTAATAACTAATATCCTCTACCATGAATAGATAATCTATTCGATCAGATCTGAGGAGATAAAGAATTATATAAAATTTATATGAGATCCAGTTATCATCAGGTGCATGTAAGATCATTATACATGCCTTCTAAAACATTTCGTGAACATGTCCCACATCTTGAGATCGTATTGAGTACACTGAGAGAGAATCAGTTAAATTATAAGCTCACAAAGTGCCACTTATTGATGGATTGGATCAAATTCACTTCTTGGGTCACAGTATCTCGATGACAGGAGTATCAGTGGACCTAGAAAAGATAAGAGTAGTTTCCTAGGAGCATTCCAAGATCTTCTTTGACATATGATGCTTTACGGGTCAATAGGGTTACTAGAGAATTTTTATACTGGTCTTCTCATGCTTAGTAGCACCATTGATGGTCTTGAATAAAAAGGGTGTGAGGTATATTTGGACAGATTCTATAGAGATTTCCATTCTAGAGATAAAAGGGATATTGACATCAGGGACAATACTTATTTTTCCAAAGCCAGGAAGAAGTTACACTGTGTACTATGATGCTTCATGTATCAGGTAAATTGAAGTGCTTATGCATGAGGAAGGAGTCATTGCATATGGATCTATATAGTTAAGGTTTCATTAGAGGAATTACCCAATGAATGATCATGAGTTAGCTATGGTAGTTCATGCTTTATGATGTTAGAGACATTACATACTGGGAGAGTGTTTTTTGGTGTACAGGGACCACAAAATCCCCAAATACATATTTACTCAGCATTGATGGAATAAAATTCAGTGAAGAAGGGTGGAATAACATCAGCATTTTGACATTGATATTGCCTACATTCCTGTTAAAGGTGATCAAGTGACTAATGCATTGAGTAGGAGGACTCAGATATAGGCTTTGCAGTAGACCAATAGTGAGTATAAACTTATGGATTTGTTCGTTGATATGATCTTGGTGGCGAAAGACAGTCAAAGGTATACTTTTATTTCATCTATAGATGTTACCACTATCCTAGTAGACAGAGTAAGGATGAGGCAGCTATCTGATTATGAAGGCCTAGTTCTATAGGACAGTGTGGCAAGTGAGGACCCTCCTCCTGGTTGGACCATAATAGAGTATGAAGTTCAGCAGTTACATGGTCATATATGGGTTTCAACTTACATGCCTGGGGAGTTTATATGGGATTTTCATTCCATGCTATGGGAAGTGCATCAGGGTGCCCTCAAGATGTATTGGGACATATATCGTCTGTATTAGTGTCCATTTATGAAAAGAGATGTTGATGGTTTTTTATGAGGCACTCAACCTATGAACATTTTAAGGTGGAACATCAGTGACCGAATAGGATTTTACAATAGTTATCTATTCTAGAGTATAAATGGGAAGATTTTTCAATGGTTTTCATTACTGGTTTTCCATGTTCACCTAGAGGTAATGATGTAGTGTGGGTTGTCGTTGGTAGGGCTATGAAGGGGGATCATTTCTTTTCGATCAATGAAACCATCAGAGTTGATGATCTTAGGAATTTATATATTCGTGAGGTTGTAAACATTCATGGGGTTGTGCTTTCTATCATTTCAGATAGGGAAACCTAGTTTACTTCTCTTTTCTATCAAGGGCTATATAGGAAACTAGGTACACAGGTGATTTTGAGCACAACATACAACCCTCAAACAAATGGCCAGTCATAGTGCATGATTTAGATACGGGAGGACATGTTGTGGCCATGCATTCATGATTTCGGGGGTTCTTTAGAGAGACACTGTAGAGACCCAAAGATTGTCGTACATGGACATTACATTACTTTTTCATAAAACATGATACATAACCAAAACAGACACACAAGGATCGTAATAGATTAGTGTCTTTGGAAACTCATAATATAATCTTCTGATCGTGGTGAAAGATCTTCAACATCTTCCATAAAGATCTTCCCCTTTTTTTCTTACCAAAAACCTTTATTTAAATCTTGGGGAAAAGAAAACATATAAAGGGTGAGCTCAAATTCTCATTAAGGGTAAGCATAGTGAACATAAAACAATCCATAAACATTTGAATGCAAAAACTTGAACATAAAATCAAAACATCAAAATCATGAGAAACGACATAAATCATGAAAGTAAACAAGGCATAGATCATAAAGGAACACTAGTCATGATAAAATATAATGGTAATAAAACATGTAACTGTGGAATCCATTAAGCACATATTATTATTTCCATAGTAGCCAAGTCAATGCTGCCATGACCATCTTAGAGGACAAATTCCCATTCTGAATCATGTTCACTCCCCGTTCCAGTCATGTGACACTGAACCAGATTAACTTACCATTCCAGCCATGTCTATCTCATGAGATATAAATCTTTACCCAATGCATTGGAGGTAGATATAGGTCCCACCCATCTCATAATGAAATCATTTTTACTTGTTCCACAATATAAACAAACATCCTTCATAATAACCCAATGAATAAAAAGGATTTCATAAACATCAACCGATCATCACATAATGCATATAAAAGAAATAGATATCATATCATCATAAGAAAAATAAAACCATATAAATAATATAGACATTATACTTGAAACATAATCATACTTAATAATGTCATATTAGATAGAAAATAGTTATGACAAAACACTTGAAATCAATTCTTGAGGAAAATATCCTTTCTTCTTCAAAATCATTTTCTTTTCACAAAAACCCATCTAATTTGTAATGAAAAGGATTTTGTTGAAAATAATAATTAATTATTTTAGAGGAATATTCATGAAAATTAGGTGTTATGAAACTGTAAAAATCCGTTCATGTGGTATAAGTTAAAAAAACATTTTCCTCATACTTTTGTCGGAAAAGTCAAAAAGTACCTCGTATGGTAAACAAAAGAAATATTCCTTCCATATGATGTGTTAAAAGTAAAAATAAGGGTAAAAATGACATTAAACATACTTGGAAGAAAACTAATCATTTTATGAAAACATTTTGAGAACATATGGACATGGATAATAAACATAGCCCCAGTAAATACTTACGAATAAACAATCTTAGATTAGAATGAGATTGGAATAATTATCCCTTACCTTATGTATGATTTGCCTCATATATATCCGAACCACCTGTATAATGATTTAAATAATTTTATTGACTTCTTAAAGAATCATTTGAATTGTTATGATATCATATATAGTTTACTTATGACTTTATATAACCCGTTCTTTTGTAAATTCGTTGTAAAAGCAGCAATTTGGGTAAAATCGTTTCATTTATTGTACATGTTTTGACTTGTTGTTCTTGATATTATTACTTATATCCAGATTTAATTAATTCCAGAATGTAAAACAGGATTTATATATAATATATATTCAGCATATACCTATATATATGATAGATCAATAAATGTAATGAAATACACCGTTCATGGAGACGGTAGGCCGTACGTATGCATGAACGCTATTTTTGTTTCCTTATTGAATTGGATGGAATAAATAGATGAAATAAATATATATATACATAAATCCAGTATCATTATTATGTCATATATTTCATTATTATTCATTATATATACATTATAATCATTCATGAATGGTTAACATGGAGATTGAATCTCATCTCGTCTTGGAGACGGTAGTCCGTACGTACGCACGAGTGATGATATCATTCCCATGATCATGGATTTTTTTTGAAGCATATGTATAATATTTCAGAATAAATATCACTTTATAATAATCATATATAGTTATTTATTTACACCATTATACCCATCCAAGTAAGGTGGTGTTCGAAAATAGATTACACCACGGCGTGGGGACGGTATTCGGTACGTACGCACGCGCGATGATATCGTTTTCTGTAGGAGGGATATAAGGTGAAATAGGGTTGTTTCATATTTATAATAACATATCAGTATATAAGTAATACTTATGTTACTACTTTATAATGAGACAACTAAATAAGAATAAGTAGAAGAAGAATGAAACTTGAGAAAATCAGAAGAAGAGATTACCTCTTCTTCAACGCACCTCCTTTATGCTTCCTCTTATGGAAGTAGAGTTGGTCTTTTGAGAAGACAAAAACCTCCAGAATGTTGATAGGGAGGTGGTTAAGAGAAATGGTCCGGGTTTGGCCAAGCATCAAGGCTCAAAAGGGTGTGAAGAGAAGAGGGAAGGGGTGCCATTTTTATAAGGGAGGAGAGGGGCACCTTTGGAAAAACAAAAAATATTATTTTATAATAAAGTAATATTTGGGTTTTAATAGCTCCAAATTGATTTATTTAGAAGCTAAGGTGGGGATGAGTCTAAATACTCTCAACCAATATATTTTTTACAGGTTTGGGTCACTATATTAACCTTATCTTTTAGTTTTAACTCTTAGTTAATTATATTGACATTTACCATATCACTTTGATTTTTATATTATATAGTTAATAAACTTACCATATACAACCACGAGACCCCAATTTGGTCCATAAATGATACACCTATCATGATATATGTATCTTGGCCGAACCATAGATTTTTAGGAATATAAAAACAACTATAAATATAATATTTGTTTCAAAAACTATTTTATGTCAATTGAGACACTATTTGGTAATTGATTTTTGTGAAAATCATAACAGAATGAATAGTTAGAAAAATGTTAATTAAATCAATACTAAAATGTCATGTTAACCAAAAAAATTAGTGGAATTCATAAAACATCTCAAATTACATTTATTTGGGTATTTATAACAACAATTATGTTAATATTTCATTAATAATATTATTACTACATCATCATTATGTCATAAATAAATTTAATTATTTAATGTATAAAAATTATAAATAAAATACCATTATGTATGAAATATTTTTATCTTTATAATTAATATTTATAGTCTAATTTATCTTATGTATAACCCTATATTAAAAATTATTTAGTTATTAAACATTGATTTTAACTATTTTAACCCTTCTTTAAATAAATTAATAATAAATGTCCTAATCTAATCCAAGTGGACCTAAATGGTCATATTTTATTCCTAAGGTTATTTTTGGTCGAATTAAACTTATCAAATAGGATTAGGACATGTTTTAGGGTAATAATAATATCATTTTTACCCTTAATTACCCTATTGACATTTAACTGTGGTAAATAAAAGTAAAAGGTTACTATTCACAAAAAATTATTTTCATCTCATTGAACCACATTTTAGTCCTTGATATTAACTGTGTCTCTCGGATTTTCTAAATTACACTCACATAAGCGGTAAAATTAACTTTTATGTGAATTTTCAAATTCTCCTAGGAGGTGGGTAAAAGACAGTGAAAATTTCAATAAAAAATTTTATTTATCTAAAATTATTATAAAAGGAATCCAATGAATTACATTGAACTTATATAGGTATTATGTATCAATTTTGACCTAAAATAAATTTAAATAATATAAATAATTATTTAAATAAAAAGTCGGTTTTTAAATAGTAACCCAGTATTCTCACTATTCATCAAAAATTGAATGTTTTCAGAAAAATACCAAAAATTCACCCTAGGATAATTTCGATATTCCGAATCCAAAAAATGAAGTCCATTTAGAATGGTAAAATTTAAAAAAAAAATAAAAATGGGTATTACTATTCATAACGACTAGTTTATATAACATATCGTTGTTTAGTGAAACTCGGTATTGCGTACAAAAAACGCTATCGTGGATGGTTGTGATTGCGTGTAATGCAAGACAAGTCAGGTATGCATGTAGTGCAATCTCCTTTTGGTGTAGCGTACAACAAATGATATTAATAAAATTAAAAAGAATATTTTTCATAAAATATAAGGGTGTTATATTCTACCCCCCTTAAATTGAATTTCTCCCTTGAAATTCATAGAGGTTATAAATGGTTTACTACTCGAAAGTTTCCTTAATAGAAACCCACATCATAAAAAGGAATACCAAAACGAATATTTAAAAACTAAAGAATGAAATGTAACGGTTACCCAAATTAACTAAACACTGGGTTTCCACAAATGAGAACATAGGTGAAAAATATGGATATGGAAAAGAAATATAACCATCATGTTCTGATTGAGAGTTGTAGAGAACATGGCTATAAAAATCCAACAATCACAAAGCCATAGATTTGTGATGATCTAAGGTACCATCTGATTCATCAGATATAAGGGCACTAGGACAGCATTTTTGGTTTTCAAGATCATTTCCCTAAAGTTGAAGAAATACATTCGTGATTTTGGTACAGTCTCACTGTTGGTCGTTCCTTGGAAAATTTCCACTTCATCTCTTAAAGAAATGAAGTTGAATTTGTCATTCATGAAGTGTTAGAAGATCATGTGATAGAATGATGGGTCATTCCATTTGTCTCAAACAAAAGGTTAGAAAAAGTTATCAAAAATACATAAGACCGTCTATAGTGAGATTAATCATATATGGTTCCTAAAATGGACTTATACCTCATATATCGTACCGCTTAATAAAATAATACTAGTTTCTACTAAACAGGGACTTCCTGTAGGCCAGTGGTAGGCGATAAGGGCTTGTCGCACTTCAGTTGTGGGTTTGATTCCCACAGCCTTGTCCGACGTGATGGGTTGTCGCCCGTCTTACAGGTTGTCCTTTTTTCTAAAACTACATTATAATAACATTCCTGCAATAATATCGAAAAAAAGTTCTATCCTTAAACAGTACTATCAGATGTCTGACATAACCCTTTCCAATCTTTAGACTTATCCAAAATACATCTGTCCAATCTCATAGTATATGGAAAATGATTACTGGAAAGGTCACATAACAAGAACGTGAATAACATCATTTATCATATGATATATCTTGTTGGTCACATTCCAAACATGTTAATTCCTTAATCATGCGTTCTCTTGAAACAGAAATTACCATAGAACCTTAGTGAAAACATGAATGCTGTCAAAAGGTAACTCTTTCCACATACCAAAAATCCCAAAATTTCTATATACTCAAACCATGATATAAATGATTCCTTATATGAGCTCATTTCATTTTCTCTTTATCCCATCATTATGTGCATATCATCTTATTTCAAAAAATATTTCAATCAATTTCCATGGTTACCGGTACCATAAAATTAATTAAAATCACAATAGACCAATACATAAATATTCCAATATTCCACGATACTATATACAACATTATTTTGGAATCCCATTACATAAACACTTAATCATTCCACCACATCGTTGTCATAATCAACATTTCCAGTAGTGATTACATGTGACATCCCTTTGTCCTTTGCCTAAATTGGTTTCTCATGTCGATCATCACTAACCCTTGGATTAGGGAATTTAATTGCATAATGCCTCATTTCATTGCACTGGAAGCATTGAAGTGTTGGTGGTGCGTTCTCTGTAGTCTTTTCTTTATTCACATCATCAGCAACCCTTTTTCCATTACATCAACACTCATCTGCTCGATGAACTTCTTTTCCACACTTAAAAAATTTTCTAGTCCCATTAAGACTATTTCCACCATGCTTCTTTCCACACTTTGATCATAAGAAAACATTCATCTTCTTTTCACTATTATTTTGAGATTTCTCCTTGAACTCCATCTTTCGTTTCATGTCAAAACCATGAGATGGGTATGTAACACCAACTTCCATTTCTACCTTGATAGCACAACACATAATTTCTTCATAGCTACTGAAGTCTCTTGAAGCTAATGCCCTTCGAATATTTGGTTTTATGCCATTGAAAAATCGATCAACTTTACATTCAGGTTGAATCATACCTTGCAAGCCTTGTAAAATTCATTTTCATATACCAACAGATTCATCATCCTTCTTCTTTAGTTATAGAAACTCTTTATCCATCTTTGTTTGAAGAATATGAGGGATGTACTTATTGAAAAATAAGTTATTGAACTCATCCCATTCCATGGACTCAATTTCATCGCTTGGCCTCGTATTCTTGATAAGATTCCACCATTGATCAGCTTCACCTTCCAAACGATATACTGCTAAGATGAATTTATCATGTTCAGAACAGTGAAGAACTGAAAATATCTTTTCAGTGGTACGGATCCATTGTTCAGCAACAAGTGGATCAGAAGACCCACTTAAATAAGGTGGACGTTTCCTCATGAAGGAGTCAATAGAACATTGTTCCATTTTCTGCTCATTTGGAAGTCCAAAATGATTCATAGCTTGTGTAAGTATAGAAATATGATTTTTCACTCCATCTCCCATAACATTGGTTTGTTCAGGAGGAAAATCATTGCATTTTCCATTACATTGATCAACATAGTTCTTTCGGGTTCCATCCATCGTCTAAAACCCAAAAAGAATAGTGTGAGAGGTAAAAATAATGATAGGTAAAACAACATAATAAAGGGGGAGTACGTTCAATATCTAACATATTAGGTTTAATTCTAATATTGTTTCCATAATTCTAGGACTATAACCTATACATATACTTAACCTTAGGGACATCCCTAGACATACCTTAGGAATATCTCTAGGGATCTCGCTAAAGTTTTCGCATCCTAGTTTCCAAAGGATAACTAAACCTTTCCTATGATACCAACTGTAGAGACCCAACGCTTGACGTACATGGACATTACATTATTTTTTCGAAATACTTGATACAAAACCAAAAAATACACACAAGGACCATAATAGTTTAGTGTCTTTGGAAACTCGGAAAATAATCTTCTAATCGTGATGAAAGATCATCAACATCTCCCATAAGGATCTCACCCTTTTTTTTCTTACCTAAAACCTTGCTTTAAATATTAGGGAAAAGAAAACATATAAAGGGTGATCTCAAATGCTCAGTAAGTGTAAGCATAGAGAACATAAAACAATCCATAAACATTTTAATGCAAATACTTGAACATAAAATCTAAACATCTAAATCATGAGAAACGACATAAATATTGGAAGTACACAGGGCATAGATCATAAAGGAACACTAGTCATGATAAACTAGAATGGTAATAAAACATGTAATTGTGGCATCCATAAATCACATGTTATGATTTCCATAGTATCCAATGCATTTCTTCCAAGACCATCTTAGTGGAAAAAGTCCCATTCTGAATCGAGTTCACTCCTCATTCAAGTCCTGTAACACTGAACCAGATTAACTTACCATTCCAGCCATGTCTATCTCATGAGATATAAATATTTACCCAATGAATTGGAGGGAGATATAGGTCCCACCCATCTCATAATGAAATCATTCTTACATGTGCCTCAAAATAAACATACATCATTCATAATAACCCAACGAATAAAATGGGTTTCATAAACATATCTGATCATCAAATAATCCATATAAAAGAAATGGATATCATTTCATCATAAGAAAAGTGAAACCACGTAAATAATAGAGAAATTATACTTGAAACATAATCATACTTAATAATTTCATCTTAGATAGAAAATAGTTTTGACAAAACACGTGAAATAAATTCTTGAGGAAAATATCATTTCTTCTTCAAAATCATTTTATTTTCACAAAAAACAATGCAATTTTAAATGAAATGGATTTTTTTGAAATTAATAATTAATAATTATAGAGGAATATTCATTAAAATTAGGTGTTATGAAACCGTAAAAATCCATTCATGCCGTATAAGTTAAAAAAACATTTTCCTTGTACTTTTTTCGGAAAAGTCAAAAAGTACCTCATATGGTAATCAAAAGAAAGATTCCTTCCATATAATGTGGTAAAAGTAAAAAAAAAGGGAAAAAATGACTTTAAACATACATGGAAGAGAAGTAAAAATTTTATGAAAACATTTTATAACATATGGACATGGATAATAAACATAACCACTGTAAATACATACGAATAAACAATCTCTGATATGAATGAGATTGGAATAATTATCCCTTTCCTTATGTATGATGTGCCTTGTATGTATCCGAACCTCCTGTATAATGATTTAAATAAATTTATTGACTTATTACATAATCATTTTCATTGTTATGATATCATATATAGTTTACTTATGTCTTTATATTACCCGTTCTTTTGTAAATTTGATGTAAAAGCAGCAATTTGTGTAAAATCATTTCATTTATTGTACGTGTTTCGACTTGTTGTTCTTGATATTATTACAAATATCCTGATTTACTTAATTACAGAATGTAAAAAATGATTTATATATAATATATATTCATCATATACATATATATGTGATAGATCGCTAAATGGAATGAAATACACCGTTCATGGAGACAGTAGGTCGTACGTATGCATGAACGCTGTTTCAGTTTCCTTATTGATTTAAATGGAATTAAGTAGATGAAATAAATATATATATACATTTATCTAGTATCATTATTATGTCATATATTTAATTATTATTCATTATATATACTTTATAATCATTCATGAATGGTTAACATGGAGAATGAATCTCATCACGTCGTGGAGACGGTAGTCCGTACGTACGCACGAGTGATGATATCATTCTCATGATCATGGAATTGTATTGAAGTGTATGTATAATATTTCAAAATCAATATCACTTTACAATAATCATATATAGTTATTTATTTATTCCATTATACCCATCCAAGTAAGGAGGTGGTCGAAAACATATTACACAATGGCGTGGAGACGGTATTCCGTACGTACGCACGCGCGGTGATTTCGTTTTCCGTAGGATGGATAGAAGGTGAAATAGGGTTGTTTCATATTTATAATAACATATAATTATATATTTAATACTTATGTTATTACTTTATAATGAGACAACTAAAGAATAAGAAGTAGAATAAGAAAGAAACTTGAGAGAATCGGAAGAAGAGATTACCTCTTCTTCAACGAACCTCCTTTATGCTTCCTCTTATGGAAGTAGAGTTTGTCTTTTGAGAAGAAAAAAACCTCCAGAATGTTTCTAGGGAAGTTGTCACGACCCGTCCTCGGGGCCCGTGCCGTGACTACCCCAAGCCCGCCTTCCATAGGCCAGGGGCTGGCGACTAGCACCAAAGGCGTAAAATCCCGATAACTGGGAAGGTATTGCCTTTATAAAAGAAAACAAGCACCACAGAGTATAAGCGGAAGTAAAACACTAAGTACAAAAAGAAGAGTTGAAAAGTAAAAAGGGGCCGGAAATACAAGCCCAACTGTAAAGTACAACTCGAAAGGGAAAACAACGACTGAAAAGTAAAGCTGCTACGCTGAGATGTCCACTGGAAATCCCACCTGAAGGGTGGGTACAGATAGCTCCTCTGCTCCTCGGGTCCCGCCATCTGCTCCGAGTATGTCCCGCCCAGTGGTCCACCTCCGGGTACCGCCTCGTCGTATAGTCCACCTCCAGGTACCGTCCAGTCCTCGAACCTTCGGCTTCTGTCAGCACTGTCCGTCGTCTGCAACCAACACAACGAGGTGCGGGCATAGCCCGTGAAGGGGTGAGTATAACGATACTCAGTAGGGACCCCGAGACCCTCAAGGTCTCACTAAAACCAACAAGGATAAACACAAGAAGATCTCAACAGATAAACTCTACTTAGGTATATGCCCATACATATACCTAAGTTATCAAGTAACCCATCTCAATCATGAGGAAACACAAGGATTGTGAAAACGACGGATAACCACTACCCGGGTATATGCCCATACATATACCAAAGTTAGCAAGTGACCCATCTCAATCATGAGGTAAACACAAGGTCAAAAGTCTCAGCTCAAACCAAGATTTTCATTATCGAAACCGTAACTGCTGAAGAGCTCCGTCTCTAGAGTGTACAGTGGTCCTGTCACGACTCCGAGGTACTTCTCACTAACCTAAGACTGCTGAAGTACTCCTCCTGTCGAGTACTGCGGGTCTGCTGCCAACTACCAGGCGCTCCGTCCGCTGAGGGTCTGCTGCCAAATACCGGGCGCTAACCAGATAGCCTACTGAGGTACTCCTCCTGTCGAGTACCGCGGGTCTGCTGCCAACTACCAGGCGCTCCGTCCGCCGTGGGTCTGCCGCCAAATACCGGGCGCTCCGTCCACTGGGCTAGTCGACTCACTCCAAGTTGAGTCGGTCAAGCAGTCGTCAGGTCTCAGCCGGCTACACGGTCTCCGTACTCTACACGCTCGTCTCCGGGAGGGTCCGCTCCACGAGCTACTGGTCGATACTCCAAGTATCACAAAGTCCCGCAAAGAAGTATCTCAAAAGTCCGTCTCGTCACAGGGGTCTCAACGCAACAGACGGCGCGTCGATCGGACGCCCGGTCTGTGAGTTATTAGCCTTTTCGTCCCAGGGGCCCGGTTGGTTTCGAGTGCGAACCAATCCCGGCCGTATCTCAACTGTACCCCGAACTCCCATAGGGTATACTCAAAGGGACCGTTACTCAACGTAACCACCAACGCCGCTGACGGTTCGTCAAACGGACGTCCTGTCTGAAAGATATCAGCTTTCCCGTTCCAGGGGCCCGGTTGGATTTCGGGTACAATCCAACCCGGCCATACTCCGACTGTATCCAAAACTCGGGCGGAGTATGTCAAAAGTTCCGTCTAATCAAGAGGAAGTCAATGAAACAAACGGCGCATCAATCGGACGCCCGGTCTGTGAGTTATTGGCTTTTTCGTCTCCGGGGCCCGGTTGGTTTTTAAGGCAAAACCAACCCGACCGTACTCCACCTGCGTCCAAACCTCGGGCGGAGTATGCCAAAAGATCCTTCTCACTAAGAGGAACACAACGCGACTGACGGCGCGTCAATCGGACGTTCGTGGCTCAAGATATGAGCGTTTCCGCTCCGAAGGCCCGGTTGGTTTCGTGAACGAACCAACCCGGCCGAACTCAAAGTAATCCGAAACCTTGAGTGCGATATACCGAAACGACCGTCTCGATCCAAGGATCGCGTTGCCGCTGACGGTTCGTCGATCGGAGGTCCGAGGCTCAAGTTATGGGCCAAAAACCAATTCTGGTTCGAAACGGGGGGTCCGGGTCCGGGCCGACCCGGCCCGACCCCCCCCCCCCCCCCCTGGGCGGCGCGGCGGCGCGGCGGCTGGCGCCGGGCGCCGCTTAAGGAGGCCGCACAGGGGGATTTTAATTCCCCCGCTGAAGGACTGGCGGCGCGGCATATAGCCGCGCCTCTCTTGCAAAACCGCCCCCCCATGTGGGGGGCTTGATTGGCAGAAACGGGGGGGCTTTGCCCCCCACAAGAAAACCGCCCCCTCTTTAAGAGGGGGTTTCATGAGGTGGCCGGGGGATTAATTCCCCCGGTTTATTGGCATCCGGCCGGCCGGTTTTCTCCAACTGGACCGAAAAAATCCGGTCCCCTCTTCGGCTTCCGACGCCGGCGGCCCGGCCGCCGGTCTTCTCTACCGCCGCGGCCCGGAACCGGCCGTGGTCTCCTCGTCCCGCCGCGGCCCGGAACCGGCCGCGGCGTTCGTCGTCCGGCGCGGTGCGACGGCACCGCGCCCCTCCGCCGCACTTTAATTTCTTTCAACGCGGCGCGACGGCGTCGCGTTCTTGATGTTTCTTCCATGGTGTGCGCCCGACGGCGTTGCGTAAAATAAATGCACGATCATCCGCGTGGTGCGACGGCACCACGCCACTTGCTTCCACCCGCAAGAACAAACAAGAACGTTGGAGGGGGTTCGACCGCGTTCGGGCGGTCCGACCCCCTCACGTTAAAATAATAACGCAACTTTAAAATAATCAAGTGTCTCACGTTAGACGTGCTAGATCCACGATCAAGAACGAAATAAATAAATATTGAATCAACAACCCCTACGTTAGTTATACGATCCACGAGCAAGAATGAAATAATTAAATATTAAATCAACAACCCCTACCTCGGGTATAAGTTCGAGGATTTGACTATGTCCGCGGAAGTCGACGTCGCGGAGATCGGGCGTCGCGGTAGTCGTTCGTCAATTCCGTTGACGAAGAGATACGTCCGATGTGATACGTCCGATGTGATACGTCGTTGGAGAAACCTCTTATGTCGACGAAGGGAATCCGAGGAGGAAGCGGCGTTCCCTCACGTTGACACCGAGGACGAAGAAGAGAGGCATCGTTCTTCGTCGGAGCTTGAGCGTTCTTCGTCAAGTTCGAAGGTTCTTCGTCAAGTTGAAGAAGAAGAAGAAAAGCTTCCAAAGCTCTCAAGAAATCCTCCCAAGGTGGTAAAAGAATCCCCTAGAATAATATAAGCTTTAACTTATATTATTACATAACTTAACCACAAGAATTTCAAAGGTTTGAAATTCAAAAAGGGTTTAACTCCCTTAATTAATTAAGTAACTTAAGCCATTAAAAGAGGCGTTAAAGGAGTTGGGAGGATTTGAAAGGTTCAAGGGTTCGTGTGGGCCCCACCACACTTAATCCTCCCAAGGGAGGTTAAGTGGGTGTGGGTCCCACTTCCAACCTCCTTTGGTAGGTTTTTAACAAGTTATAATAAAATTTGTTCTAAACAAATTTTATTTAACTCAAACTAAAAACCCCTAAAATTAACTTTCAACCCGCAACAAACGCAACTCCCGAAAAGGTCTCTTTAAGCGAAAATCGGCGCTGCGAGTTCATCGGTGCCCTCAGATTTCAATTCCGAGCACCGTATCAAAAGTTAGAAATACCCGCTCGTTCGTTCACTGAACGTACCCGAGCCAAACTTCAGAAATTAATTCCGGGCACTCCGGGCCTCGGAATCAGGTGCCGTCTGAAACCGCGCTCTTGTAAACTTCTAAAGAAAATTAAGAAAAAATTTCCCTTGAATTTTACGGGTCTTTACATTACTCCCACCTCAGGACTTTACTTCCCCGTAAAGATACATCAAAAACTAGGGAAACAAAGAGGGTACTGAGCACGCATCTGAGCCTCCCGCTCCCATGTGCTCTCCTGGATATTCCCGTGCCGCCATCTGATGCGCACATGAGGAATCGTTCGCCCACGCAGGACCCGCTCCTGTCGATCCTCTATCTCCACCGGGACCTCCATAAAATTCGCCCCATCGTCAACGTCAAGCTCCCCATGGTCAAGGATGTGCGTCGGGTTGTGCACGTATCTCCTCAGCTGAGACACGTGGAAGACGTCGTGCACCCGTTGTAACTGAGGTGGTAGAGCCAGGCGATAAGCCACCTCACCAACCCTGCTGAGGACCTGGAAGGGTCCGATGAAGCGCGGAGATAACTTGTCGCCTCGGCCAAATCTCCGAATACCACGTCGAGGTGAGACCCGTAAGAAGACGTGGTCACCATCCTCGAACTCTAGTGGCCTCCGCCTCCTGTCAGCGTGTGACTTCTGCCGGCTCTGTGTTGTCCTCATCCGCTCCTGGATGACATGGACCTCCTCCGACGTGGCCCGGACCATCTCTGGTCCCACAAGAGCTGCAAGATTTCTTCTTTGCCGATAAGAGAAACCTGGTCTCATCCCCTGGATGAACCACATTCTTTGCCTAAAACAGTCAATCCTAACATGGATAATACTAATCCATACCAAGGATGACGTCGTAAGGCCTCGACGCTACTACTAAGAGATCCAACCGTTACTCTCGCCTCCAAAGGTTGAGTCACACTGTCGGCATCAGTGTGTGGTAACTGGTCTCCTCCAGTAGATGTCTCACAAGTGAGGGTCAAGTCAACAGTCAACTGGAACCTCTTAGTAACATCACAAAAGAGGACAGGAATGAAAACATCACAAAGGATGCGTCTTTTATTATTGCAGCTCATAATACAAGATGCTACACAAAAGCAACATCAACATGGAACTAGAAGTACAAAAGACGTATCCACTAGTTCCGCTCCTGTCCACCTGCTCCCAGAGCTCCAGCATTTGTCGCTGCCTCAACCTCGGTGGCTCCCTCCAAGCCTGCGGATCGAGGAGTCAGACAGTCACGTGCCAGGTGACCCTTTCCACGGCATGAGTAACACAACCTGCTCCTTGCACGGCTAGCTCTGTTCCCACTCCGGGTGCCCTGCACCACCGGTCCTAAAACCCGAGATCGCCCAACTGCTGGTCTGGTCCTCCTGGACCTCTGCATCATCTGTCTACTGCCCACAGATGACTCGGCTTCTGATCGAAAAACACGCGGCAAAGGCAGAATCTCCTGTACACGCTTGGGGTGTAGAGATACTAGCACAAACTCCACCCTGAAGAAGGTATCGAAGTCTTCCCATGCGAAGTTCATCTCATCGCAAAACTGAAACAAGTGGCTCCACCACCTACCTGCTGCTGCCTGAAGGAGGCTGGTAGCAAAGATCACCATGAAGTCTGCCGGCGTCCCCACTAGCCTGAAGACTCTCATCACAGCCTCCAGCCAAACCTCAGCCGCCTGCGGGTCCGTCTCTCCCCGGAACCTGGGTGGCCTCTGGCGCTGGAACTCGTGCAGCGCGCTCAAGCGTCGTGCATCGCCTACTGCTGGGGCTGGTGGCATCGGTGGCCCAACGTATGGTAGTACCGCTGGTGCCTCCGCTGGTGCCTCAACTGCAAGAGGGCCCTGTACCGAAGCCTCGTCGCTCGACAGACTGTCAGCACGCTCATCCCTCCGGGCTCTAGCTGGTCGTCTGAGAAAAGACATCCTGAAAGAAACAACGTAACACGATCAAATGATTATACCTGGTGAGCTGACCTGGTTTGAGCTGTTTTAAGGGGAAAAACCTTTGAAAACACACACGCAATCAGTGTTTTCGTGCACAAAGTCGGAAATCAGTTGTCAGGGTCCTGGTGTATGGATACGTCGGCCGCCCGCACCAACACTGGACTCCCTGAACTGAAAACCACACTCGGTACCCTTAACATTATTGCTTCACAGAAAGAAAGATCAGAGTCTGCGGTAGAACCGACCACCTCTGATACCAATTTGTCACGACCCGTCCTCGGGGCCCGTGCCGTGACTACCCCAAGCCCGCCTTCCATAGGCCAGGGGCTGGCGACTAGCACCAAAGGCGTAAAATCTCGATAACTGGGAAGGCATTGCCTTTATAAAAGAAAACAAGCACCACAGAGTACAAGCGGAAGTAAAACACTAAGTACAAAAAGAAGAGTTGAAAAGTAAAAAGGGGCCGTAAATACAAGCCCAACTGTAAAGTACAACTCGAAAGGGAAAACATCGACTGAAAAGTAAAGCTGCTACGCTGAGATGTCCACTGGAAATCCCACCTGAAGGGTGGGTACAGATAGCTCCTCTGCTCCTCGGGTCCCGCCATCCGCTCCGAGTATGTCCCGCCCAGTGGTCCACCTCCGGGTACCGCCTCGTCGTATAGTCCACCTCCAGGTACCGTCCAGTCCTCGAACCTTCGGCTTCTGTCAGCACTGTCCGTCGTCTGCAACCAACACAACGAGGTGCAGGCATAGCCCGTGCAGGGGTGAGTATAACGATACTCAGTAGGGACCCCGAGACCCTCAAGGTGTCACTAAAACCAACAAGGATAAACACAAGAAGATCTCAACAGATAAACTCTACTTAGGTATATGCCCATACATATACCTAAGTTATCAAGTAACCCATCTCAATCATGAGGAAACACAAGGATTGTGAAAACGACGGATAACCACTACCCGGGTATATGCCCATACATATACCAAAGTTAGAAAGTGACCCATCTCAATCATGAGGTAAACACAAGGTCAAAAGTCTCAGCTCAAACCAGGATTTTCATTATCAAAACCGTAACTGCTGAAGAGCTCCGTCTCTAGAGTGTACAGTGGTCCTGTCACGACTCCGAGGTACTGCTCACTAACCTAAGACTGATGAAGTACTCCTCCTGTCGAGTACTGCGGGTCTGCTGCCAACTACCAGGCGCTCCGTCCGCTGAGGGTCTGCTGCCAAATACCGGGCGCTACCCAGATAGCCTACTGAGGTACTCCTCCTGTCGAGTACCGCGGGTCTGCTGCCAACTACCAGGCGCTCCGTCTGCCATGGGTCTGCCGCCAAATACCGGGCGCTCCGTCCACTGGGCTAGTCGACTCACTCCAAGTCGAGTCGGTCAAGCAGTCGTCAGGTCTCAGCCGGCTACACGGTCTCCGTACTCTGCACGCTCGTCTCCGGGAGGGTCCGCTCCACGAGCTACTGGTCGATACTCCAAGTATCACAAAGTCCCGCAAAGAAGTATCTCAAAAGTCCGTCTCGTCACAGGGGTCTCAACGCAACAGACGGTGCGTCGATCGGACGCCCGGTCTGTGAGTTTTTAGCCTTTTCGTCCCAGAGGCCCGGTTGGTTTCGAGTGCGAACCAATCCCGGCCGTATCTCAACTGTACCCCGAACTCCCATAGGGTATACTCAAGGGGACCGTTACTCAACGTAACTACCAACGCCGCTGACGGTTCGTCAAACGGACGTCCTGTCTGAAAGATATCAGCTTTCCCGTTCCAGGGGCCCGGTTGGATTTCGGGTACAATCCAACCCGGCCATACTCCGACTGTATCCAAAACTCGGGCGGAGTATGTCAAAAGTTCCGTCTCATCAAGAGGAAGTCAACGAAACAGACGGCGCGTCAATCGGACGCCCGGTCTGTGAGTTATTGGCTTTTTCGTCTCCGGGGCCCGGTTGGTTTTTAAGGAAAAACCAACCCGACCGTACTCCACCTGCGTCCAAACCTCGGGCGGAGTATGCCAAAAGATCCGTCTCACTAAGAGGAACACAACGCGACTGACGGCGCGTCAATCGGACGTTCGTGGCTCAAGATATGAGCGTTTCCGCTCCGAAGGCCCGGTTGGTTTCGTGAACGAACCAACCCGGCCGAACTCAAAGTAATCCGAAACCTTGAGTGCGATATACCGAAACGACCGTCTCGATCCAAGGATCGTGTTGCCGCTGACGGTTCGTCGATCGGAGGTCCGAGGCTCATGTTATGGGCCAAAAACCAATTCTGGTTCGAAACGGGGGGTCCGGGTCCGGGCCGACCCGGCCCGACCCCCCCCCCCCCCCCCCTGGGCGGCGCGGCGGCCGGCGCCGGGCGCCGCTTAAGGAGGCCGCGCGGGGGGATTTTAATTCCCCCGCTGAAGGACTGGCGGCGCGGCATATAGCCGCGCCTCTCTTGCAAAACCGCCCCCCCCATGTGGGGGGCTTGATTGGCAGAAACGGGGGGGCTTTGCCCCCCACAAGAAAACCGCCCCCTCTTTAAGAGGGGGTTTCATGAGGTGGTCGGGGGATTAATTCCCCCGGTTTATTGGCATCCGGCCGGCCAGCTGGCCGGCCGGTTTTCTCCAACGGGACCGGAAAAATCCGGTCCCCTCTTCGGCTTCCGACGCCGGCGGCCCGGCCGCCGGTCTTCTCTACCGCCGCGGCCCGGAACCGGCCGCGGTCTCCTCGTCCCGCCGCGGCCCGGAACCGGCCGCGGCGTTCGTCGTCCGGCGCGGTGCGACGGCACCGCGCCCCTCCGCCGCACTTTAATTTCTTTCAACGCGGCGCGACGGCGTCACGTTCTTGATGTTTCTTCCATGGTGTGCGCGCGACGGCGTTGCGTAAAATAAATGCACGATCATCCGCGTGGTGCGACGGCACCACGCCACTTGCTTCCACCCGCAAGAACAAACAAGAACGTTGGAGGGGGTTCGGCCGCGTTCGTGCGGTCCGGCCCCCTCACGTTAAAATAATAACGCAACTTTAAAATAATCAAGTGTCTCACGTTAGACGTGCTAGATCCATGATCAAGAACGAAATAAATAAATATTGAATCAACAACCCCTACGTTAGTTATACGATCCACGAGCAAGAATGAAATAATTAAATATTAAATCAACAACCCCTACCTCGGGTATAAGTTAGAGGATTTGACTATGTCCGCGGAAGTCGACGTCGCGGAGATCGGGCATCGCGGTAGTCGTTCGTCAATTCCGTTGACGAAGAGATACGTCCGATGTGATACGTCCGATGTGATACGTCGTTGGAGAAACCTCTTATGTCGACGAAGGGAATCCGAGGAGGAAGCGGCGTTCCCTCACGTTGACACCGAGGACGAAGAAGAGAGGCGTCGTTCTTCGTCGGAGCTTGAGCGTTCTTCGTCAAGTTCGAAGGTTCTTCGTCAAGTTGAAGAAGAAGAAGAAAAGCTTCCAAAGCTCTCAAGAAATCCTCCCAAGGTGGTAAAAGAATCCCCTAGAATAATATAAGCTTTAACTTATATTATTACATAACTTAACCACAAGAATTTCAAAGGTTTGAAATTCAAAAAGGGTTTAACTCCCTTAATTAATTAAGTAACTTAAGCCATTAAAAGAGGCGTTAAAGGAGTTGGGAGGATTTGAAAGGTTTAGGGGTTCGTGTGGGCCCCACCACACTTAATCCTCCCAAGGGAGGTTAAGTGGGTGTGGGACCCACTTCCAACCTCCTTTGGTAGGTTTTTAACAAGTTATAATAAAATTTGTTCTAAACAAATTTTCTTTAACTCAAACTAAAAACCCCTAAAATTAACTTTCAACCCGCAACAAACGCAACTCCCGAAAAGGTCTCTTTATGCGAAAATCAGCGCTGCGAGTTCATCGGTGCCCTCGGATTTCAATTCCGAGCACCGTATCAAAAGTTAGAAATACCCTCTCTTTCGTTCACTGAACGTACCCGAGCCAAACTTCAGAAATTAATTCCGGGCACTCCGAGCCTCGGAATCAGGTGCCGTCTGAAACCGCGCTCTTGTAAAATTCTAAAGAAAATTAAGAAAAAATTTCCCTTGAATTTTACGGGTCTTTACAGAAGTGGAGAAGAGTAATGGTCAGGTTTTGGCCGAGCTTCAAGGCTCAAAAGGGTGTGAATAGAACAGGGAAGGGGTGTCCTTTTTATAAGGGAGGAGAGGGGCACCTTTGGAAAAACATAAAATATTATTTTATAATAAAGTCATATTCGGTTTTTAGTAGCTCTAAATTGATTTATTTAAAATATAAGGTGGGTATGGGTCTAAATAATATCAAGAAATATATTTTAGACAGGTTTGGGTCATTATATTAACCTTATCTTTTAGTTTTAACTCTTAGTTAATTAGATTGACATTTACCCTGTCACTTTGTATTTTTATATTATATAGTTAATAAACATACCATATACATCCAATAGACCCCCAAGTGGTCCATTAATGATAAAAATATCATTATATATGTATATTGGACTAACCTTAGATTTTTAAGAATATAATAACAATTAATAATATAATATTTGTTTTAAAAAGTATTTTATGTCAATTTAGACACTATTTGATAATTGATTTTTGTGAAAATCATAACAGCATGATTAGTTCGAAAAAATTAAATTAAATCAATAATAACATGTCATAGAAAACTCTAAATTTATTGGAATTAATAAAAAGTCTCAAATTACATTTATTTGAGTATTTATAACATCAATTATGTTAATATTTCATTAATAAGATAATTACTGCATCATCATTGTGTCATAAATAAATTAAATTATTTAATGTCATAAATTCTAAATAAAATACCCTTATGTAAGATATATTTTTTATATTTCTAATGAATATTTATAGTCTAATTTATCTTATGTATAACCCTATATTAAAAATGATTTATTTATTAAACTTTGATTTTAACTATTTTAACCCTTCTCTAAATAAATTAATAATAAATGTCCTAATCTAATACAAGTGGACCTAAATGGTCATATTTTATTCCTAAGGTTGTTTTTGGTCGGATTAAACTTATCCAATATAATTAGAACATGTTTTACGGTAATAATAATATCATTTTTACACTTAATTACCCTATTTACTTTTAACTTTGGTAAATAAAAGTTAAAAGATACTATTCACCAAAAATTATTTTCAACTCATTGAACCACATTTTTGTCCTTGATATTCACCGTGTCTCTCGGATTTTCGAAATTAACACTCACAGAAGCGGTAAAATTATGTTTTATGTGAATTTCAAAATTTGCCTAGGAGGTGGGTAAAAGACGGTGAAAAGTGCAATAAAAATTTTTATATATCTAAAATTATTTTAAAATGACTCCAATGAATTACATTGAACTTATATATGTATTATAAATCAATCATGACCGAAAATAAATTAAAATAAAATAAATAATTATTTAAATAAAAATTCGGTTTTTAAATAGTAACCTAGTGTTTTCACTATTCATCAAAAAAATGAATGTTTTCATAAAAATACCAAAAATTCACCCTAGGATAATTTCGATATTCCGAATTCAAAAAATGAAGTCCATTTTGAATGATAATGTTTATAAAATTTTAAAAAAATGGGTATTACTATTCATAACGGCTAGTTTATATAACATATCGTTGTTTAGTGAAACTTGGTATTGCGTACAACACACGCTGTCATGGAAGGTCGTGATTGTGTGTAATGCAAGCCAAGTCAGGGATGCATGTAGTGCAAGCTCCTTTTGGTGTAGCGTACAACACAAGATATCAGTAAAATTAAAAAGAATTTTTTTCAATAAATCTCAGGGTGTTACAGACACATACCCCTCACTAAGTTTTACTATAACAATAGCACCCAAGATATAATTAAGATGGAACCTTATAAGGATTTGTATGGTAGTCCATTTCATTCTCCCTTAATATAGTTGGAGGTAGGTGAGGCATCTTTACTTAGATTGTGTCTCCTGTAGGAGACTGATGAGCAGTTCCATTTTATTAAGAAGTGAATGGTCACCACATAGTCTTTTTCAGAAATCTTATGCTGACCAGATTATATTACCTATAGAGTTTGATGTTCGGGATTGTGTTTTCTTGTTTTTTTTCACTGAAGTTGGGACACATGCAGTTCAGGAGACATTGTAATCTTTCACTGAGATATGTTGGGTCATTTGAGATTCTGGAGAGTCTTAGGTAGGTTGCCTATCAATTGTAGTAATCTCAAAGGTATCTAGCCAAGCATGACATCTTCCATGTATCTCGGATACACTGCTATCACTCTAAACCACCTCACATTTTTCAACCAGAGGAGTTTGAACATCAGGTTGATGCATCCTTTTAAGAGCATCTGATACGTATAGTTGACCAGAGCATGAAGGTTCTCTGAGCATTGTTAGTTTCTATTGTATGTGTGCTATGGAAGCACATATGTTCACATTATGGGGCCTAGGGGAGGGAGGATGACATACATTCTATATGGCTAGAGTTGTTCTCAGATATTTCATCACCACCCATAGAAGGGTAATTCAGGGATTAATTGCATTAAGGGGGTGTTTTGAAGAACTCGGTTATTACATTGAGGTACAGATATTTATTTCTGGTTTGTACTTAAGAAAAAGGAAGAAACATAGGCCAAATGATGGCTAGAAGAATGTTACACAACATGACTGGGGGTTCCACATTGAGTAATCCTAGTACACACCATGTAATGATGGAGGCCTGATTTTTTTTATGATTTGTAAGGAATGTCGGCCAAAGGAGGGAAACATTGGCATATACATAGCGTTTATTCTCATAAACATGACACACTGATTTGTTTTTTCATTAAATGTGTAATAGAATCATTTTATCATTTTTAGACAGAGGCTCACCCACTGGCTCTTGAACTACAGTACAGAGTGAAGATTTTTCTTCTGTTTGCCCTTCCAAATTTCTATTTGAATGTCGTCGGATGCATTAAAACTCCATCGGTAAGCACTCTAGTTCACTTGAGTTGTTCTTCTAGATTTCTTCTCTTGAAATAGTAATAAATGGTTTATCATTTATGCTCATTTTATATATCTTCTCTATTTTTGGTCGAATTAGATGTCGATGTTGGATGAGGAGAGTGGTATGACAATGAGGTAGGTGGTCTTTTGTCTTTCTCTAATAATCATATTGATAATTTGTTTCAGAGTGTCACAAAAAAATGTTTTGTTTTATCCATGAATTAATTTTTACAATTTCATTTTCATATCATTTTTTAGTTAATTTATTAAGTGATTCTAATAATTTTTGGGTCATTTACCTTGAATTAGGGCCCCCATCTGGGTGCATTTTCCATTGGATGACTGTTTATGGCTATTTGGACTAGGATTCCAATGAGAAAGCCTTTGATTTCCTTAATTTGGGTTGTTTTGAAATTAAATTAGTTATATAATCGTTTTTCACCTATGAGATATCTTATGGTTAAGACTTGTGATAGTTTAAATTTCATGATAGGCATGTTATATGAATTGTTCACAAGTGAATGACTGTTTTTTAAACCATGTAATAGTGTCATTTACATGTGTTTCTTGTTATATGAATTTCCCACATTAGTTTCCTATTGTTTTATCCTTATAATAGTTTAAATTACATGTGTTTCTTGTTTTGTGTTTTATTCGTGTGAGTAATTGAATGTTCGGGCCTTATGAGGTTGGTCACTCTATTATGTTCAAGTCGTGAGTGATCCACGGGTGTAGCAGCCAGGCTCATTGAGGCTTTACTTATTAGGTCGAGTGAAACATGGGACATTAAGGGATTCCATAGAAGGACTCTATTGGATTTCTTTACTTGTCTTGAGGGATACATGGTGCTTCCTCCTAGGATCGCCAGTAACGGGATTAGTTGGCATGGACTTATACCACTCCTAGAGTGATACCGTGATTAAAGAGAGGTTCATTAGGATGAGCATTTTGGTTGTTGGTCGGTTTTCACCTAGAGTGATACTAGGTTTCCAGAGAGGTTCTTCAGGATGGGCCTAAAAGTTTCAGATTGAATTTTACCTGCAGTGATACTTAAATTCAAACATTGGAATGTCCTAGATGGTATCAGGTTATAAATTTAATATTTAAATGAAATGAATTATGACGCATCTTCCTAAAAAAATCACTTTCTTGGATTCAGTCTTCACTTACTTGTTTAGATATTCTTTTGAGGAATATGTTGTGTTTTTCATTCACATGGGGGTTACATGGCTTAGGCCGAATCCCGAGACTTATATAATTCAATGTAATTGAATTAATTAATGAACATGAAATTAATGAAAATGAATTATAGTGATTATAGAAATGTTTACTCTTAATTACTTCCTATATTAATACTTTTATTTTTGTACACTTCCTGTTATATATATTCACTGGTATACTAGCATAGGTCGGGGTTGGTTTCCTATAAGTTTATAGTCTCACTCCCTATTTGTGTCATGTTTTTGCACCCAAATAGATTATATTGTTCCAGGTCTCAATAAGAGAAAGACCCCTTGTATAGATACTTGATTTATTTTTAGGAGGAGAGAATGGGACTGAGACGAGTATTTTGATGCTTCAGTGTGTCTTTTTCCCTTTTTTGTACTTTTGGAACTTGTATTGTGTATTACTATAATTTATCCTGTTTTGGCTGTTTTCCAAGAAAAAGTGTCATACAACATCATCCGTTGAATGTTGTAACATCTAGTTATTTTAATTATCAGTATTCCGCTCTTTGTTACTATTATATGGTATTACTACTTCCTCTATTTGTATATTATTTTATTCAACTACGTTATAATTTTCCTAGGAGGTAATAATTTCCCCACTATCACACCAAGGCACTCACTACTAATCAGCAGCCTCTGGCATTTGGTAAAATGCACATGAGGAAATGTGGCCAATTGGGTATGGGGCACCTGGGAGTGGAATCTGTATCAGGGATGTTAGAGCGTCATCCCCATACCGAGATTCATGTTCTATCTAAATTTTCTTCCCTATTGAGGAAGTGAACCATTTAAGTAGTGCACATGGAATGGTGTAAGGTAATCCATATGGTGGGGGGAGTGCATATTTGGCCATTTGAGGGTGGTGATCCTCATTTTCAATTGAACTTTGTTGTTTTCTATGAGCGGTTGTGCTTAGAGTTTTGTTTAAGATGACGATAAGGGTATTCCTATGGAGGGAAATACCAAATATATCATTGTTAAATGTCTTTCATGTAAAAGGAAGTTGTTGATGATATGAGACTGGTCATTGGAATGTTAAGATAGCTTAGTGGGGTAGATGATCGGGTTGAGATTATGGCCACTATAACATTCCCTATGATTCTTGGGGTTGAGAAGGATTCTGGTGGGGTGTTTGTAAAGATCCAAGTTTTTCAGGACTGTAGTTTTGAGCAGAAATTTGAATTTTTTCTTTCAAATTCTCTTAAGGGGTAAAAAAGTCTTTTCACTTAGAATATGATCTCAGATAATTTAAATGACCACTATGTTGGTCCTTAAATATTTTTTTTATCATAGGATAGGAGTTTGGTAGAATTTAGAACCATTCATATTTTGGAAGAATAATTCATATTTAAATTTGATTAAATTAAATAGTAATTTATTTGTTCTTGTTCGTTCAGTGGTAACATTTGAACGTGGCTTTGGAAAAAGATTATATTTTAGTATTTGAGTCTGAAATGAGGATTTTATTCTATTTGATGAATAAACTTGAGTCGGGTGTTAGTAGCTTCATGGGCCCATTTTTCTTCCTTTTCATTTTTTCTTCCCTTTCATTTCTTTTATTTTCACTTTTTCCTTATTCCTCCTCATAGATGCCACCTATAGATCCTCCATCACTATAAACTAAGGGATAAAAGGGACGGTGAGAGAAATAGGGAGATATAAGGGAAGAAGGGTACCACTAAGAAGCCCTCAATGAGCTGGTTCGGCGTGCAGTATCCGTGGATGGTGAAATTGACCCATGATTTGGCAGTTTCTGCCCAAAGGTAGGCCCATTTATGTTTTCACCATAGATATCCATTGTTTCTTTTCTAAATTTAATGCCTTATTAGGCTTGTATGAGGCCCCTATTTTCTTGATCTGTTCCATTGGGGGTTAAAGTAGTGGATTCAGGGGATCCATGGATTTCCCATTCGGGAAAACTAGGTTACACAACATGTAGTCTAGGGTGACATATCATGTGTTCTTCTCATTCAGGGATGATGATATTAATGGAGTGCACACTATGTACTGATACTCAGCCATGTAGCTAAGTATCTGGGCTTGGTTACCCATGTAGGGTTACATGGCTGTGTAGCATACACGGCCAGACCCCATGTAGGGTAGCACACTATGTAGAAGTACACATCTTGGCTTGGTAGACATGAATGTTGGTTGAGGGAGATGAGAATGAACCTCTTTTTGGGTACACACCATGTACCCACATAACATGTCATGTACCTAGGGTGTTACATACCTAGATTGGAATGAGTACATGACCATGTGGTGTAGTGGGAGTATAAGTCATGTACTGAGGGTGACAAGTCGTGTACATCCCATTTTCAACCCTTTAAGTGTGTTTCATTTTTTATGCCCCAATTTCCATTTTGGAACCATGATTAGTATATTCTATGTGGTTTCCCATATATATCACGATGGAGGAACTCGTGGTTTGATTTGGGGTCTTCTAATGGGTGTTTTGGAGATTCTATCTAAATGGAGAGGTTCTTCCCAATGTTATCGAATTTAGTTATCTCCTGAGAGTGATACATGGAGTGAATGATATGTTGGTTCCTCAGAACAACCTAATTTAGATCTTTATCTAAGATTATCTATGATATATCTCTCGTGACATATTCTTTGAAGAAGTTTCTCTTTTGAGACGTGGTCATCTGGCCTATGAGGCTGTGAAATCGGTTCCAAATAAGGATCCTGTGAGGAATGAATTTTCATACATGTAGATATAGGGAGTCCCTTGTATGATACATTTACCTGTTTATCATTTCATGTATTTCTTTTTTGTTATCATTCGAGGATCCCGAGTATGATTCCTCCCTTTCCACTATAGCTAAGGATCCCATGCAGGATGTCTTTCCTCTTGTTTACCTGGAGGATCTAGAGTAGTATTCCACATAGTGTTTGACTTGTGGGACCTAGTGGGTGTATAATTCTTGACTAAAACGGAGTTGTACATCAGGTTTGGGTAGAGATATTGTTTAGGTTTCACCTAGAACTCGTTCCAAATAGGTAAGTCCATGGGTTTGTGGATGGAGTGTTTGGTTAGGTGTTTGTGCCTCCCTCCACCGTCTGTTTAAATCTGGATAGGGTAATTCTTGATGTAGTAATGGATACTAGAGGTGCATCTGGGTTGGTGGGTATTGATCCCGACACAAGACATCATTCATTCTCTTGGGATGTCCAGATGTTCTCTGTGGGATCAGTTTTTCTAATTAGGTTGCTCAAGCGTGCTTTCTAGGTATCTGGCTTCAGAGCCATGTTATTTTTGATATTTGGTGTATACCCAGAGGTATTACCTAGTAGTGGGATAATGATCCCAATTGTATATATATATATATTGTGATATATATTTTTTTGGGATGTCTAGAGGTTATTTTTGATGTCTGGATTTTGATCCTTACTTGTTGTTACTCCTTGATCGATACTTATATTCGCGTTATAGGAATTCCTTGGATGGGATCAGTAGGTTATTGATTTATATCCCTGTGTGGTATGATAATTAAACCTTGTGTGATACCTAGATCCTATTGAGGGATGTTTGGGATATACTCAATTGTTGGATATGTTACCCTATGTGACACTTGAATCCAGTTGATAAATGACTTGAACAGTCTCAGTGGGTTGGTGTTTCCACCCAGAGTAATACTCTATTCTTGTTGATGGATGCCTTGGATGGACTCAGTTGCGATTGAATTAATCCTTGGGTGACTCATGGATCCAATTTAGGAATTCCATGGATGGATCAGTGGATTGATGACTTGAATACATTGAGTGACACCTATAACCAATTGAAGGATTCCATGGATGGACTAAATGGTGGTTTTTTCTTAAGACTTTAGCAATACATTGATCAAATTGAGGGATTCCTTGGATGTGCTCACTAGTCGATAATATTTATACCCTAAGTGATACTTCGATCCATTTGAGGTATTCCTTGGACTAGGTATGTGGGTTATAACATGAGTTCCCTGAGTGATACATAGATCTGGTCGAGGGATTCCTTGAACGAAATCAGAGGGCTGATGAATTCCACACCTTCCGTGATACATGGATTCCCGCTATAGGAATATCGTGGATGGTATTATTGGATGGATGTTCTATGATCAGAATGATGGTGCACTTCTGGATGAGTCACATGACTCAAGGGGTATCGTGGATACTGCCCAGATGTATATATATCATTCAATTAATCTTTCATTATAGGATTAACTATTGTTGTATGGTATCCTTGTTTCAGTGATTGGAGGTGATTATTGGTGAACCCAGGAGTGGGACACATATCCCCCTATGGTGACATAGTTTGTTGAAAGATATAATTCCTATGATGGTCGATGTATGTACATGTTGATGGGATTACAGACCAATAGATTGACTTATAGAAACACAACATGAGTGGAACAACGTCCAGCTCAATGGACCTTGCATAAGATGTCTAGGTGATCATGAATACAGACCCAAGGATCGAGTACCAATGTGGTTTCATGTTATTTTTTTCACTTTTTCATGAATATCATATCCATGTATGTATGAGAAGGCATTGTACTATACATGCATATTCCTATAGATATGGACATTAATGGTGGAACTTTCCCGGTTGACAAGGATTACAATCCCTAGGTTCGACTGTGGTGGCACTAATTGGTTTTAATTCCTTTTAGTTGTGTCTCAGTGATGATGAATAGTTTCCTTTTGCATACACCTTTAGAATCACAGTTACAAGTTTCTTGTTGGGGTGGCCTTCTGAGATTATTTCTCACCCCCACACATGCACCTCAATGTACAAGTAGACCTTATGTTTTCTTTTTTAGGTTGAGCAGGAGTTTCATGGTCGATAGGGTGGAGGCCCAATATTTCCTGATAGAGCGGAGCTGCTCAAGTGGTTCTACTGATTGGGGTGGTGAAGTTCGACATTTCCTAGAGATCGGGTATGAGTTTTGGATCAGAGTTAGTAAAAGATCCATGTACATTTACGTTTTGTTTACTTTGTTCTTTTATCAATATGGTTATCCAAGTTGGTGAATAGTGTTGTATTGTATTCCATAGTTGTTCAGGATTTTAAATTATTTTACAATTACAACATTCTCTATTTTAGTTTCTTACAGCTTCCACACTCTGTTTACATTCTATGGTGTTTGATACATAGTTTTTTTCTAAAGTTTTCTTACAATGATATGAGGGCATCGTCTCCCCAATGTCACCTCCTACTCCCTCACTGCTACTCTGTTGGCTCTATCGTATGGGTAAGCGTGCATGAGGCCTAGTGACCCACCATCTTAGAGCACCGGTTTAGTGGCATCTAGGCTGGGACATTTAATTTTTCAAAATCAACCCCTTTTCCTAAAATCCTAGTATTTTCAAAAAAACATATTATAAGAATATAAAACTCATAATAATAAAATTGTGAATCTTACATTAATCTTGGATTCACATTTGTTGAATAATTATAATATATCATAGGAGTAACTTACATAAATGGACTCTATCACATCCTAGGAGTGGTTAAATCCATGCAAAATATCTCATAATAACATAAATTATTTAAATCCATCAATTTTAAAAAAATAATTTTATGTATTTAGTGGACCAACCCATCATTCATTGGACATATTCCCATAAGGGGTGAGTTCACTCCCTATTTCAACATTCTTCATTAATGCCCAATTATCTTTTCTTAAACTCTGACATTTATTTTCTTTCTATAATCATTATAAATCTCATAAAATCATCTACATAATTTTGTGTTAAAAAATAATTCCATGAATGGAAAAAATTTTACTAATAGAAAAACTTGTATATAGACGTTTTTAGAAAAATATATAAACCAAATCATTTAAAATAAGTAAATATGATTAGGATTTTATTAAAATAAAAATTTTGTATTGATAAAAACATAATGAATATTTTCAAATAAAATGGTTTAAAAAGTATACTATAATGACTTTTGTTTAAAATATTCTTCAAAAAAATTATAAATAATTAATAAATAAATCTGGTTCTTCCTTAGAAAATATGGTTTTTTGAAGAAAGCTTCAAGAATGAAAATCCATGTATAAAATCATAATTTTTTTGAAATATATATCATTCTCTTTAAGATTAAAATTTTTTAGTACAAAATCATTTAAAAACATAATACTTTTTAATATGAATAATTTTCATTGAAAATATACTATAGACCAAAAGGTATTTTTTTCTAGAAATAATTTAAGAGAATATATAATGTTCTTTGAAAAGATTAAAATATATATTTTAAAATGATTCCATCTAACATTACTTCGTAGAATAGAGTTATTTCATCCCTTAGAGTTTCCCCTAAATTGATATAAAAGGTTTAACATCATGTATTGTGAGAGTGGGGGTTTATTAAATTCAGAATGGGGGTCTTATTATTTAAAATACCTCTAGAAAGAATATGTTATAATTTAATAAGTGGGTCATACTAGGATTTTCTTCTAGTGTTTCCCATAAAAATTAGTATTTTTAGGTATTCTATATCTCACACATAATGGTTATCATCTGATAAGTGCTTATATTTATTAGGTAATAAAATCATGATTCGGATAGGATCATGAAAACCCATATTTTCATTCGGTCCTTGAATGCTTTCTTAAAATAACAGAAAATATAATAATCATGGGGGAAGTAATTCAAATACTGATAATGATTTATTTTGAAAAAATAATTTTTTTTTGTTTTAATTTTTGATTCCTTTTCAATGAGATTCAAAAATTATTAAATTACTATATATATTATCATTATTCATGCTACCATCACATGTTAATTTTACTATGAATATCCCTCCTAAGAAATTTATTCAATATAAATCTCATGACATTCAAAACTCTCATAGACATAGTAAATGTGATCACAGGTGTATGAAACGAGTATGACTACGGTTCTAATAAGAACACATCATAGGTTAAGTTATGAAAACCCTTTTTTTGAAACACTTTATTTTATTATTTATTACAAAATGGAAAACATAATACATCCAAGAATATCCTGAATCCTAGTGTATTTGGGAAGTTAGGTATATAGAATAACAACATGAACATGGAATAAAACAACATTATAAGAAAAAATCCTCAAAATGGGCTTATATTCCACGTATCTTCTCAAAATTCATAGGCTAACCTGTGGATGTACCTAAGAAATGGTTGATCTAAAAATCCCAATAAGAGATCAAATAATGAATTGGATAAGGGAAATCAATATATATTATCCAAGAGGAATATCAATGTATCATAAGATGGGTGAGAATAATTATCATGGACAATGAATCCGGACATTTCATGATATCATAAAGGCAACATAAGAATGTTTCCACAACATTAGTCATGGAATTATAAAATAGGTTAAGGATAACTTACAAGACATCATAACATGGTGTAAATATTCCCATAAAAAGATTAGGTTTACTCCTTAATCCCATACATGATGTATCATGATATTAAAACATCTCTGAATGCATTGGAACACTATCTAGGTGCACCCATCATTTTCATATCATGTACATGCATAAGTGTTCCACATGAATCATATAATATAATGATGAATTTAATCAATTATAATACCATGATATTTAATTTTGGTTTATATAAATGTATGTACCCAATCAATGATGTATGAGAACATCTAGATGAATAATATTGATTGCAAACAAGGATAGGTATTCACAATTAAAATGTTTTATATGAAAAATAGTATGACAATTATGGCAGCATGAAAGGGGTATGTAAAGGTTCATTTGAGGGACTAGTGAGAGTGAAAATAGTCTCTCATGAATTGATACTAATAATTGAAGTAACATTGATGTTTGATAAGATATATAAACCAGAAAAAATTGTAAACAATTTACGTGACATAAAGGAGGTTCTTTAATAAAGAGGTGAAGCAGAGGATCCATTTCTTCGATAAGGTTCTTCTAAAATATTTTGGGGTGATTATTGAGATATTGGGGGACCTTGGGAGTTCTGTAGTGAAGTAATGTGAGATTATTAATTCTATTTAATTTTCTTAGTGAAGTCAAATGGGTGTTTTGGTGGGTTTATATAGGAAAAATGTGGGAAATTCATTATTAATTTCCAAACATAGGTTTAGTACTCTATTTTATAGTGTAATGAAAACCCAAAACCATATTTGGTACCATGAGGGTTACTTTTAGGGTTTATATTTTTTTATAAGTTGTATATGATATTCCCATGAGAGATATTATTGGTTTATTCCAAACTCATGTGATATTTAGATAGCCCATTCATTTATAGACTATGGTTTATTTTTTTATCAAATTTCCCATTTTGGTTAAATGGTTTTTTTGATCATTTTTAATTTTTGATGACTCATATCATATTACTTCCATTATGTTTTATGTATTTTTTAAGAGAGGGTAAATTCACCCCATAGAATCATAATTGACCCTTGATACTCATCCAAAATATTTGGCATATAGTGAGGCATTCTTGAGGTCATGTACTTCTCCAGTATGGTAGGGGTTGAGGGAGCTAGGTTGGGATATTATAATGTTATATTAGAGCCTTATTTGATTGTATTACTATTGGGATAATGTATATGTAGATAGGTCTAGTCAACACTCAGGGTTTATGCTTGGTATCATGCCTGTATAATACCTACATGAGCTAAAGTCCACGTTACTAGAGAGGTAGGATTTTTATTAAAGGTTTTGATGATATTGTTGGGATAAGTATTACCAAATATTATTATTTATTTTTTATTTTTTATTTTTAGTTTTTCTCTTGGTAATGAGTGGAAATGTAGTTGGTTTTTATGAATAATATCTTGAACATAGTATCAATGTACATGTACATTCTTTTATGTGATTATGATATTGACTTTTGTAAATAAAATAATATCCATTTATTAATGTGATAAAAATAACATATATAGTATTTTCAAAAATAACTTACTGATGACACTTCACTTAAGAATAATATATATCAATGATCAATATGATTCATTATTGGGGGGTACTATATGGAAATATATATTCACATGGATGGTACCTTGATCCTCATGGGTGTAATCTAGTTTGTAGATCCATGATGGGGATTGGTACCCTTTAGTGTGTAGTTATTATGTGTATGGGATGAATAATACCAGTGAGATCCATATATTTAGTTTATTGACATGTGAGTTTCCATGAAGTATTATATATGATATCATGGATGTTTTATAGAGAGATGTGACATATGTGGTTTTTGACCAATGGTCACGGTGAGAGGACCTAGTGATGTTAATATACAACTTATGATATTGTATTATCAATTTCCATAGTTTTATAGTAGGGTATTTTCTTATTTTATTTAGGATAAGGTGCTATATATGAGGGTAACTCAAGATAAAAATTATTCCACTCTTTTGAGTGCATCTAGATATGGGAAATAGGGATATTTTCATCATGATATTGAAACGAAACACATATGATTGAGATACGATATTCAGTTATGAATTGGGCTTCCATAGGTTTCGAGAATGTTATAATGTTGGTGGTGTTTTTGTTTTCATTAGTATGAAATGAATCAGTGTCATGGATGGATAATTAATTTGAGAATTGGGATTTTAATTTATGATATTTTATTCATATTGGATTCAGTTGAGTTTCATAAGAATGGAAATATAGTGTATACCACATTGGAGTGTAATGGGTTGATAACAATGGTAGTAACACACCATTATGATTGAATTGTTTGAATTTATCTTACCACAAGACATGGAAGTATGTTTGTTCGTATCCTTGGTGTGTGCATTCAGGTGACCTATGATTAGTATTGGAATAGTAATAATTGAGATTAATTAGGATAAGTCAAAATTATATGACATTTTCTTCATGTAGATGATAGGATTTTTGGTGATTTATTTGATAAGGATATTGATTTGTTTAGGTCACATGCCTCTTGGGGTGAGGTCATGATAACATATTAAAATTCATTTATGATGCATGTTATTCCTTACAAGTGTATGGTTAATCCATTTTAGGATGTAAATATTAGTTACCTTGAGACTCATTAGGGGTATGAGCATGACAGGTTCCAATGATTTATGGTGGGGTCTAGAAAACCATAGTTTTCCCAACAATATAGAGTTAGGTTCTGGGGTGCTGATAAAATTTGTATTATAATGAAACATTGGAAATAAATAAGAATAATGAGAAGGTAGAATTGTGTAAAACACATTTTTGGAATAGGAATGACCTAGGGTGGTGATTTTGATATTTTATCATGAATTGACTAGAGATTCGGTTTCCCTATGGATAGAAATCTGTGTTTGTCTAGTGAGAACATGTGAACTATTATATGAATGGTTTTTTAGAGGAGGAATCAATGGTGGGATATTGGAATAACATGGGGGTCATTATATTATGAATTTGTTTCAGAAATGATCTCATATAATAGATGAGTCACAATCATTTATGAAAATTAAAATGTAGTATAATGGTTATTGAGGCCTATAGGACACTGATGGGGGTGAGCAGCTCAATATGATGATAATGGAGTTAGGAGAGTGATTTGACTTTGTTGAGTTAGGAATCAAGTAGATAATATAGAATCCCATTTGGGGATCCACATGTCAGCATCCTGAGTCGGTTTGTTACATGACCTCATGTGCACCTCACCATATATCAGAGGCTACCGACTAAAATCGATGGTATCATATGTAACGTGTGGATACAAATAAATATTCAAAATAACCAATATAATATAATAAAAAAATAACCAAAAAAGTCAAACCATAACATGAAGAATCCAAAAATAGTTAAAATGACCATAAACCAAAGAAGTTGATATATCATTCCTTAAAGTTGTCACGTGTCAAATGAAAATCCAATATAATGAAACAATGAGTACTCACATGTGGGCCTCGAAATCATGTATGGTTCCCTTATCCATTAACCATACCAAATTTTAACTCATCTGTATAACATTGGGATCTTGTACCTATCATGTCCTACAAATATGAATCTGATTCAGGTAGCAAACGATGGACTGAGTAGGGTGTGAGTACAACTTAGTAGGCCACCACCAAATGTTTCTGATGATATATTCATCCTACAACATTGTATATAGTTTTATAAATAATAAAATACAAATGATAAAAGTAAACTAGTTTCACAGTAATTATTCTTTATTCAACCACATCTTCCCCCATGTGTATTTTCACACACAATCCAATCATACCTACCTCGGCCTATAATGGAGTCTAAACCGTAAACCATATGGATTTTATATCTTATAAATTTATGGACATTCATTAATTACATAATTCAAAATTCATTTAGGTTCCTTGGATTATGAGTCTGTGTAACATTATCATGGATGATTGGAGTGGCAGTCCATTTTCATTATCTCATGTACTTAGAGAGTCAGTCCAACACTAATATCATGGGTACATAGAGGGTCAGACTAGACCCAAAATCCCAAGTACATGGAGAATCATTCCAACTTCAATTCATATTCATGCATCATTGGCCTAGATCCTCAGTCTAGCCACCCACAAATGAGGAGAATCATTCCAAACACCTACACCAAATATTAAAAATTTACATAAAAA
Organism: Viscum album; assembly: GCA_963277665.1. Lineage (NCBI taxonomy): Eukaryota > Viridiplantae > Streptophyta > Magnoliopsida > Santalales > Viscaceae > Viscum > Viscum album. The sequence goes on from OY728160.1 coordinate 1,740,382,850, forward strand.
TATATATCATGGTTCAGCTATAGTAACCCCATTATATTCCATTCTCATTATGGTACACTATTTTTTTCAATTCTATTTATGATTCTTAAATTTTAACACAAGAAGAAACTTGGGAAATCCCTCAATAATCCATTTATAATCAATTACTACACAACTCATTATCCATTCAATTTTCACCCAAAAAACCCTTTAAATACCATTATCAAACCATGCAATAAGGATTTAGTTCAATTCCATATAACCACTATATCCCTTTATAAAACTCCATAAATAATCATTTGATGTATATTGGAACACCATATTGGTTTGAATTAACCACAATCTCATATTCTCTAGCAGGTCTAATAGGATCGATGAAGGGTCTCACAATTTGGATAGGGTTCCATTTAAATTTCGTAATCAAAATACAATTTTACAACAAAGAAACCTAATGAAGGAATGAAATTGATTATAAAGTAGTCAATAATATGGGAAAAAATGTATAACACCCACCTTAGGATATTTTAAGAACACTCTCCCAACCTCATCACTTAATTTGATGTAGAACATTATAAATCACAATGGTGAAAAAGATCTTATATCAAAACCAAGGATCAAGATCCAAAAAATAATGATCTCGTAAATAGCTCAATATATTTCCCTAATAATAGAATAATTCATCCATATATAAGGGAGTAAAATATTAGAGAGAGATAGGAACCTAAACAAGGAAGTAATCACATACTAGTGAGGATCCAATCCTCTTCCACCAGATCTTTGATTCATAAGAAAAGGGTTCAAGAGGATAAAGCATCCTTAGAGAGCCTTCAAAAAAAAGGTAAAACATATTAGGCTGTACGAGGTGATTAGGTTTAAAAGATAGGGTGTTGAAATTTTTTAATTAATCCTTATGGGTTTAAATTTTCTTGTTCATGGTTTCATGGATGGGTCACAGAGATAACAATTACAGTACACCATAACCATGGACCATATATAAAGATTCTATTCTGGGTTCATTGATTTTTCCACAAAATTAATATAAATGTGTGCCAAATGCACATAACCCATTTTCCATGGGTGATGGGGTGAACAATTTTCATTTGGTGGCCACACAGTTAGACAAACCATGAACCAATCGTGTGAATCCTCTCTTTCAAATGGTTATTGGATGAAAAGTTTTCTATGGAAAACCGCGTGATTTTCCATATCCTTGCACCAAATTTGTAATTCCCCAGAAGAATCAAAAACTCTAAAAATTTACATTAAATAGTCCCAATGAAATAACCAATAAATGTATTATCAAATCATGGGTAAAAGAATACATGAAAAAAAGTATGAGATTTCTTAAAAAAGGTTTGGATCTTACATTATCCCCACCTTATAAAATATCATCCTCCAGTTGAACTCCAATGCATGACTAAGCCGATGTAGTGTAAAGGTTAGGCCACAAGGCCTATATATATACTTCCCTCTGTCATGTTTCCTCTATAAAATGACCATAATGAAACCTCACTTGGACTAACATCATTATTCTCCCCCGCAAAAAATGCTCACAAGGATTGACAACACAAACAAATACTCCTTAAATGACGCATTAGTGTTAAGCTAAACATCATCAGTATAGACCACATGAGAAAAGTAAGGGTGATACTACCAATTATACGACACATGAAAAACTTCATTCATTGAACTATACCTCTTTAGAAGTGCTAATCGATACATCATCGGTGTAATCCTCTACACAATCTAAAACTATCCAAGAAACCTCATTTCCAACATTCCCTATATTCGAATCTGTAGGTGATCCAATATCAACAACACCTGAAGGAAAAAATTGTCACCCACTATAAACTCTAGTGGTTGATGATGTATATCAACATAATAATTCTATCTACTATGTGTTGTCTTTATACATTTCTAAATATACTAGACGTGTTCCGACGTATCCGGCATGAGACTCCATTCCAATAACTCAGACTCACCCACCTCTATCAAACATATAGGTGATCTGTAGGGACTACCATATATCACCTCATATGAATCCATATGAATAGTCACTATATAATTGTTGTTATAGGTGAACTAAACTACTGCTAAGTGCTTCTCCCATGATCCACCAATGTTTAGGACACATGTCTGCAACATTTCCTCCAACATCTAAATAGTAATCTCCAGTTTCTAGTCTGCCTATGGGTGAAAGGATGTACTCAAAAACACCTAAATACATTGTTCTTCATTAAATATTTTTTAGAAGAATGAGTTAAGATATAAATAATGATCTAAAAACATACTCCATATAACCCCATTAATGAACTGTATCTCATAAACATCTATATTTAATAATTGATAAACTATTAATGTTTCTTAGAATCCAACCACCAAAACTAGCTATGAAATGTGATACATTCATAGATTATGGGATACACACTAAAAATCAATTGTAACATCATACCACTTCAATTATGGGATGGTCAACGACAGAAAAAAACCAACAGGATACTGATGCTCAGCCTCAACTGGCTGATAGGTTTATAATCGTTTCATGAGACTTTTAATATCCTTTTTCATTTGAATCCACCAATAAGATCTATGAATATCATAGTACATATTACATAAAAAGGGTGCACTTTCCACATCAATCCATAAAACTGGAAGACACACTCTTATCACATAGACATAAGAAAAACAATATAGCCCCATAAAAATATGATATCATCCTCATCTATTGTCTAATCAGAAGGTGAATCCCCACCTTCAGGGATTCCCCAAGACTAGAACCCCTATAGATTCTAATACAACATCTCATTGATCTAGCTCAAAAGTTTGGAATCCACTGATAAAGACATGATGGTAAATTATTTTTAGAAATTTTGAACCACTATATATATCTCAGTGAATAAATCCATTATTTTCCATTCAAAATCTAACTCATGGACTACCTAGTTCTATGTCATTTTTCTAAAAGTGACAACAATACTACTCACTTTCCCAAGAATATATGATATCTCAGATTCAAAAAACATAATATATATAACCTATATATACTTCAGAAGATTCAATTATCATTGAAAAATGAAGTACTTTATACTGTAGTGGTTAGTATACACAATAAACCATTCATCCAACAAAGTAATGTCTCCAACACATAGTGCATAGAAACATTAATCCAACATGATTTCATGTGTGGTGTTATTCAATTCATGTGACCTGAACTATCGTCATAAATATTCCACAACTCCATCGCTCTACATCAGTACTACCCAAAGTCTAATTTCTAATCCTTTAAATAACAAAGTATACTCCTCTTATGGATTTGGTATGATAAAAATGAGTGTAGAGATCAAATAATTATTTATCTCATCTATGGTATTCTAACATTCTATAGAACAGTAAATTTTTATATCCTTTTATCTAAGATCGAAAGAGGTGATTCCTTGTAAGAAAAATCTTGGGTAAATCTTTAATAACAGCCTCCTAAACCCAAAAATATTTCAATATCAAAAACAATCTATGGATTCTCCCACAAAACAATGGATTAACATTATATATGTCCACTAACACACATTACTCATAAATAATGTGTACCAGAAAAGGTACCTAGTAGATCCAAAATTGAATATTATATTGCTTGGTTTATAGGATATGCTCTCTTAGTGTACTCAGGTTAATGTCCAGATGTTTTCCATGATCTTCATGCATCTGGGAGTACACCAATATTTCATCGATGGAAAAAAATTATGTTCTATATACAGGTAGACAATTTTGTTCTTTTAGTCAATAAAAATAAATGGTCATTTTTCAATAAAAATGAAATTATAGTGAACTCATGCATGACAGTCCTAATCCTAAAAGAATTTCATTGTATATAAATAGCTATCACTCTCAACTGATGACACCCTGACTACAGATTGATCATGGAGAAACCAAAAGCACCACTAAGCTAGTAAAAATCATCATCAATTCATAGAATAGGATAATAGCTAAAAATTTTCATTCTATTCATTTTACTATAATTGACGTATAACCATAACATCCCATGACTCTTCGTAGAAAAGAACTCAATTTCACAAGGGTACATACTCAGAAGGAATAATCCATTATCTATACATTCTTCAAGTAAGTATTAAGATCTTGAATCTCTCTTGGTTCAATTCTATAAGGTTGAATGTAAACTGGTTTAACTCCAGGCATTATCTCAATTGTGAACTCAACATCTCTCTCATATACCATCCCTAATAAGTCTTCAGGAAAAAAATCTTGGATCTAATCCACTATGGGAGGAAATAAACCATACTTCACACATCTATCATCCAAAAAGAGACTCACAACTTGGGATGTGATCTCCCCTAGTTTCTAATGAATTTTCCCCATAATGCCTGGCCGGATATCCCATTCAAGACGATGAACAAAACTATTTCCCTCATGACATGTAATGGTTACTCTACTATGGTAACAGTGGATGTGGTATTGGAATTATAAAAAACAATCGATACAAAATAAAGGGTTTTCATAGTACATCTAAATGAGTCTGATCTTCCCATAAGCTCAGTATTCCAACGGTGGTTAGGGGAACTAACTACGAATGTGACCCGACCTATTACACTGATTGAAGAACAATTGATTACTTTCCTGAGTTATTGATCCTTCCCCCGGTCTACACTATTTTCCACTATTTTCAATAATGTTATCTTAAAAAATATTCCTACCCTCATAAGATATGCATCCTAGTACTCTATCAGAAACTAACTATCCTCCACTAGAAGCCTCTTAGGATTCCCTCCGAAACCAAATCCGGATTCACTACCTTAGAAATCTTCTCCAGCCGGATGATATTAACATGGGACATAATCTCACATTTAATTTCATCCTAAAAACATTTCACCAATGTTCCCCGTCTCTTACGAAAGTTGGGGAAATATGATGAAATTCAATAAAGTGACCAAGAGAGTCCATCACTGACCTTCTTCCATAAGTAAAATATATAAAAGATTCCCCCCTATCAAATTTTAGTCTCTATAGGTAAAAGTATTCTAGGAACTTGTCATGCACGTCCTTCGATGCTATGCCCTCAAACTACTCATCTTGGTCATGAATATCCCACCTGATCTTTTTTGGCCTTAATAACATATAATAATCCAACTTTAATATTTTCTTTAGAGGAGTCTTCAGATGGATTTCAATTGTCCAGACATACTCAAACTAGAATTAAGCTACCTCAGGTCCTCCCTCTCCATTAAATGTTGGAGGTTGTTGCAAATGGAACTCCCAATTTAGATCATATATACTCCTCATAACCCACCCTAATTCTCTTTACATGAACTAGATGAAGTGAGCGAAGTTACAATGGATCTTCTCGTCTACCCATTCACCCAGAACTATCGAGACCTCTTGTCCAACTTTTGGAGAAAAATTTCAAGAAATATCATCCTGTAATCCTACTAGCAAGCATTGCATGAGAGGAATATATCTATATTTCCAAAAAAAATCCTTAACAAATTTACACTATAAAGACTCATATAAATACATAACAAGTTATTCCAGAAACACTACACCATGGTAAAAACTATGATACTATCACTACACCTAACCATCCCTAATCAATGATGTGGATAAGATAGCATATATAACTATTCATTTTTATAATTTTTACATAATAAACCCCTTTAACCATTTAAAATTACCACATTTTCGATATTTTATCCATTAGAATTTCATTATTAGGGAATATTTCTTTTTAAATTACTCAAATATAGAAAAAAATCAGTTCTTATAACCCCCCCATATTTTTTTTCCAAGAATTAATAATTTTATTCATATCATATAAATCTCTATATTCCTAGACTAATGATTTCATGTATATTCAACACTCATGGAATACCGAACCATGACTAAAATTTCAAAAAAAAAACTTCACACATTAAGTGCATCAAAAAAGGTAAAATAACATCCAACATTAATTAGAAAACACTAGAAACAACATTCCCTCCATAGTAACATGGGTTTTCCCTCATACTTGGGTTACCTACTCCTATGAACGAGCTCATGACTAAGACGCGGCTCATTCCAGTCTCTTTTATATCTTTCAAAAATAATAAAACAATTTAAAAGAAAATAAAATCACCATTGATATAACTTTGTAGCATCCAAAATCGTTTGCCACATAGCACTGACCCAAGACAATTTTTTACATGACCTGAAATGTGGCTACCTATATTTTAGATGCTTCTGGTCATTAGAAATGTTCTGATATTTCACATAGGGATACATTACTGGAATTTATCGAATAAATAAAACTGAAAACATTATGGTAGAAATTACCAAGAAAATACAATATCCAATAACCAACAAAGGCCATGCATCAAATGAAGAATCCCAAAACTTAAAAAATGACTTTAAACAATACTAGTGGATATGTCATTCTATATAAGTTTAGATTTTTCAAAATAAAACTCAAAATGAAGACACATCCACAACTCCAAAGAGGGTCCTAAAATCTTGTATGGTTTCCTCATCCATGATCCATCTAGAATCCCAACTGAATAATCTATCATATTGATATTTCCTTTATTGTTACCGAAAAACATGAAATCTATTCCGGTACCAAACAATAGCTCGAGTACGGTGTGATTACAACACAGTAGGCCATCATAAATAATGGATAAAGAAATATATAGCTTATAATACTATATTGAATTTTATAAAGAATAAAAAGTAAAATTATGAATGTAATCTTGTTCCACATTTATTATTATTTAGTCGACCACATCTGTTCTTGAGTTCACGGTGACACCCAAGACAATCATACATGCTTCAGCCCATGTTGGAGTCTAAAACATACACCATACGCATTTTTAAATATATTCATTTATGGGAATTCATTATTAAATTATTTAATATTTCATTTTAGTTCCTTGGAGAATAATTCTAGGAACCATTATCACATATTTTTAGAGAATAAATCATGCATCATTATCTCGGGTAAATGTATTCTTAGTCCGGAACAAATATAATCATTACCTAGAGAGTCTATTTGGAACCAAAATCCCAGAAATATGGAGTATCAGTCGAGTACAAATTCACACTCATGCATCAGGATCCTAGAGCATAAATCTGGCCATCATTGTATAAGGGGTATTTATCTAATACCTAGACCACAATTTTCTAATTTAGAAATATAAATATATATATATATATATTAAGGTTCAACATCCATAACCCTTTTTATCAACCACTTTAAATATAATCAACCAATTCATTTTCAATCATAAACATGGCTATTTACTTTTTACACAGGAAACATCATGGGAAATACCCCATTAATCCATTTATTGTCAATTACTATATAACTCATTATCCCTTAAAAAATAACCTAAACAACCCTTGAAATCCTTTTATCAAACCATGCAATAAGGATTTATTTCAACTCCAAAAACCCACTATTCCCATTTTTACATTTTATAAATCATCATTTCAACGTTATTGGAACACCCCTTAAGATTCATTTATTTCTGGTCACATAATCTCCAATGGGTCTAATGGAAACTTTAAAGGGTATCACAATTTGGATTGGTTTAAATTTATTTTTTTTAATCAAAAACAAATTGGGAATGTGGGAAACATAATGGAATGATTTTAGGCATGTGAAACGAATCAATTCTATAGGAAAAATAATATTGACCACATACCTTTAGATCATTTAAGAAATCTCACCTATCCGTAGCCTATAATTCAATATAGAAACACAAAAATCAAAATATAAATGAAGATCCAGGATTGAAACAATTGATCAATATCTAATGAAAATAGATCCATTAAAGACCTATATCTATACCACCAATAAGGGAATAATTCATTCATCTATAAAAGGAGAAAATGATAGGAGATAGTGGAATCTAAATAATGAAGGAATAAAATAACAAAGGGGAGTCGATTTTCTTCCATTGAATCATTTATTTTCAAGAGATATAGTTTTAGAGGCCATGTAATCCTATAAAGATCCTCAATGAGAAGTGGAAAACAATTTAGGCTGAAATCAGGTGACTAGGGTTATAAAATATTGGTTTTTTAATTTTTTTAATTAATATTTTAAGGGTTTCAATTCCCACACACATAGTTTTCTGTATGGGTAAGACGGTGAGAATTAACCATCCCCCTTAACCGTGAACTCTATAAAAAGCTTCTATTTGCGTGCATGGTTAAACAACATTATTACTTTAACCATTATCAAATAGTATACCACCCATCTATTTAAGGGTTATGGGGTTAATTGTTTTCATTATCTGGATTTATTGTTTGAAAAACCATTCACAAACTGTGTGAAACCACTATATCTGATGGTGATGGGGCACATAGTTTAATGGAGAAAACAATATGGTTTTCCCTAATCGTGGACATCCCCATAAGATTCCATATTTTCCAAATTCACCTAAAATGATCCCAAGGCAAGACCCAATCAATGCATGATAAATACATGATTAATATAATACCTAAAAAAAGTAAGAGACATATCAATTAAGTTTAGGATCTTACTAATTAGTGATTTTTATAGGGATTGGATTTCCTATAGAACATGTAAGAAATGAGAGTCTTGTGGGGATGATAAAGTTTCTGGACCATGAGGTATATCTATTTAGGTTATGTATTATTGTGGTAAATTATTAACAGAGTTATAAATCAATTTCATGAGGAACCATAATATCGTTGTACCATGGAGAGGTGTTTAACATGTGGAACTATTTAGGGAATATATGTAATGATGATGACTCTCAGTATCTGACTTTCTATGGATATCATTCCATACCATGATCATTGTTCGATGATATGGGACGATTTATTTTAAGGAGTATACCATGATTGGATTAAGATTATAAGACTCGTTTTATTTAGTTTAAGGTAGATGTTTAGGGTGATGTTTTTATGGAACCAAACCAGTGGTTTTTTTGTTTTTCTATCAGTACATGGACACAAGCATCCATACTGTGTGATGTAAATTGAAATTACCAAATTGCAGTTTTAGATTGATGAGGATCCGGTAGAGTAAGTGTGTTTGGTCACTGATGACCATGATATATGGGTGATGGATCTATAAGGTTGTTAGTTTTGTGGAATGGTAGTGTTCATGGAAAATATGATGACATGTACAACAACGTGTGGCCTTGCATTAGGGAATATTATTAGAAGTGAGACTTTGGGTTCTGAGGATATTGGCCAACTGATGCTTAGGTAGGATGTCAAATTATTGACAATTGGGTGTAGAATAGTGACCTAAAATGATTTTGTATTCCATTAATAAATAGGTAAATCATGAATTAATTAGTTATTTAGATATTTTAATGATGATGGTGGAATTAATCAACACCACGATGTGAATTCCATCAAGCTTTTTGTGAATGGTTAGTGTAGTGGGGTGCCATAGAGGATTTTAATGCCTGATAAAGTGAAATGATTTAGACAATGGTTGAAACATGTAATTCATGGAATTTATGGTGTTATGAGGGGCTGGGGATGGATTTTCTAGGGGGTTTTTAGCAATGATGTTTGGTTGGGTACTTTTTGGGTCCATCCTAAACTAGCGAGTGACATTAAATTTGAACCTTACATTAGCGATATATGACCAATATGGTTCAAAAAAATTTTATAGAGATAGTTATCAAAGATAATATGTGTTATAGTATGGAGTTCTTAAGGAGCCATCTGAATACAAGTTGGTGAATTCAAGGGAAATTTGAATTTTTTCTAGAAGTTATGTCTGTTTTGAGAATCGGGATTTAAATCAAGAATTTCAATAGTTTGAACATATTTAAAATGTATTTATGGACGTTTTTAGATGACCATTAAGTGGATTTTTGTGATAGCGTGATCATTGGATTAGTATTTGTGTGTTGTTACTATAGATTCTTATTGTAGGTGATAGATCACATCATAATTTGTGCCATTATAGCCTAGTGTGTGTTGTGTAAGAATAATTTTTGAAGGATGGGAGAGGGTATCACTGAGAAGGAATGAGACCATTCTTTGAAACTTATATTTTTTATTTAATTTCTATAATTTCATAAGGATTAAGACATAGAAGGATGGGAAGATCTATAAGGGGTACTCATAGTGGGAATAATCACATCATAGATAGAGGGTTGGGCTATTAAGGGTGGTATTGAAATAATAGTATCATGTTACCCTAGTTACATAGTTACTCTATGTCCTTAGGTAATGGTTCCATGGTTGGCCTATGAGTGATGATTTTTCTATATTTTTTAGGAACTAAACCACAATAAAAAGTTTGGTATCATGTTTAAATCTCTTTAGGATTAACTACAGGGTTAGTTAAGATTAAATATTCTTCTATATAATAAGAAATATTTTCTTTACTAGGGGATAGTTATTCGAAGAGAACGTATACATCTCCCGGAAGGAAAAAAAATGATGTGTGGGATTTTTTATGAATTAATAAAGTTGTTGTACCATGAAGGGATTATTATGGGGATCTTACACCAGGAATCCAGGATAGCAGGGGATTGTTCCGATCGATGGAAGAGGGTTGTACTATAAATCCATAGCAAAATGGAGGGCACTACACTATGATAGGGAAGATCACACTGAATAATTAACAAGATAAGGTAGGATAGGTCGTTGTATCCGATGGTTTAGTGTTTTTTATTTTGTATTGTGGGTCGACACCACAATAGTGATCATAGTAGGAGAATTGTTCCCTAAAAATTGTTGTCATGTCAGATTGATAGTATTGGTATGTTTTTTAAATTGAATATATGAAATGTTTTTAATTCAATTCATATTAGAAGAGTATTTCCAATATATTACCAATATCCTTTCCAATATCCTTTCCTCTGTAACAATGAAATATTTTATATGTATTTACATTGAAATAAGCTTGATGTATTCAACATCTTTATTTGTATGAAAATCAAAGTATAAATGCACCCATGATATATTATACTTTTATAAACTAGATATTGAATTGGGGGGTTTGAATATAATTAACAACATTATGAAATACATATATAAATTTCATTCTATATTCAAAAGTATTTATGAATTCATAAAAATAATAATTATTATTTTTATGAAATCATTTAATGATTAAAAGGAAGAGTTTTTTGAAGAAATGTATTCTTTATGTGTTATGTATTTTTATCAAAAAAATTATATTGGTAAATATTAAAAAATATTTTCAATTAAATATATTGATAATATATTTGAATAGTTGAATAAAAATTCATTCATTATTTATCTAATTGTTTGGAATAGATATTAATCATTTAAAGGTAGAAAGAGTTATTTTCCAAAATATTATTTTCATATGGGTAGAGAGACTTTATACTAATAAATTAAATAAATCCTTATTGACAAATATATTAAACGAAATTTATATATTATATATTCACTAAAATATTTTAACTTTCATTTTAATGTTTTTACATGGAATGTAATGGAATAAAATTATTTTTATGATAAATGTTTTATTTTTCCAAAAATGTGTTTTTGTTCTGTTTTGTGAACTTGTTTTAAAATTTATTTCTTCCACTTATAGAAATTGAATTTGATAAAATATATTTTATATTTTTATATCATATTTTCCAAATTTGGAAATTATTTCACTATAATTTCTTGTTATAACTAATAGTAAAACAATAATTTGTTTTACATGGTTAAGGATAAAACATGATCACATGGGTCATTAAACAAAGAGATATGGGTAATATGTCATATAAAGATGTAAAAATTTTATTTTATAGATATTTATAGTCCCTATATTATTCTCTAATTGAAATATTTTTCATTTTTAATATTCTTACATGATAAATATGTAAATTATATCTAAATATCTTATGTAATTCCAAGTCCGTCTGCTCCCTCACTTATAAAAGGGAACTTTATCTCCACACATATCCACAAATATTAGGACCTATAAATCATCAAATACCTAACATAATCACATACAAGATTCATTATATATGTCAAAGATTATATTTTCTTCCACCAAGACTAATATATCTAGTCTTAAGGTGTAATCCGATGGAGGGATCTCAAAGAAGTGGTTTGAAAATTAATCAAGCTCTTTTGATTTTATTTCATCTTCCACGTTGGATAAAACAATTGTATCAATAATAACATAATTAATTTAGTAAAAATATATAATAAGATATTATAATGATGATTTAATAACAATTTCCAACCACATTTCCTTTTAATAGAAAATGAATATGTCCCAAATGCGTACGTGTGGACTACCGTCTCCATGTAGAGATATGGTTGATTTTCCATCCCCATCACTAATGATTGGTTATTATGATGGAATTAATTTTTATATATGAAATAATTAAATTATTACTTTTCAATAATAATAAGATATTATATTCCTTTTAACCATACTATATTTTTTAAAATGATAACACCTATCATGCATATGAGTGGGCTACCACTTCTATGAAGCGATGTGATCCATTTTTCATTTCTGGTTTACATGGTTTCAAATAATATTTTATTTAATAAATATTTTTTATTTAAATTTTAAAATAATTATTATTTATAGGTAAATTATTATATAAATTGACATTTTTTCATCCATTGAAAAATTGAAACATCACTCATGCAAACGGATGGGCTACCATTTTCAAGAAGTTATGTAATTCATTTTTCACCACTGGTTTATATGAATGTTGATAAACTTATATATTATGATTAAGTATGATACATGTTAAATGACTAATATTATTATTTTTATGAATCCTAGATCAATGTTCCAGGATAGTAGCTGCAAAACTGAATCATAGATAAAAAAATGTTATCACATGGAAATGAGGATTTTAATGAATAATTATTAACAAATAGGTGATGAAATATAAAAGTGGATCATATATGATATTATAGATGTTAATGGTTATTATATAGAATTATGAAGAATATAAAGTTATTATACATGATTTTCTAGTGCATGAGAATAAATTAATACAAATAATTAGGGTTCTTCAACTGGATATTTTTTGGTGGTGAAATGTTTGATGTTATGAACCTATATATGTTAATGAGTTTTATATACTATTTTTAAAAAATATTATAATATTTTTCCTTATTAATTAATTTTATTTAGTGTTATAATTAAATATATATCATCCAACGGGCTTTGATTCAATAGTTACCAAGGGGTTAATAGTTTAACATCTGACTTTTGTTTCTGTGAGTTTTATGCTATATTCACCACTTTTTTCATTCATATGGTGTAAATACATACCCATTTATATTTTATTTTATGAATCTATTTATATTTTGGGAATATATTTTTCAATTTTTTCTTATTTATTTCATGGGTTTTACGAATCAAAAGTGACCATAGTTCTAAGGTTTTTATGTTAAAATCACATTTTACTGGGATTGTTTATGATAAAATTTTTGATAATGAAATTATATGATCTATTTATAAAAAATATAATAGCTTTTATATAATGTCTTTATTTATGAAGATAAAATTTTCTCCATTAATTTTTCATTATCTTTGAAATTAATATATTAAAATAATATTTTTATTAAAAAATTGACTTTATTTTTCACTTCGACCAAAAATAATTTTCTTCCACATCCATATTATATTTGATATGGTTTGATGTATATTTTTTTCTATTACCCAATTATTAAAAAATTAATTTTTACCATTTTTAGAATTTATTAAAAAATTTGAAATGAATCTTATTATCATTTTTGGAATGGGTTTCTATTTATTTTTTACCAAAAAATTGAATGGAATATTTATTTGATTGTAAACTGAAAGAATTGATTTTTACACCATCATAAATAATATTTGATTTGAATCTTACATTAATTGGTTCAATGGATGTTTTAAAATAAAATATTTTCCTTAATATTTTATAAATTTTTAGATTTTAAATAAGTGATTTCATAATGAAAAGTAAATTTTCCTTATGAAATATTTCACTGATCTTTTAGTAGAATTTATCATCCATGAAGAAATATTTTTATTTTATGTCCCCTTAATTTTGGATATTATTCTACAATACTATTCTTATTCTTACATTTTATGGTTTATGATTATGATGATGATGATGAGATATTAGCGAAACCCATTTTATTTTCTTTGGGTTATGCTATGATGAAATGATAAATATTTTCATGATCATGTGCAATATATTTGAATAGATTATGATTTTTTGACCGGTGGGTCTATTATAACCCTATAATGAATTGGGTAATGATTAGTGTCTTATGAGATAAAATGGTAATCAATTGGTAATATTTTTCCCAAATGAGGGTACATATTAGGTTATCTTAAGTCCACATAAGGTACACAGATGGTTATCCCAAGCCTAATATGTGATGAATGTCTTGGTGGGTAGCCTTTCCATAATATTTCAATGATTATGATTATTCCAAAAATTATTACTTGATCATATTCCAATGTTATTCTATTATGGATAATGTTATTTGATTATATTATGATTCATTTCTTATGAAATTACATTCTTTAAGCCATAACTCGTGATTATGGTCTTTGAATTACAGGGTATGGTTTCCAAATATTATTCTCATTTTCTCATACCCTTATTCTCACGATTAGATAAATGTTCATTGAAATCTCCCATGCACACCCTTAAATGTAATTTTACCATTACATTTATTATATTTCCTTTTCTTTATGATACAAAAAAAGGTTTTATGTATGTTATGTCTAAGAAGGGTGCTAGTTGTAAGATCTTATTTGAATATGATATAATATTTTATTTATATGTTGTTTCTGTATCAAATTTTTGAATATAACTAAACCGTTATGTTTATAGAAGGGATAATAATTATATTTAATTAATATTAATCTAATAAGATATAATATTTATGTATAAAATGATTGAGTCACCTCAGTTAGTTTCAGAACAAGGTATAATTGTTTTTTCAATAAAATATTTGTAAACTTTAGTAATAACAATTAGGATAAGACCAGGTATTGGAGAAAATATTATGTTATGTTCAATAAAGGAGTGTATTTTTCCTTTAAAATACATTCATATATGGATACTATAAAATTAGTGTGGTATTTATATATATGCAAATCGGGGTAACATTTATGACAGGAAAATATTGTGTATTAACACCATTATCATCCATGAATAATTAGTGGGCCTAATAATGCACACCAATCTAGAAACACCAAGTGGATATGCTTCTATTTATTAAAAATTAAATTATAGATCATTATAAAGGATTTTAATAAATAATGACCATGGATGGAATTGGTTAAACCTAAGGTGTCATAGATTGAAAAGCATTTTTCATGATTTATACATCCCATGAAATATTTTTTATGATCATATAATTAATTACTATTATTATTATGTCTCATATAATGATTTCTGATTTTAGTTAATGGATCTAACTAGGAGGAACCATGTAAACTCTGAATGTGAGGGAAAATTCCACAAATTTATTCATGAGAAACAAAATGAAATGGGATATGGAATCTAAAAACATGTGATTATTCCTAACCAACTATCTTAATATATGATCTAGAAAATGAACATATTTGAGTATAAGAATGAACCAAACAATATAAAAATGGAGTTTCATGTAGACTATGAAGGAAATAAGATTTTTGTTCTTAAATGTCTAGAATGTTAAGAGAATCACCCATGTATATTTCTTTAAGGAATCGGAAAATGTTTTGGGTATATAAAAGAAGGATGTAAATAATGTAATTTATAGAGAAAATGATGATTTTGATGGAGGAAAATCATGTTTATCCTAACGTACCATTTATAGTTAAATTTCATATATATTATGATCTTGGAGATTATCGAAGTCGATAAACATATCCAATGGATAACACCTAGACCATGGAAGAACCTATGCTATGTCATTAATTAATGTAGAAAACGATGAATAAGAAACACTTATCCTCTACTCAGGATTTGGAGATTTCATTTTATAGTATTTAATAATTTTACCTATTAAAATATTATTTTTCTACATTTTTAACAATTTTATTAAATATTAAGCATTTATTATCTCCATATACATAGATACCTATTAAATTTATAGAATAATGAAATAAAATTTGATATACAAAATCATACTGTGGCCATATTTTTTGTGATTATGAATAAGAAATTCCAAGGGAAGTTACTTTGTTTGTTTGGGTCTTACTTCCAATTCATGGGGTATATTTATCTCAAATGGTTGGGGAGAAACTAGACATCAAATATGACAACCCTGCTTTTATTAAAAACATAAACATGATTTATTACATAAAACTTGACTTGATACAACAAAGAAGATCGAGAGTTTTACTGTATTTGGGGCTTATGATCATTATATAAAAACGTGAAACATGAAATACAACATTTTTATTGAAAAATTCCTTTACATGACCACTATATTCCCTCGTACTTAGCATTGAATGGGATAACCTGAGGAAATGCATAAGAAATGGGTGAGCTATAAAGCCCAGTAAGGGAGTACACATGGAATTACATGAGGAGTACAATAAATGTTAGAAAATAGGCATTTCAATATAGAATAAAATAAACATGAACATAAAGGCATGATAAATCATTAAAATCATAACATGGAAATGTGGGAACAACACTTAACATGGAATGAGCATGAGCCAAGGCTCATTACACATAGAGCATGAGTAAATCCTCATTGCACATGAAGCATGAGTAAACCCTTGTTGCACTTGAATTATCATGAGTAAAAACTCATTGCACATGATGTATCATGATACTATACTTTACCCAATGCATTGTAGCACTATAAGGGAGCACCCTTCTTAAACATTTCATTTCATGCATAAGTGTGCCACATGGATCAAAAAACATGGATTCATAAAACATAATCATTTATTCCACGAAAAATGAATGTGGAATTAATACATTAAACATTATAATCAATAAGTAAATGTGCATAAATGTGAATACCCTTGATGGAGAAATGGGCATGTTATTCACTACACAATGACATTGGAATAGAAAATCGGTGCGATTTCGGTAGCGTAATGGCATGACATAAGAATTCATAAAAAAATGGTTGATGAGAGAGAAATGGGTTCCTAATCATATTTACATATAATGGAAAGTATGTAGGTCATATAAATACATTTCCCAACAATTGTAATGGAATTTAGATTCATGATACAAAAGTATTTCTTGAATGTAAAAGAGGAGAGAGTTGTTCCTTTCAGAATTTTGGCATAGTAACGGGTGTACATGGGAGGCATTTAATGAGAGAGAAATGGGTCTCCCATCATTAAAACATAAATATTGAAGTATTGGGGAGGTTTGAAACCATACCCAAGCATTTATAATTGAAATTAAAAGGGCATAACAAATATGAAGAAAATTGGACAAAATGAGAAAGGAAGAAAAAACCCTTACTTGGAAGTGTGCATCCAAAGGCTAGAGAGAGGCTTGTGAGAGGCTTCTTGGGAGATTGGGGCACCTTGGGAGGATTCAATAGAGATTAGGTCAGAGGTTGGACGAACTCAAAGGGCTTTGAGTTAGGAGGAAGTGGAATTTTGGGTGGGTTTATATAGGAATGGTGGGGGAATACTTTATTATTTAGGTTTGGGTCCCCTTACATTAAATTAATCCAAACCACAAACCATCCAATGGTTTTTGCCCATGGTTTTTGGAAAATGGAAGAGGAAAACAAAATTTTATAATTCCAAATTACTAAATTCTTAAAATATTAGGGTTGCTTATATGAAGGTGAGTCACACTCCCATGGAAATTAATTTAAAAGGCAAGGTGTCGAATAAGTCTTCTGGGGTCCATTAATGTTTTGAAAAGTAAATCAAACAAACCCAAAATCACATTATGTTAATTTTAAAACTTATATTGACCAAACATAATGATTATAGTATTTTATTACATCACTATCATGTCATTATGATGTCATAAAACACATTATATATTTAAACGGTATTTAATTTTTACCCAAAAATTTGACTGTCTCAGAAAATTATGAAAAATTCACCGTTGGATAATTTCAACATCCTGATTCCAGAAATAACATTTATTTTATCTAAATAATTGTCTAAATATGTTAATTTTCACTTTTAAAATAAAAACCGACATTTATCGCAAATTCACGGGTTTTGACAGAAATGGCTTTCAAACATTACTAAAAATTTTAATTTCATTCATAAAATTATAAGATCATTTATATTTCATAAAAATTAATTTAATAATAATATTATTATTTTATTAAAATATTATTTAATTTATAAATACCTTAATTTAATAAAATAGATTTCTTAATTAAATAATAACTAAAAACACCATTTGTACATTAAAAACTATTTACAATGTATCAAAAATGACTAGAAATTATATTCATTATTATGTACAAAAGTAATGTACCTGAACATAATACTAATTATTTGTTACATAACCCCTTAAAACAGCCACATAAGACCTAAGGGTAAGGTTTGCGATGGTGACAGACTCTTGGGGTGGCTCAGATAACATCGCTCGAGTGGTAATTTCAATCAACTTAAACTTTTCACGTAGACGGTCACGTTAGAGCTTGACATGAAGAAGCTCAACTTGGGCTTGGTCAAGGGTGAAGCCCAAAAATGCCACATCTTTTCTGATCTTCGAAAAATGGGCTTCGTATGGGGAAATTCTACTGGATGAGTCCATCGATTCCTTTGACTGAGTAAAATGGATTTGTTAAAGTCCTATATTTATACTAATCATGTTATCACTGTTCAATTGATATATTAGCAACGGTCAAAATTCCTAAAATAAAACCAAATAAGTTGAAATTTTATATAAACATAAAGAGACATTTAATTAGATCAAGAGGAATTTCCATTAATGAAACTTTGGGTCGTTACAATATTCCCCCCTTATGAAATTTCTCCCTAGAAATTTTCCTTTTCCCGCACTAAAATAAATGTGGGTAACTCAACTTCATCATATCCTCTGATTCCAAAGTCTCTTCTTCAAACTTGTGGTTTCTCCAAAACACCTTGACGAGAGGCATTGTCTTATTTCGTAGAACTTTTTTCTCTACGATCTAAGATATTCACTGGTTTCTCCTCATAAGAAAGATCATCTTCCAACTGTACCACCACAGAAGAGAGTACATGTGAAGGGTCTGGTATGTACTTCCTTAAGAGGGATACATGAAAGACATCATGTACTTTGGCCATGGTAGGTGGAAGTGCTAGTCGATAGGCCACGACCACGACACGATCAAGAATCTCGAAGGGGTCGATGTACCTTGGACTTAAATTCCCTTTCTTTCAAAACCTCATGACCTTCTTCCATAGAGATATGCGTAGAAAAACCATGTCTCCAACTTTAAACTCAATGTCCCTCGACGGTTATCTGAATAACTCTTCTATAGACTCTGGGCTGCCTTGATATGCTGCTGAATGGTTTTCACCTTCTCTGCCATTTCTTCGACCATTTCTGGTCCAAGCAGCTTACGTTCACTAACCTCATCTCAACATGCCAGTGTTCTGCACCTTTTCATATACATGGCTTCATATGGTGCCATTTGTATTCTTGAGTGGAAACTATTATAATAATAGAACTCAGCTATAGGAAGATGTTGATCCCATCCTCCTTTAAAGTCCATTGAGCATGCTCTCAACATGTCCTCAAGTGTTTGGATAGTCTTCTCGGATTGGACATCAGTTTGAGGATGATAGGCCGTACTGAAGTTTAGTTTAGTATTCAGATCATGTTGAAGACTCTTCCAAAACATAGAGGTGAATCTTGGATCTCGGTCAGACACAATAGATAGTGGTACTCCATGAAACCTTACCACTTCCCTGATATATATCCATGCCAGTTGATCCAATGAGAAATCCTCTCGAATAGAAATGAAGTGTGCAGTCTTTGTAAGATGTTCCAATACAACTTAGATTGCATTGTTGCCTTTGGATGTCCTCCGAAGTCTGGTGACAAAGTCCATGGTGATGTTCTCCCATTTCCATTTTGGTATGGGCAATGGTTTCATCATCCCCTTAGACTTCTACCTCTTTACCTTAACTTTCTGGAACACCAGGCACTTTGATGTATATTCAGTGATCTCCTTATTCATATTATCCCACCAATAGTTTTCTTGGAGATCTCGATACATCTTTGTGCCCCCTGGGTGAATAGATAAATTTGAACTATGTGCATCATCCAAAAGTTCATTCTTCAGCTCTGGACTTGATGGAACACGTAGTCTTTTCCCAAACCTCACAATTCCTTCTTCATTAACATTAAACTCCGAGGATTTCCCTTTTTCGATAGTATCCACTTTTTCTTGAATTCCCACATCATCCTTTTGAGCATCCGTTAAACTTTCCAAAAGAGACGGTTGAGAAATCATTTGTGAAAGTATTGATGATGTTCCCTTCTCTATGATTCGCATGTCTATCTTCATCATGTCTAAGAATATTGGATCCTTCTCAATTCTAATCATTGATAGGATCATTGGATCCTTTCTACTTAGGGAATCTTCCACCATGTTCGCTTTCCCAGGGTGGTATTAGATTGAACAGTCATAATCCTTGATGAGCACTATCCATCTTCTCTGGTGCATATTAATATCTTTATGGGTGAATATATATTTAAGACTCTTGTGGTCAGTATATATCTCACATTTCTCCCCATAGAGATAATGCCGCCAGATTTTCAAGGCAAAGATCAACGCTTCCAACTCTAGATCATGCGTTGGATAGTTTCACTCATGGATTTTCAACTGCCTTGAGGCATAGGATATCACTTTATCATTCTTCATCAACACACATCCTAAGCCCTTCTTTGAAGCATCACTGAATACCAGAAAAATTTCCCCACTTGTGGGTAAAGTGAGCACGGGCACAGTGATAAGCCTCCTTCTCAACTCCTTGAAGCTTTCTTCTCATTCATCACTCCAATAAAACTTTACTCCCTTTCGATTTATCCTGGTAAGAGGGATGGACAATCGTGAGAAATTTCTCACAAATCTCCGATAATATCCAGCTAACCCCAAGAAGATACGGATATCCGTTACCAATGTTGGCCTCAACCATCCCTCAATTGCATCTGTTTTGGAGGGATCCACAGATATCCCATTACTTGTGATGATATAGACCAAGAATGAGACTTCCTTTAACCTGAACTCACACTTTCTGTACTTTCCATAGAGCTTCTACTTGCGAAAAGTCTCCAGTACAGTTCTTAAATCCTCCTCATGATCCTCCTATGTTTTGGAGTATATAAGAATATCATATATAGAGACTACCACAAATATGTCTAGGTAATATCTAAAGACTCTATTCATTAATTCCATGAATATTTCTGGAGAATTAGTGAGTTCGAAAGGCATTACTATGAATTCATAGTGCCCGTATCTTGTGGGAAAAGCAGTCTTGGGGATATCTTCCTTCTTCACCCGTACTTGATAATATCCTGACTGCAAGTCTACCTTGGAGAAGTATTGTGCACCATGAAGCTGATTGAACAATTCATCAATTCTTGGGAGAGGATACTTGTTCTTTACTGTGATTTAGTTAAGTTCACGATAATCGATGCAAAGCCGCATTGACCCATCTGTCTTCTTGACGAAGAGGACTGGTGCACCCCATGGTGAAGCACTTGGGCGTATAAACCCTATATCTAGATTCTCCTGTAGTTTTTTCTTTGGCTCTTCATGCTCTACAAAAGCCATTCTATATGGAGTCTTAGATATTGGTAAATTCATGGGTATAAGTTCAATTGAGAACTCAACATCTCTTCTAGGAGGAAGACCTGGTAGTTTCTCGGGAAACACTTCAGTGAATTCCCTCATAATAGGCATTTCTTCAAGGATCGTTTCTTCCTTGGACTCAATCATATAAGCCTGATACGCATTCTCATAAGGCAGTAATATCCATACTTGAGATGATGGTGCTAAAGAAGATTCATCTTCCTCCTTACACTTGTAAAGAATCGGGGGTCGATTCTCTATTTGCAGTGTGATTTCCCTCTCCCTACAATTTATGTTGGCTCTATATATGGAAACCCAATCCATGCCAAGAATTGCATCATATTCCACGAGAGGGAGTATGATGAGGTTCGCCGAGAAATTCAATCTATAGACTATAACAGGGGAGGACTTATATTCTTGGGATGCAATGATTTCCCCATTTTCCGTACTCAACAACATCTTTACTTCCATGATTTGTGGTGGTGCTGGGATTGTTCTACTAAACATTAGAGATATAAAAGAATGCGTAGAACCTGAATCAAAAAGAACATTCACTATTCAGGAATGAATAACTAGCATACCTGTCACCACTTCATTATCGGGGTTCACTTTGGCAGAAGTGATGGAAAAATCTCTTCCTTGCTGCCTTGGAGGTTGTTGGTTGTCTCCAAAAACCCTTGGATTAGGGAACTGATTTTCAAAATGACCTGGTTCTTTGCATTTGTAGCATTGGAAAATGCGTTGAGGTTCGAACGGAGCGTTCCTATCCTCTGTTGTAGTCGCGGGTCTTTCTTGCCGATAGTTAACAGCTAGGTTCCTTTCTCTTTCACACCTGAAGCATTTTCTCGTCCCCTTAAGGCAATTTCCAAGGTGCTTCTCTCCGTACTTTTGGAAAGTGGGGTGCTAGATCTTCTTAGCACGGTTGGATTTATCCATTAGACCACCAGCATTGAATTCCACCTTACGCTTCTTGTCCCCATGATACCCCTGTGATTCCTCGATCTCCATTTCGACCTTGAGGGTACATTAGACAATTTCCTCATATCTGTCGAAGTCACGGATCGCTAATTCTTTCCGCAATCTAGGATTTAGCACACCAAAGAAGCGGTCAACCTTGCATTCGGGGGTAACAACAATGCCAGAAGTGTATCGTGCAAGCCTTGTGAAGTTTTCCTCATACGCTCCAACAGATTCTTCATCTTTTTGCTTGAGGGAAAGGAAGCCTTTTTCCATCTTAAGCTAGAGGTTGCGCGGAAAATATTTATCGAAAAACATCTTTCGGAAATCCTTCCATTCCAACGCCTCGATATCCTCCTCAGGCTTCGTATTTTTGATCAACTTCCACCATTGAATAGCATTACACTACATACAATAACCCTCCAGGAGAACCTTCTCTTGTTCAGAACATTGAAGGATGGAGAAGATCTTTTCAATGGAGTTGATCCATTGTTCAGCGATCGTGGGATCGGATGATCCATTAAAAGTATGAGTCCTTTTCCTCATGATGCTCTCGATAACGACTTGTTCATTCTTAGGGGGGGGGGTTGAACGTTCCTCTTGACCCATGTTTCTATTCAAAACTTGAGTTAGCTGAGAGAGAAGCGTGACAAAGTTCGCGATTCCCGCTCCCATCTAATTGGGCATCTCATTAGTATAGTCATCACACTGATCTTCACAAAAGTTGTTAGCCTGAGTCCTATTACCGGCCATTGGCTGGAATAAAAGGAAAGTTAGGGGTAACACATAAAGGGTAATCCAAAGACAAAAGTTGATGAATTATAAATAATCTTTTATTTCCTTACTCATGATTCTATAGGCTTTGATCTAGGCTTTTCATGATCTACTTTCTAACATATATTCATAGGGGAATTTTTTTTAATTCCCTTAATAAGGGTTCATAATAAGATTGAGAATTTATCAAAACATATCCCCCAGGAGTGCTGTAACCAAGAGTGCAGCAAGGCCGATTGTCGTGCACCAATTCCCGTTTGAGTCTAGATCAAAGCTGTGTTTTTGGGTTTTACCCCTAGGATACATCTGTGCCATAGCTGCCTATACCTGCTCGTATCCAGACTTGGATGTACTTTCTTGATAACCCACATACTCAATACTCACCAAAACTTAGGGACATTTTTATTGTACATAGTCTTGTATCTAAGGCTTTACTAGGGTTTTCTAATCCTAATCCCATAAATAACTAAACCTATCCTCTGATACCAACTATGACAACCCTACTTTTATTACAAACTTAAACATGATTTATTACATAAAACTTCACTTGATACAACAAAGAAGATCGGGAGGATTAGTGTCTTTGGGGCTTATGATAATTACATAAAAACATGAAACATGAAATTCAACATCTTTATTGAAAACTTCCTTTACATGACCACTACATTCCCTCGTACTTAGCATTGCATGGGATAACCTGAGGACATGCATAAGAAAAGGGTGAGCTATAAAGCCCAGTAAGGGAGTACACATGGAAAAACATGAGGAGTACAATACATGATAGAAAATAGGCATATCAATAGAGCATAAAAGAAACATGAACATAAAGTCATGATAAATCATGATAATCGTAACATGGAAATGTGGCAACAACACTTAACATGGAATTAGCATGAGCCAAGGCTCATTTCACATAGAGCTTGAGTAAATCCTCATTTAACATAAAGCATGAGTAAACCCTCATTTAACTTGAATTAGAATGAGTCAACACTCATTGCACATGACGTGTCATGATAATATACTTTACCCAATGCATTGGAGGGCTATAAGGGAACACCCTTCTTAAAGATTTCATTTCATGCATAAGTGTGCCACATGGATCATAAAACATGGATTCATAAAACATAATCATTTATTCCATGATAAAAGAATGTGGAATTCATACATGAAAAATTATAATCAATAAGTAAATGAGCATAAAGGTGAATAAACTTGATGGAGAAATGGGCATTGTATTCACTACACAATGACAATGGCTTAGAAAATCGGTGCGATTTCGACAGCGTAACAGCGTGACATAAGAATTCATAGAAAAATTTTTGATGAGAGAGAAAGGGTTTACTCATCATATTTAAATGTAATGGACATTAATGAGGTCATATAGATACATTTACCAACAATTGTAATGGAATTTATATTCATGATTCAAAATTATTTCTTGAATGTAAAAGAGGATAGAGAAGTTCCTTTCGGAATTTCAGCATAGTAACGGGTGTACATGGGGGGAATTTAATGAGAGAGAAAGGGGTATCCCATCATTCAAAGATAAATAGGTTATTATAGTGGAGGATTGAAAGCATACCCCAGAATTTATAATTGAAATTAAAAGGTCATAATAATATGATGAAAATTGGCCAAAATGAGAAAGGAAGAAAAAACCCTTACTTGGAAGTGTGCTTCCAAAGGCTAGAGAGAGGCTTATGAGAGGCCTCTTAGGAGCTTGGGGAACCTTGGGGGGATTCTATAGATAGTAGGGAAGAGGTTGGACGAACTCCAAGGGCATTGAGTGAGGATAAAGTGGGAACTTGGGTGGGTTTATATAAAAAAGGTGAGGGAATTCTTTATTATTTAGGTTTGGGTCCCCTTACATTAAATTCATCCAAACCACAATAAATCCCATGGTTTTTACCCTTGGTTTTTGGGAAAGTGAAAAGGAAAAAAAAATTATAACTCCAAAGTCCTAACTTCTTAAAAAATAAGGGTTGCTTATGTGGAGGTGAGTCACACTCCCATGGAAATTAATTTAAAAAGGAAAGGTGTTGAATAAGTCTTGTGGGGTCCATTAATGTTTTGAAAAGTAAGAAAAACAAACACAAAATCACATTATGTTAATGGTAAAACATATATTGGAAGAACATAAAGATTATAGTATTTTATTACATCACTATTGGGTCGTTATGATGTAATTAACACATTATATATTTAAACGGTATTTAATTTTTACCCAAAAATTTGACTGTCTCAGAAAATTATGAAAAATTCACCACTGGATAATTTGAATGTCCTGATTCCAGAAATAACATTTATTTTATCTAAATAATTTTCTAATTAGGTTAATTTTCAATTTTAAAATAAAAACCGACATTTATCGAAAATTCACGGGTTTTGACAGAAATGGATTTCAAACCTTAATAAAAATTTTAATTGCATTCATAAAATTATAAGATTATATATATTTAATAAAAATTAATTAAATAATAATATTGTTATTTTATTAAAATATTATTTAATTCAAAAATCCCTTAATTTAATAATATATATTTCTTAATTAAATAATAACTAAAAACACCATTTGTACTTTAAAAACTATTTAGAATGTATCAAAAATGACTAGAAATTATATTTATTATTATATAAAAAAATAATGTACATGATAATAATACTACTTATTTGTTACATAGCCCCTTAAAACAACCACATAAGACCTAAGGGTAAGGTGTGCGATGGTGGCAGACTTTTGGGGTGGCTCGGATAACATCGCTCGAGTGGTAATATCAATCAACTTCCACTTTTCCCATAGTCGGTCACATTCGAGCTTGACATGATGAATCTCAGCTTGGGCCTGGTCAAGGGCATAGCCCAAAGAAACCACCTCTTTTCCGAGCTCCGACAAATGGGCTTCGTATGGGGAAACTCTGCTGGATGAGGCCGTCACTTCATTTGTCTGAGTAAAATGGATTTGTTAAAGTCCTATATTTATACTAATCCTGTGATCACTGTTCAACGGCTATATTAGCAATGGTCAAAAATTTTAACATAAAACCAAAGAAGTTGAAATTTTATATAAACATAAAGAGAAATTTAATTAGATCAAGAGGGATTTCCATTAGTGAAACTTTGGGTCGTTACATCAAATATATTCCTATTGTTTGAGATTTTGATAATATATTTGATAAATAATTTCTTCGTTCTCCACTGAATCATGAATTTGATATTTCAATATAACTAATACCTAGTGCTACACTAATTTCATGGAATACATATAGAATGACTGCAATTGATTTTTAGGAATTAAAGAAGAAACTATTTGAGAATATTGATAAGGGGTTCATTTATACACATGCATCACCATGGGATTCATGAGTGAATTTTATTAAGAAGAGATATAGATAAATGATAATATACACTAATTATTGGAAACATAACAGGTTCATAATATAGAATATCTATCCAATATCCATTATTGGGGATTTTTTTTCAATTATTAAAAAATCAAAAAAATCAAACATTAATCCTTTAACTAGATACTATATGTTTAGATTCAAAAGAGAATACATATACAAGAAAACACCATTACATGGTATAATAAATATTAATTTATAGTGATTCCATTTTTTCATAATAATACCCCTTCCCTCTTTATAGAATTAATTTATTATGTCTTTCAAGATTACCTTTGTCAATTTGCATTAGTCTTTGTAGATGATATTCCAGTATATTTCAATACCAAGTAAGAGGATGGAGATCATTGGAGGATTTTTTAAAAGATACAAAGAAGAAGAATATGTATAGAAAATTTACCAAGTGTGAATTATGGATACAAAATGATTCATTTCATACTCATATAATCTATAGAGAGAGTATATCATTTGATCCATCGGCAATAAGAATTATTGGACATTGTCTCAAACCAACCACTTTGACTGGGATCCATATTTTCCTCAGATAGGATGGATACTATCAAAAAAATTTAGATAATGTATCATGTGAATATAATCAACTCAACTCATCAAGTCACAAGTTATCCAAGTTCCTTTGTAAAGTTGAATGTGAATAAATTTTCAAGGAACTAACACGAAGGATCTTCATTACGCCTAAACTCGTACTACCCTATAGAAGATATGGGTTTTTAACTTATAATTATGTATGAAATATGGTGATGGTATGTTTTCTTATGAATAATTATATGGTTATATCTTATTCCTCCTTCCAAATGATGGTTTATGAGAATAATTACCTAAATAATTCCATAGAGTTAGCAATAGTAATCTTTTAATTAAAGATATAGTGGCGTCATATTTATAGAGAATGGTGTGGAATATATTCTGATCATTAAAGCATAATGTATACTTTCACATAAAAAGAGTTTAATGTGCAATATAAAATTTGGTTTTATATGATTAAATATTATGACTTCCTAATACTTTTCAATGATGAGAAAGAGGACATGGTTGTTAATGGTTGGATTAAAAACAATCAGGTCAACTTAGCTAAGTTAAGAATAAAAAAGATTAAATATTTATAGATTTTCATCAGAAGGACCCTCAAATATTGATTGAAGGAGAGAAATATTATTTGCCTCAAATGAGTATAAAACCATTTATCCATGTAAAAATTAAAAAGACAAAAATGAAGGTATAGATATATAAAAGAAGAAAGAGAAATTTTTCCGACTTCAACATTGAATGTGATGAAGTGGTAAGGTTATGGAACTGAATAATAGATATTTTAAATCCAAGACTCTAAGATAGGGATATTTTTAGAAGCACATATCTCATCATTCTCTATTTATCATGGATGTATGGATATGGTTAAATATTTGAATGAGATTTTCTAGGGGGACAACATAATGAGATATATTTCAGAGTAGGTAACATGGTGAATGGTATATATTCCAATTAATGTTGAGAGATATAATTCTAAGTGGATGATACAACCATCACACCAACCCAAATTAAAATGGGGAAAAGCATTATGGAATTCATCATCAGACTCCCCAAAATAAATATAGGGCATAATGAAATTTTTGTTGTAGTTGATCACCATATGAAGTAATCACACATCAATAATATTATTTAAGATTTATATATTGATTAGATTTCCTGGATACACATTAAATTTTTCTAAAGTATTCATTTATTAGCCCTTTATATTATGTATGATTGAAATCTGAGGTTTACCACAATGTTATTTCAATGACTTCAATAATCTCTTGATATAGAGTTGTGTTTCAATACATCATATCATCATCAGTTATATTATATGTATGATAGAAACATTAAAACCTTTAATCATATTATAATTTCTAGTTATCTATATTTTTAAAGTGGATTGTGTCAATTCCTTCTTATTATAAAATTCTATTATAAGAATAGATTTTACTCCAGAATTCAGATGTTTCCTTACAAATCCCCCTATCAAAGAAAGTGAAAAAAATACAATTTATTAAGATAAAATGAGAAAAAGAAAGTTATTGGGTCCTATTCTAGTTTAATAAAATCTAGATAATGATAGACCCATTCAACATCAAATCATGGTATCTCATAGTCGACATAAGAGTTATGCCGATAATTTTTGTTAAAATTTAGAATTTAATGTTGTTGAGAATATATTATAATGAATTTCTCCGTGGAATAACATTATGATATTACTAAATAAGGTATAGTAGATCCATTGGAATATTTTCCCTTTTAATATTCTTGATAGAGCAAGTATTTTGGCCTATCTCTTAGTTCTTACACCGATTCTCACTCAAATTCACACTGTGTTCCATGCAAGTCTTATACGGAAGTAAATAATTTATCAGTAACATGTACTGAACTCAATGGTCATACCACTAGATCATGATATTTATAATGAACAAAAACTATTATAAATATTATATCATAGAGATAAATTGATATAGAACATGACTACTCACATGATTAATGTTCTTTAGAGGAATCAATAAAATTAGGAAGATACATGGGAAACTGATAATGTGGTAAAGCATGGATATAATTATTTAGTTTTATCTAGTTGATGAATTTTCAATGTGTAAATTAATTTTATGTTGGGTAGAATATAACACCCCAATATTTTATATGTATTTATTTTTAATAAGAAATAAGTATTTGATAACATTCTTTTCAAATAACCCCAAGTCTAAATGAACCCCTGATATATTATAACAGTATAACCTTTTAATTGGAATGGGGGGTATAATTGGGAATAACCAAATTACGAAATATATATTGAAATTTGTTTCTAAAATCAAATTTATTCATTTATTCTTAATAAACAGCCATTAATTGTTTAGTGATATCATTTGATTATTAAAAGATTTATTTTTCGAAGAAATTTATTTTTCAACATGTTATGTATTGTAATTTAAAAAAAATATTGATCCCTTTTGAAAAAATGATTCAATGAAATATATTTAAAACAAATATAAATAAAATTATAATCATGCATGCATTAGTTATCTATTATTTTGGAAGGGAGACAAAATCATTTAAAGGTAAATAAGAGTTATCTTTCAGAAAATTGTTTTAATATACACAAAGAGTTTTTATCTTAGTAAATTGAATAACTCAATATTTATTATGGTTTTTAATTAAATTTATAGATTATAAATTCAGTAAAATATCATAACAATAATCTTATGGTTTTTACATTAGATTTTAATGATGTAAATTCTGTTTTATTCTCATAGATGATATTTTTTCTAAAAAACAATTTTTATTGTGTTTTGGAGGAATATTTTAAAACAAATATCTTCAAATTATATAAATTGAATTCAAAACATTTATTTAATATTTCGAATTTTAATTAATAAAATTAATCATTCGACTATAATTTTTGTACATAATTATTTGTAAAGACCATATAAATTTGTTAGCACAATTAATGTTAAAACATGGTTTATCGCGGGGAGTGTTAAACAAAGATATAATGGTAATATTTCTAGATAAAGGTTGTCATTCGTACTTTATAGAGATATTTAGACCCAATATAATCTCACCATTTAATAGCTGCCCATTTTTAATCATTATCCATTAAAAATACATTATTTATATTTAAATATTTTATGTATTTAAAAGTGCATCCCCTTCATCACTTATAAAAGGGTACCTTATCTCCACAATTATTCACAATGTTTGAACATTATATATTGAATAGTACCAGCCCAAATATCTTCATATCATGATAACCTTATTTATAGTTCCTGTAACACCCCGAGATTTTATGAAAAATATTCTTTTTAATTTCATTAATGTCCTGTGTTGTATGCTACACCAAAAGGAGCTTGCACAACACGCATCCTTGACTTTCCTTGCATTACACGCATTCGCGACCTTCCTCGATAGCGTGTGTAGTATGCAATACCGAGTTTCACTAAACAACGATATGCTATTAAAATATTATAAAAACTAGCCATTATGAATAGTAATAACCACTTTTTTAAATTTTGTAAATTTTATTTTTCAAAATGGACTTCATTTTTGGATTCGGAATATCGAAATTATCTTAGGGTAAAATTTTGGTACTTTTCAGATAACTTTCATTTTCTGATGAATAGTGAAAATTACTAAATTATAATTAAAAACCAACTTTTTAATAAAAATAATTAATAGTGATAAATTATTAATTTTAGTGGTTTTAAAGTATATTTAGAATATATGTTTACAATTTAATACAATTTTGTTCATTGGATGTAATTTCACATTTAAACCAGACATAAACAATTGTCAATCTTTTGATAGTTATTAACTCTTAAGAACACGCTATTTGTTTTGATGACGGGAATTAATTTTTAAATTAATTAATGAAACTGATATGTTTTTTATTTTGTAAAATAGACATCATTTTTGAGTTCATAATATCAAATATATCTTAGGCTTAATTTTTGTTAGTTTTCTGGAAACTTTCATTTTTTGATTAATAGTGAAACCACTAAGTGGTAGTTAAAAAAATGAATTTTTAATAAAATTTAATTTTACCACTTCTATGAGTGGAATTTCAAAAATCCGAGAGACACGGTTGATGTCAGTAAGTAAAATGTGGTTCAATGAGATGAAAAGATTTTTTGGTGAATAGTAAATTTTTACTTTTTTCCCACTATTAAAAGTAAATAGGGTAATTAAGGGTAAAAATGATATTATTATTATCCTAACAAACGTCCTAATTCTATTGGATAATTGTAATTATACCCAAAACAACCTTAGGAATAAAATATGACCATTTAGGCCCACTTGGATTAGATTAGGACATTTATTATTAATTTATTTAAAAAAGGGTTAAAATAGTTAAAATCAAAGCTTAATAAGTATATCGTTTTTAATATAGGGTTATACATAAGATAAATTCATCTATAAATATTCATCAGAAATATAAACATATTTCATACATAATGATATTTTATTTGTAATTTTTAGACATTAAATAAGTTATTTTATTTATGACATAAAGATGATGCATTAATTATCTTATTAATAAAATATTGACATAATTGATGTTATAAATACACAAATGAATATAATTTGAGACTTTTTATGAATTACACTAACTTTTTAGGTTAATATGACATGTTTTTATTGATTTAATTAACTTTTTTAGAACTAATCATTCTATTATGATTTTCACAAAAATCAATTACTAAATAGTGTCAAAATTGACATAAAATAGTTTTTTTTTAAAATATTATATTATTAATTGTTATTTTATTCCTAAAAATATAAGGATCAGCAAAATGACTTATATAAGGTTATATATATTAATAATAAACAAAATGGGGTTCATTTGGCTTGTAATAGTATGTTTATTAACCTTATTGTGTAAGAACACAAAAAGACACGGTAAAAGTAAAATTATCTAACTTAAAGGTAAATATAAATGATAAGGTTAAAATAGGAACCTAAACTTGAATAAATTATATTGGATGAGAGGATTTCGACCTATCCCCACCTTATCTTCTAAATAAATCAATTTGGAGCTATTTAAAACCGAATTTGGCTTTATAATATAATAATAGTTTTTGTTATTCCAAAGGTGCCCCTCTCCTCCCTTATAAAAGGGCACCTCCTCCCTCTCTTCCTCACACCACTTTGAGCCTTCAATCTCGACCAACCCCTGAAAAATTCTCTTCTCCACTTCCCTAGAAACATCCTAGAGGTCCTGGTCTTCTTCAAAGACCAATTTTAGTGCCCTAAGAGGAGGACTCAAAAAGGCGCTTCAAAGAAGTGGTAATGTCCATTACCGATTCTTTCAACTTTGTTTCTTCTTCAACTTATTCTTATTAGGTTGTTTCATTATTAAGTAACAACATCAGTATCACTAATATACTTATATGTTATTATAAGTATGAAACAACCCTATTTCACTATCTATCCATCCTACGGAAAACAGAATCACCGCGCGTGCGTACGTACGGAATATCGTCTCCACGACGTGGTGTAATCTATTTTCCACCACCACCTTACTTGGATGGGTATAATGGTGTAAATAATAACTATATATGATTATTGTAAAGTGATATTGATTCTGAAATAGTATACATACACTCCAATACAATTCCACGATCATAAGAATGATATCATCGCTCGTGCGTACGTACGGACTACCGTCTCCACGACGCGATGAGATTCATTCTCCATGTTGACCATTCATGAATGATTATAAAGTATATATAATAAGTAATCATGAAATATTTTTCATAATAATCATAATGGAATTATGTGTATATATATGTATGTCATCTTCTTAATTCCATTCAACTCAATAAGGAAACGAAAACAGCGTTCATGCGTACGTACGGCCTATCGTCTCCATGAACGGTGTATTTCTTTCCATTTACTATTATATTATATATATGTATATTATGAATATATAATATATATAAATCATGTTTTATATTATGGAATTATTTAATCATGATCTAAGTAATCATATGAATAATTACAAGTAAAAACATGGACGACAAATGAAACGATTTTAACCAAAACGCTCTTTAACATGGAATTTACAAAAGAACTGGTAATATAAAGTCATAAGTGAACCGTATATGATATCATAACAATTAATATGATTATGTAATAATTAAATAACATTATTTAAATCATTATACAGGAGGTTCGGACACTTATAAAGCAAATCGGACCTAAGGTAATGGAAAATATCACAATCTCATTTTATCCGAGATTGTTTATACTTTGGTATTTACTGGTGTGTATTTTATCATCCACATCCATGTTTCCTCGATATGTAATATTGTTTCCATCCACCTACAATTTCTTAAATCCAATTTTACCCTTTGGTGAGTTTTTAGTAATGAAAGGAATCTTTTGTCGTTTTTCGTACGAGGTAATTTTTGACTTTTCCGAAAAAAGTACGAGAAGAATGTTTTTTTAACTTATACGGTATGAATGGATTTTTAAAAACATTATTTCCAAGAAGATTCCTTTACATGTTTTCAAGTTTATTTTTAATCAACTTCTTTTAGTTTAAAATTGTATGACATGTTAAGAAAGGAAAATGTTTTTGAAGTAGAAAGGATATTTTCCTCAAGAATGGAGTTCAAGTGTTTTATCAAAATTATTTTCCATATAAGATAATATAGGGTTATATTTCTATCCCTATAATTACATTTATTTGATTATGTTGTGATGGAATTATTTTTATGAATTCATTTATCTTATATGAATTGTTTTATGATGTCATGTTGTTTAGGAATCCCATTTTTATTACATGGGTTATGCAATGATGTATGATTTATGATTTTGTGGAACACATAAGAATGGTATAATTATGAGATGGGTGGGACCTATATCTCCCTATAATTCATTGGGTAAATATTTTATATCTCATGAGAAATACATGGCTAGAACGGCAGGTTAAACCGGTTCATTGAAACAGGACTGAAACGAGGAGTGAACTCGGTTCAGAAATGGACTTTGTCCACTAAGATAGTCTTGGAAATGAGTCTTGACTAATAAGAAATGATTCTCTATGATTATGTGTGTATTCCACAAAGTTTCATGTTTTATGTTATGATTGTTGGGATTACATTTCACTACTATGATTTATCCCATGTTATGATATTATGATCTGTTTTGCAGGTTAAGATTTCCAAAATGTTATGTTCTTATGAATATGATGTGATTGATATTTCTTTTGTTTACCCTTATTGAGCATTTGATCTCACCCTTTTATCTTTTCTTTTCCCCAGGATATAAAGAAAGGTTTTAGGTAAGAAAAAAAAGGGAAGATCTTTATGGGAGATGTTTAAGATCTTTCACCACGATTAGAAGATTATATTCTGAGTTTCCAAAGACACTAAACCATTACGGTCCTTGTGTGTGTGTTTTTTTAATGTACTATGTATTCCACAAAAGTAATGTAATGTCCATGTACATCAAGATTAGGGTCTCTACAGTTCCCCTATTTTCTCCTAAGAACAATCATTAAAGGCTTGAGTTGTAAGATAATGGAGGTGTCTTAGATAAGAGGTATAAATATTAAACAATCTCTTCTGATTATATTTATTATTCAAACATATATAAACACATTATATATGACATAAAATTATTAATAAAGTACATTAAATATATTGATATATTTTTATGGTTAAGTAAGAAACATTTCCCACCTGATTTCCATCAAATGTAAATTGAATGTATTTCTCATTCTAATGTATGGACAACCTTATCAATATTGAGACATGGTTCATTTTCCATCACCATCATTCATGGATGGATATTATGATTAATTTAATGTTTATAAATAAATTATTGAAATAATTATTATTATGTAATTATTATATATTATCTAAATTTTCACAATCCCATTTGTAGGAAAATGATAATGTCAATTGTGCTTATGTGCGGACTACCACCACCATAGAGTGATGTGGTTCATTTTTCTTTTTCGATTTATATAGATAGTAATAAATATATATTTAATTAATATAAATTATTTTTCAGATATATTAATTATTCTAAAAATTTTATTTATTATTTATCTTACTATCATTATGTAAATCAAAAAGTGGTAACATCACCCGTGCGTACGTACGGTCTACCACCTTCCTGAAGATATGTAATTTATTTAATCACCGATATATATGAATAGTTAAAAAAAATATATCATTATTAAATATTATACTTGTAATATGAAAATTAGTATGAATATTATGGAACCATGATCATTTTCCATGGAATATAACTACCAAACAGAAACATACATGAAAAACAAAATGTTCTTCACCTAGAAATATGGGTTTTAATAATGAATTGTTAATAAACTACATTTTAAATGTTATAAATAGATAATATTTTTAATTTTAATTATGTAAATGGTACTTTTATTGAATTATAGTAATTATAAATTTATTATATCAGGGTTTATAGTTATTATTAATCAACTCATTTAGAATGTAATGATTCACTGTCTTATTATTGATTCAGAGAGACCTTTTTGATATTATGCACTGGTTTATTTTTATGAGTTATATATAATTATAGATTGAAACTTTATACAATTTATCCATAATAATTATTTGTATTTAACGTTATTGACCAAATTATTTCATTCATGGGGTTTTAATTCGAATGATACTTAGGTGGCAAGGTGTTTTGGTCTTCATTTTGATTCATTAAGACATATGTCATACAAAATATATCTTTCTTTGTTGAGTTATATATACCACCAGAATTATATGTTTTATCATTAATATATTTAAAATAATTATATTTTATTTTTCATTTGATGTTATTTTTTTCATGGATGTTATGATTTAAAAGTTACCAAGGTAGTAAGGTTTTTATGTCACAATATCATTTAATGGGATTATTTATGCATAAATTTAAAATGATAAATTTATATTTATATAATATATCATTAAAAAATATCCCAATATACCTTATCCTATGATTATTTTCATTTATTACATGTTTTCTTTTCACATTAATTTCTATTATTACTCAAGATATTGAAATAATGTTTTTCATAAAAACCAAATATATTTCCCTCTTCCAAAAAAATATTTTTATTATATATAAATGTTTTATTTAAACGTTTCGAAGAATTATTTTTACCAACAAATATTTATTTTTAACAAATTTTTACTGATTTCTTTTTTTTTATATAATATATTTGAAAGATAATCATCATCTATTTTCTAAAGGAGTCACTTTTATACTTTTTCTAAAAAAATGGAAGGAATGTTTGTTTTAATATACACCACATGAATGGATTATTCCACCATATTGAATATTATTTTATTTTTGGATTCATTTACCAGATTACATGGTTCTCTTAAATAAAATTATTTCCATTATATTTTGGAAATTTTTATATTTTAAATTGGTTATTTCAAAAAAAGGTTATTTTCGACATGAAACTCATTAGTGATCTTTTAGTGGAATTTTTCATCAATTAATGAATAATTTGATGATACTTAAGTTTAAATGGAGATATTATCCTATGATATAATCCTTATTATTTATTTGGTTGGTTAATGATTGTGATGATGAAACCTGTTTTCCTTTCCAAGAGTTAAGATAAGATAAAATGATAAATGTTTTTATGATATTATGGAATACATATAAATGAATTATGATTATGTGATGGGTGGTTCAACTACATAGCTTCAATAACATCGGTAAGAATTAATTTTTTATGACATAAAATGGTACATGAGAGGTAATACTGATCCCAAAATTGGTTATAGATGAGGATATCCAATCCCAAATTAGGTACTTGGGTGGTTGGATTAAGACTGACATGTGATGAATTTCTTAGTGGGTAGCCTTAACATAATATTTATATGATTATTGTTATTCCAAAAAAATTTACACTCTTCTATGACATGATCTTATGATACTGTTATGCTCCAATGGATTAGGTTATTTTATTCCTTTATGATTGATGTTTTATGAACTAACATGATTTAAGCTATGACTCCTGATAATGATCTATGTATTAATGGGTATGGTATTCAATTTTTTTGATCATATTACAATATATTTATTATTAATTTTTTCATAAATGATCATTAATACCTCTCATATTTACACATACTTGGAATTTTATCTCATCCTTTATAATGATTCATTTTACACCGGATATAATGAAAAATTTTGAGTATGATATATCTAAGAAGGGTGCTAGTTTTGAAGAAATTATTGGGAGATTATGTAGACGATTTAATTACTAGTTTTTTATATATCAATGATTCCAAATACACAAAACCTCGATGGATATAGTGTGGATCACAATGTTACCTAAGGAATATTTATCAAATAATTGGTAATATTTTTTGTTTAAAATTCTTGTGTTACCTCATACTCCCTCTTATTTATCTCTACCAAAAGGAGACATCCCTCATTTTTTGCATGTATTTGACTATTTTTCATCATATTTTATAGGTAGAGTTAATTATAAAAATCATCTTCGATATGGCCCCTTTTTCAATAATTTCAATATTTTCACATCATTTTTTATCTTATTTATTTATTTTATTAGAATTTGGAGGAAAATTATAATTTGATCTGATTCATCTAACGATCATTGATAACGGAATTGTAATGGACCAAGACCGATGGTCCATAATTTTTTTTCCTAGAGTTTATAAATTTATTCATGCTTCAAGTTATATGGGATCGCATAGATGGTATTTTGTAGATAATAATTAAATTAAATGGGATATTTATTTACCATTTTAAAATGGATATGCCTTAATGGGACACTAAATGGATCCCAAAATTGTGGGACTTAATGCTACAAATAATGATGATCACAAGGGTTGTCTTATATAATGAGGAACAAGATAACTAGAACCTTTTAGACAACCCCTTGTAAATTAAAACATAATTTACCCTGGGATAAGTTCCTCATACCCCTTTATGTGGGAAATTGTGTTGGATTTGGAATGTATGGATTAGTGGTAAGCTCTATGAAACTAGTAGTTACCTTATAGATTCTGGGCTACTGCATTAGTGTGTGGTGTTAGTATTCCTCATATACTAGTTTTTTTTGTATTTGGGTGGGTATACTATAAAATAGTTTTATGGATAGGTTGGGTGTAATAGGACAGAGTTATATTAACCTGTAAAGTGCGGAGGTATTTATTCCATCCTGTTTGTGTTTTTCTTATATTATTGTAATTTTGTGGACAACTAGGTCATGATGTGATCATTGATATGTTTGAGGGATGTTATACCCCTTGAGTGATGGACATTGACCCATGTGCTTAGAAATGGACTAAGGGAAATTAAGAGGTGTTTCATAATTATGTTGCAACATAGAAGACATTATAGGCACTGTAGTCTCATTTATGAAAATAGGAATATTAAATTTTTTCTAAAATAGTTATATATGTGAGTAAAATTTTTGTTTTAATGTGTTTAATATTTGGGAGACTGACCTAAAATGAATTGTTTCTTGGTGTTTGGTGAATTTCCAGCACATATGACCTCGTTATATATGTGTTTTTCTAATTTTTTATAATTACCTAAATATTTACCAATAAAATATTTTTCATTATGTGAATTATTTTTCTTGATATACAAATTGTTTTGTATTTTTCAATAACAAAGAAATTCATGGATACCATGGTTGTGAGAAGTATTGGAAAGTTGGGTTAGGCACTACACCAACCCAGAATATGAAGGAAATGATGGAACATGTTATGTGTTATGGATTAGAAACTATTCAAATCACTATGGGCTTTTGATATGGGTATGGAGATCAGTCCAACCATGGGTAATGGATTTGAGAAGAGTTGGGTGCCATACCAACATTCTCTGGATGGATATTTGGGTTGGGAAATCATGCCCAATATGATATGTAATTTTTATATGGTCTGAGTTGGGGACCCTGAAAACTATTTCCTATGGATGATAACAATGATATCACTAATCTAAACCAAGGAATGTTTTATATAATATTACATTATGGTAATGTTCCATTCCAAAAAATGATATTGGTGATATGAGGGGAACTTTTTTGAGGTATCAATTCCAACCCATTCTACTAATGGTATGATATTGTGTTAATGATGGGAATAATTTAGACCCTTTGTGATGGTGATTTGAAATGGTATAATTAGTGGTCCACATTCCAACAACTAGTATTGATATGTGACAGTTTAAGGCCTGAATTTTGCATCGAATGAAGTATAAATGGTATGTTATTAGTTTCACTATTGGAAATAAGGATAAAAAATAATTTATTACATTTTTCATTATTTTATATTTCATGTTTTTCGGCGCATTCACTGTATATATTGGTTGTTTTTGGAACACTATTCTTGTTCTCTTATAGAGTATTACTCACACCTAGCTTGGGATTCCCTATAACTTTGTTACATGGGAAGATATTATGATTAAAATAATTGGTAAGGTAGATAAATGACGTATAATGGTTGATCTTGAAAAATTATATGATTTTAGGATATGTTTCCTAGTTGGAACTCATATCCTGGTGGCAGTTATTTTTCAATTTTGTTTCTTTTGGTCTAGATTGTATTTCATCTTCCCAGGAAAGATATTATTAGAGTTTTCTTAACATGAGTGTCCTTTAGATAGATCATTGTTTTATGGTATGTGGTTTATTATTTATATTAAGTTTTATCTTTGTTTAATGGTGTATTTTTTATTTTTTATGTGATAATTGATTGCATATTACTTCTACAGTGTTTTATGTCTAATTGTATCAGAGGGTATAATTTCTATATTATTTCATCATAGAACTTCACTATGAGTCGAAAACCTATGTTGTAATTAATTCCAATGTTCATGTGGTTTCCTTTTATACTTACTATTGAGTGATCTAGTGAGGGATGTTAAATATATTAGGTTACCCCTGATATAATTAATGAGGTCTCATACACATCTAACCAATGTAAGGGGGCCTATAAGTATCTCAATGGAAATCCTTATAAGGATTCATAATAACTAAACCAAAATAACTATAATTATAATAGAATATACCAATATATAAGTGATCATATTATACAATACCAAAATTGAAAAAACATGTCGGAGTAATTTCATTTATGGTCCAAGAAACCCATTTCGACTAACCATTAGTATGAGGTTATATACCATAATTAGCATCACATACATACTTAAGGAATATGGATGAATTTATAATGAAATTAAGTAAATTATGGTTTATAATTTACTAAAATATAAATCTACATTTTATGAAACTATAATTCCATTCATATATTTAATTTCACAATATCTTTCATAATCAACATCTCTTAAATTTCTAAAACATAAGCATACAAGGTTAGTCAACATATTACCACCCATATCACAAAAAAAAATATTCAAATATATCATCATCTAAATCAAAAAAAATATATTATAAAATTTTATAACTTCAAAATTATGATAATCATAGGTTGAAACATCATTACATGTCATTAGTGATCTATATTCACTAATTTATTATGAAGGTGCTGAGATATTAACCATTATATCTCTTCTTTTATATATTACAACCAAAACTATTTTCGTCCTAAGATGAATTTTCCACTTATATTAGTGACAATAAAAAATGTCCTCCTACCAAAAATGGATAATAATGACGTATCAAAATTATAAGTATAAACCAGATTCAATTCCCTCGACTAACTATTGAGGTAAGTCCCACTATATAATATTTCCCATGTAATCTTTTAATAAAAACTATACTCAAACATTACTTGTTATAAGAATATATAGGTAAATTTTATGTATAATAAAGATTCTCTTTTTATACCAAATCTATTCTATAAATAACATCTCTTTAATCCTTGTCACTTTCTATATTATTTTCGACTCCTTCACCATATGTTACCTTATATTTTTTCCAATTAAATCCATACATAATTTTTAAGAAATGGAAAAGTTGAAAATTTACTATGAGTAACCCAAATCCATTATCAAAGGATAACATTTCTATATGAATGATATATATCAAAGTTCCTTATGTTCAATTGAAAAAAACTCCTTCAACAGATAATGATTCAAATAATTCATAGTGTGAATCACCACAAAATATACCCTATGTCAAAAACCCTAAATTTGTTCTCATGATACATATATGATAAACCATATGTCTATCTAATATGTTATTTTACTTACCCATACCAACCATTTATATATTAAAATTTTCAATTTCTTTTAATCTATACATAAGATATATATATATAAATATATGTTCTTGGTCTATTCATGTGTGGTTAATATACAAACCAATGGAATTTCCTCGATGAATATATTCACTTCTAAATGAAGAAAATTAAGAAAAGATTGATATTATTAATTATTGAATATAAATAGCCTAAAAATAAAAATAGACCACTCAATACAATAATATTATAAATAAAAAATTAGATATCATGTTTCAGACATATATCATTTGAAACCAAAATCAAAAGAAATAATATTATTGATCGTCAATGGTAATTGAGAGGAAAATTATTAATAAATTTACCATAATGATATACCATAATCTCTGAGGTGATGAATCACTTTTCATATTCCCTTATTCCACCTCATTGAATATAATAATCAAATACTCATCTAATTTCCCTAAACATAGTTTGAGGAATGTAGGAACCCCTCTTAATTTTTGTTTCCAAAATATAATATGTGACCCAAATCTATCGATTTGGAGTTTATTCAGAATTAAAAAAAAACTAATTAAGGTTCATTACATGGCGGTACGTATAATTTATATTTTATATTTATAATTGGATCTACAAATTCAATATAATCCATAATTATCCAATTACACCAAGTGTTATGTAAAAGCATAAGTTAGTATTGAAGTAACCATCTCACCCATCCTTGAGCTATCCGAGAAAGTAAAATTTCCTGAAATATTAATCATTATAGAATAAATGGTATATATATATATATATGTAAAGATAAAAACAATAATTTTTGGTAAACAATATGAAAATAATGTATAAACATGGAATAATATTTCGTATCAACCTCCTGAAATTCCATGACCATCCATAGAATATAATAATAATTAATTCCTGGAATATAAATAAATAATAATAAAAATGTAAAAATAAATCCTCTCCTATGGAAAAAATTAATATATACTGTGTATTGATGTTATAGACACGTAATAAAAAATATATTACCTGGAAACACATCCCACTACCCTTTAATTTTAAATTTTCACTAAATTGGTGATTAATAATTAACATCCCATATAATTCACCCAAAATCCATCTATAGAAAATTGGGATATAATTGATTCATTATTAATGATGTATTCTATTTCTTAGAAAATAATTGGTAATTAAAATAGATTATATTATACCAATTTACTGAAAATACAATTACCATAGTAATATATTATAGAATACTATGTCTATGTTATCGAAATCCTAAATTGGTTTTGGTATGAACAAATCAATATAAAGAAGCACAATAGGGAGTGTTAATAACAGATATCTAAATAAACTATTACAAAGTAATATAGGATCTCATATGAAAAAATATATGATTTGGTTGATCCCATGAAAGCAATCATGATTTAATATACTATATAGTTATAATAATGTTCCAAAAAACCATGAAGAAGAATAATACCAATAAATTGTTTATATTAGATTTAAATAACTCGAAACAACACAAAATATGATTTATTTATTTGAGTATTAATAAGGGTAACAAAAAACTAGGAGTTGGAAAATGTGGGAAGTGAAAAGGTATTACATACAATTATTAGAGCCCAAAAAAACAAAGACCAAAAATAACAATTTTTTTATTTAAATAAAATTGAGCCTCACTAAGTTCTTGGTGGAAAATAACTGAGTACCAATTGGTATTAAACCAGTTAATGGGCCATTTTTTCCTCTAATGAGTTCCTAGTTTCCTCAATGAGTTTTTGGTGGAATTGAATGTCTTAAATTGAAGAGCCCTTTAGTGATTGGATTGATGAGTTGGTGATTTAATAATTCTTAAAAAATGAGTTATAAAATATTTATTTTTATTTTATATCAATTGAGAAGTGGTTAGTTTAACACCCTGTGTTATTATGAAATATATTTTTTTTAATAAATTTAATTTCCTTGATAG
Source organism: Viscum album (assembly GCA_963277665.1). Taxonomy (NCBI): domain Eukaryota; kingdom Viridiplantae; phylum Streptophyta; class Magnoliopsida; order Santalales; family Viscaceae; genus Viscum; species Viscum album. Next base: position 1,740,426,325 of record OY728160.1, read on the forward strand.
CTACTATTATACACAACAAAGAGTTTTAGTGAACCACAATATAATATTAATGTTATTAATTAAACATGACCATTATAACCTAGAAATTAAAATTAAAATTATAAATAATAATAAATTTTCATTAAATTATTTTTACTAGTTTTATATAAAAATAACATCTTGATAAAAATGTACTTAATTTATAGTAAAACCTTTATATACATTGAAAGTAACACTTTTTCAAAAAAAAAATTAATTACTTTTAATAAAAGTAATTTCTTCATACACTAGAAAACGTATTTGAAAACTTGAACATAATTTTTAAAATAATAATATCAAAATTATCTTATTTAAAATTCTTGATAAATTTAAAAAATGATTCATTTTTCATTAAATAGTGAAAATAGTGATTTTATAAAAAAACTACCTTTTCCATTAAATTATTTACAAGATAAATTTAATTTTAATATGGTTTAAAAAGTATAATTATTTCATTTATATATCTATTAATCTAATTTATTTCATTGTAATCAATTTCAATTTTAATTTTTTATTTGAAAACACTTATACTTATAAAAAAATTCATATCATTTGTAGATTTTATTTTAAATTAAATTCTTCCAATTCGGTAAAATTAATTTTATATAATTTTTTGATTATTTTTAATTATAATAATTTATATTATATGATAATTTCAAATTATTTTTTGTTCATAAAAAATTATAAAAATTAATTATTGTTGTTACGGTTAAAATGTTGATTTTTCGCATTGCATTCATATATGTTATAATTAATTTTAAACAAATATAAGACCCATATTTAATAAATTTAATTTAAAATTTAGAATAATTCGGTAAAAATAATATAATAAGGATCAATATTTTTTAATTATTAAATGATAAATTAATAAGGTGAAAAAATTGTTACAATGGTTGAAAATAAAATGGTAGAAGTGAAAAAAACATTGAGGATAAGGGAATAAAATGTTTAAAACATGTGTATTTTATTATTTTTGATTTTTTAATCAGACATATAATACCTACACTCTCTTATTTATCAAAATTTTAGGCATATGTTTTGATATTGACTTCCCATTATTGAATAGATTAGGGCATTTAGAAAAATTTCACCACTCCTTTGTTATAAAAGGCCACCTCCTCCCCTCAATTATTCACACATTATTTGTCATTTGGATAAAATAACACTAATAAAATATCTTCCCAAAATCCTTATCCATGTTCTAAAACATTTTCCTTTCCCAAAATACCAACCCCAGGTTCCATAATATTTTATCTGATGGAGGTTTTTCTGAGTGAGGGAAATTGTCTTCACTATGCACTTTCTTTTCAATTCTTATCTTACAACCTTAATTAATATTTTAATAATTAAAATATAATCACAGTAGTATATACCATATAATTATATTTTTTATTTTTATTAAATTAATTATATCCATATCCTCTTCAATAAAATGGGAAAAGAAGCCATCGGTCGTGTGTAGGACAGACTACCACCTCAGGAATCGATTTAATTCGTTCTCCATCACCACTTCACACAAGTTGATATAATGATGAATTTCAAGAGTTTGAAAGATATTTATTAAATTATTATACTTTTAAAATTATAATATCACATATAAATTTGTATATTCAAATACATTGAAAATTTATAACCTCACTCGTGTGTATATCTGAACTACCGCCTTCATGAAGTGATGGGAAACGTTTTCCATTTTATTTTTAAATGGATGTAAATAAGTATATATTTGATTAATATAAATGATATATATTATATAATAATTATAGAAAATAAAAATAAAAATTTAATTTTCTTTCATTCTATGAATCAAGAAAAAGAAAACAACGTTCATGCATACATACGACATGTCATCTCCATTAATGTTATAATTCATTTTATATATCTGACATTTATGGATTACTAGAAATAAATATATACTAAGTATATATAATATTTATATCATGGATAAAATTATGTATTTTATTAAAACATGATCAAAGTATGAGGACTGAAAACAAAAGACCAGGACAAACATAAAAAATAAGCTCTTATTACCTAAAACAATGGTTTTAATAGATAATTGTTAATAAAAAGGTTATAAAAGTTATAATTAAATAATATTTGGTATGATAATTATTATTAATTTCATATAATTTGTTTATAATAGACCGAAATTTATTATAAATTATTTTTTAACTTGTACAAAGAGTGTTGAGACTTAATGTTAGGGGTTTATAGAGGCTTTTTTTTGGGAGACATATCCCATATTCACCAATCATTTCTATTGTATAGAATATATTCTACCACTTTGACATGTTATATCATGATTGTAATTATTTTCATGATATTTAATGACACTATTTATGTTATTCATTAATGGTTCTTATGATTAAATTGTTTCCAAAGTGGTGATGTATTATTATCTCACTTTTATTTCTATGGGACACATTCCTTATAAGAAACTTCTATACTTTTGTTATCTATATACTACCCATGATAGAATTTTATGATTTCTATCATTTAAATTTTGGAATATAAATACACAAATAATGCTTCTTCTTTCATGGGGCTTAGGATAAAAAATATACCAAAGTGGTAATTGTTTTATGTTATAATCTCATTGTTTATGGAGATTGGTTATGATTATGTTCCTGATGATTAAATATCATGTTCTTTCTCACATTATTATCATAAAATTTGTTATCCTATAGTTATTTATAGGTAATGAATATTTCCATTTATTTTTTCCTTATTTTTTTACTCATGATACTAGAAGATTTTTTTAAGAATAATCGACACTATTTCTCTCTTCGATCGAAATACCTTTTTCTTTCATGTCCAAGTTTTCAAAAAAAGTTTTAAATAATGTACTTGATGTCAAAAAAATGATTCTTCCATGACATTTTCAAACATTATTTATTTTTTACAAATTTTTTTAAAGGAATCTACTTATCATTTTCCAATTTTGGTACTTGTGAATTTCAAATAAAATATGAAAAAAATCATTATTTTAATATTTACGACATGAACTGCATCTTCTTTCATCATAACCACATTGTTTTTAAATTTTATTCTATATGATTATAGGTTAGTTTTTGAAAAAACTTATTTCATAAATATTTGTTAAATATTAGAATTTTAAATAAGTTTCTTCAAATTGGGTAGGTTATTTTAATCAAGAAATATTCTATGTGATATTTCAAAACTATTTTCCATCTATGATAATATACTTTTATTTTACTAGATAATTAATTGTAATATGATACAATTATTACATCTTTATTCTTTCACTATATTATTTTTTATTATGTTGAAAAATACATGTGGACCATATTTATTTACCATGGGTTATGCTATGTGGAAATGTCTATGAAAACCATTCCTTTTTCATGGGTTATGATATAAGGAATGTTTTATGATATTTTGGAATACAAATGTATAGATTATGTGATGGGTGGGCACTATATTTCCCTATAATTAATTGGGTAATGATTAATTTTATATGATCTCAAAGGGTACTTAAGAGGTTATCCCAAGACCCAAAGAATGCACACATAAGGTTATCTGAAGCTAGAAAAAGGGTGCATGGGAGGTTATCCCATGCCTGAAAAAGGGTACACTAAAGGTTATCTCATGCAAAAAATAGGGTACCCAGGAGCTTATTCCAATATTAAAGTAGGTATATAGGTGGTTATCCCATGCCTAACTTGTTATGAATGCCATGGTTGGAATCCTTGACATAATATTTTATATACTTATATGTATTCCAAAAATCTATGTCTGAAGACAATGTCATTACCTCATGGATTATGTTCATAATTCAATTTTTAATCATGGCTTAAAAAATACCATACTTTATTCCATGACTAATATTTATGATTGAGGATATTTAAGGTATAGTTTCTAAATGTTATTATCACATTATCCTACTCTTATTATCATGTTATGTTGACATATACTTTGTTTACCCAGATTAAGTATCTAAGATCACCCCTTATGATTCCATTCCTCAGGTTATTTAGAAATATATAATGTATGACAAGTATATGAAGAGTGCATGTTATAATGTACTATGTGATAAAAGATACATTTCACCTATGAAATAGTTTTTTATGTATCTAATATTATAAAGGCACAAGACCAATAAAAAATAGTATATATCATTGTGTTATGTATCGAATATTAATCTATTAAGATGTAATGTCAATGTGTGAAAATATTAGGTTTTTATAGATAACATAGCACTAATCATTAAATAAATAGTTGGAGAACTCTCAAAAACATCACATTATCCTATAATATGGTGTTTAGATACATTCCATTTTGGTATCATGATATGAATCATTTCGTGATACAATTCATACATGATAATTAAAAGAGGTTTCATGTTTTATTTATTAATAACATACTCATAGATGAGTTAGAAGATAATAAAAATAGATTGAGATGTAATGAATGATGATTTCTTAAATTGGAGGAAATCAAGGTGTGAAGGTTATTTACTGACATCTCGATTGGTATCATCTAAGTAGTAGTAAACTTTTTCACACAAATCAAGACAAAAAATCTATATCTTAATACTAGAAATGTGTCGATACCCTTAGAGATTCGGAGAAATTAAAAGGGATTTTGAGGAATATAATAGGATGGAACCATGAAATAATGTTTCAACCACATGACCCAGTGAGAGAATAATCAACACAAACCATTGGGACCCAAATAATTCCATGGAAGTATTATTTGATAATTACTCCTCTACTATGTGATCTGAACAAAGATCATACCCAATAATCATGCACCAACTGCATGATCCTAGGATGGTAGTCACAATAATTTCTTACTCTATTAAAAATGATTTGGGAGTGTGGTTTATAAGTGATAATTTACTTCTTACTTCCTGGATTCTAATATCAAAAAGAGGTTATTTATTATATGCCTATAAATAATTTCTTTTATTTTATAAAAGAAAAAATACATAGGAAGGGGAAATGAAAGAGAAAAAGGAACTCTCGTAGAAACCCATAGGTGATAATTGAGTCCCATTGTAATTTCATTTACATAGTCTTTTGCATGTTACTGGTGCATGAGACTTATTTTCTATGATGTAACCATCTGATACAATGCCTTTTATGTGCATACCTGGTGGATTGGTCCCCTCAATGAGCCAAACGTGAAGATGGATTATCCCAATAAACCAACCATGGACACCAGGAACACTCATGTGACCTATTAATGCATTAAATCTCAACTGTGAACATCCCAAGTGGGTTCACCCTCTTTGTAGGGTCCTTATGTGAGGAATAACCAAGTGCACCAACCATGTCGGAGGACCCCTTCCATTTGACACCTACCACATGGTAGGAACCTTGAAACTAGGCACCTACGATGAGGGAATTCCTCTTCCATTATCACTAAAAATGTGGGATGACCCAAGCTACCATGCACATACAACATGGGGCGACCCGTACAATAGCACAACATCCACATTGGATGGAACAATTCTTATGCAAAAAAACACAATTTATCTTTATTTAGGCTGTCTAAACCCCTCATTTCACTATTATCTCTATACCAAGTATCTAATCAACATATAGTGCAATTATTCCATGTAAACCTAAATATGGCCATGTTAAGTCCTCCTACAAAGCCCCCAGATTTACAGGATCTGGGTATTCACCCCAGCATGTACTGAATTGATCATTAATTACCATGACAATTTGAGGCTTCATATTTCCATAATATATAGTAATAAACCTATGAGAAATTAAAATCATAGCTTTCCTTAATAGATAGGGTACCTATTGATAAAACATTAGAGAAATATTTAATTTTTAAATGATGTACGAAATATCCATTCAATGAACTATGATAGTTATATAATCTCTTCTATACTAATTACATATTCTCTTTTCCATGATGTCGAAATTTTCCCACCTCTATATCCTTGAATGACCTACTAAATTGATGGAATACATAAGGACGGGATTCCTTTTTAGGTATAAGACTTAATATGTTTCCAATTAGACAGACTATCAATGATCTAGGGATTTCCATAATCGATAACCATAGTGTATAATCTTAATTCAAATAAAATTGATAAATCAAATTCAATTTTACCAATATTTTATTATCTCCTATTCCTCACACCAAGATAAACTCACATGGTCTTGGAAATTCGAGTTGATCATTTCAAAAATACAATTAAAATGGCTCCAATATGAGCCACTTAGTATGTTTACGACCCAACTTATCTCATAGGAATCCCCCAAAATGACTAATACCCACTAAATCCTTTCTTTATATAGTATTAATTATATATAAATCCCTATAGATTGATATTTAACTGCATGAGCAGTATTCTATTCATGTGATGTAAAATGACACAACAATTTCCATTCTTTAGGATGTTTAACTGCACAACATGATCTTATCACACAAACATAAATTGTGAATCTAAAACTATGTGGATATTCATTCATATTACATGGGATATATTGTTTTCCTCCCTTAGGTTTTAACCTATCATCAATTCCATTTATATCTCTCCTCGCCAAGCCATATTCCTATGATTCAGGAAATCATTACTTATTGGTTCATATTATCTAGGAGATATCATTTAACTCAACAAAGGCCATATTCATAGTGGATCATCCATTTATTAGTCTATAATCATAACTAAATCATTCCCTTACTTGAGGTCCATTTCACCTTTGAGTCTTCCCATACGTCCCTCATTGGTCCATATTACCTATGAGGATCATACTTAAAGAGATGTATTATTTCTAAAAATATCCTAATATCATTGTTCTATATTCCATATATGTCAACTAGAATAGGACACTCATTTGAAAGTCCCCCAAATAAATTATAAAGAATCGTATTCCATGAAATCTTTAAGGCATGATGTTAAATTGTATAGATCGGTCCTTGTCACATGAACATAAAAGGTAATATGTGACCCATTAAGTGGAACCAAACTACACATGTTATCATTACATTTACACAAATACATGTAAGACCTTATTATATATCTAATACCAACACCATTAAGACTTACTATTTTCTTTTATGGTGATACACACTAAAGTTTCTAGCTATGCATATTTAAAATATAACCCTTTAAAATGAAGCATTAGTAAGTAATAAAAAACAAGATAGAGAACCTTTGATACATATAGTTGTACATGTTGTTAAGTATCCAATGATACATTTTTATATTCATATTGATATATGTTAAAGATTAAATGTATTCATAGGGGAAACTTGTCTCTTACTAGAAAATGGGAAGGATTCACAAATAAATAAATCTAAAAGAATGACTAAGAGTAAGTTGTAATCTCTTAAAAAGGTTTGATATGTCCCACCAACCATCCTCTCAGCCATTAGGAATTATAAACCACCTTCTGAGAAACCCCCATTAACCAACCACCCTTGAATACAGGTTCATTATGATGTTTATGTAGAACTATTTCATACACGAGTTCCATTTGGTGTTTTGTGTTCCCCAAGCATCCTCTAGTTAGAAAGAAATTGAAACAAAAATATTGAATCCAATATGAATATATCAACTATTTTATCATTTCACAACCAAACATCATTCCATTTTGTTTCACATGTTCCATACTAAGATAAATGGTGATCCCGATGTGAGTTATTTAACTAAGAATGTGATTGGTAAAATATAAATTTTTACTTGGGATACAACATTAAAGGGTTTTTTATTCATGTTTATTGATCTTTTCATGACTGAATCAAAACTCCCTTTAATCCAAACTGGTGGAATAAACATTTGAATAGTAAAAAACCTTAGCTACTGGTAAATCCAGTGTCTCATTAAATAGAAATGTGTTCTTGCCAATATAGTGTCTCCAGATAAATGGATCAATATGTTAGAATAAGAGTATCACCTGTATAGTATAATCCTAATTATAGATTTTATGTGTCAATCCTTCCTTGAAATTAATCCCCATCAAACATCCACCCAACGATGAGTGGTGGGGAATAATCAAGAAGGAGATATCAGCATTTCAAATTGCATGGGGAGTCTCTCCCTAGAGAATATCAAAACACATCCCCTATCTTAGGGAGGATAATATGGAGGTTGACTATGGCCTCACCTCAACACAAAATTCAGAGTTTTTAATAGGTTTTCTGATTTTTTTTAAAATGTGTAGGTTTTATTTTTATTAAAAAATATATTCCTTAAACGCAGCGTCATTGATTATTATTTTAGGTTATGCCCGAAGGCTGCATCAGCAATGCCTCATTTTCCCTAAAATATTAATTTTTGTCTATTTTAATTATTCATTTTTATATATTAAATTTTTTAATGTTTTATTATTATTTTTGTTATATATATATATATATATATATATATATATATATATCAGCATAATTTATCTCTTGTTCAAGTATGTGACTTTTCTAACCTATATAATATAATGTAGAATACCAATATAAAAAAATTAAAACATGGATTAGACATATAAGAAGTAGTCAAAAATAAAAAAAATTCCTAAATTTTTTTGATGAAAAATAATTTATAATCATTGTAATCTAATATGTTGAATCACAAAAATGTTTCAAGTACATTACTTTTATAGCCTATAAAATATAAATTATATGACTAATATAAATGAATTTTTAAAAAATTACTAAACATATAACAAGTTGTCGAATATAAAAAGAATTTATTAACAAATGGGGATGAAAAGTAATTTTAAACTTTCTAATACACCATCATGAAGCAACAAAATATTTGATGTTCGTGAATTTACTAGCTTATGAAATATAAACTATAAGACCAATATAATTGAAAATTTAAAAATTTACTAAAAATATAATAATTAGTCAAAAATAAAAAAAACGTAAATTATTTGATGAAAAATAATTTATAATCATTCTAATCCACCTACTTGAAACATAAAAAAGTTTCAAGTATGTGAATTTTCTATCCTTTAAAATATAAACCATAAGACCAATATAAATGAAAATTTTTAAACTGATTAAACATATAAGAAGTTGTTGAAAATAAAAATAAATTTTTAAAAAATGTTGATGAAAAATAATTTATAAGCATTACAATCCACCAATTTGAATCTTAAAAATGTTTCAAGTATGTGAATTTTATACCCTATAAAATATAAAATATATGACCAATAAAAATAAAAATTTGTACATTGATTAAACAAATAAGAAGTAGTCAAAAATAAATATAATTTCATGAAAATGTTGATGAAAAATAATTTTTATGGTTTCCCATCCACCAACATGACACTTAACAAATTTCAAGTTTGTGAATTTTCTAGACTATAAAATTTAAACTATAAGACCAATATAAATGAAAATTTAAACATTGATTAAAAATATAATAAGTAGTCAAAAATGAAAATAATTTCTTAAAAAATGATGAAGAAAAATAACTTATAAGCTTTCTTATACACCTACATGAATCTTCAAAATGATTCAAGTACATGAATTTTCTGGCCTATAAAATATAAACTATAAGACCAATTGATATAAAAATATAAACATGGATTAAATATATTATAAGTATTCTATGTTTTTTTATTTATATGGGTCTTACAGTTTATATTTTATAGGCTTTCAAAGTCAAGTATGTGGCTTTGGATCCTCCTCAACATTCCTTCTTTTCGCTCTCACTTATTAGTATCATTTCAAACATTCTTTTCATTTTATTTTTTTATTAAATTTATGAAACTCTTTATTTTCAACATATTTAAAGATATTTAGTCCATATTTTAAATTTTATTTAGATTTTTTTATACCGTATATTTTTTTTGATTTTAAATTTATATACATAAAATTTAATAATTATTCCTATGTCTCAATTAGTCTACTTTTAACACTGTCAAATATAAACAGTGCCTAAAAATATTAATGAAAACTAAAACACTAGATAAATATATAATAAGTGATGACATTTATAATATTATATTCATCTAAATAGACATAAAAAATATAACTAAACATGTACAGTCCATGTCTATGTCTACATCATGGATATTTCGTCCCACATTGTGGTCTGCGAATTGGAAGTCCGCGTCGAGATTTCTGTAGCATATGATGACCAGGAGAGGGATGATTCTTGGCACTGGAATGTTGAACATCGCATCCTACACATATGTGTCAGTGGTAGGAGTTGTGTACAATGTCTCATACTACTATCCTAATCCTTCTCCCACTAGGGTGGTATGACCAACCATCATTGCAGTGGGGAACCAATCCTATGATGGAGATATACCCCAAGATTGTAATGGATCTAGACCCAAAGGCTAATATGGATATAGAACCCAAGGTTGTGATGGATCTAGACCCCAAGGTTATGTTGGATTTTTACCCCATGATTGAGAGAACTATGGATATCATATCAATAAAGGCAGATCACAATCCACCTAAGGCACATCCTGAATAAGATGAGGCTGGACTACTTGGGGGCTAACCACATCCTGCAGAACAGGTGAGGCTAGACATGCAACACAACATTGTCTACATCACATTCGTTGTGGAACATCAGCTCTAGAAGCTGCTGTAGGATGATCCTACGGTGTCAAAACCTCCTCTCCCGGGGCTGGAGGCTTGTAGATGCTCTCCAAAATCTCACGATAAAATGACCATAGCTCTAGCACTTCACCATGGATGGTTGCCCGACTAAAGACCCCATATTCCACTTCATCACACAGGCGAACAAGATACTCTGAGTAAAATCCCTATAAAGGGATTCAAAATGAATTATAAAATATTCCAGTACACAAAATAATGGAAATTTATTAACTTACAATCCTGTGAATCTATCTATAGTGTTGGGTAAGATAAAACATTGAATTTAGTCAATACCTTGGTTCATACTCTACCTACTTCAAAAGAAATAATTGATTCATAGGTACACCCTAGATACGAACCATTGCACATCTGTGGCAGTTGTCCATAGAGTGGACATGTACTAACCACCATTCCTCAAACTGCCACCATGTTAGCTTCATTCAATGAAGCTTCTCTATCTGTCTTGGTAAAAATAGAATAGATTGAGCATTGGAAAACTGGCACATGACTATGTCAGGATACTGCCACTCAATAATATATAAGTGAATTTGGGGCACCACAACCATAACATGCTAAATCCCAATAGTAAAGTATTGTGGTATCTGACCCATAATAGTCCAATATGGAATCTATGAAGTCATAAATGAAATTTGACATTTGTCAAAAATATCCTAACTAAAAACCCTAATTGATGTTATTATTAAATTTTTTAGATAGTGATATATTGTATATTCAAACCTGGTATTGTAAGATACAGTCTAATTGGAGAAGATAATACACCCAAATGTTGTCTTAGAACTGCGTAAAAATCATATCGCCGACATGACCTGTATAATACAACATCGATAGTGACCAATAATAATAAATTAAATTCAATAACTACTAGTAGCATAAAAACAAAATAGAAATGAGTGATCATAACAGTGTACATGTGAAGAATCAGGCATCACCTCCATCTTCATCGGTGGACCAGTAAGATTAGGGTGGAAGGCAAGGATGTACTCCCATGGACACATCTAAATAAGGATGAAACATCCCCTGAGACCTATGTGGTCCATGTGGGATAGCCTGGATAATGCTCTATAGATTTATTCCAAGTAGGAAGATCCCTAGATATATGTCATGACCCAATCAAATACCTCTAGTAGGGTTAGATACATCATTTTCACATGGATCCCTAGGTGATCAGTACACATGGTCCCTCCAATGAGTTGTAATTTATATTCCTGGGAACAACGCATGCCAATATTCTCATCAGCATCATTGGGTAAATGTGGAATCTGTTCCTCCAACCAAGGAATAGATATTTATGATCCATCTTTGTCCTATTTTCAGACAAAATCTTGACACCTTACAAGAACTGAGAAAGGTGGCACCAAGATGCACGAGTGGTTCCAATAATGGATCACTTTTGTATTAGATTACAGAGAAGCACTTCCACATCTAGGTTAGTAATGTTCATCTCTCCCTTAGGCAGGTGGAATTTGTGTATCTGGTCTCCACCTATCCACAAAGGTAGAAAGCTGGTGATGGTAAGAAAATTTGAAATATGATACAACAATGGATTGATGCCAGCACGACGCAAGTATGGTCTAATGACATGTGGAGGCTCCAAATGATGAGAATGGTGTGCTTGATGCACCCTGTTCGATAAATCCTCATCAACCTCTAGAATGACATAGGAAATATGGGTATCCTGTTGAGTGAGTAGTATGGTATCGTCTATCTACATATAAGGAAATGAAATTAGTCGTTAGTGTAAAATGTAAATATAATGATATGGTCAGAAGAATTTCATGACATATAGAATTCAAGACACTCCCTAATTATTCACATTTTTTTATAAAGTTTTTTTTACCCAAATAAAAGGTAAAGTCTTCATGTTTTTCAAATCATATTACTAAATTGTTGTAACAATATGATTTTACCTTGAATATGAGGTTTTTAATGATATGGTTTTTCATATTTATATGTATAAACAATTTGTGTTTGTTATGTAGATGGTTATTAGAAAATGGATTGATTTTTAATTTATGTGTGAATTTCCACATGACGGTATGTTTCATGATTATTTTTTCACATATAATGGTGACTTTGTAACACTAACTAAACTTCAAGAAATAATTTGTTGGAAATGAACCCCGATGTAGGAGGAATGATGACAATGACGATAGTGATGCCATAAAATTATTCCATCGCTGTTGTCATTAACATTATTCCTCCTACATCACGGTTCGCTTCCCTAAAATTATTTCTTGATGTTTAATTAGTGTTATATAATCAGTTTTACTAACCTCTATTGTTGGTTGTGTACAATAAAAATCTCCATTATTAGTTTGTAAAACCTCCTCGTAGTAGTAAACATAGGTAAAACATTACTATATACGTCAGATTTGTTTTCTAATCATGATTCTAATTCTGTAACTAATATTGACAAAGATTGTTGATCATATAATCATTATTATACTAAAATTTAACAACATCTTTTTGTAAAGTAATATATGATACTCTTATTTTGTTATATAAATAGTTATTAGAATAATAGTCACATAGTGTTTGGAAAACAGAGGTAAAGTGAGGATGTTTTTGGTTTTATTGTTCATCTTTTAAGATTTAGTATTTAGAGAATATGATTTAAGATATCAAGTTTTGGGTCTATATTTTTGAATTTTTTGTGTGGATTTAGGGTTTAAGTTTATGATTTTGGGGATAATGTTTAGGAATTATTTTTTATGGTTTAGAATTTTGATATTTATGTATAGGGAATATGTTTTTGGTTTTACTGTTCTACTTTTTTGTTTTGGGGTTTTGAAAACTGAGGTAAAAAAGGAGAGATAACAACCTATAATTTAAAATATGAGAATCTCACAATGAAGAAAATACATCATTGTGGTTGAGAGTGTGAACTAGACCCAAATTTTTCAGGGCATAATTTCCGATTATGACAATATTGATGGAATATCGTTCATCTCAAACTTTTCCCTTATTCTTGAGACCATTCCATCTCATTCTGCATCCTAATGGCCTTCTTTCTCCCATGGGGACACAATCGATTGATGTGATGTATCACTATTAGCTAGCCTTCAGGAATTGTGAAATATTGAAACTCCCTAATAGGCATCCATGGTGATGAATAATAGTTAGAAATGGGGTCCATCTGGTACACTAGATCAAAATATTATTCCCATTATATTTTAATAAAGGCACATCCTATGATGGATTTTGTGCATGGAAAACATAAGGCCTGAATATTTCCACATTGACAATTACTATTTTCCATTAATACTACCATTTGTTTGCAGATTCTATTTGTGATGGGGTATGCACACTCTTGAACTTCAAATCTAGATTATTCTCTTCAAAAAAGGAAGACATGATAACCATAATCTTCTTTAATATTATTTTCAATCAACCGTTGAATGTTTCTTCCATAACTTATCCCCTACTGTATTCTATGTGATGCTATCTTTTTTTTAATAAAAAGTAATTTACGCAATGATATAATGTATCCTGAATAATGGAGGTTATAGGTAGATTGAGAATACCTTTGAAGACACTATTGATGAACTCCACAATGTTTGTGGTCATGTGTTTGTACCTCTTCCCCCATCCATATGACAATTTCCATTTTTCTTTTGGAATCTCCATCATATAATCATAAACTTATTGATTAGCATGGATGAATTATTAAAAATTTTCTTCAAACCACCATTGATCGAACCCATATGATACATAGAATAGCTGATATTTAAATTTATTTTATTTTATCTTTACATTAAAATATTTAGAAATAAAAAATACAATGTGTACCATGCCTCATGATTTCCTTCTTCATCGGCTTGTTGTGGAATTATTTTTTCAATTAGCTAGAAACATGTCTAATGAAGAACAAATGATGTTAATTTGGTTATCTCCATCAATTTAGATCCATATTGATTGCCTCATTAATAGTCCTATGTCGATCAAATATCAAAAAAATACCCCGAATTTTGGTGAAATTGTTGTTGATACATGCCAAAAACCAAATCCAAGATTCCTAGTTTTCATTATCTACAATGGAAAAGGCTTTCCAAAGAGGTTAACAGTTTCCATATTGGGTTTCCACAATCAAAAATATGCCGTTGTAATTTTTTTTGTATAGAAACATTACATCAATCTGAAAGGAATATTTTCTAAAACGAAATGCCGAGATACAGGGGACGAATGCATGGAACAACTAATGAATCTGAACATGAGATAGACCAATTCAGTTATTGTGAGACACGTGTTTTTTTGTATAATTATGGAAGAATTTTTTTTTATGAAACCTCAGTATGGATAGTAATTATGGAAACACTCTATATGAGTCATCCCAATCACCATAGTCCTTCACAATTGCCTTCCGTATGACCATCCATAACTAATTATAGTAAATATTCAAATTGAATGTCTGTTTTATTCTCTCCTAAACAAGGGTTATTTGAAAATATTGTCATGTCCTAATCATCTCAACTGTAATGGATGACACAAATTCTGTATCCAATTAGGTATGATCTTGTGTCAGGCTTGGAAGAATGCATGTATGAGCTCCCTCAATCCTCAAGATTCTCCAAACTCCAAATTCAATGTCCAGAATCGTCCTCAAGTGATGTCCAAAATGATCCCCATATGCCTCACACCCAATGATAACATGGTTGAAAATTTTCAAAAGAAGTTTCAAGACAGTAAGACCAAAAATGTAGCTTGAAAACGTAGAGTAGAATATTATGAAATTTCATAGGAATTAAATTTTGATGAAAAATATGCTACAACTATAGAATATTTTAGGGATGATAAAAATTCCATGATGAATTAAAATATTCCAAAAGACTTTTAAAATTTTCATTGACAATATGGGTCAAATTTTAATGGTTATAAAGTCGATATAAAACAAGTTTACGGGTTTGGAAGTAATATTTTTATAGAGAAAATATTTTTTCTATTGATTATTCTATAATTATAGAGGATTTGGACATACTAAAAAAATATTTTAGTTCAATCATATACACTGTAATGAATCTAATATGTACTAGCAGAATCATTATAGGGGTATTCAACCCATTAAAAAATGAAAACATAACAAAATATTAATAAAATTGAAAAAATATCATCATTTAGATACTATTTTTAAATATGTAATTATCCTATACGTCATGCTAATGGATGTATTATAACAATACTAGCCCAAAAATGTGTATCTGTGAAATATTATAAGAATCATGTGAATTAAAAAAATTTATGGCATAATTCCTTAATTATTGATTCTTTTCTCAAGGACAAAAAATGAGAATGACCATAGATATTGGATAATGGGTGTTATTTACATATGAACAATATTTTAAATTGTTAAAACACGTTGATGTTAAAAAAATAGGGGACAATGAGTTTTAGAAATAATGAGTCACTATGGTTCCAATGCATTGGATCTATTGTCAATTGAAATCATAAGTTGATATCAATAGGTACCTTATTTTTTTATGGGCAAAAATAAAACGTGATGACAATTTTAAAGCTCTGTGATGAAGTAAATGAAGTAGTTTTCAAAGGTGTTGATTTTTTTTGTTATTGTGATTAAAGATAAGAATGTTGCAAGAAGAAGTCAACGAACCAAAATAAATCTTTTTATGATTGGAGGTGAAAATGGTTAATGTTAACTGAACATGATGGAAAAAAATTAGCAATGAAATAAAAGGATTGGATATATGTTACCGTGGAATGTGAACAATTTATAAAGTTAGGAAGCATTTTAGATGTTCTTAATATTTCAAAATCAATATATTGGCGTTTTTTGATAATCTAGATATGAATGATTTTATATTTATTATATAAGTGGGATGAGATAAATACAAATCATCAATAAAAGAATATTCATTCTCAAATATATGGGATCATGAAAAAGTAATCAGAAACACTGACAAAGTACATTATTTATTTTATTGATGATTCCATAATTTTTCAAGTGTTATGTTATTGAAAAATAAATTAAAGTTTCTCAAAATGATTAATATTTTTAGGGGGAGTGATGAAAAAGAACGTGGATAATCAATGAAAAAGTTTCGAACATGAAATGGTGTTTTATTCACAAATATGATGTTTGAGGATAATCTTTAAAATCATGGTATTCATCATCAGATTAGTTCACCATACACAAGACATAAAAATTGTTTCTTGAATGATAGAATAGATATTTAGATGAGATTGACTAAACTATAATGAATTAATATGATAATTATCAATTATTTTAGAGAAATGATATTTTAGAAGAGTTACAATTTATAAGAATTGTATCCATATGCCGATATATGATATGAATTCAAATAAAATATATTACAAATATACATAATGTTTTAAATAATTGATGGTATTTTGAAATATATTCACTATCAAAGTCAAATTTTTGAATCTACAGAGGTTTTATTATATGGGTTTAGATATTATATTCCATATATACCCTCATGATGGAAGATGATACATGTGTTAAAACAAGGAAACATGACTTTTTTTAACTCTACTGATGTGAACATTTTGGAGAATTCTGATATAAAGGATTTAAAGTATCTACAGATTTAAGTGGAAGTAAAGATGAAATTATTGGAATTAAAAAATATAAAACATTTCAGGATATAATAAATGATATAGAAACTATATAGGATAAATATGTGGATTTATCCACTTCATTTCATAGTGGGGAAAGTGAATTCAAATTATACATGGTTTTTGAAGAAAGTGGAGGTCTAAAATATCATTGTAAATCTTGGAAAATAGGTTAAAAATAGAATAATATTTAGGACTCTTTAATATAACTATTTTTTCATTGGATGAGATTCGATATTTAGATGAGCCTTTGGATCATCAAGAGTGGATTGATTCAATATTTGTGTAATTGGATTAGATTGAGGAAAATTATACAGAGGTAATTTTACCAAAACTAAAAGATAAAAATGTTATTGGAATAATGTGGGGGTTTTAAAATAAGTATAATGAAAAAGGATATGTTATAAAAAAACATGGAATTAATAGTTTGTAAAGGACACTCATAAGTTAAAGTAATTTTTTTTTATGAGATAGTTCCCCCAATACAAATAATTGAAAACATCAGAATATTTTATTATATTTCTACACAATATAGATATGAGGTATTATACATAGATGAAAGTTAAAATATTCTTAATGTAGTGATGGATGAATAAGTTTATACTGAGAAACTATGTGGATTCTTTCTTAACATATAATAATGATATTTTTTTAGTTAGAGATAGAATTGTGTGGGTTTAGAAATCATTGAGAGCATAGTATTTTATGTATGAAGAGTTTTTGAAATGGTTCGATTCTAGAAATGGAACAGTTGATAGTAAAATTTACATAATATAAGATTATGAGGTTTATAGAATTGTGATTTTTTACATTTATAATATCATATTCATTGGAAATCTTGACGAAATTTAGGATATGTTTTTTGAAAAGTTGAATGAATTATTTTAAATATCAGTTATAAGAGTAATGAAATACCTTATAGGGTTCCAAATATCTAAAAAATGGTTAATTTCTCTTTCTCTAAAGAATAATGTTAATGAAATCATGATGAGTTTTAGATTGGGTTATTCAAAGACTATTCAGACTCATATGTTAGATTGTAAAAGGGAAAAGATATATATGGAAAGGATTTTGATCCTAATGAATTTAGGATATTGATTGGAAGAATGTTATATCACATATAATTTAGAAATTATCAAATATTTCTTGATACACTATGTTCTAGGTATCTAGGAGTACCAAAATAGTCTCATCTTATGAATAGAAATATCATTCTAAGATACAAAAAATACATAGTTAATTTGAGATTGAAATATGGAAGCATAATAATTATTGATTTGTCTTGTTACACAAAAATAGATTGAGAAGGTTTTTTGATGATAAAATATTTTCATATAGTGGATTATTATTTTTGGGAGAAATATGTGTTAGATAGAGTACATAGAAAAATGGTTCAGTGAATCTCAACACTACATAAGTTGAATATGTATCTACCACTCAATTTTTAATAAATATAACATGGATGAAGACTTCCCTATAATAGTTGTTGGTTGATGTAATGATACCCCTCAATTGGATTATGATGATAAAAGTACTATCAATCTAACCATTAAAATAGATTGTCATTCAATATCTGAGCTAATTGATATTAAATATCAATTAATAAATAAGAATCTATAAATAAATGATCTAATGCTGATGTTCCATCTAACAATGGGTAAAGTAACTGATATCTTCACTAAACCATTATTGATAGAAATATTATAGGGGATGAGTTAGGGTATAGTTATTCAATACCAGTCTCTTCAAGGATACGGTATGTTATAATTATCCACTCTCTTATCTTACCTTTTAATAGTATTTTCAAAGGTGTATAATATATATATATATATATATATATATATCATAAATATAATAATATATATTCTATTTACCTTTCAAGATATTTCATATATTTTGGGGGAATTTATAAAAGGGGTAAGATATGATTTCATCATGTGTGAAACTTATTGACGTTTGTTTTTTTTGTGATGTAAAAGTGTTGTGTTCAAAAATAATTTCAAATTTTTTCTAATAACATATTTATGGAAGATATGGTGTTATTGTTCAATTATACTTATTTCCAACATTAATTTCACTCATGTAGGTTTAGAATTATTGTACAGTGTTCCATTTATATATTTTCACCATCTTGTTAATTTATATTCATCGGTTGGAAACAAAATCAAAATTTTTAGATTATTGAGACCATGATATGTTGATGGGTGGATGAACTGAAAGAGGATAATTTTTAAGATTAACGTTTTTATTTCTGATTGTAATTTATTTTCCACTGAAAAATATATTTTTTATCATTTCTTATAATTTTTCTAAATAAATTATAATAGCATATGAAAGATGAGTTTAAGGGGATGAGGTTACCAGATGGAGGATAATACCAAATATATGTCTAATTTATTTATTAACTCTGTTGGATAGATTTTTTTGGACAAATAAAAGCTAGATGAAACATTGTTGTTTTTCAATGTCTGATGTATCATTTTTATAATAATATATTCATGAATATGTGAGTTTTTTTAAATTATGTAATTTATGTATATGGTTTTTTTTTTAATATAGTCATATGAATAATGAATTTATAAGAAGTCATTAGAGGGATTTTGTTAGATAAAGATAAGGGTACATGCCATTAGATTATCATTTTGAGTCCATTGGAAATATATTTCTGAATAGAGTCCATCAGACAAAGATTTTTGGATAGTGTTTATTAGAAAAATATTGACATATAGAGCTCATCAGAAGAAGAATGAGTGTGGATTCATTAGATAATGATTAACAAGTTATGTATTTGGACTGAGTAACACAAATCACTCCAAATGGGGGAGATGTTAAAATCTCACTAAATGGAAAATTATAATGATTAACAAAATGATAATTACTAGATAGATAAGTTCCCAGGAATTTTTACTAGAGAATGGTTTGAGATAAATTAAGAAGGTGTGTAAAGTAAAAAATGTGACAATTCGATGATAGTCATTCAATAATTCAATAATCATGAAGGAGGGAATGTGACTATTGCCATGGTATCAGGAAATTTGAAGAATGTTGATTCTATGTTTTAACGAAATGATCCCATGTTGTTTTTTGACTTATATTTACAAGGAGGTTCGGAGGTAGTCAAATGAGGAATGATTAAAAAGTGAATTCTAAATTGACATTGGAAGATAAAATTTTGAGTTCACATTTCTCCATCTATTTTTATAGAATCATTGCCTATATAAATGGGAGAAACTTCCCAATGAAAAGGTTGTTTGAGTTTTATATTCTCTATTAATTATTATAGATGTGGGGTTCCAACTGAAGAACTTATGAGAGATATTTTTTCAAAGCATTAGATGCAGTAGCTCCCGATTAAGTTGAATCAGATAGAGGATACCAAATGATGTTGTACCAGATTGAGGCTAAAAAAAGCTATCATATAAATATGGCATCCTATAAAGGGTATCTGGAAAAGAATATCATATATAGTTTATTAGACATACTTCTTATGGATGGAGGAGTTATCATATGTACAAATTTGTAAGAAAGATAATTTGTAATTTTCTATCATTCTAGTATCTGTGAAATAGAATTTAAAAAAAGAATAAATTAGATAAATAAAATTATAATTAGAGTATAAGAAGAACAATGACAATATATTGAATAATCTTGGTAAAATTTTATTTTTTTGTTCAAAAATGGTTTTATCATATTATCTATGCATTGAGTATATGCATTTTAAATTGACTATAGTGATATGAGAGTGAATAATATTCCTTTCTTGTTGTACTCCAAAAAGTATTTTTTAGTTTATGTGTGGTATTGGATTATTTCTAAACCATGGAAAGGAGTAACTACTTTTAATGATAAGTGATTCTTAAAAATTCTTATGTTATTTTGGGTCAGATTGTGTGTTTTTAATAGTATATTATATTATATATAAAAAAGGTGAATGTATTTTTAAAGAAAAAACATTAACTAAATACAACTGATTCACCCCATCATAGTGGTCACACTGATCCCGATGGTTCCTTTTTGTATTCTCAATCACATTTTGTTTGACATTGATATCACTATGTGAATTATTTCACTTCTTCTATGGCCAATGATGTATGACCATAAACACATCACTACAGGGTTGAAGAAGTATGTCTATAAAATCATCAATTATGGGTTAGAGTTATAAACCATAAACTATATCCATCATTATTCCATACATAAAGACTATAATATATAGGTGAAAAAAACTAAAAACTTATCTAGTGTAAAAAAAATAAATGCCAATCTATGAAAAAGGTAACTATCTACTCACTAAGACTCCCACTCTTTGAGAATATAATAAAATTAAAGTACAATTTTAAACCCATAAATATTATTTTAGGCACCATATATCCTTATAAAAAGATGAGCCTTGATTACTAGACACCCTTGGTCTAGGAAAATGTTAGAGCCATGAAAAATCTTGTCTCATCACTCTAATTCAGTATTCCACACATGATGCAATAACCTACTGGTGTACATAACAATTGTTTAATTTTCCTATTCTCCAAACACCTACTACATATCATATTTTTTTTGAATCCTAAAAACTCTCTTGGATAATAGTAATGAGTTGAATTGCCCCAAATTGACACTTTTTCTTGACTATACATACAATTACCCAGATATGGATCTATTTGGGAACCCCGAATATGAACTTCCAATCTGAGGAATATTCATTCTAAAGGGGAATATCCTTGAATATCTATATTCCATGAATCCATTAAAGTGAAACCTATATTTTGAATATGATTAATGGTCATCCCCAACATATGTATCTATCCTCATCATCTCTAATTAAAATTACATGAGTTACTACTTACATATCCCATATCTTAACTATTAAAGAGGATTTATTACCCTTGATGTTACATAGTTTTACATCTGGATAATATCTAGGGAGGATTTTTAGAATCTCACCCTGGAACAGTTGAATGGTCCTCATCATGTGCCCTAGAATAATTAACATGATAGTATAAACTTTGGGATTATAAATAGAATACCACCTTTTCTGGTATAGCCTATTTTTATTATGGGTCACTCATTCATGTATATTTTAAACATGAATTTATAAAATGGACTATCCACATTTGTTATTCCAAGATATCCAATCATTAACAATAACTATTTTGTTGACATGATTGACCTATGACATCCAATAAAAGGAGACCCAGAAATCACAAGGATGAAAACCTACAATATGAGACTTGGAAAAAAGGTTGAGTCACTACTCATTGAACCTAAACCATACATGATTAATAAAAAGTCTATAATTCTTAGTTTTATAGATAAAAATAATATTATGGGAAACCCCATAAAGTGTATACTAGAAAAAAAATTAATGTCCTTTCTCACAAAGTCTCCAAAATATGAGGTTTAGGAAAAGGTTTTGGAGAAAAATTAAAAGGATCAAATCCCGTGAGGTCCATAATATGACCCTAGAAAAATTTATGCTATGATGACTAGGTCTATTGAATAATAAAAAATAGAACACTTTTATATCCTCTATAACTGTATCTTATCAACCTAGAGGATCCACATGAATTGTATAAAGATTTAACTTTATAGTACTCAAATCTAACTCCAAGATCCCCATAAAATTTGGTTAAATTACTTATATAAGTGGATAAATAGTAGTTTTATATTGATGGTCGTTTTGACTAAACCTCTCTATAAGCCATTCTCATGAGGAAATCATTATGAATCAAGCATTACGAGGTAATGAATAATGTTATTCATTTCATGATTAATGATTATATGGTTTCAAAATTATCTTAAATTTTCCTCACAAGTATTATTGGAGTATTACAATGCGATTTTCAATATGAAACAAAGGATTGATAGATAGAAAAATGGTTGAGAACCAATTTTTTTTTTCATTCATGAAAATATAATGAAGGGTATTATTCATATGCTAGAGTCTCTCTTTGTAATACTGACACACTAAAAAAATATTTTAATATAATTACAAATTTTTTGGATTGATAATCATGATTAATAAAAATTATATTTCTGTGAATCCATCTATGTATCTTTAGTCTCTTTGAAAATGATAATTTCTTACAATTCAACATCAACAACATTTATTCCACAGGAGTGTACAACTTCAATAAACTTTTGTCACTTTTCTAATTCATCTATATAAGAATAAATATATTACTGGAGAATGACCACAAGAATAGAACTATCATCATGTTGATACTGATCGTCCTATGCCTCTTTGGTATAATGAGACTCTTCATGAGACATTGCATCTTGGAGGGAAAAAATATTATATAAATAATATCTCCTCGATAAGGAGTATCTGTGAAGTTTTCTCCTTCTATCACCATCAAATGACCTCCTCCATGGAATATTGGATGATTTAGTTATCAAATATTCATTTTCCCATCATTATAAATATGGTATAAATGCTATTAATTTGTGATGACAAAAATTCTGGGGGTTTCCCTGAGATAAACATCCATATATCCTTCCACAAAAACTATGGGTAACATTGATGTTGATATTGGACAATATGTATGATTCATAACATCTCAAAGGAGGAGAGACATACTAAGAAATTTATTCACTTAGGGAAACTTCTTTTATTGTGTCGATAGGGATGGTAGGTTCCAAATAAATTTCATCCTAGAACTGCATTGATGGATGTACCCAGATATGGATTGGTTTTGTGGGAACTTCTACTAATGTTGACACCACTAGATCTGATAAAACATGTAAAAATATCGAAAACTAAATTGAAAAGAGGAATAAAATATTAGAATAATAAAAATTTACTATGGATTCCTACCAATATCTAAATATTTGGTTTCTATAGTGGTGTCACTACTAAAAAACGCCATTAGCGACCGCCAAAAGCGGTCGCTATAGGGCTCTAGCGGCCGCCCAGGGACCGCCATTGGCGGTCGCTTTAGCCTCGTCGCTAGAGGCCTATAGCGACCGCCATTGGCGGTCACTATAGATTTTTTTTAAAAAAATTGTCTATAGAAATAAATAAATATATATATATATATATTAAAAAAAATATTCACATATATACTATTAAATACAATATTTTAAATATATATATATAATATATATTTTAAATGTTTTAATATACATAATATTAAATATATGTATAATATCGAATCATTGTGCTATAATAATTTAAAACCCTTGATTTAAGAAATGCTATCATTTCAGGTTTTTCAGAGCACGTTTGCTCTGAATTCGACCGCCGCACGCCGTTTTGGTGTTTTATGACTCTGAAAACGTGTTTCCAACCGCCGTGGTCAAACGGCACCTCCGATTGACGTGTCATCTGTCCGACCATTTCACAATTCACGCAAAGGATGTTGTCATGCGGTTTTGTGGCATTCGGATGTCATTAGGGTGGTTTTGACCCCCCAATACGCCATTTCAGCGCGCGCTGAGCTGCTGAAAACGACACATTCGGTCGTACCGCACGCACTGCACGTCCGATGGATGTGTCGCCTCCTCCTTCATCTCAGGAATAATATTCCTATCGTTCTCGTGCGGTTTCAGGTTTTTCGGAGCACGTTTGCTCCAAATTCGACCGCCGCACGCCATTTTGGTGTTTTATGACTCCAGAAACGTGTTTCCGGCCGCCGCGGTCAAACGGAACCTCCGATTGATGTTCCGTCTCTCCGCCATTTCAAAATTCACGCAACGGATGTTTTCGTGCGGTTTCGTGGCATTCGGAGGTCGTTTGGGTGGTTTTGACCCCCCGACGCGCAATTTCAGCACGCGCCGAGCTGCTGAAAACGACGCATTCGGTCGTGCCGCGCGCACCGCACGTCTGATGGACGTGCCGCCTCCTCCTGCATCTTAGGAATAATATTCCTATCATTCTCGTGCAGTTTCAGGTCGTTCGGAGGGCGTTTTCTCCGAATTCGACCGCCGCACGACGTTTTGGTGTTTTATGACTCCGGAAACGCGTTTCCGGCCGCCATGGTCAAAAGACACCTCCGAATGACGTGCCGTCTATCTGAAAATTTCAAAATTCACGCAACGGATGTTGTCGTGCGGTTTCGTGGCATTCAGAGGTCGTTCGGGTGGTTTTGACCCCCCCAACGCGCCATTTAAGCGCGCGCTGAGCTGCTGAAAACGACGCATTCGGTCGTACCGCGCGCACTGCACATCCGATGTATGTGTCGCCTCCTCCTGCATCTCAGGAATAATATTCCTATCGTTCTCGTGCGGTTTCAGGTTTTTTGGAGCACGGTTGCTCCGAATTCGACCGCCGCACGCCGTTTTGGTGTTTTCTGACTCCGGAAACGTGTTTCTGGCCGCCGCGGTCAAACGAAACCTCCGATTGACGTGTCTTCTGTCTGACCATTTCAAAATTCACACAACAGATGTTGTCGTGCAGTTTCGTAGCATTCGGAGGTTGTTCGGGTGGTTTTGAACCCCTAACGCGCCATTTCAGCGCTTGCCGAGCTGCTGAAAACGACGCATTCAGTCGTGTCGCGCGCACCGGACATCCGATGGATGTGCCGCCTCCTCCTGAATCTCAGAAATAATATTCCTATCCTTCTCGTGCGGTTTCAGGTTTTTCGGAGCACGTTTGCTCCGAATTCGACCGCTGCACGCCGTTTTGGTGTTTTATGCCTCTAGAAACGCGTTTCCGGCCGCCGCGGTCAAACGTCACCTCTGATTGACGTGTCGTCTGTCCGACCATTTCACAATCCACGCAACGGATGTTGTCCTGCGGTTTTGTGGCATTTGAAGGTCGTTCGGGTGGTTTTGACCCCCCGACGCGTCATTTCAACGCGCACCGCGCTGCTGAAAACGACGCATTCGGTCGTGCCGCACGCACCGCACGTCTGATGGATGTGTCACCTCCTCCTACATCTCAGGAATAATATTCCTATCGTTCTCATGCGGTTTCTGGTCGTTCGGAGCACGTTTGCTTCGAATTGGACCGCCGCACGCCGTTTTGGTGTTTTATGGCGCTGGAAACACGTTTCCGGCCGCCGCGGTCAAACGACACCTCTTAATGACGTGCCTTCTAGCCGCCTATTTCAAAAATCATGCACCGGCTGTTGTCGTACGGTTTCGTGGCATTCGGAGGTCGTTCAGGTGGTTTTGAGCCCCCAACGCGTCATTTTAGTGCGCGTCGCGCTGCTGAAAATGACGCGTTCGGTCGTGCCACATGCACCGCATGTCTGATGGACATGCCACCTCCTCCTGCATCTCAGGAATAATATTCCTATCGTTCTCGTGCAGTTTCAGGTCGTTCGGAACACGTTTTCTCCGAATTGGACCGCCGCACGCCGTTTTGGTGTTTTGTGGCACCAGAAACGTGTTTCCAGCCGCCGCGGTCAAACGGCAACTCCGAATGACGTGTCGTCTGGCTGACCATTTCATAATTCACGCACCGACTGTTGTCGTACAGTTTCGTGGCATTCGGAGGTCGTTCGGGTGGTTTTGACCCCCCAACGCGTCATTTCAGCGCGCGTCGCGCTGCTGAAAACGACGCCTTCGGTCGTGCCGCATGCACCGCACGTCCGATGGACGTTCTGCCTCCTCCTGCATATCAGGAATAATATTCCTATTATTCTCATGCAGTTTCAGGTCGTTCGGAGCACGTTTTCTCCGAATTGGACTGTCGCACGCCATTTTGGTGTTTTATGACTCCGGAAACGCGTTTCTGGCCACCGCGGTCAAAAGACACCTCCGATTGACGTGCCATCTGTCCGACCATTTCACAATTCATGCAACGGATGTTTTTGTGCGGTTTCATGGCATTCTGAGGTCGTTCTGGTGGTTTTGACCCCCCCAACGCGCAATTTCAACGCGCGCCGAGCTGCTGAAAACGACGCATTCGGTCGTACCGTGCGCACCGCACGTCCGATGGACGTTCCTCCTCCTCCTGCATCTCAGGAATAATATTCCTATCATTCTTGTGTGGTTTCAGGTCGTTCGGAGCACGTTTGCTCCGAATTGGACCACTGCACGCCGTTTTGGTGTTTTATGACTCCGAAAACGCGTTTCCGGACGCCGCGGTCAAACGACACCTCCGATTGACGTGCCGTCTATCCGAACATTTCAAAATTCACACACCGGCTGTTTTTGTATAGTGTCGTGGCATTCAGAGGTCGTTCGGGTGGTTTTGACCCCCCAACGCTTCATTTCAGCGCGCGGCGTGATGCTGAAAACGACGCATTCGGTCGTACCGTGCGCACTGCACGTCCGATGGACGTGCCACCTCCTCCTTCATCTCAGGAATAATATTTCTATCATTATCGGGCGGTTTCAGGTCGTTCGGAGCACGTTTTCTCTGAATTGGACCGCCGCACGCCGTTTTGGTGTTTTATGACTCCGGAAACGCGTTTCCGGCTGCCGCGGTCAAACGACACATCCGATTGACGTGTCGTCTATTCGACCATTTCACAATTCACGCAACGGATGTTGTCGTGCGGTTTTGTGGCATTTGGAGGTCGTTCGGGTGGTTTTGACCCCCCAACGCGCAATTTCAGCGCGCGCCGAGCTGCTGAAAACGACACATTCGGTCGTTCCGTGCGCACCGCACATCCGATGGACGTGTCGCCTCCTTATGCATATCAGGAATAATATTCCTATCGTTCTCGTGCGGTTTCAGGTCGTTCGGAGCACGTTTGCTCCGAATTGGACTGCCACACCCCGTTTTGGTGTTTTATGACTCCGGAAACGCGTTTCCAGTCGCCGCGGTCAAACGACACCTCCGATTGACGTGTCGTCTATCCGACCATTTCACAATTCACGCACCGGCTATTGCTGTACGGTGTCGTGGCATTCGGAGGTCGTTTAGGTGGTTTTGACCCCTCAACGCGTCATTTCAGTGCGCGCCGCGCTGCTGAAAACGACGCATTCGGTCGTGCCACGCGCACCGCACATCTGATGGACGTGCCGCCTCCTCCTGCATCTCAGGAATAATATTCCTATCATTCTCGTGCAATTTCAGGTCGTTCGGAGCACGTTTTCTCCGAATTGGACCGCCGCACGCCGTTTTGGTGTTTTATGACTCCGGAAACGCGTTTCCGGCCTCCGCGGTCAAACGACACCTCCGATTGATGTGCCGTCTATCCGACCATTTCACAATTCACGCAACGGATGTTGTCGTGCGGTTTTGTGGCATTCGGAGGTCGTTCGGGTGGTTTTGACCCCGCAACGCGCAATTTCAGCGCGCACCGAGCTGCTGAAAACGACGCATTCAGTCGTGCCACGCGCACCGCATGTCTGATCGACGTGCCGCCTCCTCCTGCAACTCAAAAATAATATTCCTATCGTTCTCGTGCGGTTTCAGGTCGTTCGGAGCATTTTTGCTCCGAATTCGACCGCCGCACGCCGTTTTGGTGTTTTATGACTCCGGAAACGCGTTTCCGGCCACCGAGCTCAAATGACACCTCTGATTGACGTGTCGTCTGTCCGACCATTTCACAATTCACGTAAAGGATGTTTTCGTGCGGTTTCATGGAATTCGTAGGTCGTTCGGGTGGTTTTGACCCCCCAACGCTCAATTTCAGCGCGCGCCGTGCAGCTGAAAACGACGCATACGGCCGTGCCGCGCGCACCGCACGTTTGATGGACGTGCCGCCTCCTCCTGCATCTCAAGAATAATATTCATATCGTTCTTGTGCGATTTCAAGTCGTTCGGAGCACGTTTTCTCCGAATTCGACCGCTGCACGCCGTTTTGGTGTTTTATGACTCCGGAAACGCGTTTCCGACCGCCGTGGTCAAACGAAACCTCCGATTGACGTGCCGTCTGTCCGACCATTTCAAAATTCACGAAATGGATGTTGTCGTGCGGTTTCGTGGCATTTAGAGATCGTTCTGGTGGTTTTGACCCCCCAACGCGCCATTTCAGCGCGCGCCGAGCTGCTGAAAACGACGCATTCGGTCGTGCCGCGTGCACCGCTTGTCCGATGGACGTTCCTCCTCCTCCTGCATCTCAGGAATAATATTTATATCGTTCTCGTGCGGTTTCAGGTTTTTCGGAGCACGTTTGCTTCGAATTCGACCGTCGCACGCCGTTTTGGTGTTTTATGACTCTGGAAACGCGTTTCCGGACACCGCGGTCAAACAACACCTCCGATTGACATTCCGTCTCTCCGACCATTTCAAAATTCACTCAACGGATGTTGTCATGCGGTTTCGTGGAATTCGGAGGTCGTTCGGGTGGTTTTGACCACCCAACGCGCCATTTCAGCGCTTGCAGAGCTGTTGAAAACGACGCATTCGGTCGTGCCGCGCGCACCGCACGTACGATGGACGTGCCGCCTCCTCCTGCATCTCAGAAATAATATTCCTATCCTTCTCGTGTGGTTTCAAGTTTTTCGGAGCACGTTTGCTCCGAATTCGACCGCCGCACGCCGTTTTGGTGTTTTATGCCTCCAGAAACGCTTTTCCAGCCGCCGCGGTCAAAGGTCACCTCTGATTGACGTTCCGTCTAGCCGACCATTTCAGAATTCACGCACCGGCTGTTGTCGTACAGTTTCGTGGAATTCGGAGGTCGTTCGGTTGGTTTTGACCCCCCAACGCGTCATTTCAGCGCGCGTCGCGCTGCTGAAAATGACGCCTTCGGTCGTGCCGCGCGCACCGCACTTTCGATGGTCGTGCCACCTCCTCTTGCATCTCAGGAATAATATTCCGATCGTTCTCATGCGGTTTCAGGTTTTTCGGAGCACGTTTGCTCCGAATTCGACCGCTGCACGCCGTTTTGGTGTTTTATGACTCCGGAAACGCGTTTCCGGCCGCCGCGGTCAAACGGCACCTCCGATTGACGTACCGTCTGGCCGACCATTTCACAATTCATGCAACGGATGTTTTCGTGAGGTTTCGTGGCATTCGGAGGTCGTTCGGGTGGTTTTGATCCCCCCCCAACGCGCCATTTCAGCGCTTGCCGAGCTGCTGAAAACGACGCATTCGGTCATTCTGCACGCACCGCAAGTCTGATGGATGTGCCTCCTCCTCCTGCATATCAAGTATAACATTCCTATCATTCTTGTGCAGTTTCAGGTTTTTTGGAGCACGTTTGCTCCGAATTCGACCGTCGCACACCGTTTTGGTGTTTTATAACTCCGGAAACGTGTTTCCGGCCACCACGGTCAAACGGCACCTCCCATTGACATTCCGTCTAGCCGACCATTTCAAAATTCAGGCAACGGATGTTGTCATGCAGTTTCGTGGCATTCGAAGGTCGTTCGGGTGGTTTTGACCCCCAAACGCGCCATTTCAGCGCTTGTCGAGCTGCTGAAAACGACACATTCGGTCGTGCCACGCGCACCGCACGTCCGATGGATGTGCCGCCACCTCCTGCATCTCAGGAATAATATTCCTATCGTTCTCGTGCGGTTTCAGGATTTTCGGAGCACGTTTTCTCCGAATTCGACAGCCGCATGCCGTTTTGGTGTTTTATGACTCCGGAAACACGTTTCCGGCCGCCGTGGTCAAACGTCACCTCCAATTGACGTGCCGTCTAGCCGACCATTTCAGAATTCATGCACCGGCTGTTGTCGTACGGTTTCGTGGCATTCGGAGGTCGTTCGGGTGGTTTTGACCCCCCAACGCGTCATTTCAGCGCGCGCCGCGCTGCTGAAAACGACACCTTCGGTCGTGCCCTGCGAACCGCACGTCCGATGGATGTGTCGCCTCCTCTTGCATCTCAGGAATAATATTCCTATCGTTATCGTGCGGTTTCAGGTTTTTCGGAGCACGTTTGCTCCGAATTCGACCGCCGCACGCCGTTTTGGTGTTTTATGACTCCGGAAACGCGTTTCCAGCCGCCGCGGTCAAACGACATCTCCGATTGACATTCCGTCTGGCCGACCATTTCACAATTCACACAATGGATGTTTTCGTGCGGTTTCGTGGCATTTGGAGGTCGTTCAGGTGGTTTTGACCCCCCAACGCGCCATTTCAGCGCTTGCCGAGCTGCTGAAAACGACGCATTCAGTCGTGCCGCGCGCAACGCACGTCCGATGGATGTGCCTTCTCCTCCTGCATCTCACGAATAATATTCCTATCGTTCTTGTCCGGTTTCAGGTTTTTCGGAGCACGTTTGCTCCGAATTCAACCGCCGCACGCCGTTTTGGTGTTTTATGACTCCGGAAACGCGTTTCCAGCCGCCGCTGTCAAACGACACCTCCGATTGAAGTTCCGTCTGGCCGACCATTTCACAATTCATGTAGAAGATGTTTTCGTGAGGTTTCGTGGAATTCGGAGGTCGTTCGTGTGGTTTTGACCCCCCAACGCGCCATTTCAGTGCTTGCCGAGCTGCTGAAAAAGACGCATTCGGTCGTGCCGCGCGCACCGCACTTCCGATGGACGTGCTGTCTCCTCCTTCATCTTAGGAATAATATTCCTATCGTTCTCATGTGGTTTCAGGTTTTTCGGAGCACGTTTGCTCTGAATTCGACCGCCGCATGCCGTTTTGGTTTTTTATGACTCCAGAAACACGTTTCTGGCCGCCGCGGTCAAACGTCACCTCTGATTGACGTGCTGTCTGGCCGAACATTTTAGAATTTACACACCGGCTGCTTTCGTACGGTTTCGTGGAATTCGGAGGTGGTTCGGGTGGTTTTGACCCCCCAACGCGTCGTTTCAGCGCGCGTCGCGCTCCTGAAAACGACGCATTCGGTCGTGTCGCGCGTACCGCACATCCGATGGACGTGTCGCCTCCTACTGCATCTCAGGAATAATATTCCTATCGTTCTCGTGCGGTTTCAGGTCGTTCGAAGCACGTTTTCTCCGAATTGGACCGCCGCACGCCGTTTTGGTATTTTATGGCGCCAGAAACGCTTTTCCGGCCACCACGGTCAAACGTCACCTCCGAATGACATGCCGTCTAGCCGACCATTTCAGAATTCACGCACCGTCTGTTCTCGTACGGTTTTGTGGCATTTGGAGGTCGTTCGGGTGGTCTTGACCCCCCCAACGCGTCATTTCAGCGCGCGCCGCGCTGCTGAAAATGACGCCTTCGGTCATTCCGCGCACACCGCACCTCTGAATGACGTGTCGGGGGGCTGTACGGGGGTGCGGGGGGTTGTACGAGGGTGCAGGGGGGGGGGGCTGTCTGGGGGTGCGGGGGGCTGTACGGGGGTGCTGGGGGGCTGTACGGGGGTGCGGGGGGGGGGGGGGGGGCTGTACGGGGGTGCGGGGGGCTGTACGTGGGTGCGGGGGGATGTACGGGGGGGGGGGGGGTTGTACGGTTATGCGGGGGGATGTACGGGGGTGCGGGGGGCTGTACGGGGGTGCGGGGGGCTGTACGGGGGTGCGGGGGGGCTGTCCGGGGGTGCCGGGGGCTGTACGGGGGTGCGGGGGGCTGTACGGGGGTGCGGGGGGGCTGTACGGGTTTCGGGGGGGGGGGGGGGGGCTGTACGGGGGTGCGGGGGGCTGTACGGGGGTGCGGGGGGGTTGTACGGGTTTCGGGGGGGGGGGGGGGGCTGTACGGGGGTGCGGGGGGCTATACGGGGGTGCAGGGGGGCTGTACAGGGGTGCGGGGGGGGGGGGGGGGGGTCCGGGGGTGCGGGGGGATGTACGGGGGTGCCGGGGGGGGCTGTACGGGGGGGCGGGGGGTTGTACGGTTGTGCGGGGGGCTGTACGGGGGTGCGGGGAGGCTCTCCGGGGGTGCGGGGGGGGGGGGGGGGGCTGTACGGGGGTGGGGGGGGGGGCTGTCCGGGGGTGTGGGGGCTGTACGGGGGTGCGGGGGGGGGGGGGGGGGGGCTGTACGTTGGTCTGGGGGGTTATAAGGTTGTGCGGGGGGCTGTACGGGGGTGCAGGGGGATGTGCGGGGGTGCGGGGAGGTTATCCGGGGGTGCGGGGGGCTGTACGGGGATGCAGGGGGGGCTGTCCGGGGGTGCAGGGGGCTGTAAGAGGGTGCGAGGGGGCTGTCCGGGGGTGCAGGGGGCTGTACGGGGGTGCCGGGGGGGGGGGGGGCTGTACGGGGGTGCGGGGGGGCTGTACGGGGGTGCGGGGGGCTGTCCGGGGGAGCGGGGGGCTGTACGGGGGTGCGGGGGGGGGGGGGGGGGTTGTATGGGGGGGCGGGGGGTTGTACGTTTGTGCGGGGGGCTGTTCGGGGGTGCAGGGGGGGGGGGGGGGTTAAAGTTTTTAAATGCACGCCTTAGCTATCATATAATAAACAAGAAAAGAAAGAAATTTTAAGTACACAACCTTCTAATTTAAATTAAATGAATACATACAGTACATCAATCTCAACCCCACCAGTAAAAACAAAAAACATATCTCATGAATATATGATGCGTCACGCGTTGTCATCAATGATACCTCCTTCTGGTGGGCCAGGGGCCTACAACAAATAAACATTATAAATATTTTAATAACAAAAATTATTTAAATTAAATAAATAAATACAGTATATACCTGCGTCGTATGATCCCCTGCACCATCAGCTCGATGCACATATTCCTGAAGTGCTCTAACCTCAGTTGTCAATTGCGCATTTTCCTCCTCAGAAGCGCGCAACCGTGCCTCAAAATCTGACATCTGCTGTGTCATATGAGCAACAACAGGACCAACAACCACAGCGCGTGACACTACAGAACGAGGAATCCATGCTCCATAGGTCAAACTATAGCCATGCCAGTCCCGACCGATAATGCGATGAAAGATCTCATCCCGTCGCATGGGAAGCTGTCGCTGGTTCTCTGGCAGATGTTCTAACTCAGCTTCAAATTGAGCCTATGAAATATTTAAATATATATAAATATATATATGTAAATATATAGATTTATGTAATTATTGGTAAGTAAAGACACTTACTATCAATGTTGCAACCTCTGGATCATTGCGATCACGAGTCCTCATCCACACCAACATTTTATCAGTTGTTGCACCTTTCTCTCGCAACTGTATATTAAAAGAATATAAACACAAAACCATATTAATTAATAAATTAATAAATGAATAATATATACCTCATGTCGGATCTGAGACACGTGACGAGTCTCGAGCCTGTGAGGTGGTCCCTGCAACGCTCGATTCTCAGAATGGCGTGTTGACACCTCCTACATTCAATTCATTCAAATTTCAAACAAATCACATATTTTTGAAAATATATATACACCAAAATAATTAATATACAAACTGCAACACCCTCAGTAGACCAATATGCAACCAAGTCACACCACTGAGCCGAGAGGACACCTCTCGGGACTTTTTCCAAAATGTCTAGGGCACCCACATTTGGTACCCAGTGGTCCCTCTTCACTTTGCCTTTATAATCTTTCCACATCTTACGGCATTTGCTCATACACACGGGCCGAAACTCTTCAGCGAATACTGTCAAATTTTTCTATAAAGAAAATAATCAAACATATTAGTATTCTTTATACATAGAAAATAAAGTAAAATGATTTTCTTACATGAACCTACCTCCATAGACGATCTAATGTGTCCTGAGGGATAGAAGCCCAGTCACGCACGGTCAATGGAAATTGATGTGGTCACGTATGATATGACCCAGCTGACGAATAAATGCTGGTTCATTCGGTCCCACCGGATAAAAAACCTCATCAAATGAAACATCTATCGTCGTGTCGGAATTCTATGATAATATGCCACGACCAGGGCCTCTCTTGCGAGAGGAAGAAGCCGCCGAGTCTGATCCTGTTGAAAACAATTTTATATATAAATTGACAAATGTTATATATATATATATGTATTTCAATTACATAAAAAATATAGACAATGACATTCAAACATAACTCGACCCTGAGACGTAGATGCCTCAGATGGATGATGTGGATCTTCTGCCTCTTCCCCTGACATGTCTGCAGTCATAGAAAACATTAGTAATGAGTCCAAAGTGTTTAAAAGATAAATTTGATTGTTCTTAAAAAATAAAACTTGTACAACTGTTAATCAATCAAAAAATGGATTGAATAATTAGTTGTGAATGAATTTTAAAAAATCAGAAAGTTAACAAAACATATATACAAATTATGTACAAAACCAGTCAATGCATAGCCAAATTTCAGATAGAACTAATAAAAATTCAAGCAGCACATGAATCAGATGAAAAATACCTCAAAGGGATGATACACCGACCATAACATCAATAAATCAAGAGTAAAAACAACCTAAATATTTATGATTGAATTAACTTACAAAAGTGAGGATTAAAACTTATAAAAGATTTATAAAATGATTAGATAATTTATGATATCCTAGGACATTCTACTGAATAGCGGGAAAACAGTTATACCTTTCATTAAGAATGCAAATCAACCATTTCTCCTTCAACAGCCGCTCTGACCCAATAAATATCTTCTTCACGTTGAACTACGGTATGTTGATCACGTTTTTGGTAAACAAACGGAATAGTCTCAGGTTCATCTTCTTCAAATAAAAACACTCGTCGCCAAGACATTTTGACAACAACTTGCCAACTTGGATACTAAGGAAAAGTAACGAAGAATACTTGTTCCGCTTGTGATGTCAAAATGAAAAATTCATTCTCAACTCGTTCATTATTTTTGTATAACATATAGTTAAAATTCACCAATGAAAATTGATATTGATCGGCTTTACATCCACGCACTGGATCAACCCAATTACACTTTAACAATATGTACTTCAAACCGTGTGTGTATACAACTTCAATGATGTCTATCAATTGACCATAGTAATAACCAGAATCGACAAAGGGAGAACTGATGCCACTGTTTTGTGTGGCTCGTTTTTCTTCTAAATCTTTAATGCGAAATCGAAAACCATTAGCATCAATAGCTTTATAACGATGATCCGTTATAGATGGACCCTCAGCCAGTTGGATAAATACTTCAGGTAACGTGGGGTCCCCTAACTCCCTCAGCTTATGAAACTACATAATTTATAAAAATCAATACTGATATATGCATAAAGAATTAGTATAATACTTCACTCATAATGAAAATCAATTTATACATACAGAATCCTTGAACCAATCATGAAATGACGCATAATGAGATTGTTGAATTTGCAACTCAGTCACACGATGCATCTCTTCTTTTATCTCATTAATGTGTTTCCTGCAAATGATAACGCGATGTTTAAAAGATCATCTTAGGAAAACAAAACATGTAAAAGTTATACAAGCACATTGATAAGATACTTACTGCATTAATGGTGCAACTGATGGAGTATTGAACAAGATATATCGATGTGCTTGTATCCACTCGATGTTGTCCATATCAAATGTGGTTCCTTCTCCAACTGGACCATCATGAATCTGAGAGGGCTTATCTAAGTTTGTTTCAACATCTGTAAGATATTATGCACAAAAGGTATTACACTCATCCATCAAATAACCATTGGCTATTGATGCCTCTGGACGAGCTCTGTTGCGTACAAATCTTTTCAATGTACTCAAATACCGTTCAATAGGATACATCCACCTGAATTGCACTGGACCAGCAGCCATTACTTCATCAGTTAGGTGCATTGTCAAGTGGACCATAACATCTAAAAATGAGGGGGGGGGAAGTTTCTCAAAGTGACAAAGCGTAAGTACAATTCAGTCCTGCAAACTTTTTTAATCACTCATTCGTTGATTTCTTAAACAAATCTGTCTAAAAAAATTACTCATCTTAATCAAGGGCTGAACAACATTGGGGGATAAACAATCACAAATTGCGATTGGAATCAACTACTGAAGTAATATGTGATTGTCATGACTTTTCAACCCTTGAAATGTCTTGCTCGTCAGATTCACACACTTTGAAATATTAGAAGAATAACCATCAGGCACCTTGACCATCTTCAAAATGGAAAGAAATGTTTCTTTCTCCTCTGTAGTCATCGTATACTGTGTAGCAGGCATATATTCCTTGTTTCCCTCAGCTAACTGTAAATGAAACTATTTCCTTAAACCCATTTCTTCCAAATCACGGCGTGCATTAACATGGTCCTTTGATTTTCCACTGACACCTAAAATGGTCCATAATATGTTATCACAAACATTTTTTTCAATGTGCATGACATCCAAATTATGCCTCAACATGTTAGTTTTCCAATACGGAAGACTATAAAAAATACTTTTCTTTTTCCAATTGTGACTGCGCTGCCTACCCACAACACGAATATTACGTACTGGAGGAGCCACCAAATCTTGAATTTCATATACCGTGCGGATGTTTTCTTCCTCAATCTGCGATAACATTTCGACTCCTTTCATGATCTTTGGTGCTGGGCTGAACTCTCTAGAACCATCAAATGCCACTCTGTCCTTTATGAATCTGTGCTAAGGAGAAAGAAAACGCATGTGACCCATGTATGCCCATTTTTTGGAATGTTTAAGCCATACAGATTTTTTACTTTTATTGCAACAAGGGCAAGCAAATTCCCCTTTCGTACTCCATCCTGATAAATTTGCATAAGCTGGGAAGTCATTGATTGTCCACAATAAAGCAGCATGCAGTTTGAACATTTCATTCGTTTAGCAGCAATAAGTCATCACACCATCGCCCCAAAATTCATTCAACTCATCAATCAATGGCTGAAGGTAAACATCAATCTTATCCCCTGGAATTTTAGGTCAATCAATAAGAGTGGAAAGTAATATAAATTGTTGATTCATACAAAGCCACGGAGGAAGATTATATGGAACCAACACCACGGGCCATGTGCTATGATTTGCACCAACGATAGACTTGAATGGATTGAAACCATCTGCTGCCAATCCCAATCGGACATTACGAACATCTTTAGCAAAGTCGGGATGTCTCTTATCAAAATCCTTCCATGCATGAGAGTCTGCTGGGTGGGTTAACATATCACTTTCGTGAACTCTTTCTGCATGCCATCTCATTAAATAAGAAACTTTAGATGACATAAAAAATCTTTTCAACCTTGGTTTAAGGGGAAAGTAACGAATTTTCTTTACGGAAATCAGTTTCCCCTGTATCGCAATCTGACTTTGATGAGTATTATTTCCCCTGTTCTCTTTCCACCTGGAAGCACCACAAACCGTACAAATATCCAAATGGGCAGTTTCTTTTCTAAACAACATACAGTTGTTTGCACATGCATCTATGGTCTCATATGTAAAACCTAAGTTCTCTGTCAACTTACGAGCATAGTAATATGACTCAGGAATCTTAGCGTTGATAGGAAGAACTTTTTTCAATAAAACCAAAAGCATGTCGAATGATGTGTCTGACCAATTATT
Source organism: Viscum album (assembly GCA_963277665.1). NCBI lineage: Eukaryota > Viridiplantae > Streptophyta > Magnoliopsida > Santalales > Viscaceae > Viscum > Viscum album. Next base: position 1,740,464,667 of record OY728160.1, read on the forward strand.
CAAAGTCTTCAAATGCAACAACTCCACGATAAACGACAGTTTATTGTAAGAAGTACATCCAGGATATAATTCTGTTTTTGCATCATCAAGTGCTTCATAAAACCTCCTCGAATCACGATCTGCACCAGAGCGAAGATTTATCTCACCGGTCTCAAGATTCTAGATGTCAATGCCTTCAGGATCAAACCCACGTACCATTTCAGTAAGCATTTCATGCATTGGATCAGTCATCCTTGCATCAACATCCATCTGAGCTGCATCTGTATTTTGACAATGAATATATTCTTCTCCATGACGAGTCCAACTCTTATAATTTTTCAGAAATCCATTAAAGAAAAGGTTCTCCCTCACAGTATCTCGTGTTAATTGATATCTGTTAGCACATTTTCTACATGGAAAACTAATATAGTCACTTCCAAATCCTCTCGTGAAGTCAATACAATGCATAATGCCATTGAAATATTCTCTAGACGTTCGATTTTGAAGATCAATCCAACTATTATCCATAATTATATCTGTATAACAAACATTTAAACAATACTTATTACATTTAAATTTTTCAAATAAACTATATTTAAATTAAATATTAATCATTTTTTTATGAACCATTGATAAAATAATAATGTAACTAAAAGCCCATGTTACCTGATTGAGCTACAAACCTGAAAGGGAGGGGAGCCGAAGGTGGTGCAACAAGAGAGAGGAGGCAGCGAAGGAGAGCCAGAGCCAAAGGCGGTGCAGCAAGGGAGGGGACGGGTGGTGGCAGCGGCGGGGAGCTGGAGGAGAGGAGGTGGTGAGGGGATGGGGACGGGCATCGAGGGGGGGGGGTGTCTGGGGTGCCGGAGCCGTCCGGGGTGGGGGGGAGGGCTGAGGGGGCGGAGGGCGGATGGCGGAGGCCGGAGGGCGGAGGGCGTGTGGTGGGGGAGGCTGGGCGGCAGGGGAGGCCGAGAGGCGTGGGGGGGGGGGAGGGCGATGACGGGGGGGGGGGGGGGGGGCTGGGAGGCGGGGGGAGGGAGGCGTCAGGGGGGGCGGCGTCGGGGGGGGGGGGGGGAAGCGGGGGAGGCCGGGCAGCGGGGGAGGCCGGGAGGCGGGGGGAGGGCGGCGTCAGGGGGGGGGGCGCAAAAATGCCCGGATTTTTTTATCAAGGCCAGCGACCTCCATTGGCGGTCACTATTAGATATCTATAGCTACCGCCAATGGTGGTCGCCCGATTCTGGGGGGCTTCAATGCCCACTTTTCAAGTAGTGTGTTAACCCTATATGGGTTCATATCTCTTGATTATCATTTAGTAGAATCTCTATCAGTCACCGTGATAAGATCCCAAGGAATCAATAATGGTACATTATGGGCATCATTATTTTGTTTAATATCCTAATCAGTTAGTGGATCTATGATTGTGTCTTCATTTATTGTTTCATTTACCTAAAAAGTGGGTTCCCCTAAGAAATGGAACCCTCTTGGATTCATTAGATTTATACGTTCTATTGAACAAGAGATTATACCCATTTAGGACTTTAGGCTAGTGACCCATCCACTATAAGACTATGATAAATTCTAGGTTCCCACTGATGGAGTTATTTGACAAAAGTTATTGTAGATATGGTTTCATGATATGAAAATATCTGTTGGCACATGATCTGCACAAATAACTATTATATAAGACCATAGAGAGACTAATTTCCATCTAGATATTTATTAAAGCATCAAAAATCTTTTATGGAGTCACGTATATCAACTCCTTAGATCATGTTGTTCATAAGTATTTGACTACAAAAAAGAATATGAAACTTTGATTCATCACTCCCTCTATCACTAGAAACAAAATTTTTGATATTTTAATCACACTTCAAATTCATATATTCCGGAACTCCTCCGTTCATGACCTCGATAGATGGCCCATTATGTGGTGCAGTAACATTAGAATCATAATCAGATTGTTTCTCTATTTTCATGAAGGTTAAAATAGTACCTATGAAAATTCATATACAGTAATGAAATCATCCATTGCGGTGACTATATTAGAGTAAATTTTGTTTTTACGCATTGATATTGGGTGAATATTATTTAAAAAATCAACTTATATTTACGAATATAATTGATAGTTAAGCTCTTTGATGATGTCGTTTTTGGGAATATAAGGAAATTCTCTTGGGGTTGGTGTTCACTATCTCCATATTCACTATAAAACTAGATATATAACTCATTCATCACCCATGTAATATTAGTTATCACTTTAGGAATTTTTTTACATCTCTAATATCATAATTAAAATACACAATGTGTGATGAGTCCTTTTTTACACCTAAAATGTTCAAAGGGTATGGTTGGTTCTGAGATAATGTTATTGATATAATGAAAAGGTTACATATTTATATCCTAATTACTTATTCATGGAATGTTATTTTATCACCGATTTCATCATTTTAAATTGATTGAAATCCTACAAACATCCATAACAAATCTTCTCAAAGAGTCGTACCCACCGAAAAATGAATGGGGTCATTTAAATCAATTTTAGAATATTTAGATTATGAATTTGGTTATCATAATAGACAGTTAAGGTATCCATGACATAGATAAATATTGGATGTATAATCTTTTTCACTTGTATGTATTTCTAGATTTCATCTATTGGGAGAACATATTTCTATGAATCCCATCATAACCATGCTTAAGCATATTGGGAATTCATAAGGAATAAGGGAAGGAAAAGTGCCCCTCTACCTATAAGTGAAGAAAAAAAACGACACACCATTTTCTTGGGACTATTTATGATGATGGAATCATGGATGTATCTTTCGTCTAGTAACCTTTTTCTTCCTTATTATTCTAGGAAAATAGATTTACAAGCCATGTAATCCTTATAAGACCTGATTTCTCTACCATTGGCTCTTATTCATCTACACTATCGGTCACTACAATACCACTAAATTGCGGAATCTTCTCTAACAATTTCCCATTCAGTTATGAGAAAATAAAATATTGATAATAATTAGTTACAATCCCATTTATGACATTCAATAGAGGAATATTCACTTATATTGTCATATCCTCCCACATCAATGTTAACTATAATTGATTCCCAAATATTATATGTTTTATATATCATACTCTAGATGGATGGATGTGACAATTTTTCAAAATACACTTTGTAATAGTATGTTCATTCTATGGATATAATATTTTTATTGGTGGTTTGAGGTGTTCAAGGGAGGTTTTGGGATTAATCCATGGAGTTTGGAGGTGTATTTGATATTCTAAAGGAAATAAATTCCATCTATCATCTATATGATGTGTAAATTTAGTTCAAAATGTGTGGAGCTAGTCACTTTATGAATTTTATGTGCCTATGTTAGAATTCACGAGATAGATACATATTGTGTAAATTCCATTAAGGATGTGTATTAAATAAATCCTAAGGTGGTGCGTTTTTCAGTGAAAGGTGTAAATTTTGAAAAACTCATGAATTACACACTGTGTAATGTCTACACGATGTGAAACCTTTGGGATTCCATGTGTTAATTTTATTCATTTCAAAATACTCATTCATTGAAACACATATCCTTCTCTATAGTTCTCTTTGATCTATAGGGTCCATAAGAGGATCATATAGACCAATTCCTACCGCTCTGGTTCCTTTGTCTCGGAGGATCCCTAGTGGTGATCCATGGTGATTTCTTCTTCATCCCATATGGTTTTCATTCATTCTTATCTTGGGTGCTCACTATGGTGATGTTGATTTGGTTTGGTTGTGAGTTGGACTATTTTTTTATGATCCTTATTGTGGTGTTAGTTAATCCTCAGTTTCTCATGGTGTACTTTTGGTTTTAGGGTTCTTCATCATTACCCTATGGTACACAAATAGTTGATAGTGCTTCTTTTAGGAAGAAAATACCTAATTTCATTTTATTGTGTATCACGTGGGAGGGATTTATTATTTATCACCTATGGGGTATATGTAACACCCCGACCCAGTTACCTAGAGTTCGTGTATTATTACATATCATTGTATTGATCACAAAAGATCATGTCTTGAATGACCGATTAGTTTAGTAGCCTTGGAATCACTAGATATATTCATGAAGTCTTAGATTACATCATAAGGTAAAAAACTACAACAACATCTTGTCTTCATATCCTCTCATACTATCCTTGCAGGTCATTCATAAATTACTTCTTCACATCGTGGGAAAAATGAAACATTGAAAGGGGTGAGATCAGATGCTCAGTAAGGATAACAATATAGCATAATCTTTCATAGATAAGCATAAACACTTAAGGGAATGTATAACTAAAACAAGAGCCTTTTAAACATGAACTTCAGTATAATATGGAAAAGATAAAATGAAATAATGTCAATTAATTATTCACATGGATATTCTACTAGTTGAATAATCACATGAAATATCAATAACCATTTTCATAAATATGGAATTCATAATGCCAGACTATCATAACCACGTATCCAAGGCCTCGTGCCAAGACTACAATTAAAATTTTGTCAAGGCATCGTGCCAAGACACTAGTTTGTCTCATGAGACCTACCAATGCATCGAGGAGCTATAGTGGGCTCCACCTTTCACTTAATAAGTCCAATGCATTCCTCAAATGAAAAGTTCAAACATAACATAAACATTCATATTAAAAATAGCATACAAAATTTCAATAATTTACCCACAAACCATGAATGGTATAAAAATAGTACATCCACAGTCAACCATAACTCATTTAATACAATATGGAATATTTTATTGTAATATATTAACCTCAATCGAGAATAATAAATGATATTGACCATCAAAAATATTTTAGAGAAATATTCCCCTTTTCTTGAAAACATTTTAAAGTCACACTATTTGTCAAGAAGTCGTTTTAAAATAGATTTTTTAATCAAAGTGTCCCATACCAATTTAAAACTTTTAAAAGTAATTTTAATTTTAAAACTTTAATGTCCATATAAAAAATCCTTAAAACCATTTTTACAACATGGACATTAATGAGAATTATTTAGAATAATAAATCCTTAAAACATTAAAAATGATATTTTAGTAAGAGTTTCTAACCAAAAGAGAGACACTTGAATACAAATAATTGAGGTAATCAAAACTTTTTAATATCATGAGAATAAAGGAATTCATTATATACTATGTCAGAGTACATTATATACACCACATAAAAGTGATTTGGTGTATAACAACAAAAAAGTCTCAATGGGATGTAAATTGAGATTAAGTCTTTTATAAAGACCGTATCCTTAGGTTAAGGATAAATCAACGACATAATTATGTGTGAAAAATATAAATACACTCAATATGATTGGACATTCAGTTTAAATCAATCATAGGACATTTACACATATTCTTGTAGAAACAACACCAATGAATTGGATGTTTAACGCAATAAATGATGATCGAGTTAAAATTACTCTTATCAAGTTCATATCGACGACTTGATAATTTATAAATGGGGTGATTATGTGTATCAAAATTATATCCACAGAAAGGGGAGTGGAAATTATGACATAAAAAGATTAATACTGATTCCACACATAATCTTGGTGTAAAATAATCAATGAAGTATGCGTAGAGCCGAATGAGTGGAAATTCAAACTTCAAATTCCCTTACGAATTTGGTAACTTACGAAACATACACCCATGAAAGAAGTATCATACAATGATGAAGTAAATATCCATAAATTAAAGTATATTACACAATGAATACAATCATGGGTAGTACACACACCACATGCAATAAATAAGTGGTGAACAATGGAAATCTCACGGAAGTAAAAGTGAGATAAGAAACCCCTTACTTTGTACTTTTTTCTTGGTTGACGGTAGGTTAAACTCATTTATAATGGTGAAATAATTGTTATAGAGTTATAAAATAATCATTTACATTAATATGATATGATATATGATCTTTTAGAATTGATTTGTTAATAATATCTTAGTATTATCATCTTTTCGAGTGTTAACGGATTCGTTTTCTGTTACATTATTTGTTATAAAATCCGTATTTATTATGGATGGGATGTATCTTATTCATATCCCGAATCATATCATGTCTCTAAAAATTATTTTTAATCATCAAATGAGAATTAGGCTTGAATAGATACGATGGGGAATGAATCTCATCACGTTCATGGAGACAGTAGTTCGTAGGTACGCACGAGCGACAATATCTTTCTTTTGATATTAAAATAATATATAATTGGATGGTATATCATATAGAAAAAATCATTATCATGATATATTTATTATTTAAATGAATTAAATATCATTATTATACCCATCCAAATAATAATATATTGAATAGCAATTACACAATAATGTGGAGACGGTAGGTCGTACGTACGCACGTATGGTGACATGTCATTCAAAGGATGGATACAATACTGAATATGGTTGTACCATATTTATAATAACATCAAAGCATATAAAATATACTAGAGTTATTATTTTATAATGGAAATAAAAAAGAAATAAGAAGTGGAAGAAGAAAGGAACTTGAAAGAGGGTGGTGAAAACATTACTTCTTCTTCGGGTTCTTCCATTTGATTTAATCAAAATTCCTCCTTAGGTTGGCTTTCGGATCAATATATGGCCTCTAGGTTGAAGTGAGGGATGTTGAGATGATATTTGGGTAGATGTTGGCCGAGAAAAATGGATTTTATGGTGTGAATTAATGATAAGGGGAAGTGCCCTTTTATAAGAGGGGTGAGGGGCACCTTTGGAAAAACTAGAAATATTATTTTATAATAAATTCATATTCGGTTTCTAATGGATAAAAAGTGGATTAATGAAATTTTAAAGTGGGGATGGGTCTAAAACGACTCAAAAAATAAAATTTAGACATGTTTGGGTCATTATATTAACCTTATCTTTTAGTTTTAACTCTTAGTTAATTAGTTTGACACTTACCATGTCACTTTGTATTTTTATATTATATAGTTAATAAACATACTATATACCTCCAACATACATCCAAGTGGTCCATTAATGATTCAACTATCATGATATAAGTCTCTTGTCCGAACAATATATTTTTATGAATTTAATATCAATTAATAATATAATATTTGATTTAAAAACTCTTTTATGTCAATTTTGACATTAATGGGTATTTGGTTTTTGAAAAATTCATTACAGAATTATTACATCGAAAAAAATTTATATAATCAATCCTAATATGTCATATTAACCTATAAAATTAGTTGAATTCATAAAAAGTCTCAAATTACATTTATTTTGATATTTATAATATTAATTATTATAATATTTCATTAATTAGGTAATTACTTTATCACCATTGTGTCATAAATAAATTAAATTATTTAGTGTCTAAAAATTATAAATAAAATACCACTATGTAGGAAATCGTTTTATATTTCTAATGAATATTTACAATCGAATTTATATTATGTATAACCCTATATTAAAAATGTTTTAGTAAATAAACTTTAATTTTAACTCTTTTAACACTTCTTTGAATTAAATAATAATAAATGTCCTCATTTTAATCCAAGTGGACCTAAATGATAATATTTTATTCCTAATATTGTTTTTGGTCGAGATAAATTTGTTCAATAGAATTAGTACATGTGTTAGGGTAATATTAATATCATTTTTACCCTTAATTGCCCTATTTACTTTTAACCGTGGTAAATAAAAGTAAAAAGTTACTATTCACCAAAAATTATTTTCATCTCATTGAACCACATTTTACTCCTTGATATTAACCGTGTCTCTCAGATTTTCGAAATTCCCCTTACAGAAGTGGTAAAATTACGTTTTATGTGAATTTCCAAATTCTCCTAGGAGGTGGGTAAAAGACGGTGAAAAGTTCAATAAAATTTTTATATATATAAAATTATTATAAACTAACTCCAATGAATTACATTGAACTTATATAGGTATTATGTATCTATTTTAACCTTAATTAAATTTAAATAAAATAAATAATTATTTAAATAAAAATTTGGTTTTAAACTATAACTCAGTATTTTTCACTATTCATCAAAAATTGAAAGTTTTCAGAAAAATACCAAAAATTCGGCCAAAGATATATTTGATATTATGAATTCAAAAATGATTTCTATTTTACCAAATTTAAAACATATAAGTTGCATTAATTAATTTAAAAATTAATTCCCGTTGTCAAAACAAATTGCGTGTTTTTAAGAAATAATAACTATCAAAAGATTGATACTTGTTTATGTCTGGTTTAAATGTGAAATTACGTCTAATGACCAAAATTTTATTAAATGGTAAAAATATATTCTAAATATACTTTAAAACCAATCAAATTCATAATTTATCCCTATTAATTATTTTGACAAAAAAAGTTGTTTTTAATTAAAAATTAGTAATTTTCACTATTCATCAAAATATGAAAGTTATCCGAAAAGTACCAAAATTTCACCCAAACCTAATTTCGATATTATGAATCCATAAATGAAATCAATTTTGAAAGTTAAAATTTATAAAATTTCAAAAAGTAGGTATTACTATTCATAATGGTTAGTTTGATTGGTTGTGATGTGTTAGAATCTTAAAGTTGCGTACAATGCAAGCCATTTCATTATTCAAAGGGAAACGTACTGTGAAAGCTTGGGGTGTTACATTCTCCCCTCCTTAAATAAGTTATGTCCTTGAAATTTTTAAAGTTGGTCTTGGGAATGTAATGGAAAGTCCCACATTGGAAAAAGAGTTAATAAAACTACCACTTTAAAATAAAGAAAGAGAAGTACAAAGGTCGCCCAAGATAACCTATACTAGGATTCCATGTAGAAGGAAATGGATATGGATGATAAACTAACTGTCAAGTTATGATGGAGAGGGACAAAAAACATGATCCGGAGAAAGTTAACAACAAGAAAACCACAAACTTTTGATGGGACAAACTGCCCTTACTTTCCCAGTAGGAAAAGTAAACGGACAACATTTTTATTATTTTTTTTAAGTTACATTACATAAAAAAGAGGAATTAATTTATGATATTGACTAAGAAAATAAATAGATTTACATAATTTTTATGTATAGTTTCATTCTTTAGTAAATTTTTACCACTAACTCTTATTTTTTTGAACAATGAGTATTCAAGAAGACTTGGTCACACTGGAAGATCTAGAATAAACTTCTATAGAATAACATGATCCACATAGGATAAAATGTATATTTACCTTGTCTTTAGAGATTAATAAAAACCAAAATGGTTAGTATAAGATCTGATGATCCCCCAAATGGATATTCCATTAGAGAAAAAAATCACTAATGTTTATTTATAAAATTAAACCAACAATACCCCAAAGTTATATAAATACCATTCAATAATCAATTGTCCTTAAAATCCTTCAATATAATCCAAAATAATATTGAAACCCAAAACTTATAAGAATTTGGTTATGTAGCCTTCCACATTAAATTGTATCTCTAAATGACATCAATTACACTTAAAGTCACATAATTAAAAGTAATTAACCTAATCACATGTTCTTTGATATAGGTTAATCATTTCCATAAATAACCCAAATCACTATAAATCCACAATAAAAACATAGGTGAAAAAATCCACCATTACTCCTCAAATGAAATCCCATAGTATTCTATTTTCCTTGGTCATATAGTGTTCCCAACAAAGAGAACATCTTCCAAAATAACATTTATCACTTAATCACCAAATCATTTTCCTATACTAAGGGTATTAATTTGATAAGACATAAGATTCCAAATCAACTTATTATTGATCAATAAAATCATTTAACTAAAATAATATTCACACTAACCAGGGATGTCACATAGTCCAGTGGTAGGCCATAAATCTCAATTGCACTTTGGTTGTGGGTTCGATTCCCACAACATTGTCTGACATGATGTGTTGTCACACGGTCTGCGTGTTGTCCTTTTTCAAAAACTATTTTTTATAACATTACCAAAATGAGATAAATTCCTCAAAATAACCATAACATAATTTAACCACAAATTTTATCTCATACCTCGCATTTACATCCTAAATTATAATAACTTCTAATTGCCTCAAACCCAATGATCATATAAATCCAAATGGTTATTTATAACTATATCCACAATAGAAAATATAATTCTTCCTCAAATATCATTCTCACATGGAAAACTACAGGGTTACAAATACAAGAGAAGATTATTCCAAAGTAAACCCATAAACAAGGAGCACTAATACTTTTTAATCATTTCCCCAACCATTTATTTCCACATAGCTTCTTCTTTGACCAAGAAAATATCCTATTGAATAGGGAATTCACTCTGGTAATGGCCAGGTCCCCTACATTTACGAAAAATGACTGTAAATGGATTCTTGGGACCATTTTTATCTTCTTCTATAGTACTCTTCATTTTTCTTCAGCAATTATTCAATTTATGTTCTTCCTTCAAGAACGTAAAGCATTTCTTTGTCCCATTGAGACAATTTCCTGGGTGTCTCCTTCCACATTTCCTACATGATGGAAATTGAGGATTCTTTTCTCCATGGTCTCCATTGCTGGAGCTCTTATCGTTCATCACCTTTCTCTTCCTTGTTGAGTCCGGGAGTTGGTTAATATATATGTTGTTGATCATATTTTTGGAAAACTGATTTGGCATGAACACAATATCTTTCACGACAATCAATACTCTATTTTTTTTCTCATTTCCACCACCGCTCCCACCTTATACATCATTCCCAAAGTTACTATGACTTCCTCGGAATCCAGCCATAGACTAAAACCAAAAAGCATTGTGTGAGTAACAGTAGTCATAAAATCATTTAGAGAATATCATGTCACCATATTCTCAATTTGAAACACATTCGGATTAACCAAGGTCATTTACTCTCATCTTATATATAATACTTCAAATTGGTTTGTAAAGAAAATGTCAATTATCCTAAGCATATCCCCCGGGAGTGTCGTAACCAAGAGTGCAGCAAGGCCCGTTGTCATGCACCAGTTCCCGTTCGAGTCCAGCTTAAAGCGGTTATTTCGGGGTTTACCCCTAGGTACATCTGTGTCAGAGCCGTCTCTACCTACTCGTATCCAGACAGGGATTTATTGCTTGGAAAACTCACAAAATCTCTACAATACCAAAATTCTAAGAAGTTATTATATACTAATCCTCAAAGTCCATCTTAGGTCTATGTGCTCTAATAAGAGTTTTTCTAAATCTTGCTTCCAAGGTCTGTATTAAACTTCCTCTGATACCAACTGTAATGCCCTGACCCCAGTTACCAAGAGTTGGTGCATTATTACATATCATTGGAATTATCACAAAAGATCAAGTCTCGAAAGACCAATTTGTTTAGTAGCCTTGGAAACACTATATATATTCATGAAGTCTTACATTACATCATAAGGTAAAAAAACTACAACAACATCTTGTCATCATATCCTCTCATACTATCCCTGCAATACATTAATAAATTACTTCGTCACATCTTGTGAAAAATAAAACATTGAAAGGGTTGTGCTCAGATGCTTAGTAAGGATAAAAATATAGCATAAGCTTTCATAGATAAGCATAAACACATAAGGGAATGTATAACTAATACAAGATCCTTTTAAACTTGAACTTCAGTATAATATGGAAAAGATAAAATGAAATAATTCCATTTACTTATTAACAGGGATATTCTACTAGTCGAATAATCACATGCAATATCAATAACCATTTTCATAAAGATGGAATGCATAATGTCGGACTATCATAACCACGTAGCCAAGGCCTCGTGCCAAGACTACAATTATGATTTTGTCAACGTCTCGTTCCAAGACACAAGTTTGTCTCATGAGACCTACCGATGCATCGAGGAGATATACTGGGCTTCACCCGTCACTTAATATGTCTAATGAATTACTCATATGAATAGTTGAAACATAACATAAACATTCGTATTAAAACTAGCATACGAAATGTCAATACATTACCCACAAACCATGAAGGGTATAAAAATAGTACCTCCACATTCAACCATAACTCATTCAATACAATATGGAGGATTGTATTGTAATAGATTATCCTCAATCTAGAATAATGAATGATATTGACCATCAAAACTATTTGAGAGAAATATCCCCCTTTTGTTGAGAACATTTAAAAGTCACACTATTTGTCAAGAAGCCATTTTAAAATTGATTTTTGAATCAAAGTGTCCCATACCACTTTGAAACTTTAAAAATAAATTTTAATTTTTAAACTTTAATGTCCATATAAAAAAAATCCTTAAAACCCTTTTTAAAACATGGACATTAATGAGAAAGATTTAGAATAATAAATCTTTAAAACATTTAAAATGATATTTTTGTTAGAGTTTCTAACCAAAAGAGAGACACTTGAATACAAATAGTTGAGGTAATCAAAATTTTTTAATATCATGAGAATAAATGAATTCATGATATACTATTTCAATGTAAATTATATACACCACATAATAGTTATTTGGTGTATAACAAAAAAGAAGTCTCAATGGGATGTAATTTGAGATTAAGTCTCTTATAAAGACCATAACCTTAGGTTAAGGATAAATCAACAAAATAATTATATGTGAAAAATATAAATACACTCAATATTATTGGATATTCAGCGTAAATCAATCAGAGGACATTCACACATATTCTTTTAGAAACAACAACAATGATATGGATGATTAACTCAGTAAATGAAGATTGAGTTAAAATTACTCTTATCAATTTCATATCAATGACTTGAGAATTTATCAGTGGGGTGATTATGTGTATAAAAATTATATCCACAGAAAGGGGAGTGGAAATTATAACATAAGAAAATTAATAGTGATTCTACACATAATATTGGTGTAAAATAATCAATGAATTATGCTTAAAGTCGAATGAGTGGAAATTGAAATTTCAGACTCCCTTAACAATTTGGTAACTTACGAAAAATACACCCATGGAAGAAGTGTCATAAAATGATGTTGTAAATATCCATAAATTATATTATATTACACAATGAATACAATCATTGGCAGTACACACACCACATGCAATAAATAAGTTGTGAACAACAGAAATCTCACGGAATTAAAAGTGAGATAAGAAACCCCTTACTTTGTAATTTTTTCTTGGTCGAAGGTAGGTTAACCTACTGTATAATGGTGAAATAATTGTTATTTAGTTATTAAAGAATAATTTACATTAATATGTTGTCATATATGATCTTTTAACATTTATTTTTTAATAATATCTTAGTATTATCATCTTTTTGAGTGTTAACGGATTCATTTTCCTTTGTATTATTTGTTATGTGAGCCGTATTTGTTAAGGATGGGATGTATCTTATTCATATCCAGAATCATATCATGTCTCTAAAAATTATTTTTAATCATCAAATGAGAATTAGACTTGAATGGATACGATGGGGAATGAATGTCCTCACGTTCGTGGAGACGGTAGTCCGTACGTACGCATGAGCGACAATGTCATTCTTTTGATATTAAAATAATATATAATTGGAAGTTATATCATATAGAAAGAATCATTACCATGTTATATTTATTATTTACAAGAATTAAACATCATTATTATACCAATCCAAATAATAATATATTGAATAACAATTACACCACGACGTGGAGACGGTAGGCCATACGTACGCACGTATGGTGACATGTCATTAAAAGGATGGATAGAATACTGAATATGGTTGTACCATATTTATAATAACATCACAGTGTATAGAAGATACTGGAGTTATTATTATATAATGTAAATAACAAAGAAATAAGAAGTGGAAGAAGAAAGGAACTTGAAAGAGTGTGGTGAAAACATTACCTCTTCTTCGGGTTCTTCTTTTTGATTTGATCAAAAGGCCTCCTTAGTTTGGATTTCTGATCAATATATGGCCTCTAGGTTGAATTGAGGGAATTTGGGATGATATTTGGGCAGATTTTGGCCTAGACAAATGGTTTGACGGTGTGAATTAATGAGAAGGGGAAGTTCCCTTTTATAAGAGGGGTGAGGAGCACCTTTGGAAAAACTAGAAATATTATTTTATAATAAATTAATATTCGGTTTATAATGGCTCAAAAGTGGATTATTTAAAGTTTAATGTGGTTATGGGCCGAAAACCACTCAACCAACAGAATTTAGACAGGTTTGGGTCATTATATTAACCTTATCTTTTAGTTTTAACTCTTAGTTAATTAGTTTGACACTTACCATGTCACTTTGTATTTTTATATTATATAGTTAATAAACTTACTATATATCTCCAAGAGACCCCCAAGTGGTCCATTTATGAGAGACCTATCATGATTTAAGTCTCATGGACGATCCTTATATTTTGAAGAATTTAATATCAATTAATTATATAATATTTGTTTTAAACACTCTTTTATGTCAATTTTTACATTATTGGGTATTTTGTTTTTGATAAATTCATAACAGAATTATTACTTAGACGAAAATTTATATAATCAATATGGAAATATCATATTGACCTAGAAAATTAGTGGAACTCATAAAAATATGCAAATTACATTTATTTTGATATTTATAATATCAATTATTTTAATATTTCATTAATTAGGTAAATACTGCATCACCATTGTGTCATAAATAAATTAAATTATTAAATGTCTAAAAATTATAAATAAAATACCATTATGTAGGAAATCGTGTTATATTTCTAATGAATATTTACAATAGAATTTATATTATGTATAATCCTATATTAAAAATGTTTTTGTAAATAAACATTGATTTTAACTATTTTAACTCTTCTTTGAATTAAATAACAATAAATGTCCTAATCTAATCCAAGTGGACCTAAATGATAATAGGTTATTACTAAGGATTTTTATGGTCGAGATAAACGTGTCCAATAGAATTAGGACATGTGTTAAGGTAATATTAATTTCATTTTTACCATTAATTACCCTATTTACTTGTAACCGTGGTAAATAAAAGTAAAAAAGTTACTATTGACAACAAATTATTTTCATCTCATTGAACCACATTTTACTCCTTAATATTAACTATGTCTCTCAGATTTTTGAAAATCCAGTCATAGAAGCGGTAAAATTAATTTTTATGAGAATTTTTAAATTCTCCTAGGAGGTGGGTAAAAGACGGTGAAAAGTTCAATAAAATTTTTACATATCTAAAATTATTCTAAAATAACTTCAATGAATTATATTGAACTTATATAGGTATTATGTATCTATTTTGACCTAAATTAAATTTAAATAAAATAAATAATTATTTAAATAAAAATTTGTTTTTAAACTATAACTCAGTATTTTTCACTATTCATCAAAAATTGAAAGTTTTCAGAAAAATACCAAAAATTAAGCCCAAGCTATATTTGATATTATGAATTCAAAAATGATGTCTATTTTATCAAATTAAAAAACATATATGTTTCATTAATTAATTTACAAATTAATTCCCGTTGTCAAAACAAATAGCGTGTTTTTAAGAAATAATAACTATCAAAAGATTGACACTTGTTTATGTCTAGATTAAATGTGAAATTATGTCCAATGACCAACATTGTATTAAATGGTAAAAATATATTCTAAATATAATTTAAAACCACTCCAATTCATAATTTATCACTATTAATTATTTCGATTAAAAAAGTTGTTTTTAATTAAAATTTACTAATTTTCACTATTCATCAAAATATGAAAGTTATCCGAAAAGTACCAAAATTTCACCCTAAGATAATTTTGATATTACGAATCCAAAAATGAAGTCCATTTTGAAGGATAAAATATATAAAATTTCAAAAAGTAGGTATTACTATTCATAATGGCTAGTTTGATTGTTTGAGGTGTGTTAGAATATCGAAGTTTGGTACAATGCAAGCCATTGCATTATTCAAAGGGAAACATACCGTGGAAGCTTGGGGTGTTACATATAGTTTTTCTAGCTTAATCAATGATAAATTGGTTGTTAAATTTAATTTTTAGTGTAAGGGGGTTTGGTTCACATGTTTTTATAGATTTTTTACAACTATGATATTTCATATTGTATGGGCTTGATGTCCCTTTAAAAATTTTGGTTTTTGGGGTCCTTGTTTGCGCTTGAAGATATTTAAATTGTGTACTTCTTTTTTTGTGATTATTTAATATCACCCTATGATAGAAATTTACTAACCACATATACTTGGATAATTAAATGGCCTCTCTGGGATTTATTTATTATGCGATGAAACCCCTAAAATAAAGTGAAAAGCTATAAAAACCCTTTTTAATTATTTAAAATGATCCTTGATGTGATGTAATGTGTGGTCCTAATTTTTTGAGGAAATGTGTGGTTGTTATGTGGTGTGTGTTGATCTGTAGTTGTTTGAAAATTCTTTTGGGTGATGACGTGGTGGTATTTTGGTTATGATTTTGGGGTAGAAAGGTGGTGGTTGTTTTGCCGTTGATTTGGGGTGCTGATGTGGTTATTGTTTTTTCATTATTTTAGGATAGTGAGGTGGTAGTTTGATCAGGATTATGAGGTGCTTGTGGTATGTGGTTGTGTTGTGCTAGATTCGCAGCTAGTTATGAAATAAATGATTAATAATAATTTAAATGGACAGGGATTGGATCACTTAATTAGATAAAAATGGATAATGAATAAATAAATGATGAAATTTATGTTTAAAAATGGATGATACTTAATAATAAATTGAATGGGATGGATAATGGGAATTGGTTGGTTGTGTGATGTTGCTAGTGGTTTGTTAGTTGTTATGAATTTAGATGTTGTAGAAAAAGTGTTAACGTTAAAGTTGGTTAGTGTTTGGATTTTAAGCCATAGGTTAGGCTAGTGTCTGGATATATATATATTTTATTGTATATTCATTGTGATTTCTATAATCACCCCACCCACATAGATCACTATTTTCTGACACTCGCATAGTTACATTGGGCGTGTTTTTCCTAACATCTGCAAAGGAAGACATATGTATAGGTACTCACTACTTTCCACTCAATCTTATTGAATAGGTAGTTATTTCATAGGATTTGATGGTGAGGGGAATTTCAGTGTACTATATGGTGGTTGTGATATACCATGTGTCTTTAAGAGAGTGGTGATTTGACCTTGATTATTGCCCGGTGATCCCAGGTGTCTTTGTGTGAGATGTAACAAAGCCTAGGTGTCTATGTGTAAGATGTGATAATATGAGGTGGATTATGGTGGGTGTCATGCATGGTAGTAGGATGGAACATGGTTTATTTCCTTCATGATCACAATAACCTACTACTCTGGTTATGTTTGTAGATGTGTGACAGATCAACAGTTTTTGGATGAGATGTGATGTGGCTATGCATGTCGGGTGGTGAGCCAAAGATTCTATAGTAATGATATGATGTGACCATTCTTGTGGGGTGGTGTGGTATACAATATAAATGGGAGTTCCTGAACATGTTCTTTTGGGGTTTGAGAGCAACATACTAGTGGGAAAGTGGTACATGGTAACCTTTATCGATGTGGCTCATGTTATTTTATAATACATGACTTGAGTTATTTCTTGAGCATGCCTTAGTGAGGCTTGGTTTGGTTAATATACTTTTATAGTTGTAGTTAGGATTTTCTCTTTTCATAAAGGTAAATTAGTATGCTTCTTTCACATGTGCATAAAAGACATTTTTTTCTACAATTTATACATGTATTCCCACCCTATGTATATAATTCTTTTTTAGGTTTCTAGGAGGATTACATGGACTGTGTTGGATATTACTAGCATGGACCTTGGATAACTATTTTTTCAATGATTTTTCATTACCTATGAGTTTTTTAATTTAGACTCTTTTTATTGTATAATTGTTATTTATACATGAATTATTTAATGGTTTGGGTTTATTTTATTTGATGCAATGGAGTTTTCTTTAGTGCATGATTAACCTTATCTCCCAATACTAAATTATTACATAGGTTAATTCCTCCCATTTAATTATATTTGTATACACATGGTGGTTGTCTCTATCCCAGGGCTTGCTATATGAGGAAATCGAGGTTCATTATCTCTCTCTTCTCATTATAATATCTTTGGAGTGAGGCGGTCATGTCATGGTTATATCAAAGGTTAATGTTGAGAAATAATATGGATTATGGAGTTTGAAACATTTCAGATTGCGGGAGTTGGTTTTGAATCAAATCCATTTGACCTTGGTGCATGACATAGACCACAGAAACTGGTTAAGATATGGGAATTTATGTTCCTCTGTAACCCAGTGACCAAACTCATAGATTATTGACCAAACACGTGAGGTGGGAATGTTTGCTGGGTAGGGAACTAGGGGAGGTACATTCATATTGATGACCTGTGTTATTAATTTTATTTGGTAGTTTTAGGAAGGTTAAAATTACTAAAGTGAATTTAAATTATTATTATTTAAATTATATACTACTAGTATTTGGAATTTCTTATTTTCTTTTCTGTTATTATTCATTCCAATTATATGCGGGTCGAATAGATAGTTTCATTTTATTAGGTTGATTGATTTTATTATTGAAGTGTAGAACCAGTTTATTAGGATGAAAAATGGTAGAGGAAATTTTGTGGTTTCCATTGTCGGGAGTTGTGGAAGTATGGGGGTAATGTTTCAGATTTGAAGACAAAGAGAAAGCATGAGTATCTCTAGATTTCTTTTAATGTGATTGATTTCATGGTGGGATATTGGGTCTCTTTGGTAGTTTTTCCTATGGAGGTAACTTCACATTAGTATAGGATTCTATATCTATGTGAGTGGAAGGAGGTAGACATTTCAAGGGTCAACTTCCAGGATTAATTCTGGGCAGAGTTCCATTCTTATACTATAATGGCAGTGAAGATATAGGAAATTCATTCTCTTCAGTAGGGGAGTTTGTTAGTACAGGATTTTGGAATTTTGTTCAAGTAAATTATACAATTTATCGAGACCCTTTTTCATACAATAATCCTAATACAAGGCATCTTGACCAGACCCTGCTTCATTCTATCCAGTATACAGTCCCCCCTTTACCAAATTCTAACGTATCCAGAAGTTCCGATGAAGGAGAAGGTGATTGAGTGGATGTAATCAAGAGGAGGATTACCATTATAGGGGAACCATAAGATCTCCTCTAGGAGTATTGTTTCTAGTGTAATGTCTCAAGAACTATGAACCTTGAGGTTTCTACTAGCGGTTAGTCAACATCAACACCTTCCTTTAGACCGTCAGGGGCTTGTGGTTTCCAAGATTATCCTGGGGAATTTTTCCATGTGTTTTAGTTATGTGTTTCTTTCCTTCTCTATAACCATTTTCTAATGGTTCCCCAAGATTATTTTGGTGGAGGTGGAAAGGTTTTACACCAGCCTCAGTAGTAATTTCCAATGACACACTTTCAACAATAGGGGCATCAAGATAATGCTCTGATGAGGAGAGACAGAGTAGGTAGAGGCTGACCATAGGATGTTCCTTGTTTTTAGGGACCTAAACCCCCACATGTTCATGGATATGGACATCATAAGATAAGAAAAGGATCTTGGAATGGTCAATTTCATGTAGTAGAGGAAACAATTATAGATGGACAAGAGATCATAACAGGCACACTCTGTTTGTTCTGTAGCCTTATTTATTCCTTGTTTGATTAAATAGCTTCAAAATCCATTATTTCACCAACTCTAGTCTGTATTCTAGGACTATGTGTTGAATGATTTTATAGCATCCTGCCTTTTTTTAAATAACCTTTCATTACATTTTACAAACAAAGGAACTTTAAAGTCAAGTGTCTTTGAAATCCAGAAAATAATACATGAAAAAAAAATAAAAAAAATCTTCTAAACCACTCTTAAGGCTTCATAATAAGTTCATACTAAGTACAATTACTTCATATCATATCCTGGAGACATAAATTCAAAGGAAAGGGTGAGTAGAAGGCCTAGTAAGGGTAAACAAGGGAATCAGTTTACTTGTGACATCAATAAGAACGTGAATAAAAACATAAGGACATGAGAAATAGATGTATAGGAATATCATAATTAAATTAACTTGAATCATATATGTGGATGCAACATTTCATTTAGACATTCATGAACATTTCACCAAGGTCCATCCCCAAGGTGTCAAAAAATTACCATGGTTATTCACCAAGTTATCGTGAAACTTGTCATCTCTAGAGATTAATTCGTTACCCAATGAATTGGAGGGATATTAGGGAGAACCGTTAATATGTCCATATTTTCATGTGAGCCACATAGATCATATTCAAACATTTCATAAATAACCCATAGAGAATAAATGAAATGGGTTTCATTTCAAAATCGTGACGTTTTAAAAGCTCTAAAAATAAGATCATTATATCATTTATAACCCATGGAAAGGGAGTGAGGGTTATATGTATGTCAATTACAGATTAAAATATATCATATTTATATATTTATGAACACCCATAGAAACTAAATAGGTATGTGTATTCAAATAAATAAACAAGGTAATTTCTTGAGAGAAAGATATAGAAATTTTGAGATGAAATTTCTGCAGCATAATGGAAATATAACATAGTTTAAAAAAAATAAAAACAAAGGGTACAAGGGTAAACCACTAATAAATAACTCATATTACAATATAAATACAGAATAACATGGAGATAAGAACATGGTATGGATATTTCAATGATAGACCTCAGGAAAAGGAAACTTGAAATAAAAGAGAAGATGAGATATCTTTTTCAAGAACTTCGGCAGCCTAATGACGTCACTTAAAAATTCAGAAAACAAATTTATGAGAGCGGAAAGGTCATATCAACAATTAAACATGAAATGGATAGTAATGAGAAAATATAATTACATACCCTCAACATAAAGATATGGAAATTATAATACACAACATAAAGGAATTCATGAATTAAAAGAGGAGGGTGAAAGGATCCCTTACCTTGAAGAGTAACTTTGAAATCATGAAGGTCAGGAATATGGGAGGCTTGAGGGAACCTTGGGAGGACTCCTTGGGAGGTAAGGAGACCATAACATAGTTGAGGATTATTTTAAAATGAAATGAATGATGTAAATGGCTTGGTATTTATAGGAAATATGAGTGAATAAATTATTAATTTCTAAGGGACACCTCATCAGTGGTATTCACAAAACCCTGGGATTTCCCATGGAATTTTTCCATGGTATTGGCCACATGGACACCTCATAGATTATCTCACAATTCATAAGTCTTCCCGAAACCTTACATCAATATTGCATCATTAATGATGTCATTAAACACCCGAAACAAAAAACTTCATTTTTACTATTCATCGAAAATTCAACTGTTTCAGAAAAAACCCAAAAATTCACCCTAACCTAATATCGATGCTCTGAAATAAAAAATGAATTCCATTTTTTGAAAATAATTTTATAAATATTTTTATTTTTATTTTTTAATAAAATCATTATTTATTCTAAAAAATAAAACTTTAAAACCATAACTCATTTTGAAACACATTAAAAAATTAATCAAGGTCCTATAAAATTGTCATATAACTATATGAAAATAAAGTAAAAATTTATGATTAAATTTTATGAAGATGAATTTAAATTTTAAATTATTAAATTAATTATAAAATTTTAAATAAAATATTTTTGGCATACAAAAATACCAAAACATAAACTATGATTGTTTTTTCACTTTTAAGATGTCTAAAATGTATTTATACATTCATGGGTGAAGTTTATATTTTTTTGGTCAAATTACTATTCATAAGGGTATGTTACTATTCCTACTTTACTATTCACTAAAAACCAAGTTGATTTTATTAGACTTTAAATTTATCACTGATCACAACAATAGAAGACCATTTTTTGAAAATCATTATATATTATTAATTATTTAATGAATACAAAAACATTTTAAAATACCCCTTTTTCATAAATTCATCAATAATACACATCCTATATTTATCCGGATATTTGAAATTCACAAACTTTTCCATAAGAATAAATAAAAATTTTATTTAAATAAAAGTATTACACAAAGAAGATAAGGTCTCGTTACATAGCCCCTTGTAACACCAGCATAGGACCTAAGTGCAAGGTGCGCTATGGTGATAGAATCTTGGGGTGGTTCGTCCAACATTTCCTGAGTGTTGATTTATATCATCTTGAACTTATCCCTTAGGTGATTCCGTTCAAGCTTCATACATTGAAGTTCAGCTTGGGCTTGGTCTAGAACAATGCCCAGTGATTCTACCTCCTTCCAAAGCTCTGACAGATGGGCTTCATATTGCTCGAGTCTACTGGATGAGGCCATTAGATAATCTTTCTGTATTAATTAACTAAGATAACCGTATTTATAAAAACAAAATGTTAAGATTATAGTTTCCAACGGTCATATTGACCAACAATCATATAACATTCAAAACCCGACGGTCTCATTTTAATTATAGCCACTTCATTAATTAAAAGATATAGTATTGTTGAGTATAAAATAAAATAACACAAAAAATATGGAAACAAATATAATTGAAAAGTTCGGGTCGTTACATTCTTCGCCCCTTAAGAAATTTCAACCCTGAAATTTTATCTCATACCCTCTGATGGGAAAAGGTGTGGGTATTTTTTTCTCATAGACTCCACTGATTCCCACATGGCTTATTCACATTTTTGGTTCCTCCATGACACCTTAACACGGTGGGTATTCATGTTGCGTAGAACCTTGTCTCTACGATCCAAGATCTCCACCGGCTACTCCTCATAAGAGAGGTCATGTTCCAGTTGTACCACCTCTGGATTTAGTACATGTGAAGGGTTAGGTATATACTTCCTCAAGAGGGATAAATGAAAGATATCATGAACCTATGCTAGATTTAGAGGAACTGCAAGCCGATAGGCCACTGCTCCCGCACAATCAAGGATTTCACAGGGGCCAATGTACCTAGTGCTGAGCTTCCCTTTCTTCCCAAACCTCATGACTCTTTTCCAAGGTGAAATACAAAGAAAGACATTGTCACCAACATCAAACTCCAAGTCCCTTCAATGGTTTTCGGCATATCTCTTTTTGCAACTCTGAGCAGCCTTAATGTGTTGTTGGATGGCATGGACCTTTTCTGTCATCCTTTGCACAAGATCAGCCCCAAGAAGCTTTCTCTCACCTGCTTCATCCTAGAAAGTAGGAGTTCTACATCGCTTCCCATATAGAGCTTTAAAGGGTGTCATTGGAATGCTCTAGTGGAAGCTATTGTTTTAAAAGAACTCAACTAAAGAAAGATCTTGATCCCATCCACCTTTAAATTCCATTGAGCAAGTTCTCAGCATGTCCTCGAGTGTTTGAATAGTCCTTTCAGATTGGACACAAGTTTGGGGGTGATAGGCCATACTGAAATTCAATTCAGTGCTAAGATATTGTTAAAGACTTCTCATGAATTTTGATGTGAACCTTGGATCACAATCAGATATGATAGAAAGTGGTACTCCAGGCAGCCCTACCACTTCCCTTAGGTAAATCCTGTAATGTTGATCAAGATAGAAATCTTCCCGAATGGAGATAAAATGGGTAGTCTTGGTTAGACGGTCCACAACAACCCATATCACATTATTTCCTTTGGATGTTCTCGGGAGACCAGTGAAGAAGTCCATAGTGATATTGTCCCACCTCCATGCAGGTATGGGTAGTGGTTGCAATACCCCTTTAGGAAGTTGTTGCTCTGCTTTCACTTGATGACATACCAGTCACCTTGAAGTGCAGTCAGCAATCTCCATTTTCAAATTATCCCACCAATAATGATCACGAAGGACCCTAAACATTTTTGTGCAACCAGGATGTATAGAGAAAGTAGAGCTATGAGCTTCATCCATCAACTCCTTCTTTATTTCTGAAATAGATGGAACACATAGTCTTGTACGAAATTTTAGTACACCTTATTGATCAGTGTTAAACTCATGAAACTTCTCATCCTTCACATCCTCAAACTTCTTCTGTAACAAAGGATCTTTTTTCTGAGCTTTCTTGATCTTCTCTAGTAGTGATGGGTGAGAAATCATTTGGTTTAGGGTTGATGATTTCCCTTCCCTTATAATTCCCATGTCTAGCTTTACTAGGTCATTGATAAAAGGATTTTTTTGAATCCTTATCATGGAAAGAACAACTGTGTCTTTCCTACTTAATGCATCATCGACTTTTTTTGCTCTTCCGAGAAGATAATGTATTGAACAATCATAGTCTATAAGGAATTACAACCGTCTCCTTTGTCTCATGTTCAATTCCTTTTTCGTGAAAATATACTTCAAACTTGGATGGTCTGTGTATATATCACATTTCCCCACATAAAGATAGTTCCTCTATATCTTCAGAGAAAAAATGATAGCCACCAGCTCCAGATCACGCATAGGATAGTACTTCTCATGAGTCTTCAACTATCAAGATGCATAAGCAATGGCCTTGTAATTTTTCATGAGGACGCACCCAAGCCCTTTTAGAGATGCATCGCTAAAAATAACGAATCCTTCAGCACTTTATGGAAGAGTTAACACAAGATCAGTAACCAATCTCTTCTTCAGCTCTTGGAAACATTCCTCAAACTCCTTTTTCCAGATGAACTTGACCCATTTTCGAGTTAACATGGTTAATGGATTAGAAAGTAAAGAAACATTTTTCAAAAACCTCTAATAATATCATGCTAATCCAAGGAAACTACGAATCTCAGTTATTGTTGTTGGTTGAGGCCACTCCTCTATAACTTTTGTCTTTGCAGGGTCAACTTTGATTACATCATTGGTTACAAAATTCCCCAAAAAAGAAAATTATTGTAACGAAAATTCACATTTACTAAACTTCCCAAAACTCTTATCCTTTCGAGGTGTTTGTAAAATAGGTCTTAGATGATCCTCGTTCTCCTCACAACTTTTGGAATATATCAGAATATCATCAATAAAAAATACCCAAAAGTTATCAAGGTAGTCTTTAAAGACTCTATTCATCAAATCCATAAAAATAGCAGGTGCATTTGTCAATAAAAAGGCATAAAAACAAACTCATAATGCCCATATCTTGATCATAAGGTAGTTTTTGGAATATCTTCTTTCATCACCCTGAATTAATGATAACAAGATCAAAGATCAATCTTAGGGAATAATTGAGCCCCACGAAGTTGGTCATATAAGTCATAAATTCATAGAAGATGGTATTTGTTCTTTACTGTGATTCCTTTCAGTTCTCTATAATCAATGAATAGTCACATCGGTCCATCCTTCTTCTTCACAAAGTGGATAGGTTCTCCCCAAGGAGACACACTCGGTCTGATAAACCCCTTCTCCAAAAGATCTTGGAGTTGCTTCTTTAATTCCTCCAGCTCCACATTTTCCATCCTATTCGGGGTCCTTGATGTTAGATGAGATCCAGGTACGAGGTCAATGGAGAAATCTACCTCTCTTTCTGGGGGAGGTCCAGGAAACTCCTCAGTAAATATGCCAATGTATTCCTCGACGATGGGTACATTTTCTATCCTCAAACTTTCATTTCCTTCATCTTCTTCTTCACTGATCAATTCCATAAATAATGATATAGGAGGTTCTTCTAGACAAAGAGCAGGTTGAGCTATCTCTCCTTGGAAGATAACTATAGTTTTTCCATTCAAGTATACTGAGATTTAATTACTTCTACATTTGATGTTATCATTATACATTGAGAGCCAGTCCATCCCACATATAATGTCGAACTCTAGCATGGGAATTAATACTAGATTTGCGATAAGATTGTGCTCACCAAAGTAAATACTAGAGTTTCTAATAACTGATTATGCTTACATAATACCACCAGTAGTCTTGACTGATAACTCTACTTTTATCAAGTCGGGGTTGATTCTAAATTATTTGAAAACATGGAGGAAATAAAGGAAGGCGTAGAACCAGAATCAAACAAAGTACTTGCAATCATTGAGAGAACAACAAAAGTACTTGCTACTACATAATTTGGAGCTTCAACTTCAGTTGTCGTGATAGCAAAAGCATGACCTTGCTCCCTTGGCCTTCGTTGAGGCTGATGGTGGTTCCCCTCCCACTACTATAAAAATGACATATAGTCACGGATAAATAGCCACACTTTAATTTATCCATTGCTATAGGTAAGATAAAACCATGGAGGGATTCTCTTCTGCGGCAACAACACCGTCTAATTTTTCTCTCCCACTCACGCGCTCGGGTTTCCGCTCGCCTCTCCCACCCTCGCGCTCATGATTTCCTCTCCCATCCTTATGCTCGGGTTTCCTCTCCCACCCTCACACGCAAGATTTTCTCTCCCAAAACCCTTATCCTCTGCAGATATTCACCCGATCGATTCTCCCACATCAAATCTTCACCGACTTCTCCTTTATGGTTCCTCCATCCTTTGTCGGCTTCTCCATTTTTGGTTCCCCCATCCCTCTCACATTATTTGGGCATTCCTCCTACTTTTGGTGCATCAAAAAATGATTCTCCTCTTTGTGATCAAGCTTCCCATCCTCTTCATGATCAAACTGCCACTCTTCGTGATTGAGAACCCCTCTTCTAGATTTCATCGTTTCAATTAAGGTACATTTCCTTATGGATTCTGTTAGCATTTCTAAAAAATTTGGGTGAAATTGGGGGTCTATTTCAGTTATTTGGTTTGGGTTTATTTTTGAATAGAATATTGGGAAGTGATGAGTGGTCAGATTTCACAGGTTGTGTTATCAGATCTCTTTTGTTTCCATTTTTCATTCTTTTTTCATTTTGGATTGTTGTATAGGCCTTTTTTATCCTATTATATTTATGTATCTTCTTCCACATTGGTTTATTTCAGTTGAATCTGTATCCTTTTATGTATATTTTCTTATACTATGTTTGTAAGTATTTTTAATTATTTTTTCCATTGTTTTTTTATTTTCACATTAATATTCATGATAGAAATCAGTCCCAAAAGTGTTTTCTCAATACCCATGTACTAGTATCTAGCTTGGGGGTATCAAGAACCCCCTTTTGGATAATGGTGGGTTAGGTTATGTGTCTATTAAGATAGTATCTCTATAACAGTTCATTGTAAATTGTATTAGATCCTATGATTTTGTATACGGACCTTGGTTCTCCAATCCATCTCTTGTTATTTGGGAAAACTGGGTATGATTTAGTTGGGATTGTCATTAGGACTTTGGTGGTTGATCATGAGTGGATTATCAGTTACCACCATTCATAATGACACATGATTTTCCATGGTTAGTGTGGTTTGAGTTATGAATTTGGAGTATCACTTGATTTTTTGTGATGATGTGAAAATCCTCATTTGTATTGTGTGAGTTACCTTAGATATCAGATTAAATTTTGTGATGGGAAAAAATTTGTTCGATGGAATTATGTTAGTTCACGTGTTCGGAAAAACAGGGTAGTGAACAAACACTCAACCTTAATGACGTTATAGGGAATGTTAGATAAATGGCCCATAACCTATCTAACTACATGGCTTAGTAAATCATGGTTATGTATCCTATTTCACTAGATATTTAGCCTACCCTTTATAAATTTAATGCCCAAGTACTTCAGTCAAGGTGGGTCTTATTTTATGTTGACGAAGTAAATTGGTTTTTACATGGATTTGTTTTGTTCCCCCTTTTTTGTGTGATTGTTCAAACCATTTTTAGTAAAATGTGAGTTTTTTATTGAATGTTATTTCGGATTGAAATTAAGAATTTAAGCTTTTCTACAAAATGGTTTTGAATTTTGTTAAAGATTTATGGTTTGGGGGTTACTCCATTTTTTTTGATTATAAAATAGAATTTATTTTCAACGTTTTTATTTATTTTTTAAAAAATTGGTTGATTTGGTTATGGAATATATAAAATTTTTTAGTTAAAAAAAATAATTGGCTATACAATTGTATGATAATTTTAGATCCCTTAGGCTGTGTTCTGAAAATTATTTTTTGTTTTCATTGGATGATGATGATGCAGTTAATATTTTAAAAAAATTAATTATTGGTGAATTGTTTGGAAAACGGTTTAGAGAATGGTATTTGATCATTTGAGTTGATTCTTTATTTTGTAAGGGAATTAGTGGTTTTAAAATCTAGA
Source organism: Viscum album (assembly GCA_963277665.1). Taxonomy (NCBI): domain Eukaryota; kingdom Viridiplantae; phylum Streptophyta; class Magnoliopsida; order Santalales; family Viscaceae; genus Viscum; species Viscum album. The sequence continues at coordinate 1,740,492,658 of OY728160.1, forward strand.
TAACATGTTTTGAAAATCCCTATGAAATGTTGAATTTTATAAGAAATAAAATTTTTTCCAAATGGTTTTGTGCTTCTAAAAACATTAGAGTTATCAGAAAATGGATTTTTTTTTTAAAATGGGAATGTAGTGTTTTTTAAATAAATGTGATTTTTGGAATATGGGTTTCCTTGTTTTCTTATGATTTATGGGTTTTGTCCCATTTTTCCGGTTGGGACCATTTGATGTTATTCTAGAAACATGAAAAGGTGTGGTATATGTTTTTATTTGATTAAAGCATGCCTCCCCGAAAGGTATCGGGTTAAAGGGTACTGTTTATCTTCAAGGGTAGTCATTTGCTTATTCATGGATCTCGCTAATTTTCAAAGCAGAGATTAAATTTTTGACCATTTTTAGATGATTAAATGTAAATTTTGTGAACCATTCTTATGAGGACCAGTCTCTTTATGTTTGCAGGTGTTGGTCAGTTTTGGGGATTAGTGCATGATTTTAGATCCTTGTATCCTTGAGTTAGATTCGAATTGTTTATACCCACTCTTAAAAAATTCTCCATATATGTTTTTTTATCATCTATGAGGCTCCTCCTCCCCCAACCCATCGTGACCCACCTTATACTTGCGACCACGCATGGACCTCTCCTCTCAACCTTCACGACTTCTCCTCTCGGTCTTCACGACTTCTCCTCTTCGCGACATCTCCTCTCGACCTTTGTGACTTCTCCACTCTCGGAGGCAACCTCTACTCTCGGTGGAGACCTCTCCTATCAGTGATGACCTCTCCTCTCGGTAGTGACCCTTCTTCCGTGAAGGCCTTGGAAACCTCTCCTCTCCTCGATCCTCATCCCCTGACTGTTCCCAGACGGTCATGCGATGCTGCCCCATCCTCATCCCCATCACGAAGCTACCCGTCACTATCACCGAATGAGGAAACCCGGTCTCCTTCATGGTAACATCTCACTTCTCGTACCTCAAATTTGATCACCCATGGCCTTTATCTGAATTACATACACATATTTCTCTCTATTGGAATTCTTTAAACTAGAAATTAATTCCAATAGGAAAAGGATATTTTCATATCTTGTCGAAATCGCAAGAGGACCTATGAGGACTGGAAACCTCAATCTTAAACTTGGTTTACTCATAATTTCAAATTGGGACTCAAACTTCAATCCACACACACATCAGAATACATTGGACAAAGTCTGGGTCAAACTACATGGTCTTAATTGGTTCTTTTGGCACCCAAAAATTCTGAATGATATTGTCTCCTCCATAGGAACTCCCCACAAAATTGATCATAGACATTTAAATGCCGACTTATGTCTCTTTTCTAGAGTTATGGTGGAAATTAAACATGATTCAATGCTTCCCACCATAATTAATTTCAATTCAAATGAATACAAAACTAAAATTAGAATTGAATATGAGAGGAAATATCCCTTTTGCGAACATTATAAGATCATTGGTCATACAATTTTCATCATTAGAGTAATTAGAAAACAAGTAACACTAGCAGTTGAAAATGATTGGACGAAAATTATGAGAAATAAAAAGGATAAATCCCCAATGATAGATATACCTATACCCCCATCAAAGAAATGTAAAACTTGGGTGAAATACTCAAACAAATTGATACACATAGGGGATAACTCACGTACTAACTAGGTTGATATGGCTGACTAAGAAGAAAACTCCATTAACATTAAAGGCCTATTAGAAGAAATTGAAATTTGTGTGTTAGACACTATTAGGAAATCCAATAAGGATGAATCTAATACATGATCAGCTGAACAATTTTCAGAATCTAACAAAAATTATGAACATAGACCAGGTAAAAACTTAAAGTGAAATTAATTCAAAGCATACAATACACCCCCTCATAACTATGTGTTCACTGGATCATTTCATGTTCAATCTGTGGATGATCACTCCTCATCTTTAAGTACTTGAAAAATCAAGGACCCCTCCCCATTAAATGCCACTATTTCAAAAAAGACAAAGATTCAGACCAATAGTAAAACAAATGTACCTGATAATTGATCTAAACCTATAGATTCAACAAGCCATTCTATAGATTTTGGGAATCTATTGTCTATCCCAAAATCTGCTCAGGATATCACACATAGTAGTGGTATGATAGAAACCGTTTCCATGAACTTGGAAACTGTTAAATCAATGAAGGTAAGTACACCCTTGGTACAGGTGACTAAAATGTAGGATCTCATTGGATACATTAAGAAGATTCAGCCCATGTAGGATACTGGGGTGGAGAAAAAAAGGATCCAGTTACAACATCTTCTTCTGATTTATACTCTTTTTATGGTACACAATCTACTAATATTGTTGATGTCATTAGTTCTCTGAGGATTTGTAATTTGAATCCTACATACCCAATCATTAAAGATTCATTAACCCATGCTGCCATGAGATCTATTAATCACTTCTATGCCATATCTAATAATAATACTACTCTTGAAATAAAGTTGATAACCAAAAATTTAGAGAAGGATTTAGCTCCTTATCCCCTTGCACACTCTAAATTTATTACCAGTTATGTAGAATCAGGGAGTCAGATGAGTATTTTTAAGGTTGTTTCAACTAAGACACATACCATGACTTCTAAAAATTATAAAAATGATGTATAACCTATCAAACCTACATGCACATCCCTGGTACAGGACCCTAAACATATGTAGGCATCTAATATTTCCTTTCCATTAAATTCGTACCGTCCAACAGATCTGGATACTGCCTAACAACAAACAGTAAATACTTAAATGTTTTTAGGTACTCTAATTTCTACATCTATAATTAATGATGATTTCTCTATTAAATATGGAAACTTGAATTCTAATCATAATATCAATTCATTGTCAATCTGTTCTAATAATTCTATAGACTCACCTATGAATGATCCAATTGGGAAATCTACAATGAAGATTCTATTCACATCTAGGAATGAACAAGAACATGCCACTAAAAGTAACCTAGTGGTTAGAAGGACTACTAGAAGAAAAAGGCTCTTGAATAAAGAGAAAAGGGTGTTCTAACTCCAAATTAAGGTTTAAATGATTATCCCCTTTTGGAATTGTTAGCGTATCGCTAACTATAACATGTTCATTATTTTAAAAAGAATGGTTAAAAACCATCATCTTGTGTTATTTTCTGTCTCTAAACCTAAAATTTCGTTTTCCTCTATATAAGCACATTTATGGCAACATAATTATGTTTTTACTGGGGCAATAAATAATACCCATTTATGCCAACATAATTATGTTTTCAATTTGATATTCTATTAAAGCAACACATCAAGATGTGCCCAGAAATCTGAAATCTGTACCTATTTTCACTATATCTTTAGGTTAGGTCACTTTTTTTGATTGAAAATTTATTACATCGGGTCCGAATTGTTATATTAATTGATTTCAATAAATATAAATCATGATAGGCTATAATAGTTCATTTTATTTCAGGAACATGAAGCAAATGACACCGAGAAATATTATAATATTTTCTTGAAAAAAAAAACATAAATGATGCTTGCATGTTAGGGGGATTCAACACCATATATGTGTACGTAGATTGACTATCCAGAATGTGTACATATTAATACATTTGTATAGATATTGTTGAATTTCTGTGTACATATATAGAACTTTATTCCAGAAATTTACATAATATCTATGTACAGATTAATATAGTAGGGATGTTGGAAATTAAATGCATCTATTTTTAGATAAGATATGGTTCCAAATTTCACAACCAATATAATAATACACTGTCACTATGGTAGTAGTGTTGATAGACCTCAATTAGAAAGGCATCACTATAGTTAGGTGTATCCCTCTATTTTATATTTTTTTCCTTCAGGAGGTGCATTCATTTGAGGAGTAAGAGATGTTACAATATTAAGAAGAGATATAGATGGATAATGTTTCAATCCAATCCCACCACCTGCTATAGGAAGTCTATTCCAAAATCATGGTTCCATTTTTGGAGTCCGTAAGATGATTCATAAAATGTATGATATTTGTATTCTGTATATTCTCACATATACAGATCAATACTGTTTTGACCCTTACTTTTCTTATAGTATTTTTCAATTGGGATATAGAGGTACCAGTGGATTCCCTGGCTTGTCTCCATCTAATAAAGAATCATATAGGGGGTTTTCATCTTCTCACCTGCATTCTATTTTAGTAGGATTTTACAATAGGGAAATAGAGGTTCTATATGTGTTTAACCAGAAATAATGTGTTCCTGCCTCTCTCCATGTAGGGATATGGAAATTTTGAAGCAGATTATAGTTGCAACTAACCTTGTAGTCAAAGACACCGCCATTCAGTAAATATTTGATTCATGTATTGTTGTAATTATCCAAATCAAATTTCCATCTAATTTCATAGGATCTGAGATAAATCTATTTCTAATTGGTGAATTTGTTAATTAGATTCCTTCTCACCCCATATTTAACACAGGTCTGCAGACACACAATATGGGATATGTGCTATGACAACTATAGTGAAGATGCAATGATCATTGGTGACTGATATTAGAACAGGTTTACATGGATAAATTCCCTCTAATTACGCCATAAACTACACTTATTTGGCTGGACTACGTGCACATTGTGCACTAATTTGTTAAATAGCTTGTACCTTTTTAACAAAATTTCATTGGTTGGTTTGTTTTAAAAATTACTATATCGATCCTTAAATAATAATCTTTTACATATGTACTAAAATAATTTGTAACTTCATAACACTTTATTGGGGAATGATGGAAAATCTTTCTTGGTAATTGAGTTATTCATGTTGGACAGTAGATACACTCTTTAAAGGGAGGTTCGATGGAAACCTTTGGAGGGGTATTCACTAAAAATATGAATGATTAATTTTGTATAAGTACAGTCCACTGAAAGGTATAAAAATTGGTGCTTTATTTAATATACATCATAGTGTTGGGTTTCATGCATGGTGTTCTTAGAATTTTGGGATTCTAATTGTTTCCTATAAGATAAATAAGGGTCGTTTGATCATTTCAGCCCCATTAGCGGTATTAGACCAATGTTGTGTGCTTGGTTCAGAAGATCATGTTCTAAAATTAAGAAATTGTAGTAATCGTTCATGGTGTTGAAAAATAGAGCACCATGTTTTATAAGAGATATGGTGCATATTGTTAAATATGACTAGAAGATGCAGTAGTTGGTATTATGACATTATAATTGGTTCTTAATGATTATTATATGGTCTAACCACATAACACATAATATTAACCTAATGTTAATGTCACACAAGTTATGTGCACTGAAGATAATTATACATAGTGACTTTTCACAAGCCGACATTTCTATCTCACCTTATACAGGCCCACACATAGATAATTATAGGTAGTGTCTAAAATCATTTGAAATTTTTTAACACTTTATTGAAATAGTTTGTTCCACACATTTATGTTTTCAATATATTCAGTATAATCAATATTCATGTTGGGTTTTGATCCTTCTAACAAGGTCACATGATGGAGTAACACTCGATTTTGGAGAAATACAACGTCATCGAAGACTGGAGCAAGGGTATATTTTCAAGCAGGGAGTCATTTTATTTTTTTCAGTTAATAATTTCTCTTACTTGTATTAAATATGATATGCGCCCATGTATATATATATAAATTCATATGCATGTGAGTGGAGACTGGTATATACATTTAACCATATGTGCAAGGATCCCCTTGCACATGCTCATGGCCATGCGTGTGTGTACATAGGCGATAAGTGTCCTTGCATGTGTGTGAAGGTGCGTATAACTAGTGGGGGAGTAGAAAATTGTAGTTAGAAAGATCCAAGAGCCGAAGTGGACGATTTGGTTCCACCATGAGGTAGGATCCCTCTTCTAGCCTCTTTAATTCAAGAATGCTTTAAATTGAATTTAGCTACTTTATTAATTCTTCTTAATTATATTGAATTGCATAACTTGAAAAAGTGTTCTTTAATATAATTGTTTCATATGATAAATAAAGTCATGTTTTTATAATAAAACCCCTCCAACGGAGGTGCACATTCTGCGAAAACTCACAGTGATAGTTATGTTGATCTAGTTGCTTAAATTATTGCATTTGATTTGTGATGAATGAATTTTAGAATAAAATTTCAATATAATTAAATGATCTGCGTGATAAAGAGATGCCATGATTTTATAATAAAACCCCTCCAACGGAGGTTCACTGTTTTCTAAACTAAAGAGTAGTGATTGTTATTTGTATCATGTTTAGATTTGGTTTGAGTCTTCCATATTCCTCTTGTTGGTGTTTGTTTTGTGGCTAGTTAGTTTTTTTTTTCTTTGATTAATATAAATTGGATTATCATACACATTTAACTCAAATGACATTTCCCGATTAGGCATATGCCTTGACCATGACACATTCCTTTTCACGCTTTGAATATTATAAATAAAATTTCCATGTTTAAGAAATGTGAATGAATTTGTAAATGGTTTGAGTAGGGTGTATGATTATTTTCTATCTTTTTGTTTCCCTTTAGACATTGTGTCATCATGTCGCTCACTACAAACTTCTCTGGAAATGCCTTGTTATAGCATATTAAATAGTTGATCTGTTCTCTCATCTGCTGGAAGGGCGACGGTCAGAATGTTGCCTCGCCTCCTCCCGCTCCCTTCGCTCCTGGCCGACAGATGCTACCCTGCAGATGCCGCTGGACCGGGCCAACATGTCGCAGTCACACCGCTATCACGTCAGGGTCACACCGCAGTCACACCGTGATTTGGCCCTGCTCTAGGACGACACCACATGGCAGTTCGTAGTGATAGTATTCCATGATTCTTGTGTTCAATGTTGAGACTGACTAATCACAATTTCTGCCAGCGGGGCGATGACAAAAATGTTGCCCTGCCTCCTCCTGATCCCTTCACTCCTGGCCGAAAGATGATGCCCTGGGGATGTAATTGGACCCAGCCAGCATACCGCATTCATGCCACAGTCATGCCGCAGTCACGTCGTGGTCACGCAGTGGTCATGCTGTGGTAATGTCGTGATTTGGCCTTGATCCAGCCACATCCAACCCACACCAGCCCCCTTCCACCTTCATTTTAGCCCGCTTCCACCAGCATTCCAGCTCAGAACAGCCCCCCTTCCACCTTCGAATCAGCCCGCACCATCCCCCCAACACCTGTAACCATCCCCCTTCCACCAGTATTCTAGCCTCCTCCCACTCCCTTTACTCATGGCTGAATGATGCTGCCCCGCAGATGTCGCTGGACCAGGCCAACAAACCGCAATCACGCTGCGGTCACTCCATGGACACGTCGTAGTCCTGCTGTGGTCACGCCGTGGTAATGACATGATTTGGCCCTCCTCTGGCCACATCCAGCCCACACCAGCCCCCTTCCACCTTCATTTTTTCCTGCTACCACCAGCATTCCATCCCGCAACAGCCCCCCCCCCCTTCCATATTCGAATCACCCCGCACCATCCCTCCAACACCTGCAACCAGCCCCCTTCCACCAGCATTCTAGCCTCCTCCCGCTCCCTTCACTCCTGGATGGAAGATGCTACCTCACAGATGTCACTGGACTGGGCCAACATGCCGCGGTCACGCCGCAGTCATGCTCTGGTCATGCTCCGGTCACACCGTGGTCACGTTGCGGTCACGCTGCGGTCAAACTGCGGTCACACCACAATAATTCCATCATTTGGCCCTGCTCCAACCACATCCAGACCACACCAGCCCCCTTCCACCTTCATTTTAGCCCACTTCCACCAGCATTCTATCCCAAAATAGCCACGCCTTCCACCTTCGAATCATCTCGCACCATCCCCACAACACCTGAAACCATCCCCCTTCCACCAGTATTCCAGCCTCCCCCCGCTCCTTTTGATTTTGACCAGAAGATGCTATCCCACGGATGTCGCTGGACTGAGCCAACACACTGCGTTCATGATGCAGTCACGACACGGTCACGCCTCAGTCACACCATTGTCATGCCACGGTAATACCGTGATTTGGCCCTGCTCCAGCCACATCCACCCCAAACTATCCCCCTTCCACCTTCATTTCAACCCGCTGCCACCAGCATTCCAGCCTTAAATAGCCCCCTTTCCACCTTCGAATCAGCCCAAACTATCCCCTATCACCTGCAACCATCCCCCTTCGACCCGTATTTCAGCCTCCTCCCACTCCCATAGCTCCTAGCCAGAAGATGCTGCCCTGCAGATGTTGCTGGACCGGGCCAACACGACGCAGTCACGCTACGGTCACGCCGCAGTAATGCCATGTTTATGACTTGATTTGGCCTTGCTACTGCCACACACAACCCACACCAAACCCCACTCCACCTTTATTTCAGCCTACTGCCAGCAACATTCCTGCCCGCAATAGCCCCCCAGAATCAAGATGGTAGCCCCACAATAATTTCAGGGTAACAAGATTCTTAGGATGAATTGGTTTTGGTACTGAAGGTTGAGGATATTTTTATCCATCTTTAGATTTATGAGTCTCTTAAGGTTATTTTTATAACCATCCTACTAGAGTTCCGAGTTATAAGTGGTGGAAGTATATTATTCAAACTAAGCCAGACAAAGACTATTCTTAGAAAAGTGTCAAGGCATTATTCATTTATCATTCATTCATAATGAAGTGAAGGTACTGATGGCTATAGAATTTTCTAGGAGGGATTGTCCAGGTGGGGTGTCCAAGGGCTCTCTGGGGGGGTGAAGAGGGGGTCTACAAGGCAGGGGGAGGGTGTAGGTGGGGTGTCTAGTAGGGGCTGTCTAGGGGGTGTATAAGGGCTGTCCGGGGGGGGGGTCTGCAGGGCAGGGTGCATGTGGGGTGTCCAAAGGCTGTTCGGGGTGTCGGGGGGTCTGTAGGGAAGGGGGTGTAAGGTGGGGTGTCCAAGGGCTGTCCAAGGGTTGTTCGTGGATGTTGGGTTTTTCCCGAACAACGTAAATTTGTGTGTCTCGTGTCTATTTTTTTCATTCTACATTCTTCTCTCGTTTCTCATTTCTGTTGTTGTGCCTCTTGATGATTTTGCTACAATTGAATCCCCAATCCCTTTCCTATTCCCTCTCATTTTTTTATTCTACCATCAAAAAGTATTTCATCATACCAAACAGATCCTAGGATTCAGATAAGCTTGGTTAACCATCCTCAATCAAAGGCTTAAATTTACGCTCGGAAAGCTCACTTAGGATCCATTATGGCTTACATCACGCATCACTTAACATAAGTGATTCTATATAAGTGATTCCAGATTGCTTATTTAAAATTTTTATTCTAACACATATTTCAGTGGTTTTCTTCAGGAATTGGAAGTGTAAATGTTTTTCAGAAAAAGAACTCCATGAATTTTTTCAAACTGTTTATCATAAGTCATTTGGACTCTGGCCTAACAAGTAGTCGCACACCAGAAATAAGTAGAAGTAAATGAACAAAAATTCAACATCTTTTACTTCTATAGGAGTAAGCAGAATTATAGAGAAAACATATCATATATGGCTGCATCACTCTTCAAAATGTGCTGTTAAACCCTTCTCTTAGAACCCAATGCTGGATAACTTCACGAAAAAACATATCTTGTCCATATCGTGGTTCTACTAATGTCAAGAACTTCAAAAGATCATTCATACCCACCAAAAAGTTGATAAACATTACTTCTTGCTAAAGATTCATCTTCAGGTGCATCTATATTGGCCAAAACGAGGAGCAACATTGTTTCTGAAATCTCCTCCTGACCATTATTCGAAGAAATCATGCCAACCTTTGCTGTCAAGAGGCTAGCAACAGTATGCATAACACTAACATCTTCGGGACTGGTTTCATTCATTTCCTTTCCCAAGATATACTAACACTGAAACTTCATTATTTTCATTATAGCATCCTACCAATCTCTTTGTCCTGCGCTTGTTAATGATAAAAAGTGTCCTTTTAATACCTGCTCTATCTATCAATAAGAATGGTCCAATTTGTAAAACCAATATAGGTGCAAGAACATGCAGTTTATTCTTGAAAATTGGATCAAGTTGAGAAAAAACAATTAAGGTTTTCATCTCTGCATCTGAAAATTCCTCCCCTGCTAGACCACCGGCCTTGAAACACAACGTGACGGAAACCATCACTCCCCCGAGGAGACTATTCCAGTACAATTTACAGCTCCTATTTTGAAAAATCATCCTTATAAAAATAATACAGCTCCCACATGACAAAAAAACACAATAAACATGCCCACATATACTAGACTTAGTAGCAATATATCAAAGATATATCTTGCCTAATTGAATAAACTGAAACGTATCTTTCAAAAAATTCCAACTGCAAATTAACTTGATTCCATTGAGGAAGCAGACTATCGAGCCCTCATGTCCTGAGTCCATAATAGCCTCATGAGCGTTTCTGTCCATCACTACTAGTATACCATGATTGTGAAAAAATTTTAGCAACCAGTCGGTACCTAGAAATTCCCTTACCAAGCTCAATTGAACAATAAATATTAGGAATAACTCCATTAGAAGTTCAAAAGTTGTGCAAGGGAATCCACATAGTAATGTCAGCTGTGGCATTGGACCATCATGCCACCAACCTGTTTCCAACTCCCTCACTTCATCCACTTCTTCAGTATTCAAATCACAATGAGTCTCCTTTTGGTGCGAGGTTTCATGATCCCATATTCCTTACCTCTTTAAGAAACCTTTTTTATCTTACTTTTGAAACCTTTTGAGCTGTTCGTATCCCCAAAAATTCTACCTTAGCACTTGTTTGAACTCATTTCAACATTCTTGTCACAAATTCTGTACAAATTGAATCCACTATCATTTTGTGTCCACCTTAACCATGACCATCCTCTGCTTTCATGCTATCGCATTTACTCAGAGAATCTATGGGTTCCTCTCTTTGTCCTCCAGTTTCTGAACTGTGTTCCTCCAGAAACTGTAGACCATTAATTCTTTTCATTGTGTGCTCTTCCAAATCACATAACTTGAGTGATGTATTTTTCATAGTTTGTCGCATCTGTTCTTCTAGTAGAAAAAATATGTAGTCATTACGCACTGAATCAATCCTTCACTGACCAATCCGACACAATTCCTAACATACAGCCTCCAATTTTTTTTTCCTTCTCCCAAAATACAATCCTCAGAAACTTGATGATCTTGTGAAGCTTCCATTATGCTCAAGTTCGTTGCTTCTTCCACCCCAATTGAATCCACTTCCTCTTCAATATGTTCTCTAGGCCAGAAAAATTCCAGTCCTTGCAACCTAGATTTGTAGGACTGATCTCTACTAACATAGGAAGTTTTGATACCAACGTTGTAGTAGTTTGGTGTACTGTTTTCAATGGTTGTGCATTGATTTCAGTGGGCTATTGTTGCACAACCTTCTCTTTCTTGAGCTCTACTGTAATCTTTGTAGAACTACATACATGATCTTTCACACGTAATGAATACAATTTCATTCCAAATTGCTTCTCCATACCAACTCCTAGTAATTTCGGACGCTGCTGCCACTAAATATTATTTTCCCGCCTTTCCACTCTAATAATCAGGTTATCAATTACCTTTACCTACTCTTCCAGAGTGGAAACAAACAGCTCCTCCAATGAACTAGGTTGCTGAAATGGTTCCTTCTCCGTCGGCTGCCCATAATTGTCCATTAGAGAAGGTTTAAGAATTTCCCATGTAAAGTTCGATGTTGCACCGTACTAGGACAAAAACAAGTATAGTGTGGTACCAACCATTAAAAGTTTCACCTAGTGAAATTTAATTTCCTCTTTCGTCCGAAAAAAATTGAAATACCTTTATTCTTTGATGATCCCACCATACGGATCATCTCCCATAAAATTTGGCAGCACAACTCTTGTTAGCCATTTTGTATGGATGTCAACAACACAACAAAATTATTATATCTTTTTTTTAATTCTCGTCCATTTACATCACCATGGATGTTTTCCATGATTTTTTCCTCTCCTTTTCATCCATCTACAGTGCCAGCGTCAGATGCTAACCAGGGAAAAACGTTCTACCAGTTGTGAACGTCATCCGTTTTCTCACTCAGTGGCTCTGGCAGTGATCCTTCCTTTTATTCTAGTTCAATATCTCTCAACTATGATGAAATAGTAGAGGCTCGAGATGCTTTAGAATTCAGGAGTATGTGGGAATCAGGTGTTCATTCTATGAAATTCTCAGGGAATGTGTTAGATATTTTGGAAGTTGTTCATTTAGATAGTGGATCAAGTGACAAATTTATTTCTAAAAATCTTTCCAAGGTTTCCAATGTAGTCACTAGGCCAACCAAGCAGTTTAGAATTGGGCTGGGAGATAGGAATTGACAGTACTCTTAGTTGTTTGTAAGGGTGTTTAGGTGGATATGAAGAATGTTTTTCACTAATAAGGATCATGTGTTTTACACAGGTGGACCATATTTGATTCTTTGAATGACTTGGGAAAAAATTTTGTTTATATTGTTAAAAAAATTGAAAGATAAGTCAATGAAGTACATGTGGGATGGCTTATTGGTGAGATTACATGGGGAGAGAAGCAGATATGAATATCTCTGGAACAAAAACAAACATTCTTCCCATGGATTCTTATTTTAGAGTTTTGGTTTTGGAAAACTAAATTTAAATGATTTTTTACCAAGGAAAACCATCCTTGGGAAGAAAACCAAAAGAAAATTGAATACATTATTTTTGGATTTCATTACATAATTTATGAACCAAGAGAGTTCCCACCTGAGTTAGAGATCATTTTATTACTTTAATTCATGGTGCAACAATAATGAATATATACGACCATATAAGCTAGATCCTTCCTTGATTGAGGAGGATGGAAAACAATTATCTGGAAGGGGGGATACTGGTGGGGGTGTAGGTGGGGTGTCTATGAGGTTTTTCCACGGGGCTGTAGGGCAGGGGGAGGGTTCAGGTGCGGTGCAAGGGGGTGTCCAGGTGGGGGATGGGGTGCAGGGGAGTCTGTAGGGAAGGGGGAGGGTGTAGGTGCAGTGCAAGGGGGTGTCCAAGAGGGGGGAGGGACCTAGCAGGGGGGACACTGGTGGGGGGGGGGGGTAGGGGAGTCTGCAGGGTAGTGGGGAGGGGGTGTCCATGAGGGGGGGGGGGGGGACCTGGCAGGGGGGTCTCTATGGGGGGGGGGAATGATGTCTTATATCAATGTCTATCTGTCGAGTGATGTTTCAAATTATTATATATACACAAATGACACTAGTGTTATCATACATGATCAGAATATGTGTATGAGTGAAACCATTATCTATCACTTTGGAAATACCCTTGGATTCTGCTGAGTTCTTTTTCAACAGTAAGGAATGCTCTTAGTTCTCTATCCCTTTCTGATAATCTTCAATACACCCCATGGATTTCCAATACCAATTCAACAGCTCCTTTCCCGATCCAAAAGAGATGCGTAATTGGGTATTTTTTCCTCACCCAAGCTATAACTAGTTATTAAACAGTATGGAGAAATCCCCCTGCAACATCAACCAAGCCATCTGTTTCTATATTTCCAGAAATCTTTGATGCACCTAGGGGGTGGTGCAAGGGGGTCACCTTGTCCAGGGTCTGTCTGGGGGGGTCCATGGGGTGTGTCTCGTGGGAGGGAGGGGTGTTCAGGGGGTGTATCAGGGTGGGGGGGGGGGTGTCTAGTGGGGGTGCAAGGGGGTTTTCTAGGGCGCACGGGGTGGGGCATGGGGGCTGTCCAGTAGGGTTCATGGGGGGAATGGGGGTCTAGGGGGAAGGGGGCAGGGGGGCAGGGGGGTGTTCAAGGGGGCTGTCCAGGGGGTGCAAGGGGGTGCAAGAGGGTTGTCTAGGGGGTTTTCCAGGGGGTGTTTAAGGGGGATATCCCGGGGACATGGGGGTCCAGTGGGGGTGCAAGGGGGTATTCTTGTCTAGGGTCTGTCCGGGGGGGGGAGGGGGGGGTCCATGGGGGTGTCTAGGAGGAGGGAGGGGTGTCCAGGGGGTGTCTAGGGTGGAGGGGGTGTCCAGTGGGGGTGAAAGGGGCTGTCCATGGGGGCATGGGGGCCGTCCAGTGTGGTGTAGGGGGGGCATGGGGGTCCAGGGGGCATGGGTTTGAAGGGGGGGTGAAAGGTGGTGCAAGAGGGCTGTCAAGGGGGCTGTCTAGGGGGGTGTTCAAGGGGTATGTCTAGGTGGGAATGTGGGTCCAGTGGGGGTGGTTGGGGGCTATCCATGGGGGTGTGTGGGTGTGGGGGGTGTTCAAGGGGGTGCAGGGGGGATGTCCAGGCGGTGCATGGGGGGTGAGGGGGGATGTTCAAGGGGGTGGAGGGGGCATGTCCAGGTAGGGTATGGGGGTGCAGGGGGTGTTCGGGGGGGGGGGGGGGGTTGTGGTTTTTTATGAAATGGGAAGGCCTACAGCCACAGTTTTAAACCATGGCTGTCAGTATACTACCATAGTTTTAAACCGTGGATAAACCATATAGACAAGGTTTTGAACCGTGGCAATAAGACATGCATGGATTACTATTTTTCCAAGGTTTCAAACTATGGATATAGCCCTTTATACATGGTTTTGAACTCTGGTATAGCCCTTTATCCATGGTTTGAACCGTGGCTATAGGCCTTTAGCCACGTTTTGAAACCGTGGCTATAGGTCTTGTCCTATAGCCATTCTAATACCAGCCATGGTCCGTTGAACCATAGTTATAACCTACAACCATGGTTTTTGGGCTTATAGCCATGGTTTGAAACTGTGTCTATAGCCTTACTTTCCAATAGTTTCCACTGCCCTCATATTTGGACAGTGATTGGAAAAGTGCCCCAATTGTCCAAACATAAAGCATTGGACTTCCGTTAGGGAATGAACCATATTCCCCTTGTCTTTAGTGTTTGGAAGTTGAGGTTTCACCTCACTACGACAATTCCTTGCAATATGGCCATCTCTTCCACACTTGTAGCATTTCCCGCTCCTGAGTAGTCAGTTCCCCAAATGCTTATTCCCACATTTATTACACGTGGGATGTTGCACTTTCTTACCTCCTCTTCCCTAATCAAAGGTCCTCCCTAATCTGGGCTCCATAACTTGAATATGTGGCTACAACATTTCCTTTAGACATTCATGATCACCAATGTCCATACCCATGGTGTCAAAAAATTACCAAGGTTATTCACCAAGGTATCTTGAAACTTCTGATCTCTAGAGATTAATTCTTTACCCAATGCATTGGAGTGTTATCAGGGAAAACCCTTAATATGTATTTATTTTCATTTTATCCACATAGATCATAATCAAGCATTTCATAAATAACCCAAAGAGAATAAAATAAATGGGGTTCATTACAAAATAGTGATGTTTTAAAAGCTCTTAAAAATATGATCATTATATCATTTATAACCCGTGTAAAGTGAGTGAGGGTTATATGTATGTAAATTACAGAATCAAATATATAATCTTTATATATTTATGAACACCCATAGAAACGAAATAGGTCTGGGTATTCACAAAAATAAACAAGGGAATTTCTTGTGAGGAAGAGATATAAATTTTGAGACGAAATTTCTGTATCATAACGGCTATATAACATGGTTTTAGAAAATAATAAATAGAGAGGGTACAAGGGTAACCCACTCATAAATAACTCATATTACAATATAAATACATAATAACATGGAGATAAGAACATGGTATGGATATTTGAATGACATATCACAAGAAAATGAAACTTGAAAGGAAAGAGATGATGCGATTTCTTTTAAAAGAAATTCGATAGCCTAATGGCGTCACAAAAAAAAATCATAAAATAAATTGATGAGAGAGGAAAGGGTATATAAACAATTAGACATGAAATGGAAATTAATTAGAACATAAAAAAACATACCCTCAACATATAGAGATGTAAATTAGAAGACACAACATAAAGGAATTCATGACTTAAAAGAGGATGGTGAAAGGATCCCTTACCTTGAAGAGTAACTTTGAATGTTTGAAGGTTGGGACCTTGGGAGGCTTGAGGGAACCTTGGGAGGACTCCTTGGGAGGTAAGGATACCATAACTTCGTTTAGGTTGATGTTGGAATGAAATGAATGAAGGAAATGGCTTGGTATTTATAGGAAAAGTGAGTGAATAAATTATTAATTTCTAAAGAACACCTCATCGGTGGTATTCGCAAAACCATGGGCTACCCCATGGTATTTTCACATGGTATTGGCCACTTGGGAACCCTCATAGCATATCTCCCTATTCATATGTCTACCAGAAATCTTACGTCATTATTAGATCATTAATGTTGTCATTGAACACCTGAAACTCAAAACAACATTTTTACTATTCACCGAAAATTCAACTATTTCAGAAAAAAACCGAAACATTCACCCTAACCTAATATCGATGATATGAAATGAAAAATGAATTCCATTTTATGAAAATATTTTTCGAAATATTTTTAATTTAATTTTAATATAATATCATTATTTTTTCCGAAAACAAAACATTAAAACCATAACTGATTTTCTAACACCATAAAAGTGTAATCAAGGTCCTATAAAATTAATGTACAACCATAATAAAATAAATTAAAAATTTATGATTAAATTTTATGAAGATAAATTTCCATTTTAAATTATTAAATTTATTATAGAATTTTAAATAAAATATTAATGTCAAACAAAAATACCAAAACAGAAACTATGATCGTTTCTTCACTTTTAAGTTGTCTAAAATGTATTTATACATTCATGGGTGATGTTTCTATTTTTTTGGTCTAATTACTATTCATTACTATTCATAAGGGTATGTTACTATTCCTAATTTACTATTCACTAAAAACCAAGTTGATTTTATTAGGCTCGAAATTTCACACTGATCACAACTGTAGAAGACCATTTTTTGAAAATAATTTCTCAATATTAATTATTTAATGAATAAAAAAACATTTTAAAATATCCCTTTTTCCTAAATTCATCAATAATACATATTCTATATTTATCCGGATATTTTAAATTTACAGACATTTCCATAAGAAGAAATAACAATTTTATTTATATAAATGTATTACACAAAGAAGCTAATGACTGGTTACATAGCCCCTTATAACACCAACTTAAGACCTAAGTGTTAGGTGTGATATGGTGATAGAATCTTGGGGTGGTTCGGCCAACATTTCTCAAGTGGTTATTTCTATCAACTTGATCTTCTCCCTTAGGCGATTCCGTTCAAGCTTCATATGTGGAAGTTCAACTTGTGATTGGTCTAGAGCAAAGCCCAGTGATGTTATCTCCTTTCTAAGCTCTGACAGATGGGCTTTATATGGCTCGAGTCTAATGGATGCAGACATTCAATCTTCTTTCTGTATTAATTAACCAAGATAACTGTATTTATAAAAACACAATGTTAAGATTATTGTTTCCAAAGGTCATATTGACCAACGGTCATATAATAGTCGAAACCCAATAGTGTCATTTTAATTATACCCACATCATTAATTAAAGGATACAGTATTGTTGAGTATAAAATAAAATAACACAAAAAATTAGGAAACAAATATAATTGAAATGTTCAGGTCGTTACATTCTTCCTCCCTTAAGAAATTTCATCCTTGAAATTTTATCTCGTACCCTATGATGGGAAAAGGTGTGGGTATTTTTGTCTCACAAACTCCTCTGGTTCCCACGTGGCTTATTCACATTTTTGGTTCCTTCACAACACCTTAATAAGGTGGGTAGTCTTGTTTCATAGAACCTTGTCTCTATGATCCCAGATCTCCACTATATTCTCCTCATAAGAGAGGTCATGTTCCAGTTGTACCACATCTCTATTTAGTACATGCGAAGGGTCAGGTATGTGCCTCCTCTAGAGGGATACATGGAAGACATCATGAACTTATGCTAGATTTGGAGGAAGTGGAAGACAATAGGCCACTACTCCCACACGTTCAAGGATTTCACTAGGGCCAATATACCTAGGGCTGAGCTTCCCTTTCTTCCCAAACCTCATGACTCTCTTCCAAGGTGAAATCTAAAGAAAGACTTTTTCACAAACATCAAACTCCAAGTCCCTTCGGTGGTTTTTTGGCATAACTGTTTTGCTGACTCTGAGCAGCTTTAACGTGTTGTTGGATGACATGGACATTTTATGTCATCACTTTCACAAGATCAGTCCCAAGAAGCTTTCTCTCACCAAATTCATCATAAAAAGTAGTATTTCTACATCACTTACCATATAGAGATTCATAGGGTTCCATTGGAATGCTCGAGTGGAAGCTGTTGTTGTAAGAGAACTCAACTAAAGAGAGATGCTGATCCCATCCACCTTTAAATTCCATTGAGAAAGTTCTCATCATTTCCTCGAGTGTTTGAATAGTTCTTTCATATGGGACACCGGTTTGGGGGTGACAGGCCGTACTAAAATTCAATTCAGTGCTAAGAGATTGTTAAATAATTCTCAAGAATTTTAAAGTGAACCTAGGATCATGATTAGATATGATAGAAAGTGGAACTCTATTCAGCCTTACCACATCCCTCACGTAAATCTTGGCAACTTGATCAAGAGAGAAATCTTCCCGAATAGAGATAAAATGGGCAGTCTTGGTGAGATGGTCCACAATAAACCATATTGCTTTATTTCCTTTTGAAGTTCTCAGGATACCAGTGAATAAGTCCATCGTGATATTGTCCCACATCCATGATGGTATGGGTAGTGGTTGCAATACCCCTTTACGAAGTTGTCTCTCTGCTTTCACTTGCTGACATACCAGGCCCCTTGAAGTGTAGTCAGCAATATCCATTTTCAAATTATCCCACCAAAAATAACCATGAATGTCCCTATACATTTTTGTGATACCAGGATGTATAATGAAAGTAAAGATATGAGCTTCATCCATCACCTCCTTCTTTATTTCCACAATAGATGGAACAAATAGTCTTGTATGAAATTTCAGTACACCTTCTCGATCAGTATTGAACTTAGGATACTTCTCATCATTCAAAGCCTCAAACTTCTTCTGTATCAAAGGATCTTCTTTCTGGGCTTTCTTGATCTTCTCTAGTAGTGATGATTGAGAAATCATTTGGGTTTGGGATGATCATGTACCTTCCCTTATAATTCTCATGTCCAGCTTTATTAGGTCATTGATCAGAGGATCTTTTTGAATCCTTATCACAGAAAGAACAAATGAGTTTTCCTAATTAATGCATCATCAACTTTTCTTGCTCTTCCGGGATGATAATGTATTAAACAATCATAGTCTGTAAGTAATTCCAACCATCTCCTTTGTCTCATGTTCAATCAATTTTGTTTGGAAATATACTTCAAAATTGGATGGTCTATGTATATATCAGATTTCCCCCCATAAAGATAGTTCCTCCATATCTTCATAGAAAAAACAACCGCCACCAGCTTCAGATCATGCGTAAGATAGTTCTTCTCATGAGTCTTCAACTATCGAGATTCATAAGCAATGACCTTGTAATTTTTCATGAGGACACACCCAAGCCCTTTTAGAGACACATAACTAAAAATAATGAATCCTTCTCCACTTGATGGTAGTGTTAACACAGGTGCAGTTACCAATCTATTCTTCATCTCATGGAAACATTCATCACACTCCATTTTCCAGATGAACATGACCCCTTTTCGAGTTAACATGGTTAATGGATTAGAAAGTCATGAAACGTTTTTAACAAGCCTCCAATAATATCCCGCTAATCCATGGAAACTACGAATCTCACCTATTACAGTAGGTTGAGGCCACTTCTCTACAAATTTTGTCTTTACAGGGTCAAATTTGATTCCTTCATTAGATAAAATATGCCCCAAGAAAGAAACTTGTTGAAACCAAAGTTCAAATTTACTAATCTTCCCAAATAGCCTCTCCTTTTGTAGTGTTTGTAAAATATCCCTTAGATGATCCTCGTGCT
Source organism: Viscum album (assembly GCA_963277665.1). NCBI lineage: Eukaryota > Viridiplantae > Streptophyta > Magnoliopsida > Santalales > Viscaceae > Viscum > Viscum album. Next base: position 1,740,512,541 of record OY728160.1, read on the forward strand.
CCTCACAAATTTTGGAATATATCATATTATCATCAATAAAAACTACAAAAAAGTTTTCAAGGTAGTATTTAAAGGATCTATTCATCAAATCCCTAAAAATAGAAGGTTAATTAGTCAGTCGAAAAGGCCTAACAGCAAACTCATAATGCCCATATCTTTATTGGATGACAGTTTTTGGAATATCTTATTTTTTCACCCTCAATTGATTGTAACAAGATCAAAGATCAATCTTAGAGAATAATTGCGCCCCATGAAGTTGGTCAAATAAGTCATCAATTCTTGGAAGAGGGTATTTTTTCTTTACTGTGATTCCTTTCAGTTCTCTATAACTAATTCATATCCGCATCGATCCATCCTTCTTCTTTACAAAGAGGACAGGTGATCCCCAAGGAGACACACTCGGTCTAATAAACCCCTTCTCCAAAAGATCTTGGAGTTGCTTATTTAATTCATTGAGCTCCACATTTTCCATCCTATACGGGGTCATTGATATTGGATGAGATCTAGGTAAGAGCTCAATTGATAACTCTACCTCTCTTTCTGGGGGAGGTCTAGCCACCTCCTTAGGAAATACGGCAATGTATTCCTAGATGATGGGAACATTTTCTATCCTCAAAGTCTCATTTCCATTTTCTTTATCACTGATCAATTCCATAAAGAATGATATAGGAGGTTCTTATAGACAAAGATCAGGTTGAGATATCTCTCCTAGGAAGATAACTATATGTTTCCCATTCAATTATACTGATATACACTTACTTCTACATTTGATCTTAGCATTATACTTTGAGAGCCAGTCCAACCCTAGTATAATGTTGAATTCTAGCATGGGAATGAATACTAGATTTGTTATAAGATTGTGCACACCAAAGTAAATACTAGAGTTTCTAAACATTGATAATTCTTGGATAATACCACTAAGAGTCTTGACTGATAACTATACTTTTAGAAAGTCGTGGTTTGATTATAAATTCATTGCAAACTTGGCAGAAATAACGGAATGCGTAGAACTAGAATGAAACAATGTACTTGATAGCTTTGAGAGAACAACAAAAGTACCTGCTACCATATCATTTGGAGCTTCAACTTTAGTTGTTGTGATAGAAAAAGCACAACCTTGCTTCCTTGGCCTTTGTTGTGGCTGATGGTGGTTCCCCGCCACTGCCCTCATATTTGGCTAGTGATTGGAAAAGTGACCCAATTTTCCACACTTAAAGCACTGGACATCAGGTAGGGACATCACCATCTTCCCCTTGTCATTATTATTTGGAAGTTGAGGTTTCAACTCACTACAACAATTCCTTGAAATATGTCCATCTGTTCCACACTTGTAGCATTTCCCGCTCCCGAGTAGGCAGTTTCCTAAATGATTCTCCCCACATTTATTACACGTGGGGTGTTGCACTTGCTTTCCTCCTCTAACCTAATCAAAGGTCCTCCCTAAGCTGGGCTCCATCGATCTCTTTTTTTGCTAGTTTTATGTGACCATTTCATCTCACCAAACTCCAGTTCGACTTTCATCGCACTCTGAACAACCTCCTCATAGCTATCCTAGTCTTAGTTGTCTAGATTCTTCCGCAGATGCGGTCTTAGTCCACCTAATAATCTATCAACCTTACCATTTGGATCCATGAAAAATCTAGAGGTATATCATGAATGTATGGTGAATTTTATCTCATAGCTTCCGAAATATTCATTCTCCTTCTGCTTCAACTCGAGAAACTCCTTCTCTATTCTTGTTCTCCTAGATCAAGGGAAATACTTACTGAAGAAAATCCCTCTGAAATCTTCCCACTCTATATCTTTAACCTCCAATCTTTACCTCGTATTTTTAGTCATCTCCCACCACTGATCAGCTTCTCCTTCTAAGTGATAGACATCCAGGGTGACCTTCTCTTGCTCTGAACAGCGGAGCATAAAAAATATCATCTCAATAGAGCTGATCCACTGCTCAGAAATCAATGGGTCAGTCGATCCACTGAAGGTTAGTGGTAGTTGACTCATAAAGGACTCAACAGAATGTTGTTCCCTTCACGGTGAGATCGGTCTCTCATCTTGATTCAAGTTATTTCCCATAACTAGAGTAAGTTGGTTCACTATTCGCATGAATGTTTCCATTCTGGATTCCATCAGAGGGCACTCAGTGCATGGCCCATTGCGGTCACCATTTGCACGGTTCCTTCGATTTTTCGCCATTTCTAAAAGAATAAAAACATAATGAGAAAATTATTTCATTTATGAATCTTTTAACTATAAAAGATTCTATGTCTTAAAAATTTATACTTTTTTTTGAAGAAACATAAAACATCATACTTAAACAATTACATTTTACTATAATTCCTTTATAATGATTCATAAAAGCATGGGATTAACCCAACATATCCCATAGGAGTGTTGTAACCAAGAGTTCAGCAAGCCCCATTGTCATGTACTAGTTCCCATTCAATTCTAGCTCAAAGCAGGGTTTTCGGGTTTTACCCCTATGTACATCTCTGCCAGATCTGCCTCTACCTGCTCGTATCCACACAGGGATGTATTTGTTTGATAAACCAATTACTCAATATTCAAAAAAATACAAGGAATTTTTCCTATATTTAAATTTTCTATAGGATTATTCATAATTATTTCATAGCCTAATTTATATAAATAACTAAACTATCCTTTGATACCAACTATAGCATCCCTCATTTTTGTTACATAACTTTTCATTACAATTTACAAACAGCGGATCTTTAAAGTCTAGTGTCTTGGAAATCAGGAACATAATACATGAAAACAACAAAAAACATTATTCTAAACCAATCATAAGGTTTCATCATAGGATCATCCTATGTAAAATTACTGCATCTCATATCCTGGAGACATACATTCAAAGGAAAGGCTGAGAAGAAGGCCCAGTAAGGGTAAACAAGGGAATCAGTTTACTTGTGACATCAATAAGAACTTGAATAAAAACATAAGGACATGAGCAATGTAAGTATAGGAATATAATAATTTATTGAACTTGAATCTTAACATGTATATGTGGATACAACATTTCATTTATAAATTCACGAACATATCACCAAGGTCCATCCCCAAGGAGTCAAAAAATTACCAAGGTTATTCACCAAGGTATCATGAAACTTGTCATCTCTAGAGATTAATTCTTTACCTAATGAATTAGAGTGATATCAAGGAAAACCCTTAATATGTATTTATTTATATGTGATCCACATATATCATAATCATAAATTTCATAAATAACCTATAGAGAATAAAATAAATTGGGTTCATTTCAAAATCATGATTTTTTAAAAGCTCTTAAAAATAAGATCATTATATCATTTATAACCAAAGGAAAGGGAGTGAGGGTTATATGTATATAAATTACAGAATCAAATAAATCATCTATATATATTTATGAACATCCATAGAATAGAAATAGGTGTGGGTATTCACAAAAATAAATAAGGAAATATCTTGAGAGAAAGAGATAGAAATTTTGAGACGAAATTTCTGCAGCATAACATCTATATTAAAATGTTTTAGAAAATAATAAAAAGATAGGGTACAAGGGTAAACCACTCATAAATAAATTATATTACAATATAAATACAAAATAAAAATTATATAATAACATGGTATGGATATTTTAATGACATAACCCAAGAAAATGAAACTTCAAAGGAACGAGAAGATGCGATTTCTTTTACGAGAAATTCGACAACCTAACGACGTCACTTAAAAATTCAGAAAACAAATTGATGAGAGCAGAAAGGGTATCTCAAAAATTAGACATGAAATTTAAAGTAATGAGAATATATAAGAACATACCCTCAATATAAAAATATTTAAATTAGAACACACAACATAAAGGAAGTATTGACTTAAAAGAGGAGGGTGAAATGATCCCTTACCTTGAAGAGTAACTTTGGAAGCATGAAGGTTGGGACCTTGGGAGGCTTGAGGGAATTTTGGGAGGACTAATTGGGAGTTAATAAGACCATAACTTCTTTTAGGAGGATTTTTGAATGAAATTAATGAGGTAAATGGCTTGGTATTTATAGGAAAAGTGAGTGAATAAATTATTAATTTCTAAGGGACACCTCACTGGTGGTATTTGCAAATCCATGGGCTAGCCCATGGTATTTTCCCATGGTATTGGATACATAGGACCCCTCATAGCATATATAACTATTCATAAGTCTACCAGAAATCTTACATCATTATTACATCATTAATGATGTCAGGAAACACCCGAAACTCAAAACTGCATTTTTACTATTCACCGAAAATTCAACTGTTTCTGAAAAAACCCAAAATTTCACCCTAACCTAATATAGATGCTATGAAATCCAAAATGAAGTCCATTTTATGGAAATAATTTTCTAAATATTTTTAATTTAATTTTTATATAAAATCAGTATTTATTCCAAAAATACAACTTTAAAACCATAACTCATTTTTTAACACCTTAAAAAAGTAATCAAGGTCCAATAAAATTATCGTATAACCATAAGACAATACAGTAAAAATTTATGAATAAATTTTATGAAAGTACATTTCCATTTTAAATTATTAAATTAAATATATAATTTTAAATAAAATATTTATAGCATTCAAAAATACCCAAACTTAAACTAAGATCGTTTTTTCACTTTTAAGATGTATAAAATGTATTTATACATTCATGGGTGAAGTTTCTATTTTTTGGGTCAAATTACTATTCATTATTATTCATAATGGTATGCTACTATTACTAATTTACTATTCACTAAAAAAATTTGATCTTATTAGACTCTAAATTTTTCACTGATCACAACTGTAGAAGACCATTTTTTGAAAATTGTTTTATATTATTAAATATTTATTGAACGAAAAAACATTTTAAAATACCCTTTTTCCTAAATTCATCAATAATACACATCCTATATTTATCTGGATATTATAAATTCACAAACATTTCCATAAGAAGAAATAACAATTTTATTTTTATAAATGGATTACACAAAGCAGTTATGGTCTCGTTACATGGACCCTTATAACACCAGCATAGGACCTAAGTGTAAGGTGTGATATGGTGATAGAATCTTGGGGTGGTTCGGCCAAAATTTCTCGAGTGGTGATTTCTATCAGCCTGAACTTCTCCCTTAGGCGATTCTGTTCAAGCTTCATATGTTGAAGTTCATCCTGGGCTTGGTCCAGAGTAAAGCCCAATGATGTTTCCTCCTTCCCAAGCTCTGACAGATGGGCTTCATATGGTTCGAGTCTACTGGTTGAGGCCATTCAATCTTCTTTCTGTATTAATTAACCAAGATAACCATATTTATAAAAACACAATGTTAAGATTATAGTTTCCAACTATCATATTGACAAACATTCATATAACAGTCGAAACCCAACGGTCTCATTTTAATTATACCCACTTCATTAATTAAAGGATATATTATAGTTGAGTATAAAATAAAATATCACAAAAAATTATGAAACAAATATAAATGAGAATTTCGGGTTGTTACAGGTTTCCCTTTTCCTGGGTGTAGACTATGTCAGTCAGAGTCTAGACTAGCTTTTGGATGTGTTCTAGGGGGTATATGGATGATAGGGAACACACCAGTCATGTGGGGATATTTTCTTGCTAGAGATGTATCCATATGATGTTATCCTCATTATATACTGGTTTTATTTCATACATGTTGTTGTCAACTACTACAAGAGGATATTTATATTCTCATATCTAGAGGGACAACACATTTTTTTCTTTGGTAAGTGAGGTTTTCAGGTGTTCAGTCAGTGTGTGGAGCCCCTTATTTCCCTATTGGTTGAGTTGTTAGTCGGATCTATGGATGTTGGGACAATGGATGTTTCTCAAGTCATTTGTGAGTTTCAAGAGGTTTTATATGCGGTGGTTTTGAAGTTATCCCCTTGACATGATTTTGATTTTAATAAAATACTTGTAGCATTGTGTTTCTTTGATATTAATAAATGCATATCATATGGAACCCTATATGTTGTGGGAGTTGAGGATCCATATAGATGATATGATATAAAAGGTTTTTATATGGCACAGTGTGTTAACATAGGGTACTATAGTGTTGTTCTCCAATATGGTGGGTGATTGTATAAGTGTTTTCATAGACTACCAGAGGTTGAATGAGGTGAGGGTTAATAACCATTACCCTCTTCAGGGGATAGATGATATTCTCAACTAGTTGAGAGAGGAGTGTTTGTTTTCTATGATCAATCTGTAGTGTGGATGTCACCTATTGAGGGTGAAGAAGAAAGATATCATGATATTCCCTTTAGTTGTGGGTATGGTTACTTTGAATTTACAGTAATGCCATTTAGGGTTATGAATAAACTATTTATGTTCATGTGGCTTATAAAATCCATGTTCCATATTTTTTGGATAGGTTCTTCATTGTATTCATTGATGATATCCTGATCTAATTGAAGTTAGAGGAGGTAAATACTGATAATCAAAAAAAAACATTCTTTCAGGTTCTTCGACCCCACCAACTATGTGGAACATTGTCAATGTCTATGTTTTGTACACAATAGGTGAATTTATTTTGGCCTTTAGTATCCCAAAATATTATGGTAGTGGACCTGTCGATGTTCATGGAAGTTGTTTCCTAGGAGGTTCTTAAGAACATGGTGAAGGATAACAATTTTTTTGGTTTAAAAGGCTATTATCAAAGTTTTGTGACCAATTTCCCTCATGTATCAGTCATTGTGATAACATTTACCGGGAAATACAGTGAGTTTGTATGGACTGATCATTTCCATGTAGCATTTGTCTACCTGAAGGGGAATATGGTGAGTGATCTAGTGTATTTGTTCCCTGATGAGGGTGTAATGACTGAGGTGTTCTGTAATGCATCTTGTCTTGGCTTGGGATGAGTGTCGGTGTAGTTAAGGTAAATGATCTATTATAGGTCTAGGTAGATACATCCCCATGTGTGTAACTTTTCAACCCATGATTTGGATCGGTTATTGGTTGTGTTTTCAGTGAAGTGGTGGATCCATTTCCACATTGGGGAGTGCTTTTTCTTTTTCACAGATCACAAGATTTTGAGCTATATCATTTCTCAATGTGATTAAAACATAAAATTGTATAAGTGGATGGAGATTATTGAGTATTATGATTTTTATATCTCCTACACCTCAGAAAAAGGTAATTTGTGGATAATTATTTGGAAAGAAAAATGGTAAGGAATATTTTTTGGGAGTTAGAGGAAGCTTCCAGAAAAATTGAAGTGTTTACATTATTACACTTAAATAAAAATGAGGATGTTGATAGAGGATGTTTGTTTCAAATACCAGTGAATTATTCTTTGATGTAGCATGTGGATGAGTCTCAGTTGGGAGACTCACGGGTATATGTGATGCATGATCATTTAGTCCATGGTGATTCTCTTTAGGTATGGATGGAGAATGTCCAGTGGACGGTCGGAGCCAGATGTTGTTTTTTGGTAAGTTGTTTATTATAGGATATATGTATGAGGGATTCCTTCATAAAATTCACATCTCACCTTTTTAATGATACCCATGAGATTCTAAGATGTATTGTGGCTTGAGGATCAATTTCCGGTGGCCCTGGATGAAATGTCATGTGGAAGAGTTTGTGGTGATGAGTATTTTTTGTCAGAAGTTAATGGTTGAGAATCATGTTCCTGGTGATTTTTTGTATCCCTTGGATGCTACTGACTGTAATTAGGATGAAATATTTATGGATTTAATCCTAGTTTCACCCAATTCCATGGGAGGTTTTCTTATATCAATGTGATCATGGATCAATTGATGAAATCAACCCACTTAATAGTGATCAAGGAGTGGGTCACAATGGATTATTGGGATAAAAGCTATGTGGATTATGTGGTGTGGTTTCATGAAGTTATTGTGTCCATTATCTAATATTGGGACACATTTCTTACCTTTTCAATTTCGATGGTAACATGATTTTTACACTCAGATACACCTCATAACAAATTTCCAAACTCTAGTAGATGGGATGATAGAGGAGACTGTCCAGATGCTGGAGGATGTGTTGTGGGAATGCATCTTTGAATATGGTGGATATTCAGTATGAAAACATCCTTTAGTCATGTTTTTACTCAAAAATATCTATCAATCTCCCCTTTTCATGACTCTATTTGTTGATTTGTATGGGTGACTCTGTCTTTTAGCATTATGTTGGAAATAGGCTAGGGATAAAACAATTCTTGTTCTCGATGTGGTGCGTAGTATGGAAGAGAAGGTTCCACATTTTTATGAGAGGGTGGAAGCAACTAAGGAATAACATAGGACTTATGATGATCATAGGATAAGGCCGTTGTAGTTACTGGTTTTATACCACATGTTCTTCATAGTTTCCCCTCCATGTATATAGTAGAAGTTTTGGATGGGGAGAACAATTTATTCCATGTTTTTTGGGCCCATTAAGGTGTTGTAGTGAGTTGGTGATGTGGAATATTTTTTGAAATTTCCACAACATTTGGAGAGGATTTTTGAGGTCTTCCATGTCTATCAGCTACAATGGTTACATTATAATGACTTCCATTCCATTAATTGAGGAGATTTGGACACCGAGGATGATTCAGTGTCCGTGGAGTGGCCAGAAGAGATCCAAGATCACCAATAGTAGGAATGGAATGGATATTCCATTCCTTATGTTCATATGTTATGGGTGCATGGTGTTCTATAGGAGAGTACATGGGAGTGAGATAAATGAATGTGTGCCTATTACCCATAGTTATTTTGAGTTTTCCTTTCCCTTTTCTGGTGAAGTGATCGTTGGATCTTGTTTTATGAGATGATAGGTTTTCATTTTTATGTGATTCATGATTTGTGAAATATTTATAACATATTAAAAGTGAAGGAAGTAGTTATTAATTGAGAAAAATTTGTTGTGATGTTGTTTGACCTGTGTAGGTTAGTCTGTTCTGTCTATAGTGGATAGTTTCTTGATATGGGGGGGGGGGTGGAATTCTCTGATTCATGTATTTAGGGTAGTGCTGTTAGTTAGGTAAAATGAATGTTGGTTTGGGATTCATAGGGGTCAAGATGGCTAGGAGGAAGTGTGTTTGCGAGAGAGGAAATGGATTTTGGCTATGTGGTGATGAGGTTGGGTGAGATGTTCTATGGATATTCAGTTTGGTATTCTTTGGATAGTGGTATCATTTATGATATGATGAGATCCTTTAGTGGTATGTATCAGGGTGGTTGTTTAGACCCCTCTCTTTCTGGGAATTGTTTGGTATTCCCTAGGGAGGGAATCATTTGTTTGGATTATTATGTAATTTTATGTTCCTTCTTAATCCATTACATTTCTTTTTTGGGGTATGGAGGTGTTCTGGGGAGGTTCTGGATATTTTCTATGGAGGATGCATGTGGAGTAGAGCTGCTGCAAGAAATAAACACCGTGTATTGTGTAGAAGATGTTTAATGGTAGTTCATGGTAAGTGAAATTGGATTTCCCATGTATTGTACATGTATAAGGGGTAAGCCATGATATGGATTAATGTTGTGTAAAATAAATTCATGATGTGTATTAAATACAGGCTAAGGTGACACATTTTTTTATAAAAGGTTGAAATTTTGGAAACCCAAATGATTACACGCAGTGTAAAATTTATATAACCTAAAACCTGTGGGATTACATTTTTTATGTTCTATTCATAACTGAATTTTCAATCATTCAGCCTCAATTCCTTCTCACTTGTTTCGGACGAGACCTATTTTCCTTTAGAGGATCATTTAGCTCCCTTCCCCCTCTTGGGTTCACTGGTTGGGAAACCCATGTTTCTATTTATTATTTATAATGAGATTGGGGTTTATTATTTTTCAACTACGGCGTTTGGTTATTCTGGATTAATAAAAGTTAAATAATTAGTTAAATTAAATTTGATGGATAAATGGGTTTTATGCACATGTTTCTATATCATTGTTCCTACTATGATATTGTGGATTGTATTTTCTTGATACCCCACAAAACAATTTGGTTGTTGGAGGATATTTTTGGACTGGATGATATGTAACATGAATAGTAAATTAGTTGTGATTATTTGATATCATCCTAAAATTTAAATTGACAAACCACATATAGTGGATAATGAAAGGGATTCTCTAGGATTTATGGCCTGTGTGATAACACCATTAAATTAAAGTTGAATCTGTAAAATCCATTTGTTTAATATCTACAATGACCCTTGATTTTTTCTGATGTATGTTAGTTTTTTGGGGGAAGAGATGTGTGGATTTTATGGGGTGTGGGTAAAAATGTGTTTGTTCGTTCGTGCTTTTCCAATGAAGAGGTGGTGGTCTTTTTTATATACTCTTGGAGTGGTGAGGTGGTGGTTTATTGGTTGTGATTTTTGGGCGGTGAGGTGGTGATTGTTTGGCCATAATTTCTGGGAGGAGATTTGGAGGTTGTTTTGATGGTCATTTGGTGTGGTGAGGAGGTTGTACGATGGGTATTATGAACTAATTTTGATTTGTTCTTGTGTTGTGCTAGATTCCTGAAAAGTGAAGGAGTAAATGATAAATATTGATTGAAATGGAAAGTGTTTGCCTCAGTTAATAGGATGTAAATGAATAATGAATAAATAAATGACTGAATCTGTGGTAAAATGTTTACAGTTATTAATAATGAAATGAATTTGATGGAAAATAGTAATTGTTTGGTATTGCGATGTTTCTTGTTGTCTGTTTGGGGTTTTGAATTTAGAGGTGGCAGAAAATGTAGAGATAAAAGGTGTTGGTCAGTGTTTGTTTTTTAACCCATAGATTTGTATTGTGTGTGTCAATATATATAGTTTTATTTTTTTATTTTAATATGTACTTCATCCACATTGATCAATATGTTACAAAAATCACAAAGTCATGTAGGGTAAGTAAATTACACACACAATACAAAAACTATTATGTGTGTAATTTTCTTACCCTTGGTTTTGATGGTCCACACAGTAAAATATAATAGAGATGTGTAAAATTACACACATAATTAATCTCTTAAAATCATTCCTCTCAATCCATTAACCATGTTAATTTATCCCATTTACATGTCAACTAGGTTATTGAGTTAAAAAATTAAGTAAACATTGGAAAACGTCATTTTTAGTAACCTACCAGGGTATGTAAATTACACATCTCTATTATCTTCTATGGTGTGGACCATTCAGTGAATTATTTCATGTTTTAGAGATCAACCCATATTTCACCCTTAATGATGATATATCTATGAAAAGTTACTTCCATGATCCAAAATTCACACTTATGGAATTTAATATACCATCCTTTTTCTCGAAGAGTCCCAAGAATGAATCTAAAATGAATCTCATGTTCCCCATGACTTTTAGATTATTTCAATATATCATAAATGAATATAAATATGAAATCATCTAGAGAATACAATAATACCATGTTAATAATATATATAGAAATATAAGGTTTATTAGTCAATCCATAGTCTATAACTGTATACTCATAAAGTCAATACCTTTTGTGAAATGTAGTCTTTGATATATCATCCCCTTTCACCCTTAATTGGTGATAACCATAGTGAATATTGTTCTTTAAAAAACATTAATATCCAAGTATTTTATCAAAAGGTTCATCAATTAATGGTAGATTATTTTTATTTCTTATAGTAATGGAATTAATCACCCTGTAATCCATTTATATCCTCATAGACCCATCATTTTTCTTATAAAAAAGGATTGGGTCTCCTTATGGTGAATATTACCAGAAAATTAAACCCTTATAAAAATAATCATTTGTTTCTATGGCTCCCCTAATTGAATTGGGGATATTATTTAGGGAGTCTTAGATATTAGTTTTTCTTCTTGGGATGATTTCAAAAGAAACTCTACTTCATCCTCAGGTGGATGATCGTATAATTCTTCCAGAAACATGTCTATGTATTCATGCATAACGAGTAGATCATCTATTCTTAAGTTATCATTTCTAGCAGTATTTTTCATCTTATTTTCATCTACAATTATATTATGAAGGTGGGATATTAAAGGTGGATCCATGTATGACTCAAATAATTATGAAACTCCTCTAAATACAATGAATTATACTCCTCTTCCATGAATCATAATCTCCTTAACATCGAAATAAATTGTGAATTGTAGTTCGAAATCAAAACCATGATTTGGTTTATGTATAATTAGACCATATTTATGATAATAAAATTTGAATTAAGGTGATACAATAAATTATAACTGTGACTTACTAACATACTATCATTACAAAAATATTTTCATTAGGTTTATTGACTGGAGAATCATTTCATAGGGTGATATGTAATATTTCAACATTCTCTGAAAATAATAAGGATATAAAAGAGTGTGAAGATACATAATCAAATAATGTATTAGCTATTTTTGAGTTTATGATCAATTTTAATGTTATAAAATCACTATAAACTTTAACTTCAACTATGTTAATTGAAAAAGATTACCATTTCCCCATGCCTATTTTGATTTATTTTCCCTCGAATCATTGATAATTGGATTGAGTTATTCCTTGACACATTACATTCACCAGATATTAATGGATTCCTTATTCCACTTTCATTTATAATTTAGATGGACCTTATCTCATTAGTTGTAACAAAATAATATTAAGAAAGTACAATTGTGTTTCTTTCCAAAATTTCCACATGTTGGATCTCTCATCTTTCTCTTCATATCCATTTCAATATTTCCTTGTCCATGGTTCTTGGTCTTCCACTCTGTATATTGAATCCCATTGAAAATATATGTTTTTTGAATTATTTTTCTGTTTTTATGGAACTTGATAGTAGGTCATCATGTGATGAAAATGTGTAATATACAAGTCCCATTTTTAGGCTCATCTTAATAACATTACGGAAATGGTCGATCCTAAATTCTAGTATGTATGTAGTCCATATAATTCCTAGATAATATTTTAAAATTTGTCTCATACTCAGTATCACTCTCCTATTCATTATACTTCAAATTAATTAGTTTCCTTTCCATATGAGCTTATTGGTCTCAAGGGAAATATTTCTCAAAAATATCAGCATGAATTTATTTAATTTCATGTATTTTATCTTCTATTCCCACATAATATTTTGAATCAATGGCCACCTGGATCACTATCTCCTATTATATTATAAGAATCCTTGAAAAAAATTTCAATTTTGTTACTTCCCAAATGGATGATATATTTTTTAGGGACATGGTGTAATGTTCATCTACTAATAGATCAATGGTAACATCTAATAATTGAGGTTTTTCCAATTAATTCATCCAAAAATGTTACACTACATTGTAGATTATCATGTTTCACCATGTGGTAAAGTCTATTAGTCATAACCTAATTCAACATCCCTAATATAAAGATAATATTCTAGATTCAAACACATACCATACATACTTATTGTAGAAGGAAATACCTACATTTATTAAGGTTACTGATATAATTTCTCTTCCTTCCCATAGGTTATATCTCTAAATAATGGAATATAATTTAATAAATAATATTATTATTAATATTATTCCATAAAAATACTTATAAAAGTAAAATTCCTTACACATCCTAAGTGTTTATCATAATTCTTATGATATAAATGTACATATAAAATATATTCCCCAATGTTCCTAATAAACCAACTATAACACCATATCTATAATTATAGTAACCTGATCCTCTTATAAATATTATTGTATGATTTTTATCATAAATTTCTGATGAACACAACCCAAATATCTAGAGGCCCAGTGTCTTTGGAATATTAAGTAAATTAAAAAATGAAATGAAACTAAAATGAAAAATCATTATTCAAATATTGATAATGAGATTATATAGATATTTCACATTCTAAAATTATCTGGGATACCATGGAAATACATAAACAAAATGGGTGAGCTATAAAACACTATAATGGAATAAGAATTATAATGATGCATGAGATATCATTCAAATGGTATAACGTGATATCATAAAAGGAAAATCTTTGGAATAATCATATGGAATTAGGACATATGTAAGATGGAATCATAGTATCATGGTATTAAAATAATATGAATCATTATATAACATTACATCTGTGTAAGTTACAGTAATCCACCAAGACAACATAACATAGTGGATAATGTCCCATTGTGGATTAGGTTTACCCCCCAAACCCATATATATCATCTAACGAGATATAAAAATTACCAAATTAATTGAATAATTATATGGTTGAACGCATCATTAAATGTAAATTTATTTTTTTCCCAATGGGAAATTTATAAAAAGGAATAAGAATCATAAATATCATTGTACATAAATGGGTCACATTAATTTTCCACAAATCACACTCAAAGGACACTCCATAAGGATTCAAAATATAAAAAGAAAATAAATTTTCTGAGTGTTAATATTTTTAGAAATATGTATAATTCACTTATAAATAGTTCATTTGAAAAATAATCATGTCAAATGGTAGAGAATTAATTTTGGTATTTTACTTCATTAGATATGTTTTATGAAAATTGTACGAAATATTAAAATATTGTAAGAACATCACCTTTTTTATAAAACTAGAAGTGAAATAAGAGTTTTATACATGAAATAATAATTATTTTAAAAAATATATGAATAAAAAAATCTCATTAGGTTTCCCTTGACATTAAATATTAAATAGGAAGTTCCCTTAAATCGAGTTTATATAAAATATTGATTTGGGAAGAGAAATTTCATAGAATGTATATCCCGAACAAAGAAATGTAGAATAATATATGTTCATATTTAAGTGGAATATATATAATATATAATATTTTATAGATATATAAATTCATTTAGATAGAGAGAAATCATAACCCGATGAAAATAGAGTGGTCTGGACATTTCACTCACCTCAGATCCATGAATTTCTCTGCATAATCATCCAACTTCATGAATAATAAAATTAAATTTATAAAACTTTACATTAAGAACCATTTTATTAAATATTTTATTTTTTAAAATTCTTGTATGTTAATTGAAATCATTTTGTTTTGACGTTATGTTTATTCCTTCTTGAATGGACCGAAGGCCTTAATTTTTTATTGATTTTTGATAACCCCCATTTTAAGGGATGACGGGGGACCCTTACAAGGCCTGTAGGCTCAAAGATTACATGGCCCGTAGGCTTAGAAGATTACATGACCCGAAGGTCTTAGGAAATTCCACCAAACTATCTACAACTGCCCCTCCCCAGCATCAGAATCCTGATAGTAGCTCTCCACCTTTGCATGACCGTCTGGCTAGGCTTCCCGTGCAAGCAGAGGCTGGTACCGATGTCATAGCCATACCCTCTCATTCTGAAAATCCATTTGGATCTGCTCTGGTGAGTGCACCTACTCTAAATCCTCTTCTAGGGCTGCTCCTTTTTTTGTAGTGTGTCTGGGCCCTGCATTCATGTGGCCTGAAGGCCTTGGGGTGGCCCTAAGGCCCTAAGGTGGCCAAACGGCCTTGAGAATCAACTGGCCTGAAGGCCTTGGGTGTCCAGAAAGCCTTGCAGGACCCGAGGACCAAACTGGTCGCCCGAAGGCCTAGATGGATGAATAGTTCCGGCTACTATAGTATCGAACAATGCTTGATATAGTCCTGCTACAATACCTACTACAGTGCATGATATAGTACTGCTACAATACTACTACAGTAACCCAGAAATATGCCTCCCCCCGGATTTGATCTCGGGTCGCATGGATGCACCTAGCGAGTCCTCACCAACTGGGCTGAGGAACTTGTGCTAAATGTGTTGTTGGGTAACGAGGTATTGGGCTGGCCTGCCCACCTGCGCGCCACACGTCCCCAGCGAGGCCTAAGGTGGCCAACCCTTGGGCTTAGGCCAGTTCCCAACGGGGTAGAGGGTCCCACGAGAGGATCATTGGCATATAGTGCGTGTTTCCTTGTGAGGACTCGAACCCGGAACCTCGGGGTCAGGACGCCACCGCCTTGAACCAACTCACCAGTCCCCAGTGGGAAACGTTATGTTTATTTCTACTCTCATGATGGTGTTCATTTCCTAGTTCCAAGGTTACGTTTGTTTGTGAATAGTTATTGAAATTCTTGTTAAATGGGAAAAAATATAGATGTTAATTGAAATTTTATTCATGAATGAATAATATTTTATGTGTTCCATGTAAGCATATGTTTCAAATGAAAAGGGATCATTCATTTATCATAAACATTATTGATACATAGTTAGTTCATTTAGGTGTTTTTAGAGACCAACTTGAAATAAATTCATTTTATTTAATTAAATTATTATTAATATATTCCATAGCATGAAATAAGTTATAGTATAGTTATTATATTAATATTTATCCATAAAAGTATTTTTATAACTATCTATTAAGTAATTATTGAAAAACATAGTACGATGTTAATAGAGGCGGTGAACCCAAAAAATCTGAACAATATTTTTCATTTTACAATGAAATAAAAAAAGATTGATAATTGATATACCATTAGAATAATAAAATTATTATATATGTGTTATATTTTTGTAATTATCACTTGGTTTATGTATTTATTGGGGATGAGGTATAATAAGAGATGATTAAAGGATAATTTAGCTAAGAACATCACCTCTTTGGATGTCCTCTTTTGGATGACACCTTAAGAAAGCCTGGTATGGTGTTTTAGTAAGACTTATACTACTTTGAAACATTTAGATGTATGGGGAGATATTTTAGTATAATATTTTAAATCTAATAACCCTAAAATGTATGGTGTGAAGTTATTGTATTTATATGAGGAGGAGAAGAGTGTTTTTGAATATTATATTGATTAGTTTATTATTTTGGATCAAGACTAGTAACAGTGCTAATTATTTTGAATATATATGAAGAAATATGTGAATATGATTTTTAGATAATATTTTATAACATCATCAATGATGAAAATATTCAAGTATTTAACTTAAAAATTTTTATACCATATTTTTTCAAATTTCACTATTCACTAAAAAACAACTATTTTTTAAAAATACAAAAAATTTCTCCAACCATTTTTTAAGTGTATATTTCAAAAATGACAACCATTTTATGAAAATCATTTTCTATATATGTGAAATTTAATTTTTAATTAAAATAATTACATATTTGAAGAATGTTAATTTTTATATTATGATTAATTTTCTGACACTTTGAAAAATTATTTATGGTTTCATAAAATTATATTATCATTATAATGAATCATAATATTATTTAACAAAACAATTTTTTTTCAAATAAACATTATTTTAAAATTTTTAATTAATTATAAAAATGTATATAAAATATATGTGTTTTACAAAAAACAAAATAGTTTATTTATCATTTTTAAATATTTTATTTATTTCTATCATGATATAAATTTAATATATTTTTAAAAAAATTACGATAATTTAATATTCTTGTATATTTAGATATCCGAGATTGTTATGCTAATTGTTAGATTACTTTTTCCAACTGTCAAATTTGAAATTATAAGATGGGTTCCATACATTCTATAAATACTTCACATATAATTAATTCTATATTAACATCTATTTTCTCTCATGTTATTTAGATTTTTATTTTTTGAAAAATTGATATATCATCACTAATATTCAATTAATTTTTTACAATTCTGTTCTTGAGTTCGATCATTCTAGAGGATCAATCATGTCCAAATTTACATATTTTACTTTTTTATATATATTTTATCGTTGTATTGTTTGATATTTTATTGAGTTTATTTTTAATTTAATGTAATGGTAAATTCAATATAATAAAATGTGGTCAGTTCGATCATATGTTCCATGCTATTTATTTAATAAAACATTACTAAATATAAAACATTTATCTAATCAGAAGGGAAATTAAATTAATAAAATTATGATTCATTACATTCTTCCCCCAATAAATAATTTTCAGAATTTATATTTCATTTCATCCACTGAGATAAAAATTGATCAGGGTACTTATTTTCTATTTCTTCCTCTGGTTTCCATGTTTCCACCTCAGATTCATGGTTTTTTTCATTGTTCTTGAAATGGGTGAGTAGTCAAAATGTGTATGATTTTGTCTCTACCTCCAAAGATCTTCACGAGATGCTCCTTATAAGAGAGATCATACTCTAACTAGACCACCTATGGATTCCATACAGTTGAGTTATTTTGTATATAATTCATCAAAATGAATACACAAAACATGTTATATACTTTAGCATAGGATAGTGGTTGTGCTAGTCAATAGTCTATAACAACTATGAAATCGTAAATCTCAATGGTTCCAATGTATCTAGGAATTATCATTACCTTTATCAAAAATATTTTTACTCCCTTCAGTGGAGATATACAGAGGAACACATTACCTCTATCCTCAAAATGCATGTATCTTTGGATGTTATTAACAAACCTCTTTCATTGGCATTGATCACTCTTGATGTATTGTTGACTTCATCGAAAATTTTCTACAATTTCTCCAACCATTTTAGACCACAATATCTTTTTTCATTGACATCATCCAAATATGAAGGTGTATTGAATCTCTTTCCATATAGGGATAAATATGGATCCATTTAGATTCTCGAGTGAAAACTATTATTAGAGAATTTCTAAACCAAAATAATATGTTGATCTCATCCACTTTGAAGTCCATAAAGGATTATCTCAACATATACTCAAGTGTCCAGATATTATACTCAAATTGGATATCATTTTGTAGGTGACAAGTCATACTGAAATTAAACATATTATTTAGAGTATTTTATATAATTATTCTAGAACTTGAAGGAAAACTGGTTATCTCAATCAATTATAATTGTTAGTAGTGTTCTATACAACTTCACCATTTTTGATATATATATCTTTACAAGTCGATCGAGTGGGAATTCATTTTTAATTAAAAATAAGTGTTTATACTTTTTAATAAAATATACAATTAAACATATCAAATTATTTCCTTTTTATGGGTATGAAAGACTGTGAAAAATTCCATTGTGAAATTCTCCCATTTCCATGTAGTTATGATAATCAGTGCATCATTCCCTTGGATTGTTTCCTATCTTCCATAACTTATTTACCAACAATTACCTTTGCTGTCAATTACATGATTTCATTAATCATATGGACCCAAAAATTGTTCTCCCAAATATCAGGATACATCTTTATATTCCATGTTTGGATAGAGAATATTGAGCTATGTTCATCATTATATTTCTCATTATTTATCTAAAGATATGATGTTATAGGTAGTCATAACCCAAATATTACAAATCCTTCTTAATCAATTTTACACTAGGTTTATTTAACTTTTCTTATAATTTGCAACTTATTTTGTATTTCCACATTACCCCTTTGAGCATCATTTATCTTCTACATAATGGATCTTTATGAAATAATTTGAGCTAGGTAGGTTGATATTCATTACTTTATGACTTTAAATTATATCCTTCACAAGTCTAATTTTTTTGGACCCTTCTCAATTATGAGCATTTATTCGGATAAAAATTCCTTTCTACTAGAGAACATTCTACAATATTTTAATACTTAAGATAGTGATGGATCAAGAATATATAGTCCATAACCAACTCTAACCAGTTTTCTAGTGTATATTAAGATCCTTTTTGTGAATAAATATTTAATAATACTAAAATATTAATGTATTTTACACTTCTCACCATAGAGATAATGTCACCAAATCCTCTATACAAAAAATCATTAATGATGACTTCATATCTACTTTTGGATATTTATGATTTTGGAATTTCAACTGCCTTGGGGAATATGATATCAATTTATCATTTTTCATCTATAAATAGGCAAGGCCCTTCCTTGAAGCATAAATTTATACCAATAAATGTTCCCAACATGAGTGTCTTTTTGGTAATCATGAAGTTATATGTGTATTTTTTAATTACATGAATATAACTTTAAAGTGATTAGTCCAAAAAAACTTCACTTCCTTATGAGATAGCTTGGATAGTCCTTTAAAATGAAATTATATGTTTCTCAAAAATTGTATATAGTACTAAGATAGTGTAAGGAAACTATATATCACTATCATATATGTCTGTATAGGCCAATTATAATCACCATTGTCTAATAAAAATGCACAGATATCATTTTACCAGTGATAACATGCCTTAATAATATTAATTATTCAATCTATAAATCAAATTTAATATATGTTACATATAACATATAATTTTGAAATTTCTTTATAATGGTACACAAATTATCCTCTTTATCCTTATCACATTTATAATATATCATAAATTTAGCAATAAACACTATAAATTTTTTTTAAGGCTGTCTCTAAAGACTATCGTCATCATGTCAATGATGATTATTGGAGAAATAGTTTGTCTAAAAGGACACATTCTGATCTCTTTGTGTTTATACCTTGTATGAATAGTATTCATAGTAATATATTCCTTCTTCTCCTTTAATTAGTTATATCCCAACCAAATTCCTTCCATACATTCAATTTTGATGAAAATGTCAAAGGCATATCATGAACTCCTTGTGATTTTTTCCTGATAAGCTCTAATAGACTCACTTTCCTTTATTTAAGTATAAGTAATTCCCTCCCCAATTTATGATGGGGAGTTTGTTGAAAATATTTTCATGAATCCATACCATTACAAGGATGAAATTTAATAATTATACTTCAGGTTGTTAATTAATTTCCACCTTTGTTCGACTTCTCTCTCTAGAAGATACATGGCCAGTCATAATTTATATTGTTTAGAACATTGGAGGCAATAGAATAACATCTCAATATTGTTAATCCATTGTTATTAAGTTAGGCTACCATAATATTCACTAAATTGTTGAGGCCTTTCATGCAATGTAATCAACCATAACTTTATTTATCTATAGAGAAAAATGGTATTCCACATGTTTCAAGTTATTATTCATAACATGAGATAGTTGAGTTAAAACTACCATGAAGCTATAGTATACAAATGCAACCATTCTAGGAATCTCATAAGGTAAATATTTATATTTTATGTCACATTTATTTGGGAATGATTCCTCTTATTTTAAACAAATAACTAAAATAATTGAAAATTATAGATGAGAATCCTTAAAATAATAAACATATAAACATGAAATTATGAACATGAAATGAGTTACAAATAAATGACATGTATAACTAATCTTATGAGTCTCTTTATTTGAATCTTGGTTAAAAAGTGTAATATTGCCCTTATTTTTTCTAAACTAATAATCTATTCAATTTCTTCATTATTGTTTGTAAAGAGTTTATGAATTTACCATGCATACCCCTGAGGAGTGTCGAACTAGGTTTGTAGCAAGGCCTGTTTTCATGCACTAAGTATAGGTTGAGTTATTACCCAATGATCTATTTTAGGGTTATTACCCCTCGATACATCTATGATAAATCAAAATCCCCATATTTTTCCCAAATTGGGATTTTATTGCTTGGAAATGACTTTTGGTATACTTTACCAATATTTTAAGATGTTTTTCTAAATATAGAGTTACACCTATTATTTTTACTAATTTATTATTAATCTAATTAGAAAATTGACTAAATCATACTTTGACTCAAAATATGGAGTCCCAATCCTATAACAAATATTATTACAAGATTTAGAACATAAATATCAAATAAACAAAACTAAAGGATCCAGAGGCCACATTTCATTATAAGACTAGGTATACAAAACATTAACATTAAACCCAAATAAAATATATTTATTTTAACCTCTATAATTTGATCCTAAATAACCTTAACCATAAATATATACATAGGATAAATTATGGAATAAATAAACAAAATTTTGAGATATAATGAATGGTTAGGGAATAAGTATGATAATAAATCATGACATATTAGTCAAGTGGTATAACATGATATCATTAGAGGAAAAATTCATCAACAATAAAGTGGAATAATTACCTAAATAAGATGTAATAATAAGATAATTTAATCATGGAAAAATGGTGACAACATAAAACATTCCATATGAGTAAGTTAATGTTAACCGCCAAGACAAAATAACACTGTAGAAAAGTACCATACTGGACTAGGTTTAATGATCCATCCCATACATATTTAATAGTGAGATATAAACATTATCCAAAACATTACAAAACAAACTAGGAACACCCATAATAACATGTACAAGTATATATGGTCCACATTATGAAATCATAAGTAAGGCATAAACATAAAAAATAACCATTTAAGTAAATTAGTTATAAATTTTTTTCTCATATTTGAGTCAAATGATATTACATAACGATTCAAAAGTGAAGAAGAAATTAAATATTTTGAATGTTAATATTTTTATAACTGGTGATAGAATTAAAATATTAGTTCATTTGAATATAATTACATTATAAAGGGTGAAGAATTAGTTTTTAAATTTATCTTTATTAGTGTGAATTTAATAAAATAGTAATGATTCATTTAAGAATGTGAGCACATTATATTTTTTTAACATAGAAATTGAACCATAAAAACTAACCCTAAAATAATGAGTATTTATAAAAAAACCATTGTTGAGTAAAAACCGTACATGGGGTAGATCATAACATGAAATAAGAAATATTAAGTTCCCTTAAATTAGGTTTAAATAAATTATAACTTTAGAGGAGACCTCCAAGATTATTCATATCCCAAGAAAAGAATGTGAGAATAAGAAATGTTCATTTTTAGGATAAATATTTATAGATAATTTCTAATATTTAATTGAGATATAATGTTTGGTAGAGATATATATGTAAAACCACAAAGAATAGAGCATGGCTTAAAGAGTTCCCTTTCCCCATATTATTGACTCAATTGGTACAATAAAATAACTTCCTAAATTCTTTGTAATGATCATTTTTCATCTATATTTTAATTATTAATATTATTTATGTTTTTTTAAATTAATTTTTTACATGTCATTTTTATTCCTACTGTCTTGTGGGCATTCAGTTCATAGTTGTGAAGTAGATTTAGTTTATGGATAATTATTATTTTTCTTATCAAATGGGATTAAAATATGGAATTTAAATTGATATGATAATAATTTACTTCCAAAATTTCAAATTATCTTATGTATTCATATATATTATTACATCAGGATGATTCATTTGTTATAAACATTATCATTGTACGGTTAGTTCATTTCTATGGGTTTAACAATAATCATGAACTAGAATAATTTAATTTAATTAAATGAATATCAATATAAAAAATAACTAGGAATAAGATATGATATACTTATTATCATAATATTTAACAATAATAATATTTTTGTAACCAAATATGAAGGAGGAGGAGAAAAAGAAGTATGTTGTTCATAGAGGGGGGGAACCCACCATAATATGAACCATCATTTTCATTTTAGAATGAAATTAAATGTTATTTGAAAATTAATGTTAATTTAGAAAAATAACATTAATGTATATTTATTATATGGAACTCATCATTTCATGTCATATGGATCAAGTTATGAAGAGGTAGAAGAAGACACAATTAAATGATTATTCAGTTAAGAACATTACCCTTTTGAATTTCTTATCGTGGATGACATGTTATGATACCATGGTTTGGTCTTTTGGAAAGTCTATAACTATTTGAACATTAGTAGTGGGAAATAGTGATATTATGGATGAATATGGGAAAGCTAAAAATCATAGAATGTGTGAATAGGAGTGGTGAGGATTTTTATTTATAAGGGGGTGAGAGAGGTGTTTTTGAGTATAATAATCATTAATTTACAATTTGGTCCCAAGACTACACTTATTATTGATTATTGTGACTATATATAGTAATATTCTTCATTTTAGTTCGAGATAAGGGATTCTTACTTAATCCAAAACTCTGTTTTTCAAGAATTTATATTATAATGATAAATACAACATTTTCTCATATCTCACTATTCACAAAAAATAAAATTATTTTCTATAAAGAAAAAAATTTGAAAATATTCATTTTTTATGTGTATATTCCAAAAAATATATCAATTTTATGAAAGTAATTTACTAAATAATATGATGTTAATTTTTAGATAGGATTCTTATTTATTTGAAAAATACTAATTTTTTAATTAATATCAATTTTCTGACACATTATAATTTCTCTTATAGTCTCATGAAATTATATTATCCCAATAATGAAACATTATAATATTTAATAATAATTTTTTTTAAAAATAATCATTAATTGTCTTTTTATATTTATTATATAAATATAAACAAAACATATGTAGTTTGGAAAAAAACCAAACACATATTTTTAATATTTAAAATATTTATTTGTTTTCATCATGATATAAATTTTTATATATTAATTTTGAAAGTTAACTATCTTTTATTTTAAAATTACATAGGTGATTTTATTATTTTAATGATTAGTTTACTATTCCAAACAATCAGATTAATTTTCCAACAGTCTGATTGTTTTTCTTATGGCCAGTTTTTAATGGTCATATGGGTACCCCACCATCTATAAATACATAATATTTCATTCATTATTCGTTCATGTTTTCACTCATATTTATATATAGTTTCATTTTAACAAAATTGTAAATTTTATTAGTAATACTAGGTTTAATTTTTACTATGTTTTTCATGAGTTATATCATTCCAGGGGATTGATTATATCCAAATTTTCATATTGAAATTATCATATTTTCTCTATTTGTTACATTATAATGTTCAATGTTTTATTGATTATATTTAAATTCTAAATGTAATGTTCATGTCAATATTATAAAATATTTTTTTGTACAATCATTTGGAGCTTGTTATTTATATGATGATACATTACTAAATATGTCACATTCATCTTATAAAATTGGGATATAAAATAATAAAATTATAGTTCATTATTCCAAAAACCTGGAGTGGGGTATACATTATTACATCGGAACAAGAAACATGGGATCACATTAAAAAGGACCAAATATTTTAGTAATATTAGGAGACTGGATGCATAAATGATTTCAATGTAACATTGGAACATCAAAATAGTGTATGAAAACATCTTCAAACATTCTTATTACTTTCATTACATCCTTAATTTTATTGTTTTTTCACTTCTCGAATCTCTTGGTAAGGAAACAAAATAATGGGTAAGATCAATCTATCAATAAGGGTAAAATTGTAGTGAAATTTTTCATAAGAATCATCCACATTAAGGGTGAGTGATTACCAAATAAACATTTCATACAATAAATGTAGTGATCATGAAAAATATGCATGGATTCCATTGAAAATAAAATAATATTATAGGTAAAACTAACTAAAATCATGTTCATATAATTTGAAAGGACTAACATCTAGGTCATTATTACGAAGGCTTTATCCCATACATCATTTTTACCAATAAGATCACAACCCAAAAATCATTCATATTATCATGGTTATAGAAAAAAAATTATTCATTCGATCAAGTTCATACCCAGTAAATCATTCTTTCATTGGTTAGGCATACACCAAATAAAAAAACAATTGTCTCTTGAGACCAATAGATGCATCAAGGTCATTTATAATCTTAGTCCCCAGCCATCACTTCTTTAATCCCAATGCAATATCCATATAAATAATATGAATAAAAATATCTTGCATAATCAAAATTATTTAATAAAACATCATATATAAATTAAAATATAAATAACACATATACCTTTACCCATGTTAAAAATGGGATAACAAGATCATAACTCATATCGAGAAAGAAGTTGGACAGATAAACAAAACACATCATAATGGTTCATTAGTAACATCATCCATAATAATGGTTCTGTAACTAATAGTTATATATATATAAATAGTAGATATATAGATTATAAAAATTTCCTATTTCAATAGAATAATGTGAGTTAATAGGTTAATATGTGATCAAAGTAAATATCATGATTCATAAGATAATACCCCTATCAAATAAATCAAAACAAAGTAGTGGATAAGGGTATGCTAAATATTTTGGGTTATCAATATACTATATTAATTGACTTGAATATTTTAAAATGTTATAATACCATAAAATAATATTAAATAAAATACTTCATTATTCTTTGTAAGAACTTGTGAATTATCAAAATAATATCCTCTTGGAGTTTCTCTCTTAGTGTGCAGTCATAGGCCCACTGATTATGCACCGAGTCAAGATCAACATAATAATAATGAAATATTTTTCTTGGTCTATATCATTTATTTAATAACCCCATCCAATTTTTACTATCAATAATTTATATATTTAATATAAAACTACAAAATCTTTTACATTACCAAATCAGTATGAATATATTTCCATTGTGGAAAATTGTATCTTTCATAATGCTTTTGGTAAATCGTATATTAAACAATATTAGTGATGGATAATGATATAGACTCACAAATACCATGAAATTCATGGGATGTATGATAAAAATACATCCATGTAAATTTATACCCCACAAAATGGAAACATGTTAGGAATAGAAATATTATCTCAATGAATCAAAATTAGGAAGTGGAAGCCCTTACAAAAATTTATCACATCCAAAAAGTGCGTAAATATCTTAAATAATAAATATAACTATTTTAATCAATTATTTAATATCCATATCAGTTTATAAACCCTTAATATATATATTCTAATTACAAATAAATTATATTATTATAGTTTATTTTCAATATTGGATGTCAATTATTTCAATTTTTATTTTGCACAAGCTGCATAGTTGTAGTGTTGATAATTGTTTATATATAAAAATATTTAACATATAAGTTTATTTGTGGTATAATGATATTTATATAAATTATACATTACATTCCAATTTAATTAGGTGGAATACATGGATATAGTTTTGTGAAAATTGATATTATGATGAACCAGTTTGTACATGATTAATGATCAAAATGAGATATATTAATAAATATTCCAAATATTAATAAAACAATTCAAAAATTATTGGAACATATTAAATACAGAATTATTACAATGATGTTATTATTAGATAATATTTTTTTATTAATTTATGATATAATCATTATAACATTGTTCATATATGTGGTAATGACTATAGGAACTGGAGCACATTTTAAAGATTTAATGAGTAAGGAACTATTTTAATTTAATGAAAATTGAAATTATATTTATTATTAAACATTTCATAAATATTATATATCTTAATTTAATTTACTCTTTTAACCATCTAAAGAGGGTGGTGATGAAAAATGAAATTCATCATTTACGGAGGTGGTAGTCGGCACATTCGAATGATTGATTTTTCAATTTATCAATGAGTGAGATGGAATGAAGTTATATGACATATTATCAGTTTAGAATAATTATTGTGTAATAGTAAATATATCCATTCATAAAATATATCTTTTTTTACCACCCCTAAGAGAAAGTGATGATTAATGAATTTCTTCGCTTCGTAGAGGTAGTGATATGCATGTACTCATGATCAATATTGTTTTATTTTTATTATTGGATGGAAAGGGATGAAAAATGGTTACTAGATTAATATAATAATATTTTAATTATATTAATAAATACTATTTTAATTATATAATAGTTTTTAATAAAAAAATTTATATGAATATTAAGAAGAAAAAAATTAAGGTGTAATTAACACTCATGTTGTGAACAAGAGATTGTTTTTAAAACTATACATGAAAATAGAGTCCATAGGAAAACTAATATAAATAATTGTATTATGAATGATTTTTTACATATAGGAGTAAAAATGGAATATTATAAAATATAAATTCTAACTAATAGTCATATAATGATTTGGTGGAAGTTATATCCTTTTGTAAGTGAAGAAAAATAGAATTTTTATATATTCTAATTACATTTTCAGTGATTAAATGAAAATATTTAGGGGTCAACTGATTAAAAGTATAAAATAATTAATTATGAGATAATATATTTTTTATAAAAACTACAACACTAATTTTCACATAATTTTCAAACATGTTTCAATCCATTAACTCATAGATTCTTCACTTCCCGCATTTTTGGATTTTATCATGATAAATAATGTTTATTTAAGTTGTTTACTTTTAATATCAAAAAATAAAATAATCCCAATTTCATGTTTGTTAACATATTATTATGAATATGATATCTATTTTATCAAATAATATTTCTATTTGAATGATATATTAATTTAAACATTATCATATGTAACACATAAAACCCGATTTTTTGAAACAGTGAATTTTAAATCCTATAATTTTTGGGTAAGATAAAATTATCAATATTTTATATTTTTATAATATAAATTTGTTTATTATGATATTTTTTTCTTTTAAATTAATAAAAATGGAATTTCAGAAATAATATGTAATTAAGAAAAAATACAAAAAAGATATTTTTTTTGGGAAATATAATTGATGTCTATAAAATGTTAAATATAGGATTTTAAAATTCAAAATAGTATTTCACAATGTATATTTTAGTCCACAAAACATATTTATCATGGTAAAAGTTTTTATATTATTTAAGTTGTACATAATTCTAGTTATTTTCATAAATGGTATGATTTTTGTAAAAACTACAATTCTTCACTATTCATGAAAAAAAATCAAATATTCTAGAAAAATATCAAAAAATAAACACAAGATAATTTTTTGAAGAATAATTAATTTTTTTGCTTTTTATGTAATACAATTTAAATAATTTTTTTATTTTACTTATATAATTGAAGAAAGGTTCTATTTATAGTGATAGAGAGTGCATTGTGGTATAATTTTCAGGATATAGTGTTTACCTGCTCTAGTTGGATATCAAGTATTACACAATAGCTCAAATTTTACTTCCACTTTATGGGTTGAGTTCTAATCATAAAAGTTGATGAATATCTAAAAACTACATTATTTTTAGTATATTAAGTAAAATTGGATAAAATGGAATAGATGGATAATAATTCGTGAAAGGATTTGTGACCAATGCTTTAATAATAAAATTTGTGAGAGGTGTGATAACATGTTATTACAATCCATTTAAATTTATATTAAGACTCTATCTTACATTAATTAATTCATATAAATAAATTTAAATTGTTTTTATTAAACTTAATCCACTAATTTTCGATTAATTCAATATCTGAGTTAACCAACTCCGAAGGATAACGATTTCATACACTTTATAGGATTATCCTAGACTCATATTATCTACACTCTTATAGATAGTGGAGGATCAATTAAACATGGAGATTTATAAATTTAGAGCACTCATGTGAATGTAATGATGCTATAAAAGTGATGAAATAACTTCTAATGCACCTTTATTGTAATAATTATAAGTTAATTCCAAACTTCTGAAATATATAACATCCAAAAAACATTCATAGTGATCCATAGAGGTTCCCACAGTTTGAAAAATTCACAAACTAATTACATTATTCTTTTATTACATATGAGTGATTTCCTTTATCAAATTTCTATCATCAGTTCTCACTGTATACATATGTATCATTTCCTTTATGAAATTTTTATCCCATCCATCATCCATTGAAATAAATATGGATGATTTACATATATACAATTTTCATATTGATCACCTTTCACTATTTATGTATGATACTTTAACATAGTGGAAGTAACAAACATCAATACTTTTCCAAATATCTAAAGTCTTTAATACTATCATTATGTGTAAGCGTAAAATGTTCCTCTAATTCTTTTCCAAATATCATATACATTACAAATGTAATTTTCGAACGCTTAATATTAGGAAAACAAAAATATCCATTCTTATTACAATGATGTGAGAAACTTCCTCCCACATACTATAACATGGAAAATTCCTTAATATGGAATATTAGAAAATCGTAATAATTAATTTATAATGATCAAAAATAATAATAAATTACTATAATAAATTATAATAATAGATAATAATGGTTAATAATAAATAATAACATATAATAAAATATTCTTTATCACCGCATACAAATAAAATTAAATAAGTCAAATCATGTGGGAATTATTAAAATATATACACAAAAGTGATAAGGACAATTAATTATCAGAACATAAAAAAGTGTTAAGGATTTACTCAATACTATCCCACTTTTGATAATTAAAATACCCAAATAGTTTCTCCACGTTTTGTAAGGATATAAAAAATAAAAATAAAATTATATTTTCCATATAAAAAATTAATATAATAATGAATAAAGAAAAAAAGTAACTCGGGTTTGAAATAAAACTTATAAGAATCTCTCATAAGAATAAAAAATAAAAAATAAAAAATAAATTGTATGAAAAAATGATTAGTTAGTGAGAAATAATTAAAACATAATACATATAATTTCTATCAATATATTCCACATGTTCAAAATAATAACACCCTATAAATTCATAGATAATAAATAAATATCTAGACACTAAAAGATCCCCTGAATATATGATTCTTTTCATAATAATATTGGATATTTAATTTTCACCAAGTGAACTATTCCTATATAAAGAAATAATCTACAATGATCCATGAAAAAACTTATAAATATTCAAAAAAATAAATATAAATAGTTTAGTGCCAAATTTTTTTAATAAATATAGGCAATAATGCATATCCAATGATGATAATATAATAGAATAATTTAAATTATCATTCAAGTGAATTAAATAATAAATCAACACAATAAATGTTAGTAGACAAAACTAAAAGACATTAAAAACATTCCTACTAGAAAAATAGCATTATATTAATCATTTCAAGTTAAAAATCTAGTAAATGAAAATATTAAGGGGTAGGATTTCTATCCATATTATAAATACATTAAAAATTATATCACATGATGACATCAAGTCAAATACCCACATGATGATTATACATATTTAATTAACTACTTGTTGGTATCGTACACGAAAATAAGTACAATGAAGTTATTTCACGTCTCCCGTTATAAAAAAATAGTATGATATGTGGAAAATGTATCAAGAAATAAATAGTAAAATGTTAAAATATAATAAATAAGGGTATAAGATAAAAATATTATCAATTTATCCCCATATATACAATAGTTAGTGAACTTTGAGTAGTTATTATAAGTATGATATAAGTGAAGGAAATACTCATTATTATGATGTGAAAAAATCCATAAAAACTCCATCCCATGGTACTCTAATGATCCTTCCTTTAACATCATCTCCATGAATTTCATGTATTATAATTATTAATAATAGATTAAGATGTTTTCATCCATACTTTTAGGCATCCATAATCGATAAAAAATTTAATATTATATATTTTCAGCACATCCCAAAAAATTATCCAACAATTTTATGATTTGGAACCCATATTATTTTAGTTCAAGTAGTGTTAGTTGAAAAAAAATTCATTGACCAAATAATTTTACTTTTAGTGAAAATTCCATCAAACTAATAATATAATAGTTCCAAGAAATACCTATGAAAAAATAGTATACAAGCATTTTCATTTTGATAAAACCAAAAAATAATTACTATAATGATTGGGATTTTCAATATTTCATCAAATTCCATGTTTAAAATTATTTACTTTTCTTTTACCATTGAATTTCTAATGATAATCCCCCCTTTAGTAAAAATATTAGAATCTTACTTTAAAGAATAATCTTCATCTAATAACTCATTTCTTTAAATATCATTCAAGTCCAAAAGGATATAACTTTTTGAAGTTTATACATTAATTAAAAAACTTATTTGGGAAAATAATTTTATTAGATAAAAACAATATCATATGAATTATTTAGAGACTTGTGATTTTTTCTTTAAAGTATTATCTTTATCTTAATATATAGAACTATAATCATTAATATCATTTAAAGAATAATTTTAAGATTTATAATATTGAGATAATAATGATTATATCTGTTTAATGTGATTTATAAATAAATAATTTATTTTCAATTTAAATTTTTTGCTTTAGAGTTACATTTCCATCCATCACTTGAATAATCATAGAAACACTAATTAGTTTGCATAAACATTTTCCCTTTATTCTTATAATATTATTTTCTTGATTTCAAGTCTGATTCATGTTGGGGATAGTTATATATGATATGTAAACTTTTATTTATTTCATATCATCTAGAATCCTTTTTGTTTCCATCCCCCTTCTTGATTTTTTCAAAGGAACCAATTTCCCCTTGTAAATACTATTGAATATTCTTGTAATTTTTATAATTTCATAACAACAATATGAACTGAAGAATCTATATCATATGAGAAAAAATATTTTTTTATCCTTTTAATTATCCAATAAAGTCGGAATACTAAGGCATGTATTTTCATTTCTTACTAACTTGGGATCATCATATTTCGATCTCATCTAAACATCATACATCCTGAGTATTCCAATTAAACTCTTCATTTTTATATCTTTAATATCGCTCATCTATCTAAAAATAAAAAATATTTTACTCCATTTAGTATGTAGAACTCTAAAAAGATTTAAATCTTATTTTCATTTTGGTACATTAGTACCCAATGTAAAAATAATATTCACGGTCATAGTGAGTATTCAATTAATTTGAGTAATACATTCCCCATCATAAATCACGAGAGAAAAAGAAAAATTTATAGTTTTTTACATTAATTGTATTACATTTTTGGTTACATCAAAGAAAACACCAATAGTTTCCTAGAAATAAAGAGCTATAACATATTGAGAAACCTGATTAAATTATAATGGCCCACCTTCAGAAATGATTACACTCATAGCCTTTGAATTTAAATCATATTAATATTCTTGATGGGAAATATATGTTTGAGTTTATTCAATTGGAATATTTTATGGTTTCAACACCTTTATATAAACATTATATTCAATATTATTCTTGTAAAATATCATTCATGATTTCCAAAAATCCCAATTCGCACAACTAAATTTAGGATATCTAGTGATATATATGTCTTCTATGGGATAATCCACCAATATTTTTCTTCTTAGATAATTTTATATCTATATTTTTATAAAGAATATATAACCTCTTTAAAATGTGTTCCCTGATATAAGTTAAAAAAATATTCTTGGTTCAACTCAAATGTTAATATATATTAACATTCTGACTCTCATAACACTTTTTCCATAGAATTATTTTTAAAAAATACTCAAATGGTGGTGAAGTTCCTAGGAATTTTTGGACCATTGAGATAGTTGGGGTGAATAACTTGTATTTTTTATTTAAGAATAATTTCAT
Organism: Viscum album; assembly: GCA_963277665.1. Lineage (NCBI taxonomy): Eukaryota > Viridiplantae > Streptophyta > Magnoliopsida > Santalales > Viscaceae > Viscum > Viscum album. Next base: position 1,740,545,652 of record OY728160.1, read on the forward strand.
TAAATTCTACCTCTTAGACTAGTCTTAATCTTGATCCACTCAAATTTGGGACACACAAACTTACTCAGATAATGTAGTAAATTAAATCAAAAGAATACAATTATATAAAAGGTTTATTGAAAAAGGCCTACTCATTTACTTGATTTGTTATTTGGAATAATCAGGGATTCTCAACTACAATCAATCACTGACTAAAATGGTTTGGTTCTTTTCACACCTACAAAAATTCTCATTATGTATTCTCTTTCCAACATCTCTAAATAAAACCACAAAAATAATTTCACACTAAAATTATAACTCCATACTATTCCATAGTTGCATACCCTAAGTCGCACATGTTTCAAATTTTCCCACTATGTATACCAATGTTTTGACTTTACATCTCTTACTTGATGTGTATCAACACATCTAATACAAATGATTTAGTATAAATATATCTGATCTCATTCCACACTACAAAAAATAATTTTACACCTAATTATTCATAAATAATACTTGATTACAGATCATATTATATTTTTCTCATAGATTTACAGACACCATTCAAAATTTTCATCTATAATTCTCTTATATGTTTGAGGTCAAGTGTCATTAATTAATCCAATACATCCTTAATATTCATTATGTACATCGACACTCAAATAACACATAGTAGAGGTGATTTTATACATGATCACCATTCTTCACATCTTCAGTATTGACTAGAACTGTATAGTATAAACAGCTAATATTTTCCTTCTTCTTTGATAAAAAAATTGATATCATCTTTTAAATAGTATCGATAGCTCATACATAATCTTATGTGATATTTATAGGGTTTCTCTTGTCTCCTTCCTCTCAGTGTTCAGTACTCCACCAATCTCATTCTCTATCTCATTTACTTTCTTTTAAAATATTGGTCTCTAAAAATATTTTCTATATTTTTAAATAAAGAAAGTATTCACAATAAATATCGGTGATCTTCCCCATTTTACAATAGATTTTACATTGGTTGTACCCCAAAATCTCATTTCCATTCTCCTAAAAAATCCTTGTGGGTATTTCCCCATATTCTAATTTAATTGTTTTCTTCCAATGACTAGCTACATTAAAATTACAGTAGTGTCCCTTCATTCTTATCTATTTCTAATATTTCTGAGCCAATATATTTTCATTATACTTACAACAAGTCATTAGTTTATTAATCAAAATATATCCATTTCAGAATTTACTAGAATATCCTTAGGTCTCTTTACCTACAAATTTTTTAATCACACAATAGCATATACATACAATAATTCTATATAATGTTATGCATGTCAATCAGGAACATAGATGATTAAATACTCGAATTAAATTGGACCATCCAGAATCACAATCCATTTTCATTTTTATACATTTTAGATTAGCATCAGCATCCTCATATTTAACATTATCATATATCACATGTTGATGATTTCAAGATATTACATAAGAAACCCATTGAATAAAAAATAATGGTTATCCTATTTCATCTCATCTTCCTTTATTTCCCTCATCCTCCACAAACTAGTCTGAATCATAACATTCTTATGAAATTAATATCCTAAAAAATAGAAAAACTAAAATAAAATGCCATTTTGTTAATATTATGGAATTTATCCATTCAAATAATTTATAAATTTTCTAGAAATTAAAAAAAATTATTTTCATTTGTTCATGTTTTGTTCATATTATATTTAAATCAAATCATGTATCTCATCTAATTTTTGTTGTTTTAGTTTATGTAAATAGGTCCTTGTATCACTGATATCATTTTCTTTCTTTAGATATTAATTCTAGAATTCACCTACAAATTCAGATATTATTAAAATTATCATAAGGATTAAATGATCCTTATAGGACAATACTTATAGTCTCATCATTATTATGGGATGACACTTATGAGAACAAGTTTAGGCTACTTTGTATCTTTTTGTGTAATTGTGAATGACCCTTATAAGAGGTGCTCCCTATATCACATCATTCTTATGAATTTGGATGATCTTTACAAAAATAAGTGAATGGTATTTATAGACCCTTATTAAACATTATTTATAGTTCAACTCAAATAAACCTTATTAGAATCATCTTTTTTGTATCCTTCATGCTAATTAGAAACATCCTTAAATAATCATACTTTTTCAAAATTAAGCTAAATAAAAAGATCCTATTTTTTTACTTCCAATGTAAAAAAAATGACTTTCAATGTAATTTGAAAACTGTAAGACATATATATTTTTCCATGACTTGGTCATTTTTTCAGTATTATATTCCAAATATAAAAACATCTCAAATGAATACCAAGACAACTTCAAATAGACTCCAACCAATAACTTACAAGATAAAACATTTCAATCCACCTTGGGAAATTTATAAAACAATTAAAAATATCTAAAAAATTATTCATATATTCATATATAATATTAAACACCTATGTTTGAGTGTTTCAAATTTATACACAAGACTACCAAATTCTGCTCCAAACTCATCCTTTATAAAACCTTCAACAAAGTATATTTCAATAATAATGTTTGTAGGCATTATAAATAACACACTAGGATAGATTATTTCACATGGAAGACATATTTTCACTCTTCTAATGTAATCTTTATAAATATTTTCAAAAATATAGTTTCACAAACATATTTTAATTTTTGTAGATAGTACTTATAATTTACATATATTTCTTTCACTTGAGGATCAGCACACACACAATAACCTAATTCTTTTGGATTCTAATGAAGAATCCATCTATTCAAAACTTATTTTCCAACATATGGAATTCCTATGAATATTTAACAGAAACATCTCATGTTCATTATTGGGTGGATTCCAATTCCATCACCCAAGCCACCAGAAAACTGATATCCATAACTAACCAACAATACCTTGAAGACAATCCATTGAAACAAATATGAAAAATATCTTCATCAGTCAACTATGAGCGCTTCAAACCCCCTGGATTTTTTTATTTAACAACTTTAAAACAATTTCAATGTCATGATGCTCATCCTTATTTACAATATGCGATAAGGTTAATGTAAGGTTTTATCATACATAATCAATTTTTTTCCCACTTATTGATCCCTAAGAAAATAGGGATGGTAATATCATCCTTTAAACTACCAAAATCTTATCCCCTAGTTAGTTTCTATATCTTTCATTAGAGATTGTAGACAACAATACATATCATAGAACTAACTCATAGTTAAGTCATTTTTTAAGTTTATATGGGCTAAAATATAATTGAAATTAAGAGAGAGCTTAAAAATGTATCAAATATGGTTATTCACATTTCTCAAGTTGGTGCCAAATAAAATTCACATCATTATAGTTTTATAAACAATATTTAATATGTTTTTTAAAAACCAATTACCATGTGTATAAAACACATCAAAAGATTTATGTGGATGTTTATTTATTCCCTATTTTGTTAGACAATAAATCCCACTGGATTATATATTTAACATCAAACTTAAAAATGTTAGGGGAGAGAAAATAAAAACATAGAAACCATTTATATAGTGTCTATTTTGATTCCAAACATAATAGAAGTATTAAAATATTCATCATCTAGAAGTCATATTATAGATCCCCATAAAATCATAAAATACATACTCTATCAACGTGGTATGTTTTTAAAATATAAGATCCATGAAATATTGATAGAATATAATTTATTATACCAATTGGAATTTCCATGATTTTAAAATTTATTATCAATATAGACAAAATAAATTTTGTCATATTATTTTCTTACTTCCCATATAATCTAATTTTTCGAAATACATTGTCAAAAAGTTGGAATATTGTGTCTCTTCTACAATTTTTTAAATGTAGAACATATAATGAGACTTACACCACATCCAAATAACTCCATTATTTGAGGGAAATTAATTTCTATTTTGTTTCAAGTGTTCATTTTAATTCAATTTCCATATTTTTTCTAATGTGCCGGGATCAGTGGGAATCACTGAGAGGGGAGGGGTAAATTAGGGATCCCTTTAAATATTTTTACTAATTGATTCATTTAAATTAAACCTATATTGCTGGTAAAAGCCTCAATAAACTATTCTTGTTTCTCTCAGCCTTATCTCAAATGATAATGTAAATGTAAAGGCACTTAACATAAGGATTTACAAGGATCGGTTCAAAGACCTATTCCATGTTGTGTTGGTTTTTCACCCAAACACATATTCTCCACAATAATCTTATTATAAATTAAAATGGTCAATATAGAGTCACACTATATCTCTCCTCATTCCCACATTATGGCCTTTATACTACACCCCACGTTGTTATCAGAGTCCAACTCACCTACTCCAGAGTCTCTCTAAAGTCATATTCTCTTCCCAGAATCTCACAGGGATCTTCCAGCTCTCGAGTCACACAAAAAGATTCCTTCTTGGTTCTATTATGATTCACTGTAGATTAATCATATTCTCTTCCTAACCATACTTTTTGAATCACACTAACCATTGAATCTCTTCAAGAATATTCAACAACCTTTGTAAGGCCTGTTGTCATTGCTCAATTACCTTGATCACTTTTCTGATTAGTGCTCAGTTTCACAATGCTTGGTAAATTAATTCTTCAAATTATAAAGACTTAAACTCACTTATATGTGTGAAAATGGAGCACAAAACCTCTTCAATAATATAATATTCCTGAATGATGTTGAAAAATACCAAAAATTTCTCTCTTCCTAGATTCTCAAACACTATCAACTCAGATAAAATATTATCTTTAACTCTTTCTATCTTCATTCTCAATTCTCAGTTACGACATTCATGTATTTCATGGGATCCAATACCTCTTATATTGGGATATCTCAATTTATTCTTCATTAGTTCTATAACTGAATGCACTAAAACATCTCCTTGATTTCTCTTCATGAATCACCGATACAATGTGATTATTCTAACACTAAGAATCAACTCACATGGAATCATCTAAATTGACACACATGCATTTTATTATGCATGATTTCAGGCATGCATATTGTCTTTAATGTAAACTAAGACACACACTATCCAGTATATTTTAGATTCAATGAGTGTTCCTCATTCACATGCATTGTCTCTATCTTTTTCTTTACTAAATTTTCACACACACGTCTTTATTTGTGCATGGGCATGCAAGAATTCATGCACTCTTCCCCCTTTTATTATTCTCTTTCTTCTCACATCCTTTTTCATCTTCACAAGCACACAAACAATATTTTATTTTTTTATTCAATTTTATATGTCATGTTTGGGTTAATGTTTATGTCTTTTTAAACCCTAAATGGATGTGATCTAGCCATTGCCTTGTTCAGGTATCTCAACTCATGCATATGCATGCATATGCATTAAGCATGAACTTTATTTCTTCATCATGTGATCGAAAAGTTCCTTAGGTCCCTTATTCTTCTCCAAGGCCTGTGTGTTTTTACATTTTCCCTTTGTGAACTCCTATTCTTCTCTTCGGGAAACAAAGGAGGATCACGAATCGGGTTCCCTCGCAAAATAATCACAAGGGTTCATAGCACCGGTTGTGTTCTTAAGAGATCTTATTCAAACATAAATCATGAAGAGGATTAGATGGAACCTGTTATGTGTTTCGATTCATTGGCTAGCCAGGGTTGTTCATGCTTCTCCTTCATGCAAGGGATCCTCTGGACTCCTTTGTGAAAGTGATGAGCGACCCCTCTTTGCATAACTAGGCTACACGGAACTCTGCCTTTCACGAACCATAGAGGTTCTCTTTAGCTACATCTCTTTACAGAAAAGGATCCTTCTTTAGAGATGGAAGCTTCATTTTTTTGTCTTGGTGCCTCTCTTTTTATAGGATAGGAACAGTGCGTATCTTTGTGTTCAAATCTGCATAATTAATAGCAATAAAAGCCCATGATCATCATGTTTGAAAATTTCAAATAATATATTTGAATTCCTAAATCTCTTGGTTTTTTCCTCTTCAATGCAGACTCCATATTTCACGTGAAAACATCACATGCATGTATTTAAGAAAGCATGTATATCTTCTCTTGAACGCGTCAAGAATCCTGATGTGGCCTCACAACATATTCCTCTTCGTCCATGTTCAATTTCCTCTATTCCGATGCATGCATGAATCATTTGATCCATTCATGATATCGTGTTTTCTGGATGATTCTCATGCATGAGGTTTGAGAATCAAAGGTGGCCAGAGTCATTATCATGGAGGTTTCACGGCTTTCACAGCGACCTATGGTGTCAGGATGGTCAGAGGTTGAAGATGATCTCATGGTATCTCCTCAATCGTTGGATCGACTCGGATCAATCATGAATGACAGAGATTATATCACGGAGCTTGGGATAGAGCATGTGGTTGGGATCTTATGCAAGATCATATGGATGGTTCGAATGGATTCCACATTATTAAAATCCATCCCACAATAAAATGTGATGTAGATCTCTCGCAGTTTATCAATCAGACTATAGCAGCATCGGGAAGAATTATCTTCCCCCCCCTCTCTCAGTGCCGACCCGCGTCCCTATTCTACTGGCGCGCTTCAAAGCCCACCATTTCTACTTTGGGTTCACTCATTTCACCCACTAGGAACTCTCCACATGGGTTCACCACCATGTGTGCACCTGTTAGATTATACATGTCCCACCTGTGCCTCATGTGGGTTAGCTTCAGGGCCTTCCCTTTGGGTGCGGTAGACCCCGAGGTCCCGGATATGCCTTGGGTGAGGGATTCAACTGGACAACATGGTTGGGAGTATTTTTTTTCAATGAAACATAATAAATGTTAACATAAATTCTAACATGAAGTAATTTTCATGGCCACCTTTAAATGTGTCAGGGCCTCTCCCTCTTATCTTTTTCTTCATCCATCGTCATTTATTCCATTCTATTTATATCATTAATCCCAAATATATTCAATACATTCGTTTAATACAATCATGGATGATACAAAGATCATTTATTCATTCCTCATACATCAAAACATAATTCATGGCCTTCTAGTTGTGAGGGTGTGTTCTCTATTACCACATATCTTAGACTATGAGGATCAGTTGAAACAATCATCTGATTTAATTCACAACATTCATCCAATTTGAAGTCATTGGATGGATCTTCCACTTTCATCATGCTACAAAATATTGCATTGGGTTCTTCAAGATGGTGTAAACATGTATCAGTTTGATACAAGTATTTGGAACATAGCACTAGCTCAATCAATCGTCTGATTTCTCTATATAGAATGTCCAAGCATGACATCCAAGGTCATTTCATATTGATTCACAATGTGACATAATATTTTAAATAAATTCCTCTATTCAATGTTCATCGACACTTCCTCACTACCTTTCCATACACATATTGACACCTTATTGACTTCTTATTGACAAAAAATGCAACACCATGCTCAATAATCTCCCCCATGGAATTTTTTTATCAATATCACATAATCATGCTTTGAAGGTCCAGTATGTGTTCTAATATTTTCCCCCCGTTATTGTAATCCGAAAGAAAATTTGTTGTGGGTCTATTCAAAAACATGTCCTCCTCCCTTTAAGGAATATGTTCTTGAAAATTTCTGAGAGAGGCATGATATCACATAGTTCACTTTTCAAAGATCCTTTATTAAATAAAATCTAAGTCTACATTGGATACCCCAATGAAAAAAAGGTAAATACGACCAAAGTTTTAAATGTTGTACATATACAACCACACATGTTAAATCATGATCCAAGTGTATCAAATTTTAACCCAGGTGTTGGAAATAGTCAGATTTATCAATGAAATGCTAAATCCTGCACATACATCACAAAACATATTAAAAAAAATTCTTTTGAAAATAAAAATATCCCCCTTTAATACCACATTTCCATCAATAAATCACTCCCCCTTAATTGATAAGATAGATACAATTATGAAAAAGGGATGAATGTGTGATTGGAATACCTTAGTTTCAGCTTCTTGATATGACATGAATTTCATGATTTGTCATGAAATAATCCTTGATATCGTCTCCTTCATATTTTCTCGCCCTAATGGGGTTCAATCCCTATGATTCATCATGTTGGAAAATATCCACACATATTCTTCAAGATATTCATGTTGAAAATCTTCCACTGTGGAACACTTCAAGTTATTATCAAATCATGAATAATGAGTCCAACTTGTTGTTTTACACATTGAACATCAAATTATCCTTTTTAGAGTGACTTTAACCTTAAATTACCTAAAATTTAATCACACATATACAACAAAAATATAATGGAATAAGATGGAACACATGTGAGCTTATCAATGGGATCAATAGGGGTGATAATTTTACATCAACCAAAAATCACCATTCCATTTACCTCTAAGGTGTCTGGTGCTGTTCATGCTCATGTCTCCTCCTAGTTTGATACTTGGATCTGTCCCTGTTACCATGTATCCTTTATTTCCATTTACCAGAAACATGTGTGGATTTTTTGTCCTTACTTTTAGAAATAGTGAATTAGCTTCCATGGGTGCATTTTTTTGATTTCACAGCATATCCATTTCACCTAATAAAACATCAATACATTTATTTTCATGATTTAAAACCTTCATGATCCTTCCACATGGTAGTTGTGAGAGACTTGGGTTATCTTGTTTTGACAACCTCTCATGAAATTAGAATTTTTTTCATGTGTAATAACATGTTTCTCCTTTGGATTCACTTTTGATAGTACTTCATCTTCATCTTTTTGTAGTACTCTAGAAATTTTCAATTGATTAGGCCATATAAATAAACAAATCCTTAACAATTTTTGATTTGGAGCTTCCACATGTCTTATTTATTTTCTTAATGTTAATTTTTTAGGAAAATTATTAATATTATCTTCAGAAATGTCTTCAGTCATTCCTATTCTCTAATGGATTGATTCGCCTTTTAATTTCAGCATGCATCCATTCATTTCCATGGAATATTTGTAGTGATCCATGGTATGAAATTTATTTACACAATATAAGCAACTTTTATTTGTTGATATGACATTCTTGAAATCAATACTTAAATTATTCGGGGGAATAATTTCTTTCACTATTTTCTTGAATTCATTGTATTGTGTATTCCTAATCGAAGACTTTTCAACTCCTTTTGATTTCCTATTCCTTTTTTGTGGTCTATGATTATTATTAACGTATGCTTGATGAATGGTATGACTAAACCATCACTCATCATAACTATGACCACTTCTGTTGCAATTATCATAGAAGTATTGAAGATAATAAAATATATTCTTGATAGAAAAATTCTTCATCTGCTATGTTTTCTACCATTGCTTTATAGGATGCTTCATTTCTTCACATCCACATTCCCTAAATATAGGCCTTTCATAATTTTCATATGCTAACGTAATATTCCAGAATTCATTGGCCTGATTCCCAATCTTCTAGAAACACCAATAGTCGAAAATAAATCTCATTCTTTGTATTGTTGTATTTTTTTTGTCTAGATTTAGTACTTTGTTGTTTCTGGAATTGACTTTCTTTTTTTGGATCATCCATTTGGGAGTTGTTCATATTAATCATCCCAGTATCCATACTTGAAATTTGGATGGATGTTTTATCATTTTTATTAATTCACATCTTCCAAACTATTAGCTTTGAACCAGTACATGTAGATGCAATTGCATTAGTTGGAACAGAAATAAATGGGTTGTTGTATACCTTCTTCTTGGAGGATGTTTCCATTGGACTTGAGGATGATCTGATGTTCTATTTAGAATCATATTCCTCAATGAAAAATTTAGTGGAATCATAAACTCTTTCATATTTTTGGGAAGTTCTAGACTAGAGTGATTATTGATTCTTCAATTTCACCTACATCTCTAAACAATTCATATTGAGGGTGTTATTCTCATCCTCAACTGATCTCAGCCTGTTTTCCAAATATTGATTCATATTTTTCATTTTTTCTTCATGCACATTCCAAAAAAAATCCAAAGGAATGTGAATATTCTTTACTAAATTGGATTTTTCTTCTAGTTGAGCATCTCTAAAAACCATATAGACTTTTTACAACTTTTCAAATTCACATAAATATTCTAAAAATAAAATCTCAATGAATTATATATCACAAATACTTCTTTGAAATTATTTAGTGACTTGAACATGTATTTCATTGCAATGATAAATTTTTTCATCATTTTTCTTCACAAGTTTTGTGAGAGTGTTCGATATGCCAACCCTGTAACACCCCGACCCCAGTTACCCAAAGTTGGTGCATTAATTTAATACACTAGAATGATTACAAGGAATAATGCCCCGAAGGGCTGATCGGTTTAGCAGTCCTGTAAAATAGATTATAGACATGAATGTTACATTAAACTTTATAACATAAATCACAACATAAATAATCCTTTATGAACGCAATTATTCCCTTAGCTTAACCCTACATATCAATCACAATACACTTCATGGAATCCTCAGAAAAATAAAACCCAGAAAGGGGTGAGCTCAAATGCTCAGTAAGGGTAAAAAATACAACAAAAGATAACATAAATATTAAGCATGATGAATAATTGAAACCACATTCCTTTACCAATAATAAACATTAATACTTTTATGGAAGGAATATGAGCTGAGTAAATAATTCCATAATAAAACATAATCATGGGTATTCTACTAGTCGAATGACCACATGAACCATCAATATTATTTTCATAATGAGGTAATGAGTAATACCAGAGTTTAATTTCTGTGTCAAAGCCTCGTGCCAGGACCTATGGGCTAACTGTAACTAGACCCAAACCTGGAGAGCCTCTGTAACCAGACTCCATCCCGGAGAGCCTCTGTAACCAGACTCCAACCCAGAGAGCCTCTATAACCAGACTCCATCCCGGATAGCCTCTAAAACCAGACTCCAACTTGAAGGGTCTACTGTAATCAGGCCCTAACCTGGAGGGATTTCTTTTACCAGTCCCCAACACGAAACATACTAGTCCAATACATTCATCATAAGAAAAGGTTGAAATATAGCATAAACATTAGTATTAAAACTAGCATATGAAATGTCAATACTTTAACCATAAACCATGAATGATATACAAATAGAACATCCATAGTCAAACATATCACAAAACCTTAAATACAATTTGGATTTTTTGTATCAGAATAAATGAACTTCAAAAAAACATAAAATCTATCAAAATATGTTGACATAGATGAAATCAAAACCTTTTTTAGAGAAATATCTCTTTTATTTTGAAATCATTTAAGAGTCACATAATTAAAAAGAAAAAATTTATTTTGAAAAAAATTGTATAAGCTTGTAAGGGAAGATTCAATGATGTTATAATAGCAGAAAATAGCCACACCCACCATATAAGTTAAAATACATTCTTACCTCCATTGGGTCAAAAAGGTCAAAAGTACCATGTTTGGAAAATGATGAAAAGATTCCTTACAAAACATATAAGGTCAAATAAGGGTATAGATGAATTTACCCCACTCTCTAGTAAATAGTAATTTTTTTTGAAATACATTTTTATGAAACATGGATGTGGATGATAAAGAGGTTCCAATAGATAATTATGTATAAACAACCTCGGATAATAATGAGATTGTGAAATTAACCCTTACATCATTGTAATCAATCAAGTCATATGAACAATAGTCAATAACCACCAAATGAATCACATAACATCATGAATATAAAGTGAATCATGATAATATATATCAAATGGAAGTACAAAATACACCACATGCAATAAATAAGTGGTAAACAATGGAAATCTCACGGAATTAAAAGTGAGATAAGAAACCCCTTACCTCATGTCCGACTTGACCCGTTCGTTCTTTAATATCCAGAAAAATAAAATATAATAAATTTATAATTGATTAATAACCTTTTTAAAGTTTAATATTACTTTTATATCACTTATTACCATGTTATAAACATTATGTAATCATTTAAGTTAATAATGTTCGTTTTGTCGATATTTGGCACTTGAGTCAAAAATAAACAACTTATAGTTACAAGTTGTTCGCATGGTCAAAATTTTGTTATATCTAGAATGATATTCATGATTTAGATATCATATATATCATATTTATCCATCATATACGTGTATTTATAATATTACATATAATTTAGGTGTAAGAAATGAAATGCACCCTTCATGGAGACGGTAAGTCATACGTACGCATGAACGCCACTTTCATTTCTATTTATTAGATTAATGTAATTAAATCATAATGTTAAATAGATATATTATAATTCCAGTATAATAGAATATATAATATCATTAACTCCATCCTTTGTACATCCCACATATGGTATTAACGAGTCATATCAATTTGAGGGGGTGGTAGTCCACACTTCCTCAAATGAAATTATTGCGTTTACCCATAATGGAAACAATTAAGGTATGCTATAAAAGAAAAATACATACGCATGAAGAAAACATAAAAATAATATATATAATATATAAATATAGTTCCATAATAATGGCCACAATGAGAGGTGGTAGGAGGTAATTGAACAATCATCATTTCGTGAGGCGTTAGTTTGCCATCCACAGAAGCATTATGTTCATCACCCATTAGATGGAGGTGTGTGTAAGTATAGTTTGAATAATTATCATAAAAACATACTAGTATATTTAGGATACTGGTTTAGTTATAAAATAAATGAATAAAAAAGAGTTTAGGGGTTAGAGGAGTAAAATAAAAGAAAAGATGTTAAGAGAAACAATTACCTTTAATTTGGGTAACTTCCTTTGGTTTGAACCAAAAGGACTTTTTGAAGTGCCTTCATCCTAAGGTAAGGCTTATAGGAGGAGTAGAGGGATGTAAGGAGCTTAATTTGGCAATGTTTGGACAAGATTAAAGGCTTGAGTGGTGTGAGGAATTGGTTATAAGTGTTCTTCGTTTATAAGGGGGTGGAGGGGCTCTTTAGGAAAGTGTGAAAATATTATTTTATTATATAATGATATTCGGTTTCTAAAGGTCCAAAAATCATTAGGGTCGAAGATAAGATGACTCATGGTCGATATAAAATCAAAAAACAATAATTGTAAATGTTTTGTACATTATTATAATATTTATAATCTAATTTATTTAAATCATTTATTAATGAGGTAAATACTGCCTCATTATTGTGTCATAAATAATTTAATTTATTCAATGTCTAAAAATTAAAAAAAATACCATGATGTAGTAAATATTTTTAGATTTACAATAAATATTTATAGTCAAAATTATTACATATATAAAACCATATAAATATTAATTACTTAAAGTTTTTTGTTTATGTCAATTATCCCTTTACTTTAAATTAATTAATCTAAAGTGTCATTATGATTCATAAGTGGCACCATGGGGTCCCAAAATCAACCCAAGGACGACCATGGTCGGCCATTACTAATCAAATAATGTTAAGACATGTGGTAAGGTAATTTGGATTATTACAATATTCTTTTTACCTTGAATTACCCTATTTACCTTTAACCGCGGTAAATAAAAGTCAAAAGTTACTATTCAAAAAAATTATTTTCATCTTATTAAACCACATTTTACTTACTGAGTTAAACCTTGTCTCTCGGATTTTTTAAATTAAACTCACAGAAGTGGTAAAATTATGTTTTATTCAAATTTACAAATATTTCTAGGAGGTGGGTAAAAGAAGGTAAAAAGTTCAATAAATTTTTTATATTTCTAAACTTATTATAAAATGACTCCAATGAATTATTTTGAACTATATAGGTATTATGTATCTATTTTAACCTAAACAAATTTGAATAAAATATATAATTATTTAAATAAAAAGTTGGTTTTAACCAATAACTCAGTGTTTTTCACTATTCATCAAAAATTGATGTTTCTCAGAAAAAACCAAAACTTCAGGCTAAGATATATTTGATATTCCGAATTAAAAAATGATTTCTATTTAAATAAATTCAAAACATATAAGTTTAATTAATTAATTTAAAATTAATTCATGTTGTCAAAACAAATAGAGTGTTTTTAAGTAACAATATCTATCCAAATATTGACACTTGTTTCTGTCCAATTTCAAAGTGAAATTAATTATAATTACTTAAATTGTATTAAATGATAAAAATATAATCTAATTATACTTCAAAATCAATTAAATTCATAACTTAACACTATAAATTATTTCTATTAAAAAAAATTGTTTTTAATTTAAATTTAGTATTTTTCACTATTCACAAAAATATAAAAGTTATCAGAAAAATACCAAAAATTTATCTAAACTAAATTTTTATGTCCCAATTATAAATAATAGATTTATTTTTTCAAATTAAATATATAAAAGTGTCAAATATTGGATTTAAAAAGGGCTCTCCATCAAAAGGCGGTAAAATTGTATTTTCTAAAAAATACTTCCTTTATCTAAAAAAATTGAATTTGGTCTTATATTATGTCTAAGAAACACATAATATGGATGTGAAAATTATATGGAGTATATAAAATTAAAAATTCATTTAATACTATTCATAACCTCTTTTGAACGGCGAGTTTGGTAAGTCGTGGTGTGCATGAACTCGGTGTTCCGTGTAGTGAAAGTTATTGGATTACATTGAAGAAATAACATAATATGAAATTTTGGGGTGTTACATTCCTACCTCATTCAATAAATTGAATTCTAACAATTTGAAATTTTTCTTCGATAATAGAAGTTGGAAATAGAAAATACCTTTGTGGGAAAATCCACATCAGAAATTGGGTACATAAAATTTATTCTTAATAAGAGGAAAAGGAGAATGAAAAAGTCACTAAAAAATTATGATCTTGATTAGGAGAAAATTGGTGGAAATTAGAGACACATAATTTGAGGGAAAATGAAAATATTTATAGGGAGTGATTGAGGTCATCAGTCACAAACAATTGTATAATTGAGGGCCTCAAATCCATCAATATATGATGATTTGAAATATCATCGGTTCAAAAAAACATAAGGTATTAGGATAACACATTTTTCGTTTAAGATCCCTCACCTAATGTTTATGAATTAATTTCTTCACATAATAAGTAACGAAAAAATATATACATGACATGTATAGTTCGATCCTTTAACTAATTTCTACCACAAACTCATCTTTCACTATAAAAAATAATAGAACATAAAAAAATATTTTATTTATCTTATTTGTATATGGTCCTAAAAAATATGAATTTATAATTCACCTATCAGACCCTTTAAAAACGAAACTACATTATACAATCTAGGTACTTCATGTAGCCCATTGGTAGGCGATAAATCCCAATCGCACTATGGTTGTGGGTTCGATTCCCACAGCTTTGTATGACGTGACGGATTGTCACATAGTCTGTGTGTTGTCTTTTTTATAAAAATAAAAAAATAACATTTATAATAGAATCTTAATCCATTCCAACCTTTAGGCTTTTCCAAAATAAATCTATCTAAACTCACAGTCCAAAATTTATAATGAAGTTAAACCTAATGAAGATCATTTTTTCCACGTAATAACATGTGAACACCTTCATCATGTATTATTTTAAAAAATGGTAACAACCTAAATTACCATAAAACATTATTGATTACATTCATGCTCCCTTATCCTTTATATAATACTGGATATATTCCTTATATCAAAATTTTTTGAATATTCCAACAATTATGAGATAAACAAATTATTTATCAGTTCCAAGGAAGTCAACAATATCCAATATAATTTATCCAAATCAACCATCTCTTATTCCAAAATCAATACCTCAGTATAAGAACCATATTATGGTTTATATTTCTCTAAACCATATATTTTCCAAAAATTTAATATGCAATTGAGTCACTTTTCTTGGTTCCACACAATCTCAAGTCCTTAATGAAGTAGTACTACATTACAATCCTTGTACACTCTATAATTCTTATAACATGTACATCATTAATACAATACTCAAATGACATAATACTTTAATAATAACGTAAGAAATATAATCATTCCTCTTCATCTTCAGTAGTATCATAACTTTATTATTATCCAATAGCAACATTTGGGGTATACTCTGATGATTTGGACATTGATTTGCATAGTTTCCCATCTCCTTACAGATGAAGCATCGTACATTGGAAATTTTTTTCTTACCCTTGAAATCATGTAATTGGTGTCCATTTTCTCCACACTTATAACAAACTCACATTCCCTTAAATCATTTACCAAGGTGATTCTTTCCACAGTTATCACATATGGGAAAATCCTTCTTTTCCCTCTTCCCTTTATCCTTCATTCTCTCTTCCATCCTTATCTTCTCTTGCTTCCCTTAAAAGCCATAGGAATCATAGAATTCTTTACTTATCTTATTAACACATGATATTATTTCTTCATATGTTGAGAATACATGGGAGACTATTTCCCTTCTAAATGTTTTCTTAATACCGTGAAAGATATTATCCTTCTTAATCTATAGATCATACGTATTACTGGAGTTCACATTCCTTCTACTAGGATGCATTTATATACAATGAAATAAACTAGATTAGTTTATGAATAGAAATAAATAATTCCAAACATGTAAAACACATATAATAAATTGAACAGTTTATGGATATAATCCATAATCATAAAAATGTTTTCTTTGAGAAAGTATATATTCATTAACCCTTCATAATAATTTTTAATGAAAATGAGAATTATCCTAAGCATATCCCCCGAGAGATTCGTAACTAAGAGTGTAGTAAGGCCCATTGTCATGCTCCATTTCCCATTCAAGTCTAGCTCAAAGTGGTGTTTTTG
Organism: Viscum album; assembly: GCA_963277665.1. Classification (NCBI taxonomy): domain Eukaryota; kingdom Viridiplantae; phylum Streptophyta; class Magnoliopsida; order Santalales; family Viscaceae; genus Viscum; species Viscum album. Next base: position 1,740,562,378 of record OY728160.1, read on the forward strand.
TGTTTTACCTCTTGGTACATCTGGGCCAGATCTGCCTCTACCTGCTCGTATCCTGAAAGGGATGTATTTTCTTGTAAAACTCACAAAATCTCTACATTACCAAAATTCTAGGAAGTTCTTCTGTACTAATTCTCAAAGTCTATTTTTGGGCTATGTGTTCTAATCAGAGTTTATCTAAATCTAGTTTCCATGGTTAATGCTAAACATTCTCTGATACCAGCTGTAACACCCCGACCCCAGTTACCGAATGTTTGTGCATTATTTTAATACATTGGAATGATTACAATAAATCAAGTCCTGAAGGACCGGTCGGTTAATCAGTATTGGAAAATAGATTACATACATGAATGTTACATTACACTTTATAAAATACAACACAACATAAATAATCCTTTATGAATGCCATTATTCCCTTAGAAAGGGAAAATAATACATTTCTTGGAATCCTGGGAAAATAAAACATAGAAAGGGGTGAGATCAAACACTCATTAAGGGTAATAAATATAGTGGAAGAGAACATAAATATTAAGCATGCTGAATAATTGAAACCACATTACTTTAAAAATATTAAACATGAATACTTTTATGGAAGGAATATGAGATGAGTAAATAATGCCATAATAAAATATAATCATGTGTATTCTACTAGTCGAATGAGCACATGAACCATCAATATTATTTTCATAATGAGGGAATGTATAATACCAGAATTTAATTTCTGTGTCAAGGCCTCATGCTAGGACCTATGGGATAACTGTAACTGGACCCAAACCCGGAGAGCCTCTGTTACCGGACTCCATCCCGGAGAGCCTCTATAACTGCACTCCAACCCGGAGAGCCTCTGTAACTGGACTCCATCCCAGAGATCCTCTGTAACCGAACTCCAAACTGGAGGGTATGCTGTAACCGGACCCCAACCCAAAGGGCTTACTTTTACCGGTCCCCAACCCAGAACATACTAGTCCATTACATTCATCATAAAATCGTATTAAAACTTGCATACAAAATGTCAATACCATAACCATAAATCATAAATGCTATACGAATAGCATATCCATTGTCAAACAAATCACAAAACCTTCAATACAATATGTAATTTTTGTATAATAATAAATCAAATTTAAATGAACTTAAAATCCATCAATGTATGTGGACATAGATGAAATCAAAACATTTTTTAGAGAAATATATCTTTATATTTTGGAATCATTTAAGTGTCACATAATTATAAAGAAAAAATTTATTTTGAAACTATTCTTATAAGCTTGTAAGGGAAGCTTCGATGATGTTATAATGGCAGAAAATAGTCACACCCACTGTATAAGTTAAAAAACATTCTTACCTTCATTTGGCCGAAAAGGACAAAAGTACCATGTTTGGAAAATGAAGGAAACATTCCTTTAAAAACATATAAGTCCAAATAAGGGAATATATGAATTCATCCCATTGTCTAGTAAATAGGAAAAATGTTTTGAAATACATTTCTAAGAAACATGTATGTGGATGATAAAGAGGTCCTGGTAGATAATTACGTATAAACAACCTTGGATAATAAAGAGATTGTGAAATTAACCCTTACCTCATTGTAATCAATCAAGTCATATAAAAAATAGTCAATAACCATCAAATAAATCACAGAATATCATGAATATAAATATAATCATGATAATATATATCAAATGGTAGTACAAAATACACCACATGCAATAAATAAGTGTTGAACAATGGAAATCTCATGGAATTAAAAGTGAGTGAAGAAACCCATTACCCCGTGTCCGAATTGACCCGTTCGTTCTTTAATAACCTGAATAATAAACTAAAGTTTATTTATAATTTCTCAAGAAACATTTTAAAGTTTTTTATTCCTTTTATATCACTTATTACCATGTTATAAACATTGTGTAATCATTTAAGTTAATAATGTTTGTTTTGTCGATATTTGGCACTTGAGTCAAAAACGAACACCTTATAGTATCAAGTTGTTCACATGGTCAAAAGTTCAATATATATAGAATTATATTCATGATTTAGATATCATATATATCATATATATCCATTATATACAAGTATTTATAATAGTACATATCGTTTGGGGTAAGAAATTAAATGCACCGTTCATGGAGACGGTAAGCCGTACGTATGCATGAAGGCTACTTTCATTTATATTTATTATTTTAATGGAATTAAAACATAATTATACATAGGTATATTATAATTCCAGTATAATATCATATATAATATCATTAAATATATCCTTTAAACGTCCCACATATGGTATTAACGAGTCATATCACATTGAGGGGGCGGTAGTCCGCACTTCCTCAAATGAAATTATCACGTTTACCCATAATGGAAAACATTAAGGTATGATATAGAAGAAAAATAAAGAAGCATGAAGAAAACATTCACATAATATATATCATATATAAATACAGTTCCATCATAATGGACACCATGAGAGGCATAATGAGGTAATTGAACAATCATAGTTTCGTGAGGCGTTAGTTTTCCATCCAAAGAAACATTATGTTCTTCACCCATTAGATGGAGGTGTGTGTATGTGTAGTTAGAATCCTTATCATAAAAAATACTAGTATATTTAGGATACTGTTTTTGTTATAAATAAAAGGAATAAAAAGTGTTTAGGGGTTTGATAAGTAAAATAAAAGAAAAGAAGTTAAGAGAAACAATTACCTTTAATTTCAGTATCTTCTTTTGGTTTGAACCAAATGGACTTCTTGAAGTACCTTTTGCCTAATATAAGGCTTCTAAGAGGAGGAGAGTAATTTAGGGAGCTTAATTTTTCAGATTTTGGACGAGCCTAAAGGCATGAGAGGTGTGAAGAATTGGTTAGAAGTGGTCTCCTTTTTAAGGGGTGGAGGGGCTCTTTAGGAACATGTGAAAATATTATATTATTATCTAATGATATCCGATTTATAAATGTCCAAAAATCATTAGGGTCGAATATAATATGACTAATGGTAGAAATAAAATCATCAAAAAATAAGTGGACATGTTTTGGATATTAGTTTAATATTTATAATCTAATTTATTTAAATCATTTATTAATGAGGTAAATACTGCATCATTATTGTGTCATAAATAATTTAATTTATTAAATGTCTAAATATTATTAAAAAAAAGTTGTAGGAAATATTTTTATCTTTCTATTAAATATTTTTTTTCAAAAATATTACTTATATAACACCATATAAAAATTAATTACTAAAAGATTTTAGTTTTTGTCAATTTTGCCTTAAAGATAAATTAATTAATCTAAAGTGTCATTATCATTCATAAGTGGCTCCATGGGGTCCAAAAATAGATCCAAGGATGCCCATTATAGGCCATTACTCATCAAATAAGGTTAGTACTTGTGTTAAAATAATTTTTAATTATTACAATATTCTTTTTACCTTGAATTACCCTATGTACCATTAACCGCAGTAAATAAAAGCCAAAAGTTACTGTTCACCAATAATTATTTTCATCTCGTTGAACCAAATTTTACTTACTATGGTTAACCGTGTCTCTTGGAGTTTTACAATTCAACTCATAGATGTGGTAAAATTAAGTTTTATGAAAATTTGCAAAAACTCCTAGGAGGTGGGTAAAAGACGGTAAAATGTTCAATAAACATTTTATATATCTAAAATTATTATAAAATGACTCCATTGAAATATTTTGAACTTATATAGGTATTATGTATCTATTATGACCTGACATAAATTTAAATAAAATAAATAATTATTTAAATAAAATGTCTGTTTTAACCAATAACTCAGTGTTTTTCACTATTCATCAAAAATTGAAGTTTCTCATAAAAATACCAAAAATTAAGCCTAATATATATTTGATATTATGAATTCAAAATTTATTTCTATTTTACCAAACTAAAAACATATAAGTTGAATTAATTAATTTAAAATTAATTACTGTCGTCGAAACAAATAGCGTGTTTTTATGCAACAATATCTATCAAAAGATTGACACTTGTTTGTGTCCAATTTCAAAGTGAAATTAATTATAATGACCTAAATTGAATTAAATGATAAAAATATAATCTAATTATACTTAAAAACAAAAAAAATCATAATTTAACACTATATATTATTTTGATAAAAAAGTTGTTTTTAATTAAAATTTAGTATTTTTCACTACTCACCAAAATATGAAAGTTATCATAAAAATTTAAAAAAATTATTAAAACTAAATTTTTATGTCCCAATTCGAAATAATAGGTTTATTTTTTCTAATTAAATATATAAAAGTGTCACATATTGTATTTAAAAAGGGTTTTCCATCACAAGGCGGTAAAATTTCATTTTCTGAAAAAGACATCCTTTACCTAAAAAATGAATTTGTTCTTATATAATGGCTAAGAAACACATAATATGGATGTTAAAATTATATGGATTATATAAAATTCAAAATGCAGTTAATACTCTTCATAACCTTTTTTGAACGGCTAGTTTGGTAAGTGGTGGTGCGCTTGAACTCGATGTTGCGTGCAATTCATGTTATTGAATTACTTTGAAGAAATAATGTTCTTTGAAATCTTGAGTTTTTACAAGCCTTTTTAGCCAATGAAACTTCCACGGCATCAACATCTTCTTCCTGCTGTAATTTTTCATCTTAAAGAGAACTAATACTTATGGTAATATGTTTTTCCACTTATTTAGAGAATTTCTTCATATGATCTTTGATTACTAAAATAATATCAATAATTGATCTATTATCATTATAGATTAAACATACTTCATCAGAAGTGTAATAATAAAAATTATTATCACATGTTGAATCATTCATATTACCTTCACTAAGAGTTTTCTCCCCATTATAATTAAGCTTCCTCTTCATATTCCTTGCATGTTTCTTCTTTCTATTCTTTTGAGTCTTGGCAGGTATCTTAATTTGAGGTTGCTAACTTATTTCCTCAAATCATAACTTTATAAAGACTCCTTTGGATCATTTTGAGGGAACCTAACTTTGATAACAATTTTAGTGCATGGATCAGTGTAAATTATAGATAGGGGTGGGGAGAATTAGTGATCCCTTTAAATAATGTTACTAATTGATTATTTTAAATTAAACCTCTATGGATAATTAATGACTCAATCCACTATTCATGTGCCTCTCAACATTACCTCAAATGATGTTTTAAATTTAAAGGCACTAAACATAAGGATTTACAATGTTTGGTTCAAAGAACAACTCTATGTTGTGTTGGTTATTCTCACCAACACAGATTATCTACTATAATATTATTATCAATTATAGTGGTCAATACATAGTCACATTGTATCTCTCTTTATACCCATAGGAGGGTCATTATACTGCATCCCACAGTGTTACAAGAGTCCCACTGGCCTACTCTAGAATCTCACTAAAGTCTTCTTCTCCTCCCTGAATCTCACAGGGGTCTACTAGCTCTTGAGTCACATGAGCATCTTCCATCTTTTTTATCTTTTGATTCACTATTAATTGATCTTATTCTCTTCCCACATATCCTTTTTGAATCACACTTTCCTTTAATCTATTGATGAATCTTCAACAACCTTTTGTAAGGTCTGTTGGCCTTGCTCAAGAACTCTGATCACTTTTGTGATCACTCTACAGTTTCACAATTCTTAGGAAATTCTTTCTTCTTATAATGAAACCCTGGCCTTATATACATGTGTGAAAATGGTTCACACAACCTCTTCATGAATATAATATAAAAGAATGATCTTCCACAATATCAATATGTTCTCCCTTATTGGATTCTCAAACACTGTCAACTCATATTAAATTTCTTCTTTGACTCTATTTGGATTCAGTCTCAATTCTCATTCACTTCATACGTGGATTTCATGGGATAAAATAACTCTTGTATTTGGATATCTCAATATCTTCTTCTTTAGTGAAATAACTGGACTCACAAAAAAATACCCCTTATTTTCTTCTAATGAATCACATACACATATGTGGTTATTCAAACACTGAGGATCTGCTCACTTGGTATCATCTGAATTGACACATGTGCATATGATTATGCATGATTTCATGCATGAATACTATCTTTCTTGTAAACCCAAACACACAGTATCCTGAAAATTTTATATTAGAAGAGTGTGTCTCATTCATATGAATTGTCTCTCTATTTTTCTATACCCAATTTGCACACAAAAAATCCTTCATTAATTTTCCTTTACGTGTGCATGTGTATGCATGAATGCATGCACTCATCCCCCCTTTCTACTCCCCTTTCTTATCACTTTCATTATTTATTCTTAAAAAGAACCAAAACAATATATTATATATTTTATTCCATTTTATATGTCAATTTATTGTCAAAGTTTAGGTCCTTTTCATACTTGAATGGGTGTGATCTAACCTTTGGCTTTTTTTAGAATCTCAAATCATGAATATGCATTAATGTGCATCAGGCATTAACTTTATTTATTCCTCATGTGAACACAATGTGCCTTGGGTCCCTTCTTCTTCTATAAGGGAAGTGTATTTGTACAATATCCCTTTACAAACTCATCTTATTCTGTTCGTGAAACAAAGGAGGTTCATGGATCGGGTACCTTCACAATGTATCACAAGGGTGCGTAGAACCGATTGTGTTCTTTTGGGAGCTTCTTCACACACAATGCTTGATGAGGGTTTGAGGGAACCTATCAAGTGTTCGTTTTCTTTCACGAACTAAGTTGTTTCACACTTATCCTTCGCACATGGGTTTCACGGGACTCCTTGATGCCAAGGATTCATGACACCTCTTCTTTCTGTAGCTAGGCTGCATGGAACTCTGCCTTTAACAAACCATAGAGGTTCTCTTTAGCTCTGTTTCTTTGGAGAAACTGCTGCTCCTTCTTATGAGATGGAAATTTTTTTTTGTCTTAGTTAATATCATATTATTGGTGAGGAAAAATTCATATCTCTGCATTAAAATCGATGTAATTCAAAGCTCTGAATGCCCGTGATCATTGGGTTTGAATATTTCAAACCGCGGATATGATTTCCCAAATCTCTCCGATTGTTCCTATTCAATGTGGACTCCTTATTTTATGAGAAAACATAACATGAATGCATTTAAGAAAACATTCTTATATTCTCCCTAATGCATCAAGAATCCTGACGTGGCCTCATAACATTGTTTTATTTTGCCACGTTTGAGTTTCTCCATTTCGATTCATTCATGAAACTTTTAATGAATTCATGATATCGTGATGTCCAAGAAATTCCCAAGCATGAGCTTGAGCATAAATAGTGTCTGGAGTCATTATCTTGGAGGGTAAATTGATTTTGTGGTGAGATGCTGTGTCAGGATGGATGGAGGTTTAAGATGATATCGTGGTCTCTCCTTGGTCATTGGATCAACTCAGATAAATCGTGGACGATAGAGATTATATCACAGAGTGTGGGTTGGATTGTCTGGTTGAGATCTTGTGAAAGATTAGATGGATGGCTCGGTTGGCTTCGCCATTTTTAAAATCCTTCCTACATAGAAACACGTTTAGTATCTCTTGCAGTGAATCAATCACACTACAACAACATCAGCTCAGAATTCCCTTTCCCCCCTCTCCTAGTTCCACCCCGCACCAGTGATTTGTGGGGCCACTTTTGTTCCCACATTTTTTCTTTTGAGCATGCTCCTAGTGCCACTATGCACTCACTGTACAAGTTCACCACCATGCGTTCACATGAGGGATTATACATAACCAACATGCTCCTCTTGTGGGAAGGCTTCGAGGCCTTCCCATTGGGCATGGTAGACCCTCCAGTCCCACATATTCTTTAGGTGAGGGCTTCAGTTGGCCTGCATGATTGGAACATTTTTTTTTGAAAAAGGACCATAAAAAATGTTAACATTAATTCTAACATGAAAAAAGTTGCATGGACACCATCAAATGTATCAAGACCTCTCCGTATTCTCTTTTTCTTCATCCACCATCATTTATTCCTTTATTTTTAGATCAGGAATCCCAAACTTCTTCAATATATCCCTATAATACAATCATGGATGATGTATGGATCATTTCATCGTTCCTCATGCATTAAATAATAATTCATGGTCTTCTTGTTGGGAGGGATGTGTTCTCCATTAACACATATCATGGACATTGAGGATCAGCTCAAACAATCATCTGATTTGATAACATTAATCCAATTATAAGTCATTGGATGGATCTTCCACTTTCATCATGAAATAATGTATTGCATGGGGTTATTCATGATAGTGTAAACATATATTACTTTATTAAAAGTCTTTGGAACTTTGTAAAATCTCAACCAATCGTCTGATTTCGCTCTGGAGAATGTCCAATAATGACATCCAACATCATTTCCTATTGATTCACCTAGTGACATAAGCTTTGGAACAACTTCCTCTCCTCAATAATCATCACCACTTCATCTCTACCTGTCATACACATATTGACACCTTATTGTCATCTTATTGAAAACAAATGCAACACCATGCTCAAAATTGTCTCATTTATGTAGTATTGACTCTTATTCCTTTTTTTATTTTAGTATAGCTATAAATTAGTTATTCATTTTAGTTAGTATAAAGTATTATCTTTTCTATATTTATATTTATATTTAAATTTTATAACTAATCATTTTATATTATTTATCACTCTTCAAACACATTATCATTATTTTTTGTCTCGAATTCATCCTTCTATTATCAAATTTGGCACTTTGGATTAAAGGTTTTATCCCATTATCACTAATCACTTACTTTTTTATAGGTATCCTTTTGAAAAATCTAACAAAATTATGAGTGACCAGTTCATTAGTCATTGAATTTCATTTATTAGGTAACCTTTAAAATTCAGCATCACTGATGTCTTCAATCATTTCAATTTTCATGTTTCTTTCCATGATGGACATTTCTTAATGTTATATATTTCCCCCATGAACATAGATCTTCATGACCATTTTTTAATAGTCCATGATGTGTAATTTCATACTCGGGTGAGATTATATGATTTCGTCACTACATTACTCCTTAAGGAAGATTTATTTGTATCCCATTGTTTCTTCTTCTATTATGGACCCTTCACATCAGTATGAGAGATTTGGCCAGTTGAAACTTGATCAAATTCATTATATGTGTGGATACACATGTTTCAAAACTAAAAAAAATAAAAACAACCGGATTACTTCAAACAAGATACATTTCACTTATTCTATGTAAATAACCTTAAAATACAGATTTTTTTCCCTTATCTCTCATTTTTGGAAATTTATTATTTCTGTATACAACTTGAATATGTTGATATGTTATTCCAAAAATATATGGATTTATTTACAAACTATTAGAAACACTACAAGTGGATAAAAACTCTTATTATTTTTCTTTTTGGGTAAATTTTTCTAGATTTACAACTTTTCTATCTTTTGATATAGTCACCATATTTTTGGTCTTGGATAGGGGATTTATTTTTTTTACAAATTCTCATAATGACCATGGATGTAATTACTGGATTCTAGGTAATTTTCACAATCGAATTTTCTATATATTTTATCCTATATCATTTACTATTTTTGAAAAAGGCTTTATAAATGTATTCATTTTTACAGTATTTTGATACATTCTTATACGAGGATGAGGTAGAGGCTTATCTATATGTTCTCATACCAAATTTTCCACATAAATGAGTCTATATTGGGGGAAAATTATCTATATGAATTGAGTGGTAGATCAATTATTCATAGTTATTTAGGAAGGTCACGATTTTAATAATTTCACATATTTAAATTTTAATCCAAAATCTAGGTATTATATGTTGAGGGAATACTAATCAATATCAACTAATTTAAATATCTATTCATAATCCCTCTTCAATTATTTATTTTGTTCTTGATGCATCTCTAGTAATCTATTGTAGTGAACTATCAATATCATTCAACATTTAATCTTTTATATCTAGAAGTACATATTCGAAATTAATAGTGACTTTGTAAAGCTTCTCTAATGCATGTAATACTTCTATAATAGTATCTTTTAACACATCATACACACAAAGTATTCTTTTCATGCCTTTAACTTATTGAAAATATCATTTATTTTAAATTGAGATAGTTTTATCCTTTTATATCACTATTTTGGTCAGTGTGTTGCATATATTAATCTTTTTAGACAATGTATCCTCTATGGAATTAGTATCCTCCTCTAGCTATGATTTATCATCAAAGAGTTCATTAGTAAAATTAATTATATATGTTACAACTTCAGTAGGAATTTATTCAAATAATATCCAACCAAAATTAAAGTATTCAATAGTTTTGATTTATTCACAATCTTCATACTATTTGCAAGTTATAATATAGTCATTAAAATGATCATTATAAATAGATTCAATAGATTATCACATATCACTTTTCTCGATTTCATAAAGTGGTAAATCCTTCCCCATATTTATACATTTTATTTCCATTATTGTCTCTTTATTTAATATATTATTCAATATATTGACTAAGACATACATTATTGATTTAGTAGAAATAGAGAAAAAATATATGATCAAGGATTATTCTTAGAAGATTTATGATCTACAATTAATCTATTTGGATAAAATCATAGGTATCCGGAATCATTATAATGGTATCCTATATATACTCTGGTATCCCTTGAAGTGCCTAGGGATTGGTGAACTATTGATAGGGGAGGGGTGAATTAGTTGTAACATTTCATTTATAAATTATTATTTTAATGATAGCCTCCTATATTACTTATGGTCCTGGCCCATTCAACTTTTTTCACATAGCTTCACCAAAAAATGCAACAAATAATGGTAAAAGAAAAAAATATTTACAAGATTTCGTTAGAAAGACTTAATCCCTCCCTTGATTGGTTATTCACCCTAATAAAGGATTATATATTATAATCTATCATGGGCTAAAATATTTTTTTGAATCGCACTCCTACATAGATTCTAACTATTACACTATTATTTTCCTCTAACTAGACTTCCACAAACTGATATTCACATTGAAATCACATCCTTAAATTGTGATGTATTTATAAACCCTATGTCACATAGGTTCAACAAATTCACATCATTTATACACAAATTGTGATGTTTAATCTCATTCATTACAAAAATAAAATAATATTCTCAATATCATTTAGCCTCAAAAAGTCGTAACTACATCATCATTAATATAAATTCTTCAAAAGCCATTGATTCTTCAAGAATAACATCTTATAACACAATCATTATTTAATTAATAGATTAAATGACTTAAAATGAATTTTTTTACCTATATTTGTTACCTAAATCTATGATCATATTACCTTATGGAATCTAGAATCTACTCAATATTCTTTATGTACTTTGACCCTCAATGGTTATACAGTAATATTGGTTTCATCCATGCTCACTATTATTCCCTTCTACAACATTGACTATAAATACAAAAAAGAAATAGATTATATTCACCTTCTTCATTGATATACAAAATTATCTTATCTTGTGATTAATGTCAGTTCATCCTCCTTCACCACCATCAAGAGTTATCCAGTTTTTATGGCTCTCGACCCTTGGTGTTCAGTATTCCCCCATCATATTCTATCATAATATTTTCCTTTTTATATGTATGTCACCTAATATATATTCTATATTTTTAGTATATAAAATCTATAGATTCTATAAAGGTGATCCTATCTATTTATTAATGGATTGTACAAGGGTAGTCTTCCATGATCTTCTTTCTATTTTGATGAAAATTCTATCTGGGTGTTTCCCCACATTCTCAAATTCAGTTTTTATTTAAACGGTATTGTCCTATACAGTCATTGGAGTACCAATTACTCTTTCTCTCATTCTCATTTGCCTTAGATAATTGATCTAAAAGATATATCCAACATGCCTCAACTTCATCTAATAAAAATATCTTCATTTCTAACTTCACTAGAACAAAATAAGATCTCCATATCTTCATATATGAGAATCACATAGTATTTTTTTGTGACTCCTAGAAATTATAAACGGAGAACATCGTATTTGATAGAAAATTTGACATGAAAGATCGATGTTTAACAAATAAAAAAAATAAATTTCTTTATATTTAATCTTTTTGATAGCTTATGGACCCTGCAACCCCGAGTATAAATGATTTCTAATACAGCATATTATTATACCTTAGTCATTAAATAGTTCGGTATGAACAATAAAAACAAAATTATGTAATTAATATCTGTATATTTATTATATATAAAATAAGAATCAATTAAAAGAAAAAAACCTATTATCTAAAATGATATATTTTTTATAAAATACATTTTTGTCATTATTTATTCATATAAATTAAGATTATTTTTTAACAAATTTTATAAACGTTTTTTGATAAAATGACCCTTATTTTTTAAAATCATCATATGAAAATTTTATTAGGATGAATTTTTCAGTTTTTGACTAAAATGTTTAATTTTTCGATGAAAAGAGAGAAATAATAATTTTAAAAGAAAATTACCTTTTCATTTTAATAATTCACATGTTTAAACTAAATTTTGAATTATTTTAAAGAAATATTAGTTAAATTATATTAAAGTTTAACTAGGTTATGTAAATGTAATAAATTTCATATTGAATGTGTATATTAGAACCTTATATACTTATGAGAATTTACTCTTTTAAGACTCTCTTTAACATCACGTATGTGTAAAAAAATTAAAATTAGATTCTTTAAATTATATGAATTGAATTTGGAAAAATTCATTCCACATTTGGAATACTCAATATATATATTATCTAATATGTTCAAATTAATTTTTGATAATTACGAATACGAAAAATTAATTACAGTTGTTAAGGAAAAACCTAATTTACCTAGTGTTAAACTAAAATTATAATGGTTTATATGACCTACCAAATTGTAAAAAACCATTGGAAAGATATAATTCGATATTATAACCTATAATGGTCAAGAATAACCACTTTTGGAAGATTTTTCATGATGAAAACATGGTTGTATTTGAGTCTTTTAAAAAATTCCATATATGTCATCTCCCCACCATATAAAAGGAAACCCCTATTCTCTCATATTCATGCATCCAAATCCTTTAGTTCAGAAAATGAAATCCAATTTCACTTTTTTACACCCCTAAAAACATACTAAATACCTTTCATTGATCATAAATTCATCTTAGTTAGTATTTTGGTGAAAACAAAAAGATGTTTCCTAAAGAAGAGGTAATTTTCTTAAACAAGAGTTTTCATTTTGTTTCTTATTCCACCACCCTGAAATTTTATTTAATAAATCTAATATAATGACATATATATATATAATATACTAATTATTTTTTTTCAAAGCGTATATCCAACCTCTGTTCCATCAAATGGGAAACAAAACTGTCGATCATGTGTATGGTGAGCTATCGCCTCGCAAACCGATATAATTCGTTTTCCATCGCCACATTTCAGGGATTGATATAAAGAAATATTTAACACATTTATATGATATTTATGATATTATTATTCTTTTTTAGTTATAATATTTGATATAATTTTTTTCTTTCTATGAATTTGAAAAAAACAATAGTTTTACTCGTGTATACGACAGACTATCACCTCAAAAAATGATGTTATTAACTATTCACATAAACATTAGATGGAAAGAAATAAGGAAAAATGTAATGAATATATGTGAGATATGTGATATTTTATTGATTGTATAAGATTTATATATCACCCAATTCTTTTACCTTTCACCCATTAAATAAATGAAAAAGTCTCTCATGCATACGTATAACCTACCATATCTACAAAAAAATATGTTCCATTCTCCATGTTGAAATTTAAATATTGTTTCTAAAAATAAATATAATTAAAAAATAGTTTTTATAAGATTAATATAATTTTGGATATGATTTATCTATATCATATACCCTATAACTAGAACATTCATGACAATATAGGCATGATAAAGCAAGGAAATTAACACCTGAAACAATTAAAATAATGAAAAATTAATAACGAATAGGCGATAAGATGTTATTAAAGGTGCATATATGGTACTATAAAAATAAATATATTTCTACAATAAATTAATAATATTATTAAAACAATTATATCGGTGGTTAAAACATGTTAGAAAATGAAGTTTGATGTAAGGTACATTGTCACAATTTCCATTCATTGAGGTATATTTTAATGTTATTCCCTTAATTTGTTTTACATGGGCTATATAATTCCACCTTCGAATGTAATATAATTAATCCTTTATAATTAGTATTATTTTCTGATTCCATATAAATTATTTTACCCAAGGGTATTTGGAATGAAATTTTCCAAGTAGGAAATAATTTGATAACACCATTTCTTTTCATTAGGTTACATTAAATATTCTTTCTATTTAGTATTAAAAGATTACGTGTAAAATGATTTTTAATATCCTATATTTTAAATAAACATGATTATGCATTTTTTTGGAACACATAATAAATTAATTTTTTAATTCCCCTTAGATGTTATGATCATTATAAGGGTTTAATTTATAATCTAATTTTAATCTGGATTGTTTATACTTGAATTTCCATTGAAGGAAATTATTTTTTTAATTCTATAATTGAACTATTTAATTTTATTTTTATATATTTATTGATCAATATTTCATGAAATAGTATGATTTTCCCACCCATTGGTGTTTAAAATTATTGATAAATTTTTTTAGTAAAATTCGACTTAATTTCTTTATTCTCTCAAAAATATTTTTCCTTCCAATTTTTTTCTTCATATGTTTTAAAGAATTTAATTAGAATTCATTAAATTGATTTATTAAGGAACTTTATTCCCATTTTTTACTTTCTTATATTATGTTTTTAAAGGAATCTTCATTCCTTTTTCTACACAATTCCAATTAGCATTTTACCGAAAAAGTGAAACGAATCTATTTTTAACACATACGAAATGTATGGGTTCTCCTATCTTGGTGACCAATAAATTTTTTCAATATTCCATTATATTCTTAAAAGGATATCTTGGGAAAAATTAGTTTCAAACTTATTTGGAAACATTTAGTTTTAATAGGTTATCTTCAAAATTAAGGGGATATTTTCCTTAAGAGGGGTTTTAGATAACTTTTTATGGTATTTATTTTCATCATTGACAAAAACACTTTATTTTAGAAATACTTCATTGGGTATATGTTGTATTGATTCCATAATTACTCTTACTATATATTTTTTATGATTTTTTTTACCAAGGATAATATTGAAACTCAAACCCTTGATTAATTTCTTTGGTCATTAACTTTTCGTTGAATTCTTCACTTTTCTGTGATCAATGGACATTAAATTTCCCCTAAATATCAATATTATTTGTTGTGTGTATTATAATTCATAAAATAATATATTATTTCTAAATATGGTGTTTTACATTGAATTTTATTTTATTGATTGGGGAAATATTTATAATCTGTATACATTCTTCAACAACGATATTTGATGGTAAGGTATGTTAGTCAAACATTAAATCAATTATTCATTATATGAGGAATGATTTGTGCACGAAGATATAGGTGGTTCCTAGTTATAAATATTCATTTGATTTATTGGTATAATAATGAGATGAATCATTTGGTTGGCCTTAGTTAAATGGGTTTCTAGTGTATACATACCCATCAGTTTTAAACTGTCTTGAAAAAGGTTTTGATAGTTGAGGATTTCAAAATGCCTCAGATCATGATGTAAAATAATTATTATTTTTACATAATTTAGAATTAATTTATTATTAACCAATATATTATCATAATGATATTATATGTGGATTAATTTCATCAATATTTTATTCATAAAATTTTATATGTGTTTAGTTATTTATCTTTCCATAATTATGCATCTTGATTCTTGATAGATTTTGTTTTAATGAACCATTACTGATCATTAGAGATCACCATTTTTTATTTCATTTCCTAGGGATCAATTAAGTAAATTATTATTGATATGATCAGATATTTTGGATGTAATAACATAATTCCAGAAAAATATTTTGTCATTTTTCAAAAAATGAATGTGAGAAAATTTTATATATCTAGTTTTCCAAGAAAAATAAATAGTTTTCTACTTTGAGATGTGATTCATTGTGTCACATACAATTTAATAATGTAAGACACAAACTCCTTGTTTATGGATTCAGGGTCATTATTTTTGGTAATAGATGTAGTTTAGTAGAAACACTATGAACAATATATAGGGAAACATATATTTGGGAACATAAAACTATGATAACCATTGTTGTTAATTATATAAGATCATCCTAAATTTTATTTTTGTAATATAAAATGTTGATTTTAATAGAAGTAAATTCTTTTATAGACACTATAATTAGAAGTGGTTATTTAATTGGGGTACCTATGGGTAATAAATCTAGAAAGGGAACATTGGGCTTCACCTAGTCATCAACTGGTGCATGAAAACGAGCCTAACTATGCACCTCGTTTGATATTAATAGGTCATATTATTAGGATAATTCACAATTTATTTACATCCCATTATGAAGGATCTGAATAGATGATGAAAAATACTTACATTGGTTAAATATAAGTTATCTAATATTAAAAATAATTTTTCCTGATTTTTACATTCTATAAATGGTTATCTAGATTTCCCACTATGATTATTTTGTCTCACACTATGTTTATTATTTTATTCAATGGATGTAACCTTTAGGAATCATGTTATCATTGAATATGATGGAAAATTTGGTGATAATGAGATATAAATTATGATGATTATAAGAGTGAAATATATCATCATTATTCTAAATCAGTTATCCCAAAATATTATTAATAACCAATACCTTATACTTTAACCCCTTAAGGGAATGATAATGTCGCTCGGGTGTATGTAGTGCCTACCATCTATTCTAAGTGACATTATCCATTATCGAAGTCAAAATATAAAAACTGATTCTAAAAATGAATCTAATAGACGAAATGATATTTTTAATATTAACATCATTGTTTTGATGATGGATGTATGTCATATTCCTAAGAACTATAATTTTCATGACATAACATGCATGAGAAAACAAGTAAAATAACCCCCAAAACAGTGAAAATAATTATTGATTAATAACTAATGGGTGAAAATATATTATAATAGGATAATATATGATATTATAAATATGGATTTTTTCTACTATAAATTAAAAACATTCATAAAAACATTACACATGAGGTTAAAGAACATTCAAAAAAAGAAACGTGTGGTTAGGGACTTCATCTCAATTTCCCTTCATTGAGGCATATTGTAATTTTATACACCTTATTTATTTTAGATGGTGTATATATTAACCCTTTTAAATTTAATAATCCTTCATACATCATGGTATTGTATGTTTCAATTTTAATTATTCTCTATATGGGGATTTGAAATGAAAATTACCTTGTAGTGAAGAATTTTCTAACTCAAATTCATTTCATTGGGTTATATTACTCATTCATTTTAATTGATATTATAGTATTATGTGTTAAATCAAAATTTTACTATAATATATCATATTTCTGATTTTTATGAGGATTTAAATTCAATACACATAAATGATTCATTAATTAATTCTCACTTCAACATTATGATCTTTTAAGGGTTCATTTTGCAATCTTATTTTTATTGGGGTTCTTTATACTTGATTTTACATTGAAGGAAATTATTTGATAATTGTATATTATAACCATCTAATTTCATTATAATATATTTATTCTAGAGGTTTTCGAGTAATACTATAATTTTTCACTCTTCAGTTTAAAAAATGACTAGGAAATGTTTTAGTGAAATCTGATGTAATTTTACTCTTCTATAGAAAATCCATTTTCTTCTAAAAACATGTTTCGTAATATGTTTTCAAAAATAGTTTTAAAGTTATTAAAAATGATTTGTTAATTAATATTTATCAATGAATTATTTCTTAAAAATTATTAATGAAATATTCATGTCATTTTCCAAACAATTCGTTCTTAAATTTTACCAAAAATGTGGAAGGAATATTTAATTTAACATGGAAACCATGTAAAAAATTTATTGTTCTCATGGAAACTCAATTTTTTAAATATTACATTATAATTTTATAAGGTTATTTTCAAATAAATTTATTTTTCAAAAAAATTAAATTTTATCTTTAAAATGTAATTTTCAAAATGAAAATGATATTTTACTCAAAAAATTTAATGACAATTTTATGGTATTTATATTCATCAATAGAAACACTAATTTATTTTTTGTCTGATCCTCATAGTATATGTTATATTGATACCATAATTATTCTTCTGATGGATGGTTTATGTTATTTTGAATAATCATTTTATTGAAACTCGCTTTCCTAATTCATTTTTGAATTCATTAACATTCCCTTGAATTTTTCACTTCCCGATGATAATCAGAAATTAGATTTCCCATAAACATATATATTATTTATCATATATACTATTATTATTTAAATGATATAATATTTCCACATATTTTGTTTTAATTTTATAGTTATTTTGTCTACTGGGAAAATATTGATAATCGTTATTCTTTATCCAATACAGTTATATGATGGTAAGGCATATTGTTCCTAAATTATATTGATTATTAGATATATAAGGAATGATTTGGACATTTAAATTCATGTGGGACATGGTAATAGATAACCCATGTTTAATTAGTTTTCTCATGAGATGAATTAGTTAGCTAGGCTTAGTTAAATGGTTTTCTAGTGTACACCAACCCATTAGTTTAAAACTGTCTTGAGGGAGGTCTTGATAGTAGAGGATTCCATTGTTATTGACATCATGATGTCCAACAATTAAGAATTTACGTCATTGTGAATTCATTTTTTATTACCTATGTTAGTTTCTCAATGATATTATCTCTAGATTCAATTCACTATCATTTTATTTATTAAATGGAATGTGTGTTCAGTTATTTTTCTTTCGATGAATATGTTATTGATTCTTGATAGATTCTATTTTACATAACACTATTGAATAATTTGTGATCACCCTTATTTTGATTCCTTTACTAGGAATCCATGAAAATTACTATGATTTAGAATCATGTATATACATTAGGTAATAACATTATCCTTTAAAAGAATAATGTTGTAATTATTATTTTAAAAGATATAATGGGAATCATGTATGTATCTATTTTACCCTGACTATTAAACTATTTGGACAGATGGGATGTGATTCTTTGTATCTATTCCAATGTAATAAAGAAAAATAGTGGCTCTATATTTTTTTAGTTGTATTGAAACATTATCCGTAGCTCAACCTAGAAATGGGAACATTATTTAATCAAGAAAACACCATCTTGAATATTATAATTTAAAAACTACAACTAAAATCATTATTCATTATGATATTTAGAATTTTTCATACCATATTTAGTATCATAACATTTAATTTCATCACTGAAAAAATCATTTTTTGTTTTCTAATATTCCATTTGAAAATCCTTGAATAAATAAAATAGTGATCCACCATAATATCATCTTCCTTTAGAATCCTCTTTCACAAACAACCAAAATTAATTAAATTTTTTTACTATATTTTGATGATTGAAATATATACCCAAATATATAAGATATGTTTTTCTCATATTCTATAATTTATTTAATAAAATAGTATTTAATTCTTCCTGAACAACATCAACATCGATCATTCTTTTCTCTGCATGAATATTGACTTCTCTTTAATTCATATCTCACAACACATGTAATTTTTGATGTTTTAATCCATGAAAATTAGTCCAATCATTTTCACTCATTAGATATTAATCTTTGAATTATCCTCTTTATATTTATGTTTTATTAATTCATTTATGTAGAAAATTATTCTTATGACATCATCCTTACAGAATCATAAATCTTACATGATTACCCTTACGAGCTCATGATTATGTATTTGGTCATATTTACACTTAAGGGAGAATGGTTCTTGTAGAAGTAGATCAAAGAATCTATTAATGTTTAAATTTATGGATGATATTAATGTGTAAGGATGAATAATGATTTAATACCCTCATGAAATAATAATTAAGATACAACTCAAATTTCCCTTATCAAAATCATCATTATGGGACTATATATGCATACATGTGTCATTCTTACAAGCTCATTATTTTTCAAAATTTGTTCACCTCATGAAGTATTAATTTTTTACATCTAAATTCATACAAAATGATTGTCAAAATTATATGAAAATGAAATTATAATGGATTTTTTTGACATAGTCATTTTTCATCTTTAAAATTAAAATGTTCATACTTATTTTATGAATTCTATGACTTCATTTTACATAATCCAAAAATTCCCAAACCAAATAAAACACATCAAAACACCCTGTGAAATTTATATAATCATTTGAAACTCATTAATATCATTCCCAAATTCTTGAATGTTGTTAAATTAATAGATTGATTATTTCAAATGTCATCACTTCACTTCAAACATAGCCTTTATAGAAATTTCATCAATTTTTATTTCAACATTAATTTTACTATGAATTAGTAGTCACACACGAGAATGTATTCTTCTAAATTTAAGATTAGTTTTCACCTTATTAACTATGTATTCTTCAATATTTTTCCATGAAACTTTCTTATAATTTTTCAAAATGTTGTAGACATTAGTTGGATTCTCAATACATTTATTTCACATGAGGAAAAACATAAAATATTTTAGGAATCTTATGGATACTCATCAAGTACATAGTTCTTTCAAACTCCTCCTCCATTATAAAAAAGTACCTTTGAATATCTAATAGTTGCTTCCCATATTTTTCAATCCATGGATTCTAATACAATCAGACATGTCTGTAACACTATGAAATTGGAAACTAAAAAATCCAATAAAAATAAAAAAACATATCAATTAATAAAATAGTGCCACATAAGTGGGGTGAATGCATTCCATAAAATAACATCACCAAACTAAACTTCCCTCTTAAATTTTATTGAATTTAACCTTCTCTTTTACTTGGAATATGAATATGAAAACAAATTAAATTAAAGAGTATGAACCATAAAATTTTTATAGTGGTTCATGGATAAAAGAATATCTCATAGTCCAGTACATAAAGTCCAAATCTTGGATTGGCAATTTAAATTCAAATAATTTTTTGAGGGATATCACAATTTAGTGTAAGTAGTTGACACTTAGTATAATGATTTTACTAGGCCTCTAGATCAATTTATAGGGGATCTAAAAATGAGTAAAAAAATTAATATTGTGTCTTTGTAGATGAGTAGTAGTAGCTAACAATTATAGGATAAATGAACTATACAAAAATAAATATTACTACAATGACCGTTTTCTTTTCATCTAATAGTAGATTATTCTTCTAAATAATTATAAATATTTAAGGTATATCTACAACAATTCATTTCCAAGATCTTAAACACAACATTGTTTATAGAATTGATCTTCCTTCTTCAATATCGTTATCTACATTCTAATTTTCCTTATTTCAGGCATAAAATATAATAAATATTAAATATGAAAAAAAGGATATTTGTAAAGAGTTTAAAAAATTATAGAATTTTATATGCGTGTATTTTTATGTCGCAACTCTTCCCTATCTTATCAAAAGTCATATATATAATAAAAATTATAATTCTTTCAATTTTTTTTCATTATTCCTTCGATAATGAAAAATAATTAAATTAAACTGAAATTTATTTTCTTCATGAATACTGAATATAACTATTGCAGTTTTTCTCTATTTAAAAAAACTAATCAAATCAAATTAAATAGTTGTAACAAAAAAAATTGAATATATATTCATTTGAATAACAAACTCCATTAACGCTGTATAATCCTCCATAAATATATAAATGATCGAGTCTTCCATGAATGCCTCTATAATTTAAATTGGTAAAATCAGAGTTGTTTCCAAATTATATGTTATAGATTATTATTTATTTTCCTATAATGAATGATGATATAAACGTAATATTTCATAATTCCATGTAATTTTTTTAAAATTAAATGGGATTATTTCAAGACCCATAACTGAGAAAACATGTAATTATGAGGCCTTAAGAGGCCAAAATGCATTTTTAAACTATTTTCAAATCTCGTTAAATAAATGTTCGATTGGGTTTTTCAAAATTTTAAACAAATACGCGGATCAAAAATCTATGGGTATGGTTGAACTCAGAGCGTTCAGATTCTCCAAAAAGGGCCTAACATTGTACAATGCAGGGAAACTATGGATTTTAGTTTTTTTAAATAAATAAAATAATTTAATTATTATTATTTTATATAAAATTCTCTAAAAATCCTAAACGGCTACTCAAATCAGAAATCTGAGACCACTGTTGAGCCAGTGAGGGCACTCTTCTCTTAGGAAAATCCTATCCTTGACTGATTCAAGTTGAGGGTGAATGTTTGTTTTTGTATTTTTTGGAAGAAAAAAATCATAAATTGAAAATATATTTTATTATATTTTCTTCTTCTTTAGGAAAAGACTCATCAGTGATGTTGTGGAGTGACGACTCAATACTGGATCCCATTAATGAAACTCATTAATGTAGTAGGTTTGTGATGTTTCAACAGGCATGTTTCTTCCTTCATTAATTAAATAGGGAATTCAAGGGAGATGAACTACCCGGAAATTCCTCTGATGAACGATGAAGGAAAACTCTGCAAAGATGAACGACATTGAATCAGATGATGGTGATGACACACATGGAGAGAGGATTTAGGACCCAAGATCTATGGACGACGATGAACGATCATCCATGATAAATCTCCTCTCCCATGTAAGGATTTAATTATTTTTTGTGTGAACTTATTTACCCCATTCTTTCTTTTAAACGATGAATTAAGATCAGCCCACAAAAAGGTTGATCAATGGTTCAATCCTTCATGAGGGATGGTCAAAGATTAAGGATAAATGGGATATCTATATCAGTGATTACTCCAGCTTATTTTTTATTCATTTTTATCCTACTAACAAGAATGTATTCGGGTCTCTATGAATAAAGAACCATATCATAATTTGGGTTTTCTTATGTATGACTCCTTCCCCTCTCATCTTCTTACGTTATTATCATTCTTCATGGGACAATGAATTTGGCAGTGATAGTATCCGCGGTCCAGATGGGACCACTGCAGTGTATCAGGTGGGTAGGGATGCGGCTAGGCGGGCTGTGACTTCAGCTATTGGCCACAACATAAGGCTACAACAATGTCTGGAGACTGCGGCAATGGTCACGACAGTGGAATGAAGAGGTGGTGGTGGAATAAGGCCGCAACACTGGCATGAAGACATGGCAGTGGCAGAAGGCCACAGAACCAAGTCCACAGTGGTATCAGGAGCTGCTAGCACCAAGTCCTATGGTTTGTGAGAAGAAGTGCGCTAGAGGTGCACTTTGGAAGAATGGGCTGCTGCACGAAGCAGCAGATGACAGGTGACTCATAACATCATTGTTGATTGACGCGGGCCACATGTACCACCTTCACGGAACGCAGGCCGACCACGTTTTTCTGGCGGGTGAACCCCCACCACTATCGGCCATATGGGATGGGTCAATGCAGACATCGTCCGTGTTCACCTTGTTAGAGAAGAGACAGCCGCTCAACGACCAGCTGCAGTGACCAAACCTGCCCGCCTAGTAGGCCAGACTAGATCGTCAGGTCGGACCACGCATTGGGATGGATCGATAATTCCGAACGGGTCACCAAGTGTCCTAGCGGGATGGACCCATGGCCTAGTGGGACTCTCTGATGGTCCAGGATAAAGTTGTTCATCCTAGACCTAACCAGCCCTGGTGGGTTGTCCAAACCATTTTTGGTCATATGGGACACCTGGGTCGGGCTAGTTGTCGCGGTCTGACAATGTCGAACCGGGATCGAGCTTATCTGGACATTGTTTACCAAAACGGAAATACCTTTATACATGGGAATCATATTGATGGTCCATCTAGGAAATTGGTACCCCTGTGATGAGACAGTCCCTTAGGTATACTGTATGTGAGTTTTCATGGAAATCTACATTCTGCCAATGGCTTGTGGAATAGATTCTCACAAAATCAAGCGCACTAGAGAGCATGAATCCTACGAAATGTGGTGAAATGAACGATATGACGGGAGAGTCCTCAATGGTCCAATATATTACTGGAACATAGTTTTCTATTAGCCCAGTGGACTTTAGTGGTCCATTGGTTGAGCAGACCTAAGTGGTCCAACTGACTAGTGGACATCAGTGGTCCAGTAGACGAGCGGACCTCTGTGGTACATCAGATGAGCGGACCTCAGTGGTCATGAAGAAAAGAAGACCATAGTGTTCCAGCATAATAATGGTCCTTAGTGGTCCATGAGATGAGAAAACCTCAGTGTTCTATCATCTGAGGAAACCTTAGTGGTCCTGGAGATGAGAGGTCCTCAATGGTCCAACAAATGATCGAATCTCAATGGTCCAGAAGTCGAGTGGACCTCAGTGGTCTAGCCTCCGAGCGAACCTCAGTATTCCAGTAGATGAGCATACCTCAGTGGTTTATCATTGATCAATCCCTCGGTAGTAAAAGATTATTCATCTTTACAACTAAAAACTTACTTACTGTACTTTAAATTATACATGGTGCGAGATTTCTTTGCTTTGTGGTCTTATAGTGAGATATTGTTGTGTGATCTTCATCTAGGGTTTTCCTTTGTGGTTTGGGGTTAATAATTATTATTTTAATTCTATCCTTATCAATTGTTTCACTCCTATATGTCGTGTCTCATGTAGGTGTCCAATGCTTCGACGGAGACTTTGGTGGTCCAGGAGTTGGTGGTGGTGACTGAGATGGGACGGACAGGTCGTACTCCTATGGCTAGAGACAGCTAGCCTCCACCTACCATTCAAGTAGGGGTTGAGATGAAGGACCTTGGAATATGTACATTACATTGTAGTTTTTGGCTTGTATTCTAGCCCTTTTTACATTTTAGTTTGCACTATACCTACAGTATTTGTCTCAGTGACAGTTGTTGTTTACTTAGTGTTACATTTCTGCAGTTTTTTGTTTTGTTCATGTGTTCTAGTTTAAAGGAAAATCCTTCCTTTTTTAGGATATGCCTTCTCAGTGCAAGTCTCTAGCCCCTGGTCTATGGAATTTGGTCTTGTGGTAGTCACGACACGGGCCCAGGGGGATGGATATTGAAAAAGTGGTTTCAAATGGAGGTATATTCTACCAGAAGAACTAAGAATATTTTAATTTTTTGGGTAAATAGTGTTAAGTGTTTCAAGTTCATATTTTAGGCTAGAAGGTATAATGATGGTGCGGTGGCCGACAGATCCATACCCCAAGACCATGAATTCAGTTTTCTAACCCAATACATGAAAACACAAGTTTCATGCATCTTTGTGTGTTTTCACATGATCTTCGTGAGTCAGAGTCAGCTAAACAAGTATAATAAATTGATTTTGGTTCATCTTGATCTCGTTCAGGATTCCTCCATGCATATAGTCGACCTGGATTCTAGTGTGTGACCATGAGGATGGTCCATACAATGTTGTGGTATTAGAACAAGGATAATTACATGATATGGAACCTTCAGGCAATGTCCCAATGATACCACCACCCATTGGTTAGCAGTTACTACAGGCGATATCAGTAGAGGGAACATGTAGTCTCAGTGCCTTACATGAGTTTCCGTGATAGTGACCTCATAGGTTTATGGGTGTGATAGATCCTCAGGTTTCTGAGGATTGGTTGGATGCTGTGACGTGAGTCTTCCGATTAGTGAGGATGTCACTTAACCAGATGGAGTTTCTAGCAGCGAGCCTTCTGTAGGTATCGGTGGGGAGATGGTGGAGATTGAACAACCAGACTAACGAGGATGTGACACTAAAATGGTCTGACTTCGAGTTATTTTTTTTATGAGTTATTCCCTAATACATTACGCTCTATGCACATACAAGAGCTACTTCACTTACAGTAGGATAGCATGATAGTGGATGAGTACTCTGTAAGTTTCACAGAAATATCCTGTTACTGTACAATGATGGTGAATGACCCTTTTTTTAGGACCTGGACCATTGAGAATGGACTTCGATGGGGTATCAGGGCATCAATGATTTCCCTCAGCATCCTTATGCAGGCCGAGGTGCTCGAGTGAGCTCTACTAGTTGATAGATTCCTCACTGAGCAGGCACAAATGGTGGGAGCGACCACTAGGTGAAGGGTGATCATTTCATCCATGGTGAGTAGCCAACAAATGATGTGGAGGCCCATATGGGTGAGTCCATTTTATGTCTAACCCCAGGACTTAGGGTCTGCGATACGAGGCTCCCATGGCCGATGGATTTATCAGGGAGTACATTATTATATTCATGTGGTGGGTAGGGGCACATGGCTCAGGATATTTCAACTCACTGCATAGAGGGCCATAAGATGGTCGAGGGACCCTTGAGGTAGTAGTAGAGATTGAAACTGGGAAATTCTCTATGTTTTCGACATGTAATAGGAGAGGGAAAAGTAGAAGGAGGTGGGCATAGGTACGGGGTACTACCACCACCGCCCCCAGGTGGATCACCACAGGCTCCAAGAGTAGGTGGATAGGGGCGGACCCAGCTTCAATAAATTGAGGCCTATGGTCCAAACATCCCATAGATTATACGAGTTAAAATTTGGGTCTTCAAAACATTAGTTGTAGTTCTTATAGACATAGGTGTGGGTAACTCTTTCTTTTCCAAAAACCTTGTTCAGATCTCAAAGATTCTGATTGAGCCATTCTCTTGATCCTAATGTTTAGAGACTTTTATGGGAAAGGGATTCGATGATCACACACTAGTTTCAATAATGTGAGCTTAATATTGGAGGTGATAACATCATTTGGGATCTCCTAGTAGTGATGTTGAGGCTTTACGATTTCATTCTGGGTATGGAATTGCTATCAGTTTTCCATGCCCATATTGACTATTATAGGTGCATAGTGAGGTGTTTCTGCTGAGATGGGACAATGTTTTCAGAGAGTTGAGGGTACAGTTGGAGGACTTGTAGAGGAAGGGGATTTTAAGGCCTAGAGTTTCACTATGGGAACCCCAAGTTTTGTTTACCAAAAAGGAAGATGAAAGCATGAGGTTATGTGTCGACATCTGAAGCCTGAACCAGGTGACTGCAAAGAACATGTATCCTCCACTAAGGAATGATTAACTCTTCGATCAGATTAAGGGAGCAAGATGGTTGTGGAAAATAGAACACATATCAAGATATCACCAACTTAGAGTATGAGATGATTACATCTTGAAGACAAATTTTAGATGTCACTATAGCCACTACAAGTACTTAGTGATGCTGTTTTTCTTGACGAATTTTCCATTACTGTTCATGGGACTCATGAACATGATCTTATTATCTTAAATATACTAGATTGTAGTGGTCTTAATTAATGAAATCATTGTATATTTTGAGTCCGGGGAGGAGCACGCAATACTCTTGAGGATGGTTCTGGACAC
Source organism: Viscum album (assembly GCA_963277665.1). Lineage (NCBI taxonomy): Eukaryota > Viridiplantae > Streptophyta > Magnoliopsida > Santalales > Viscaceae > Viscum > Viscum album. Next base: position 1,740,589,801 of record OY728160.1, read on the forward strand.
ACTTTGAGAGCGCCAGATTTATAGAAAGCTCCCTAAGATTGTGTTCTGGATAAAAAAGGTCAACATACTAGGACATGTCATCTCAATGGATGGAGTTGTGGTGGATCCAAAAATGATCAAGGTGGTGCTTTCTTGGGAACCACACAATATCATTACTGAGGTGCGTATTTTCCTTCAGTTGGATGCATACTATCGAAGGTTTGTAACCAACTTATCCATAGTGATATCTCCAATGATATCATTAAAGAAGAAGTTAAAACCCTTCATGAGGACAAATGGATGTCATTAAAACTTTTAGAAGCTATGGTAGATCATGAAGAGAATTCATATCATGAGTCATCCATAAGAGGGAACTGACTAAATTGTCTGCTGTAACACATCAGGAACCAGTCTTGGTTGTGTCCGGATGTAAGAGAATGTTGTGATTTCTTATGGCTCACTATATTAGAGACATCTTGAGTAGAACTATGAAACTCATGACATTGAGATGGTAGTTGTATTCTTCACACTGATGTTGTGGTGACACTAACTTATGGGAAAATGAATCATCATCTACTCTTACCAAAACAGTCTCAATTGTATCTTTTCTCAGAAGGATCGGAATCTGAGACAGCTATGTTGGCCAACGTTCCTCCAAGACAATGACATTAAGATATTCTATACTCCTGGGTAGGGGAACATGGTGGAAGATGATATTATCAGGATATTTAGTTCATATCCTTAGAATGAGGCCTTAGTGAATTTTTCCTCACCTTATATATCATTTGTTGATAGGGATGAGGCAGATTATCTTTAGTTGATGGTATTTTCCCCTCCACTCTAATAGCATATTAGGGAGGCCCAACTCTGAGATGCCTAATGCAAGACCAATTCTTCCTAGAATTCCACAGGTCTTTCCACTAATGGACATTCAAATTGTGGGGATCACACCATCCTTTTTAGAGGATGCACCATTGTACTAGTGGAATTACGGGAGGAAGGGTTGTGGGAGTCTCAAACATCCCCTTTGGTAGTACTTCCTGGTGTGGAAAAGATGTACTTGGACCTCTGACATCATTACTGGTGCTCGGGGATGGAGATGGATGTGGAAGAGTGTGTCTCGGGATACCTCACATGTTAGTAAGTGAAGTCTGAGAACTAGGTTCTAGCAGTTTTGACACAACCCCTCACGTTACCAAATTGGAAGTGGGATCAGATATCAATTGACATCGTGATAGACTTACCACATATGTCTAGGGGACCCGATACCATCTTGGTAATTGTAGACAGACTCACCTAGTCATCCAACTTCCTACCCACTCAAGAATAGGGTTTAGTAGAGAGCTTGGGATGCCTCTATATGAAGGATATAGTTAAACTCCATGGAGTCCATCAATAATTGTCTCATATCATAATACATGATTTACATCCACGTTTTGGAAGGGATTCCAAGAGTCGTTTGGGACTCTGCTGAATTTGAGCACACCCTTTCACCCATAGATGGATCATCATATGGAGTGGACCATATAGAAATTGGAGTATATGATTCATTATTTTTTGTTCATTTTGGTCACATTTGGGAGGAACACCTTCAATTGGTGGAGTTTTCATAAAACAAAATCTTCTACACCGTCATCGGTATGGAACTATTCGAGGCACTATACAGATGACAATGTAGGTCACCATTATACTAGACAGAGCTAGGGGAGTTAGTACTCATGGTTCCAGAGATTGTACAGGCTACCACTAAGAAGGTTCTGGTCATACAAGAGTAGATAAAGATGGAAAAGAGCCAAAAAAATGTCCTATGGTGATAGGTGATAGAGACCATTCGAGTTCAAAGTGGGGTACCACGTATTCCAATGGGTCTCTCCTCAACAAGGGATACATATATTTGGATAAGGAGATAAGTTATCTATGATGTTAATCAGACCTTTCCTAATACTGTGTAGAGTGGGAGAGGTGGCACAACACATCGTTCTATCTCCATAGTTAGAGGGGGTGTAAGACATATTCCATGTGTCCTATATAAGGAGATACATGCATTATCCTTTTGACGTCATTGACCTTAGTGAGATGGATATTGACGACGAGGAGACATCCGTGGAGTACCCAGTGGAAATAGGAGATCAATAAGAGAGTATCCATTATGTATGATTGATTCCTCTAGTGTTTTTTCATTGGTAGCATGGGAATCACCAATTGAACTCATGGGAGTGGGAGGCTCATATTCATTATCATTACCCCAACATTTTTTATTAGCCCTTATTTTGGATTGTGATGATGTAAATCTGTATAGGGGGAGTAATGTAATACCCCATAATTCCTTGTGAATTTTTGTTAATATTAAATGGGATTATTTTGAGACCAGGAATTGAGATGGAATGTAATTCCAAAAACTAAAGTTGCTGGATTGAATTTTTTATCTATTTTTTATGTTATTTAAATAAACAAGCGAGTACATTTTAATAAATTTTAAATAGGTTCTTGATCAAAAATATGAGGGCACTGTTGAAATCAAAGCATTGGGATTCACCTAGAAAATGTCTAACATAGGATGGCACGGGCCAAATGTGGAAAGTAGTTTTTGGAAATAAATAAAATAATCAAATAACAATTATTTTTTTTAAATCCTTCTAAATTAGAAATGGTAAATCAGATCAGAAATATGAGAGTATCGTTGAGATCCTGAGGGCATGCTTCCCTTAGGCAGGTCCAAACCACAACCAACACAAGTCGAGGATTAATGATTGTTTTTGATGTTTTTTGAAAAAATAAGATAACATGAAATTTATTTTATTATATTTTCATCTGTTGTACGTAGAAACTTGTCAGTGCTCTGGTATAGCGATGAGGCATTACTGAATCCCATTAGTGAACCTCAATAATGGATAAAGGTGGAGATGTTGTAATGTGAGAACATCTTCCTTCTTTAATTCAATTTGGAATTCAGGGTTGAAGTACATCCCTATAATTCTTCTAATGAATGATGAAGCAATCCTCTCTATCGACGAACAACAGTTAATCGTACGATGGTAATGACCCATTTGGAGGTCATATTCAGGACCGGAGAGTGACAGATGACGATGAAAGATCATCCTTGAGAAATAATCTCCCCTAGGTAGGGGTTTTATGCTCTTCTGTGTAAATTTATTTTCCCCATTTTTCCTTTCAATGTTGAACGTGGACCAAACCACGAAAAGGTTAATCCATTGTTCGATCATTCATGTGGTATGGTTAAAGTTGATGGATAAAGGGGATATTTATATTTGTGATTGTTCCTCCTTAATTTTCATTTTTTTTGATCTTATTAACAAGAATATATATGAGTCTATATGAAAAATGGATAGGATCATTATTTGGGTGTTCTTATGTGTGACTCCTTACCCTCTACTCTTCTTGTGTTCCTCGCATTCATTGTGGCTTGTTAAATTTGGTAGTGATGGTATCTGCGGTCCATATGGGACCACAGTGGTGCATCATCCAGGAAGGGTCACGAAAAGTTGGGTCACGTAATTGGAAAGAAGTTGCCGCGAAAGTCCGCAGTAGTGGTAGGAGAATGTGTCACAAGTCCATGGTGGTGGAAGGAAGCCACAGTGGTTTCCGGAAGCTGAGGTGGTGACACAAGGCCGTGAAAAAAAGGCTACAGTGGCAGTAGGAGCCAATAACACCAAGGACACTGGTAGGATGGAGGCTATGTGTTGTTGGAGATGAGATGCTACATGAATTCACGACATATGGGTGACCAATTATAGTGAAGAAGATAGTAATAGCCACATGGACAGGCCACATGGTGCACGAGCCGACCGCGTTCATCTGACGAGCGAACCACCATGGTAGTTGTCCAAGGGGAGTGGGTCAACGTGGTCATTGACCACGTCCAGATGACTAGAGTGATCATCCCATCCCACCTAGTGGGTTGAGTAGGAGTGGAATTCTAGACCTAACATCGGGTCTGGCCAATTGTTTGGAACGAGCTGACAAGCAGCCTGGCAGGCTCAAACCATGACCAAATGGGTCGAGTCCAGAAAGCCCCAATGGGCCCGGAAAATGGGGTTAGCTGGACCCAGTTGTCCTCGACCCAACTGGGTTGGGTCGGGTTGGCCGAACCAGGTCTGGTCACGTGGGACCCCTGGGCTGGGTTGTTCGGGTCGGTCAAACCATGTCGCACAGGCCCAGACACAACTAGTCCCTATTTTCTAGAATTCCAATTACATTTAGACCGAGCATCTGATTGACATGCCAATTATAGTGTTGGGACACTTATGACTTGACGGTACCCTTGGTATATTATATGTGAGTTTTCGTGGTAATTGAGATATGACAAATGTCTTGAGGAGTAGATTATCCCATAATCAAGCACATTTGAGAGGAGGAATCCAATGACTGTATATGACACGAATAATATGAAGATCGGGACCTCGTCAGTCTAGTAGCCGACCTGACCTTAGTCGTACAGTGATCCAACGGAACTCAGTGGTCTATTAGATGAGTGGAACTCATTTATATAGTATACGAGAGGACTTCAGTGGTCTAGATGACAATTGGACCTCAGTGGTCCTGTAGACAAGCAGCCCTTAGTGGTCTTGTAGAAGAGTAGACCATAGAGGTCTAGTAGATGAAGGGACCTCAGTGGTCCAACAGAAGAGTGGACTTGAATGGTATAGTATATTAGTAAATATTTGTGGTCCTCCATATGAGTTTGCCTCATTGGTCCAACATATGAGAAGAACTCAGTGGTCCAGAAACCGAGAAAACCTCAGTTGTCCAACAACTGAGCAGGCCTTAGTGGTCTAGTAGTCGAGAAGACCTCATTGGATAATCAGGTATTATTCTATCAGTAGTACAAGATGATTCATCTTTAAAACTGAAAATATTATTTACTATAATTTGAGTTATACTTTGTGTGAGTTTTCATTGCTTTGTGGTCTTCCTGTGTGATCTTTCTTTGGGGGTTTTCCTTTGAGTTTTGGTGTCCCTACTGAGCATTGTGTCACTCACCCCTGCACGGGCTTCTCCCACAAAATTCATGTCTCATGTAAGTGATCAACGATTCGATAGTGACCTTGGTGGTTGGAGACTAGGTGGGCCCTAGTGAGACGGGATAGATGAGACGTACTTTTATGGCTACAGACAGCCACCCTCCATATAACCTACAGGTAGGGTTTGAGTAGATAGACCTTGGAAGTTGTTCTTTCATTTATGGTTTTGGGCTTGTACCCTATCCCTTTTTACCTTTAGTTTTACTATACCTTTAGAAGATTTCTTAGTGACATGTTTGGTTTACTTACTTTTTATCTTTCCATAGTTTGTTTTGTGTACATTTGTATAGGTTTCAAGGCAATGCCTTCCATTTTTCTGATATGGAATCTCGGTGCTAGTCACCAGCCCCTTGCCTATGGAATTTGGGCATGAGGTAGTCACATCATGGGCGTTGTGGGATGGGACTGGACAAAAAAATTCATGAGGAATATTTATATATCTTATAAATCATTGACTTCTAAATCATTAATTTTAACAATATATAACATTCAAATATTTTTGATTTTGAAATAATTATATTTTAATAAATTAGAGTAATAAAAATTACTTTTTAACATAACTTCTCACACATAATTATTCATAGTATTTATAAATTTCATTTCTACATTATTCATATTATGATAAAAAAGATGTTAGATGATGTTCTTCAATCAATAGTGCATCAAGATGTGGTTCCATTAAGCATAGTGTTTCCTCCCTTCGGTGGTATGGATAACTCCAAAAAAAATTAGTGAAATAAACTAACATCTCATGATGGATAGAAAGACTTAATCAAGGTATTAATAGCCAACATACTTTAAATGTTAAATCCAAAATGTTTTTCTAAATACCTGTGTTATTTATAGAAATTACCATTTTTCTGAAATTAAATTAACCTTTATCAATATGGTAAATCATAAATATATCTATGTCCCTTAACACATTTCAAAATTATATATATTTTAAAATATCATATTTTTAATACATAAAAGTTAATTCCTTATCTTCAAAAACATATAACTTCTAAACGCACGATGGTAATATTAAATAATGTTTCACTCAATTTTAAAAATTATCATAGTTCTTACAACATTCATATAATAGGTATGAGTGATTTTGTTTTCTAATTTCAATATTAAGTTATCATGGTATAAACATGGGTTTTTTACTATATGAAATATTGAACCAAGACATATTTAGTGTGATTTGTATAGTTGATGAATATATTGAAATTTTCATCACATTCACCTTCCACTAAATAAATATGTGTTTTTAAAATATTAGAATTTTAAAACATATAATCTTCAATTATTTTCAAAACATATAATTTCATTAATATTTTTATCATACAGAAGACAAAAAAGTTCCTCCCATCATTGTAAAATATCAAATACTTTTCCAAAACTAACATCTACATGATTAACATTTGAAAATCCCAAATATCTATCCCTAACATATATGAATGATGTACTTCCTCCCATGCACTTAACATAGGAAAATTGTTCAAAAATTAATATTAGAATCACAAAATATTAAATTTATAATAATAATAAATAATAAATAATAATAATAATAATTAATGTGAATATATAATAATAATTAATAAAAATAAAACAAAATACTTATCAATACATATAAATAAAATTGAATAAAATAAAGAATGAGAGAATAAATAAAAAATATAAACCAAATTGAAAACTATTAGTAAATAATAAAAACATATATAAACTAGAAATTATCCATTCAACAGAAACATAAATATTTGTTACAATGGTATGAAATTTCATTGCTTTATCAGCACCAAAATTTGGTCATGTTTTAGGGTGTTAGAGAGGAATAAAGAAAATGGTGTGGTTGATTGGTTATTTTTCATAGTGGTCTATAGTTAATAGGGGAAGACTAAAGGGCCATTTCAGGGTTTCAATGGACACATAATGGTATTGGTAAATGTTTTTTTAATGAAGGAAATTATTAGAATTAATTTATTAAGGGGACCTATTTTGAAAATCATTTTTTTAGTTCTATGTCAACAGAGCTTGAACCCACTATAGAATAGTATCTCATGTCATTATGTTGTTATCCCATGTGTTTATTGTAAATTCTTTTGTCACTATTCATTAATTTTATTCATTTTATCAATATCAATCCATGGGAATCCAAAAGTATTAGTCTTCGTGATCATTGGTGACTTTTGTGGATCCTTGTTCCCCTAGATTCATGCGGTTGAGATTTATTGTCTAAGGTTCTATTTTCATCTTTTTCGGTTATTATTAATTGTTTATTTTTTCTCAGTGTGGTTATGGAATTGATGGAGTTTTGTTTTAATAGAGTTAGGTTTATGGTTTAATTGATCATTAATATGTATTAGGTTTTATGGGAGATAATTATATGATTTTTTTTCATTTGAACTTTGGTTTTTATATCTTCTTATTGTTCTGATTGTTGGATCGTTGTTTGAGACAGTTGATTTAGATTTAAATTATTTTATTTATATGTTAATTCAAATTGACCAAGATTTAGTTTTTATTTGATTAATAATTTTAGATAGGTATATTGAATATATTAAATTGTATTAAATAAAATATAATAGGAAATAGTAATAAAACATGTTTTAATTGATATATTTTTTATTACTATATTTTTGTTTTACTGGTTGTTATATTAATATGGTTATGTTATCTAAAATAATATTATTGGTTGTGAGAAACATAATTTATCTTAGTTATATGAATTTAATGATTATAATGGTGCAAATAGTTGGGATATATGGAATTTTTTAATTTATATTACTACAATGAGCATGAATTTATAATTTTGTAACAAATAAGGATTAAAGGGTGTTTTTTTTCTTATTTAATGCAATTATATTGTTTTTTCTTAGTAATAGTGGAATCGAGGTTGATGAGCTTTTTGTTGTTATAGTTTTAAGTGGTTGATATGATATGGTTTTAGGTTCATGGAATTATTTAATTATGCATGAATTATTTTTGGTAACTAATTAAGGTGAAGTGGGAATGGGTTCATGTTGAAAAATGAAGTTATGGATATGATATATTAAAGTGGTGGAAAATTATATGGAAACTAACGTATAAAATGTATGGAAGTGAATGTTTTTATGTAATATTATAATTTTAGAATATATATCCATTATGGATGAATGTGATTAATAAATGATAAATTAGTATTCAAATGGGATATTAAATAATAGGAGTATATATTGTTGTTTTTTCAATAGTTTGGTAGTTGTGTTGGTTGGTTTTGTGTTTAGAGGTGGAAATAATTAATGATGTGTGGTGATAATAGTGTAGGGATGGATTATGGTTATACATATATAGGATATTGAGTTAACTTTCTGATGATCTTCTATATTACTCTATACACCACCCAAGTTGGGAAACATGATTGATTCTCATATAAGGTTTTGGCTTCTAGGTATACCCCCAATATCTTTGATGTGTGTGATATGGAAGGATAATTATTCCCCCCTCTCTATCACTCATTCAGTAATTGTGTGTTTATATGGTAATAACATATGGTAGTGATATGGTTATGTAATTTAATGGTGTTGTGGTTATATAATTGTAATATGGTTTGGGTTGTTGTATGTGGTAAGGGTTATGTACTTGTGGTATGTGGTTTCACTTTTATGGTTGTGGCTATAATGTGGTATGGAGTTATAGTATGTGGATACAGAAGGTATGGGAGTACCATTACATTTTTAATTAGGATATAAGGAATGATATATAAGTTGGGAAGTGGATACATGGAACCATTCTTGATATAATTTTTTATTACTATAATATTTTAATTTTATGTGGATTGGATAAGTGATCCTTGAAATGTTTGAGTTATTAGTTTACCTTAGATAGGTAAAAAGTAAATTTCATTTCTTATTCATTTATGTTTAAATATAATTATTTCACATTTTAATAAGAATTCTTGGGGAGGAACCTACTTATTATACTATTAAAAACACCTCTATCTTTTATATCTTATTTTTTTATATTTTCATGATGGATTTTTTATCAGGATGGACATTAAAAGCACGGTGTGTAGTGATCTTTTATATATATATTGTTTTCATTGGAGTTCCTCTATTTTGTACTTTCTTTCTATTTATGCGTGATATCACATGCATATTATTGGGATTTTGGGTTCTTTATTTATTTAAGTTGAAGTTAATATGTGGTTTATTTTTATTGTTTCTAGAATTATAGAGTTTAATTCCTCTCACTTGTGTGTTTTATATCCTGGATGTGAGTTTCTGACTCGATACCTATTACATATTGGCTTTTGGGGTTACTCATGTCCTCACTATCGGGCTAATGGGGTTCTAGTTGGGATGGGTTATGACATATATGACATTTGAAAAATAAATTAATATTGTTATTTGGATATTGGGTAACTAAATTTGTGGTGTTAGGTATTGATTGGGGGATTCCTTGATTTAATTAAAATAGAAGATGATATTATCTCCCATCTTCAACCTTATACACCCCATAATGATGGTCCCGAACTCATGGCTTGTTAGAGGTTTGATTTGGGGTTCACTGACAAATTCATTACCATCACATGGAATGTTTTAATAGAGTTAAATTATGGAAGGTGATACATTAATAAGGCAAATTATAACTGCTAATAAAACAATAAAAAATCAAAAAATGATATATAATAATTAATATGACCTCAATGATTTAATTCATAACCAAATAAAATACTTGAATATCACAAATGTATCTTGATCCATCCTTTTTACCCTTAATCTATCTATGACATCATAACAATTTCCTAAACAAAAACTAATATCTATCAAAAAAATTATTAAAGAATCTATCCATAAGATTCATAAATAAAGTATATGCCTAATATAACCCAAAGGGAATTCCTAAAAACTCAAAATTCTTGTATCACATCTGATATTTTTCCCTTAAAATTTCACCATCTGTCATATTCTAATGATGGTACCCAGACCTAATAGCAATCATTAAAAACAATGAAATCCACAGATATGATAAAAAAAATCAATATGAGGAAAAGTATACTTGTTTTAAGTAGTGTTGTCATTAAAGGCTCTATAATCAATGAAAAGACTCATAGAAGAATCATTCTTTTTCATGAAAATATAGGATCACCCCATGGAGAAGTTAAAGGTTCACTAAAACATTTATCAAGAATTTTTTCCAACTAGTTTTTCAATTCCATATGTTCTAAATGAACCATTTAACATTAAGATTTAGAAATAGGCATAAAACTAGACACTAAATCAATAGTAAATTAATGTTCTTGATCTATAACAGCACCTAAAAAATAATTAGGGAAAACATTCATAAATTCATTTACAAATATGATGTCACTAATAAGAACTCTTTAATTATTTTCAATAAGATGGGATATATAAATTTCTCTACCATAATTAATAATTTTTCATGTTTCTTGGAATGTAATAAAAGGTATGTAATCATTTAATAAAATATTTTTTCCTTTACAATCTATTTTAGCATGATAAACTGAAAGCTAATCCACACCCAAAAATATCAAACTCCATTTTTTGTAGTTCAATATGATTTGTACGAAACACCATCCCACTAATGATAATAGGAAGATTCTTATATATCATGGTCACTATAATACTCCCACCCATAGTTTTTCCAAATGATCTCTCTTACGTTCATGAGGTGATGTTCCCAATTTTCGAGAAAAATTTTCAGAAATGAAAGAATGTGATTGTCCAAATTTAAATAGTGTATTGTCATAATTTGAACAAAATAGTAACATATAAGTCAAAACATCATTTTACAGATCAATATCAACCACTTTAGTATAAAATTAATTTTGTGCACACTTTTTCTTTTTATATTGATAGTGTCCACCCTATGTAATCAACTTTGGGCACACATTGGCATAATGTCCAAACTCAATGAATCTATAACATCATATCACTAGTTTTTCATTGATTTTCTAATCATCTTCCATTTAGTTACAATCTATATGAGTAATAATACCACATCATAATCACTTCCTAGACATTTAAGTACATTGTCCATGATTATTTTTACAACACATATCATAAGATTTAAAATTGGCTTTCTAACCTCTAAACATATTTGATGAATGATTTCACTTTGACTTTCAATTGGACCTCTTCATTATATTATTTTCATGGGACACAGGATCATCATAAATCAACATTTCTCCCTTAGCATCACATTTTAAATTTTTTTCATATCTCTTGAACTCGTGATAATCCAATGCCCTTCAATAACATTTCTTTAATCCTGAGTAAAATCAATTTATATTACTATAAATATCTTAAATTTTTTTTTTCCATACCTCACCAGAAAAGTGAAATTTCTTCATATGAGGCCACTGAATCTTCCCCCTTAAGTCTCAATTCCAATAATTAATTTTCTATCATAATTATAATATGATTAGGAAAATATTTCCCAAAGAAAATATTTTTCAATTCATCCATTTCAAAAGAATAAATATATTTACTTTTCATGATATTCTTAACCATTGACCACTACTTGTAAACTTCACATTCACATTGATAAATTTAAAGAGTTATAGTTAGGTGATTCGAACAACCCATGACATAGAATATCTTTTGGGTGGCTTTAATCCATCATTCACATAGCATGATGTTAGATGATCTTCTAAAATATGGGGGATATTTACACACAAAATTATCCACTATAATAATTTTCCAATGTAGTATATATGGTTTATATAATTCATGGAAACCATCACCATTTAAATCATGTTTCAATAGATCTATAATTGCAACAAACTACTAAGTTTCAATTCCAACAATCATAGGATGCAGATTACGAAAGATATTTTCCTCTTGGTTTATTCCCACTACAACTTACTTATTTATTCAATGGAAAACCATTATAAAAAACATAATTTAGATAATTCAACATGTTAAATTTCAAACTCTCTATCAATTCACATTAACTATGAAGTTAAATATTTGGTGGGATTTCTACGAATATAAATATAGAATGTAATGTTATCTAAACCCTTCCTTTGATAAAAACTATAAGGGATTTTCCTTAAATATTTCATAATATATTTTTTTCTATATGTTTCATACATTCAAATTGATAATCTTGTTAGGTTTATATTTTTTATAGAAATAGGCTATAACTCATATATTATAAAACAATAAAATATAAAGTGGAAACTTCCAATCAGTATCTATTTTATTCATAATCTAAAACTATAAAAATTTATCATGATATCTTTTAAGAAAAATCTTCATGTCTTTCAATATGACATCTCCAATCCCATAATCATCCTTACGTAATGTGAAAAACATTAAAAATGTGGGATGATCATAAAAAGATTAGTATAAGATGTAAAGGAATGGAAATTTTAGTCCATTGACAAATATTAAATCCCATGAAAAATTTATCATAATTTAATACTTTTCACCCTTAAGAAGTAGAAAGTAAATTTTATTAAAAATAATCTCATTGCATTCCATTTTTTTATCCATGATATTAACATTAAACCCATATTAAGCATAGAAAAAAATAAATGTATCTTGGTACATTATTATACTATTCACTCTTATAAATGGAATAACCATGTAGTCGAATTGAATATATGTCACTCTTAAAAATGGAATAGTCATATGACTGATATCAATACCCAATGAATTGGAGTGAAATCATGGGCCCACCCATCATTAGTTTATCACAGAACCACCTATCATTAATTTAACAAATAACCACCCATCAGATTTCCTTGTACTATAACATAGTTATAAAACATAAATGATTTAAATTTTTATCTTTTATGTAATAAAATTAAATTTTTAATCACATGAAAACATTTCAATATTTGTAAATATTTAATCCATTTTCAAAACATATTTTCAATTAAAAAACACAAAAAAGTGAAAGTGGGGTTTGATTTTTTATTTAGTAATATGAGTTCTTGTAGAGCAATCCAAATATCCAAATAGACATAAAATATCCATTATAATTCATTTATATCCATATAATAAATATGTAAAATTATGAGAAGAATATTTACATTGATAAACGATTTCTTTATTAAATCTTTAGAATTTAATGTGTCTCATACATCTTTGATCATTAAAATCATAATCCCCGTGAAAAAATAAAATATAAACAAAACATTAAATAACATGAGAATATTTAAATTAATCATAGGATATGTCAAAATTGTCTATATATACACCTCATAAAATAAGGTGTGTGTATAACAACAAAATATGCCTCATTGAAAGGAGATTGAGATGAAATCGCTTACCTTGTGTCTGACTTATCACATGTGTCCTTATCATAATGAATAATAATCATATATTAATTATTTAATTACATTAGATTATTTTTCATGTTTATAATTACTTTTATTTCACTTATTACATTTTTTTATACAACTACATAGATAATTAAGTTTATGTCACGTGTTTTGACTATATTAGGTTTTTGTGTCAAAAATGATTGTGGTGGGTCTAATGTGGTTAAAGCTGTAATTATATAAACATATCAATAATAATAATCATGGAATAATTATTATATTTCTATGTCAATTATTCATTTAAAACCCATCATGAGTGATGGTTATGAAAAAGTAACAAACATTACAATCCTTTAGATGGTAGGTCGAACGTATGCATGAGTAACGTACTCATTTTTCAATGATCATTATAGAATAAAGGAACATAAAATTATTCTTTAAAAAGTGTCCATCATATCATAAATACCATATTATATAATCATATATAATTATATATTTAATTATTTTGATGTAAAATGAATCTAATCACGTCGAGGATGTGGTAGTCCACATGTACACAAATGACTTTATCACTTCTATTTAGTGTTTGAAAAGGGTAATAATGAAAATGATATATTATTTATCCATAAATTGACTTGTTTAATGAATATAACATATATGTTATGTTTGTAAAATTTTCTTTATAAAATTCATCCTCAATACATCCAATTTAATTTCTGAACATATCACAACGCTTTGAGGAGGTGGTAATCCACACGTCCAGAAACGATGTTATCATACTCCCACAAAATGGAAAACATAAAGGTATGTTTATATTAAACATTAATAATTTGGAAGATAGAATAAATATAATTTATAAATATTTATATATTAAATAAAATATCAATCATCATTCCCAATAATAAGAGGTATTAAAGGAAAAAATTAATGACATCGTTTCTCGATGTGGTTGTCCATCGTACACATGAACGGTAATTTTGTAACCCATTTGATAGAAGTGTATGTAGGAGTAGGTTTAACCCTTAAAATTAAAACATATAATTATATTTATTATATTGGTGTTATTATATGATCATGAAATAATAATAATTTAATGGTTGTTGAAAGGAATAAAATATAAATTCATGTAAGATAATGTTACCTCTTTTTTTGTAACTCCTATTGGTTTCCCCTAAAGTGCTTACTTGGTTGTATTTATAACCAATGCAAGGCCACTAGGGTGAGAGAATGGGCTTTGTGAGATTATTTGGGTAGGTTTTTGATGAGCCAAAGTGGTTTATATTTGTGGTGAAATGGGGGAGGTTTAATTCATTTTTATAGTGAAGGACGACTGAAATTTTTATAAATATAAAAAATAAAAGAATATTGGGAGGCTTAAATTACATAATGTGAGTCAAATAATGACCTATATAGGAGAAAATTTGGGATTTGTATTAATATTTTCAATAAACTGAGGTTTGCAAAAGTTTCTAGGACATTTGGACTCTTAAGATTAATCTGTGACCACTAAGTAAACACATTCTTACCTTAATCACTCTAATTAGTATTAATATATTTAACAGATATTATTTTAAAAAACTAGTATGACCATACTAGAAAATATAAACTATTATTATTCCAAATATATAATCCATTATAACAAATTAAAACCACTTAATTTTCAGAAATTAATTTAAAATTAATCTCGTATACATGACGACAAAACGAGTTTTTAATGGGAAAATGTTTAAATGCATACTGAGGTATTATATCAAAATCACTATGAAAATGATTCCAAAGACCTAAATTATATAAGTGTTTTTATAATTTATCTAATTACTCCTTAAAAAATAAATAATATAATTTTACTACGTAAAAAAATAATACAAAAACCCAGATTTCAATTAAAATTCACCATTATTTATTTTTCACCAAAATAAGAAACTTCCTATATATAAAAAATTTTCACCCAAAGAAAATTCTTATATTTCGATTTAAAAAAATAATTTTTATTATGTCATAAAAAAATTATAAAATTGTGAAACATTAGTTTTTAAATAGTTGCGCCATTAAATGATGATAATGTTTTTTTATAAAAAGATAGATTTTAAGCGTAAAACATGATTTATTATTATCTTATGCCTATAAAATCTATTGGATAAATGAAAACATTTTTTATAAACATGTTTAAATGTAATATATTTAGTCTTTTTAATTCTTGATTATACAATGGCTAGATGATAACTACCATATTAAGAAAATATTAATAGTATATTATTTCTTTGTATAACTCATTCTTTCGTGCAATTCAAGATTTAAAAGAAAATCATTATTTTTTGTCATGTATCCTACTAGACATGGAATGCCTTTTATTGATAAATTTACAATTAATTAATAAATTTGAATAAATATAAAAAATTATTCTACCATTACCTAGATAGTTACAGTGTGAGTGGATGGTTCCTTTTAAGTTGTTTGGGACCATGTATTGTAAATTATTCAAGTAGACAAGCATTGAATGTCTTTTATATTATTTTATGAATGCGGAGAAATATATTGAGGTTATGAGCTTTAATTTCTATGAGTTCTTAGTGAATAATTATCTCAATCACTTTGGGTAGATAGTGATTTTCTTTTCTAATCTGGTTGTTAATGAATCTATGAAACCTCATTTTATTAGCAAAGTCCTTTGCTCACACAATGAATTTTATATACACATATCTATTGAGACATATTCTGAAGAGGTGGTAAAAAGTACTAGAATGTTGGGAGCTAAACATTCTGTGCAATTGGTGATGGGTGACACCTCAGTACCACCATGTGTGGCTGAAGGTAGCTCATTGGCTGTGGAGATATAGATGGATGATCATAGATTGCAAATTAATGTTAATAATGGTCAGTCATATTAGGATATTGGTTTTTTTCATATAAAGAATAAATCACCCATGTTCATTTATTGTAGAGCTTTAGGGAACTATAAGCCATCATGTCAGAAATCCTTGAGTACCTATCCATATGGAGGCCACTTGGATCACTTTTAGAGGTTTTTCATGTTGGTTTTTTAGAGAGAAAAAATTTAGGTGAAGGTTATCTTGAAATATTTATCTACTTTTGGTTACTTATTTTTATGATTTACATTTATTTGGAATATATTTGATTAATTTTTCTAAAGTACTTTTATTTGATATTTTTGTTTGGTATATCTTGAACATTTATATGGTAAGGTTGGTTGTTAAATGGGTGTGTGACATTTCATTCATATGATAGTGAAAAAGCTACAATTTATTTTTCCAAGTGCACGAAAGTGGTTGACCAAGGTCATATCACTTGAAGAGCATCCATAGTGAAAAAATTAACTATTTATAAATTCTATTATTATATTTTTAGAGTTTTCAAATATTTTATTAATGAATGGAAAATCTAAATTATGGGTTGTAATTTGAATGTTAAACTAGAAAGTAAATATGTAATGCATTATAGACAAAATGAATGAAATTATAGATTATTAAATGATTATTGGGAACATTGTGAAACAAATAATTATTTGAATATAAGATACTCCTTGGTAGAATTTTTTTTATGCCTAGTATAGGATTTTTACATAATGGGATGTTGATTTTTATTTGATGATTTTATGATGTGAATAATGACTATTTAATGAAAGGGTGATTGAGGTGAGAGTGATTTATTCATCATGAATTATCGGTGAATTTGTTGATTTGGTTTTATTTTTTTCCATATCCATATTAGATTGGTAATGGGAACCTGGGTTACTCGGTGGGACACATTGGTTTATGAAATAATAGTTTAGAGTGCACATGGGCAAGTGTATCCTCTATTATAAAATAACATAAGGTGGGTAGTTCCCTTGATAATGCTTGTAACACCCCAATCTTCCAAGGTACACATCTCTTTGATTAATACAGTAGCGTGTGTTGTACGCAACTTCGAGTTCTAACACACCTCGACCAATCAAAGTAGCCGTTATGAATAGTAATACCCAATTTTTGAAATTTTATAAGTTCTATCTCTCAAAATGGACTTCATTTTGGGATTTGGAATATCGAAATTAACCTAGGGTGAAATTTTGGTACTTTTCGGATAACTTTCATATTTTGATGAATAGTGAAAATTGCTAAATTTTAATTAAAAACAATTTTTTTAATCGAAATAATTAATATTGATAAAATATGAATTTTAGTGGTTTTAAAATATATTTATAATATATTTTTTACCATTTAATACAATTTTTGTCATTTGACATAATTTTACAATTAAACCAAACATAAACAATTGAAAATCTTTTGATAGTTATTATCTCTTAAAAACACGCTTTTTTGTTTTAACAACGGGAATTAATTTTAAATTAATTTATGCCACTTCTGTGTTTTTAATTTGGGGAAATGGATTCCATATTTGGAATCATGATTTCCAAATTGTGTAAATAGGTAACTTTTATTTTTAGAAATTTTGAATAATTACTTCGGTAAATATTTTATTTACCATGGTTAAAGGGTAAATCTGGTAAATAATGGTTAAAAAATAATATTATAATAAAACTAAATTACCCTAAAATGTGTCCTAACCTTATTGGTGGATGAATGTCTGACCATGGTAATCTTTGGCTCGATTTTGGGACCCCATGGTGCCACTTTTAAGTGATAATGACAATTTATTTTAATTAAGTTAAAATAAATACAAAAATGAAAAGAGCATATATCTTTTAGAAAAATAATTTTTACATCGGTTATGTTGGATTTTAGACAATAAATATTCAATAGAAAGATAAAATTATTTCCTAAATAATGGTATTTTATTTATATTTTTTAGACACTAAATAAATTAATTTATTTATGAAACAATGGTGACTCAGTAATTACCTGATCAATCAAAAATTAGAATAATGGATATTATAAATACCCAAATAAATGTAATTTGAGACTTTTTATAGACACCAATAATTTTTTAGGTTAATATGAAATGTTAGGATTAATTTAATTAGCTCTTTTCGAAGTAATAATTCTGTTATGATTTTTTACAAAAATCCATTATTGAATAGAGTCAGAATTGACATAAAATAGTTTTTAAAACAAATATTATATTATTAATTGATATTAAATTCCAAAAAATCTAAGGTTCGGCCAAAAGACTTATATCATTATAGGTGTATCATTAATGGACCACTTGGGGTCTATTTGATGTATATAGTATGTTTATTAACCATATAATATAAAAATACAAAGAGACATTGTAAAAGTGAAACTAATTAACTAAGAGTTAATACTTAAATATAAGGTTAATATAGTAACCCTAACCTGTTTAAATCCTATTGTTTGAGTGGTTTTCATCCTATCCCCACATTAACCTTTAAATAATCCTTTTTTGAGCCATTAGAAACTGAATATTAATTTATTACAAAATAATATTTCTAGCTTTTCCAAAGTTTCCCATCACCCCTCTTATAAAAGGGCACTCCCCCTTCTCATTAATTCACACCTTCAAAGCCTTTTGGTTCGACCAACCCCTACCCAAATACTCTCTAAATTTTCCTCACTTAATCTTAGAGGCATTCCTTTAGTCATAAATCCAACCTAAGGACCCCTTTTGGTCAAATAAAAATGAAGAACCCAAAGAAGAGGATGTTAACCTACCATCAACCAAGGAAAAATTACAAAGTAAGGGGTTTCTTATCTCACTTTTAATTCGGTGAGATTTCCATTGTTCACCACTTCTTTATTTAATGTGGTGTGTGTACTACTGATGAATGTATTCATTGTGCAATATAATTTAATTTTTGGATATCTACATCATCATTGTATGATCCTTATTTCAAGGGTGTATGCTTCTTAAGTTACCAAATTGATAAGGGAATTTGAAATTTCAATTTCCACTCATTCGGCTTTACACATACTTCATTGATTATTTTACTCCAAGATTATGCGTGGAATCACTATTCATTTTATTATGTCATAATTTCCACTCCCCTTTCTATAGATATACTTTTTATACACATAATCATTCCATTGATAAATTCTCAAGTCATCGGTATGAACTTGATAAGAGTAAGTTTTACTCAATCTCGATTTGTTGAGTTAAACATCTAATTCATTGGTGTCGCTTTTACAAGAATCTGTGTGAATGTCCTTTTATTTTTTTACACTGAATATCCAATTATATTGAGTGTATTTATATTTTTCACACATAATTATGTCGTTGATTTATCCTTAACCTAAGGATACGGTCTTTATAAAAGATTTCATCTCAATTTACATTCCATTGATCCTTCTTTGTTGTTATACACCAATTCATTTTTATATGGTGTATATAATGTACCTTGACATAGTATATCATTAATACCTTTATTCTCATGATATTACAAAGTTTTTATTACCTCAATTATTTGAATTCAAGTGTCTCTCTTTTGGTTAGAAACTCTAACTCAAATATCATTTTTAAATGTTATAAAGATTTATTCTTCAAAATATTTCTCATTAATGTCCATGTCTTAAAAATAGTTTTAAGGATTTATTTATATGAACATTAAAGTTTTAAAATTAAAATTACTTTTAAATGTTTCAAAGTGTAATGGGACACTTTGATTCAAAAATCTATTTTTAAATCGCTTCTTGACAAATAGTGTGACTTTTAAATAATTTCAAAAAAGGGGAATATTTCTCTCTAATAGATTTGATGATTATTTTCATCTATGTCAATATCCTTCATTATTCTATATTGAGGTTAATATGATACAATAAAATCTTCAATATTGTATCGAATGAGTTATGTTTGACTGTGGATGTGCTATTTTTATACAATTCATGGTTTGTGGTTAAAGTATCGAAATTTCATATGCATGTTTTAATACGAATGTTTATGTTATCTTTAAACTTGTTCATATGAGGAATGCATTGGACTTAGTAGGTGACAGGTGGAGCATGATATAGCTCCTTGATGCATTTATAGGTCTAATGAGACAGACTAGTTTCTTGGCACAAGGCCTTAACAAAATCTTATTTGTAGTCTTGGAAAGAGGCCTTGGATATGTGGTTATGATAGTCAGGCATTATGCATTCCATCATTATGAAAGTGGTTATTTATATTTCATGTGATTATTTGATTAGTATAATTTCTATGTGAATAAGTAAATGAAATTATTTCATTTTATTGTTTCCCTACTATGTTTAAGTTCATGTTTAAAAGGCGTTTATTTTAATCATACATTGCCTTAAATGTTTATTCTTATTTATGAAAGTTTCTGTAATATTGTTATCCTTACTGGGCATTTGAGATCACCCCTTTTCTATGTTTTATTTTTCTCAGGATGTGAAGAAGTAATTTATGAATGACCTGCAGGGATAGTATGAGGGGATGAGAGTGTGGACTATAGAGACTATATTGTTATAGTTTTCATTTTATGATGTAATGTACACTTTATTAATGTATCTAGTTATTCCAAGGATACTAAACTAATCGGACATTTGATACTTGATATTTCTTGTGATCATGCCAATGTTATGTAATAATGCACCGAATCTGGGTATCTAGGGTTGGGGCGTTACAGTTGGTATCAGAGAAAGTTTAGTACAAACCTTGGGAGCTAGATTTAGATCAACTCTGATTGGAGCACACAGCCCTAAGTTTGACTTTGAGGATTAGTATAGAAGAACTTCCTATAATTTTGGAATTATAGAGATTTTTTGAGTATTCCAAGCAATACATCCCTGTCTAGATATGAGCAGGTAGAGGCGGCTCTGGCAGAGATTTACCTAGGGGTAAAACCTGAAAACACCGCTTTGAGCTAGACTCGAACGTGAACTGGTGCACGACAACGGGCCTTGCTACACTCTTGGTTGTGACACTCCCGGGGGATATTCTTAGGATAATTTATATTTTCTTTACAAACCAATTTGAAGTATTATATATAAGATGAGAGTAAATGACCTTGGTGAGAATATGATGACATGATATTCTCTTAATGATTTTGTGACTACTGTTACTCACACAATATTTTCTGGTTTTAGTCAATTGCTGGATTCCAAGGAAGTCATAGTGACTTTGAGAATGATGTACATGGTGGGAATAGTGGTGGCAATGAGCAACAAAATGGAATATTGATAGGCTTAAAATATATTGTCTTCATACCAAATTAATTTTCCATAAATATGATCAACAATATATATATTAACCAATTCCCATACTCAACAAAGAAGAGAAAGGTGATTAATGATAAGAGCACCAGCAGTGGAGGCCATGGAGAATGAAATCCTCAATTTCCAACATGCAAGAAATGTGGAAGGAGACACCAAGGAAAGTGTCTCAATGGAACAAGGAAATGCTTTACGCGCGGGAAGGAAGGACATAAGGTGAAGAATTGCCGAAGAAAAATGAAGAGTACTATGTAAGAAGATAAATATGGTCCCAAGAATCCATTTACAATCATTTTATGTAAATTTAGGGGACCTGGCCATTACCTGAGTGAATTCCCTATTCTATAGGATATTTTCTTGGTCAAAGAAAAAGCTATGTGTAATTAAATGGTTGGAGAAATGTTTAAAAATTATTAGTGCTCCTTATTGATGGGTTCACTTTGGAATAATTTTCTATTGTATTTGTAACCCTAAAGTTTGCCATGTGAGAATGATATTTGAGGAAGAATTATCTTTTCTCTTGTGGTTATAGTTATAAATAACCATTTGGTTTTATATGATCATTGGGTTTGAGGAAATAACAAGTAATTATAATTTGGGATGAAAATTAAAGGTATGAGATAACATTTTTGGTTAAATTATGTTATGGTTATTTTGTGGAATTTATCTCATTTTGATAATGTTATAAAATATAGTTTTTGAAAAAGTACAACACGCAGACCGTGTAACAACCCGTCGCGTCAGACAAAGCTGTGGGAATCGAACCCACAACCAAAGTGCGATTGGGATTTATGTCCTACCACTGGACTGCGTGAAGTCCCTAGTTAATGTGACTATTATTTTTAGTTAAATGATTTTATTGGTCAATAATAATTTGATTTGGGATCTTATGTCTTATCAAATTAATACCCATAGTACAGTAAAATGATTTTGTAATTAAGTGATAAATGTTATTTTGGAAGATGTTCTCTTTGTTTGGAACACTATATGCCCAATGAAAATAGAATATTATGGGATTTCATTTGAGGAGTAATGGTGGATTGTTTTCTATGTTTTTATTATGGATTTATAGTGATTTGGGTTATTTATAGAAATGATTAACCTATAATAGAGAATATGTGATTAGGTTAATTACTTTTAAGTATGTGACTTTAAGAGTAATAGATGTCATTTGGAGATACCATTTAACGTGGAAGACTACATAACCAAATTCATCAATGTTTTGAGTTTCAATATTATTTTGGATTATATTAAAGGACTTTAAGGACAATTATTTATTTAAATTTGGGGTATTTTTTGTTTAATTTTAGAAATTAATATTAATGTTTCTCTATCTAATGAAATAACCTTTTGAGGGATCATCAGATCTTATACTAACCGTTTTGGTTTTGATTAATCTCTAAAAACAGGGTAAATATATAGTTTATTCTTCATGGATCATGTGATTCTATAAGAATTTTATTGAAAATCTTCTAGTGTGACCAAGTCTTCTGGAATACACATCGTTTAAAAATTAGTTAGTAGTAGAATTTATTAAAGAATGAAACATTACTTAAAAATTAAGTATATCTAGTTATTTTCTTAGTCAATATTAGAAATGAATTCCTCATATTTTTGTAATGTAACTTAAAAACATGTTGTCCATTTACTTTTACTACTGGGAAACTAATGACGGTTTTTTCCATCACAAGTTTGTGGTTTTCCTATTGTTAACTTTATCCTGATCATGTTTTCTATCCCTCTACATCACAACTTGACACTTAGTTTATCATCCATATCCATGTTTTTCTACATGGAATCATAGTATAGGTTATCTCGGGTGACCTTTGTACTTCACTTTCTTTCTTTTAAAGTGATAGTTTTATTGAATCTTTTTCCGATGTGGGACTTTCCATTATATTCCAATGCCCAATTTTAAAAATTGCGAGGACTCAATTTATTGAAGTAGGGGATAATGTAACGCCCCAAGCTTCCATGATACACATCTCTTTGATTAATAAAATAGCGTGTGTTGTACGCAATTTCGAGTTCGAACACACCTCGACCAATCAAAGTAGCCGTTATGAATAGTAATACACAATTTTTGAAATATTATAAGTTCGGTCTCTCAAAATGGAATTCATTTTTGGATTCAGAATATCGAAATTAGACTAGAGTGAAATTTTGGTACTTTTCGGATGAATTTCATATTTTGATGAATAGTGAAAATTGCTAAATTTAAATTAAAAACAACTTTTTTAATCGAAATAATTAATACTGATAAATTATGAATTTTAGTATTTTTAAAGTATATTTAGAATATATTTTTAAAATTTAATAAAAAAAATTCATTGGACATAATTTCACAATTAAACCAGACATAAACAAGTGCCAATCTTTTGATAGTTATTATCTCTTGAAAACACGCTTTTTGTGTTAACAACCGGAATTAATTTTAAATTAATTTCTACCACATCTATGTTATGAATTTGGAAAAAATCATTCCATATTTGGAATTTGGATGCCTAAATTTTTTAAATAGGTAACTTTTATTTTTAGAGATTTTGAATAATTACTTCGGTAAATATATTATTTACTGTGGTTAAAGGGTAAATCTGGTAAATAAGGGTTAACAAATAATATTATAATAATACTAAATTACCCTAAAACATGTCCTAAGATTATTTGTGGATACATGTCTGACCATGGGAATCTTTGGGTCGATTTCGGGACCCCATGGAGCAACTTGTAAGTGATAATGACACTTTATTTTAATTAAGTTAAAATAAATACAAAAATGACATAAGCATATATCTTTTAGAAAAATAATTTTTAAATAGGGTTATATATGCTGGCTTTTCGACTATAAATATTCATTAGAAAGATAAAACGATTTCCTACAAAAGGGTATTTTATTTATATTTTTTAGACATTAAATAATTTAATTTATTTATGACACAATGATGATGCAGTAATTACCTAATTAATGAAAAATTAGAATAATTGATATTATAAATACCCATATAAATGTAATTTGAGACTTTTTATAAATACCAATAATTTTTCAGGTTAATATGAATTGTTAGGATTAATTTAATTAACTATTTTCAAAGTAATAATTCTGTTATGATTTTTTTACAAAAAATCAATTATTGAATAGTGTCAAAATTGACATAAAAGAGTTTTTAAAACAAATATTATATTATTAATTGATATTAAATTCCTAAAAATCTAAGGTTCAACCAAGAGACTTATATCATGATAGGTGTATCATTAATGGACCACCTGGGGGGTCGATTGGATGTATATAGTAAGTTTATTAGCCATATAATATAAAAATACAGACACATTTTAAAAGTGAAACTAATTAAATAAGAGTTAATACATAAAGATAAGGTTAATATATTCACCCAAACCTATCTAAATCCTATTTGTTGAGTGGTTTTCGACCTATCCTCAACTTAACCTTTAAATAATCCACTTTGGAGCCATTAGAAACCAAATATAAATTTATTATAAAATAATATTTCTAGATTTTCCAAAGTTGCCCATCACCCCTCTTATAAAAGGGCACTCCCCCTTCTCATTAATTGACACCTTCAAAGCCTTTTGGTTCGGCCAACCCTTGCCCAAATACTCTCGAAACTTCCCTCACTTCATCTTAGAGGCCTTCCTTTAGTCAGAAAGCCAAACTAAAGAGCCCTTTTGATCAAATCAAAAGGAAGAACCCGAAGAAGTGTAGGTTAACCTACTATCAACCAAGGAAAAAGTACAAAGTAAGGGGTTTCTTATCTCACTTTTAATTCCGTGAGATTTCCATTGTTCACCACTTATTTATTGCATGTGGTGTGTGTACTGCCGATGATTGTATTAATTGTGTAATATAATTTAATTTGTGGATATCTACATCATCATTTTATGATCTTTATTTCATGGGTGTATGTTTCTTAAGTTACCAAATTGATGAGGGAATTTGAAATTTCAATTTCTACTCATTCGGATTTATGCATACTTCATTGATTATTTTACTCAAATATTATGTGTGGAATCATTATTCATTTTATTATTTCATAATTTCCACTCCCCTTTCTGTGGATATACTTTTTATACACATAATTATTCCATTGATAAATTCTCAAGTCATCGGTATGAACTTGATAAGAGTAATTTTTACTCAATCTCAATTTGTTGGGTTAAACATCCAATTCATTGTTGTCTCTTTTACAAGAATATGTGTGAATGTCCTATGATTGTTTTACACTGAATATCCAATCATATTGAGTGTATTTATATTTTTCACACATAATTATGTCATTGATTTATCCTTAACCTAAGGATACGGTCTTTATAAGAGATTTCATCTCAATTTACATTCCATTGAGACTTCTTTGTTGTTATACACCAATTCACTTTTATATGGTGTATATAATGTACTTTGACATAGTATATCATGAAGCCCTTTATTCTCATGATATTAAAAAGTTTTTACTACTTCAATTATTTGAATTCAAGTGTCTCTCTTTTGGTTAGAAACTCTAACTCAAAT
Organism: Viscum album; assembly: GCA_963277665.1. Taxonomy (NCBI): domain Eukaryota; kingdom Viridiplantae; phylum Streptophyta; class Magnoliopsida; order Santalales; family Viscaceae; genus Viscum; species Viscum album. The sequence goes on from OY728160.1 coordinate 1,740,615,730, forward strand.
ATCATTTTTATATGTTTTAAAGATTTATTCTTCTAAATCATTCTCATTAATGTCCATGTTTTAAAAATAGTTTTAAGGATTTATTTATATGGACATTAATGTTTTAAATTTAAAATTACTTTTAAAAGTTTTAAAGTGGTATGGGACACTTTGATTCAAAAATCTATTTTTAAATGGCTTTTTGACAAATAGTGTGACTTTTAAATGATTTCAAAAAAGGGGGATATTTCTCTCTAATAGATTTGATGATTATTTTCATCTATGTCAATATCCTTAATTATTCCCTATTGAGGTTAATATGATACAATAAAATCTTCCATATTTTATCGAATGAGTTACGTTTGACCGTGGATGTGCTATTTTTATACCATTCATTGTTTGTGGTTAAATTATCGAAATTTCGTATGCTAGTTTTAATACGAAAGTTTATGTTATGTTTAAAACTGTTCATTTGAGGAATGCATTGGACTTAGTAAGTGACGGGTGGAGCCCGCTATAGCTCCTCGAGGTGTCGGTTCATCTCATGAGACAAACTACTGTCTTGGCACAAGGCCTTGATAAAATCTTATTTGTAGTCTTGGTACGGGGCCTTGGCTATGTGGTTATGATAGTCTTGCATTATGAATTCCATCATTATGAAAGTGGTTATTGATATAGCATGTGATTATTCAATTAGTAGAATATCCCTGTGAATAAGTAAATGGAATTATTTCATTTTATTTTTTTCCATACTATGTTTAAGTTCAAGTTTAAAAGGCGTTTGTTTTAGTTATACATTGCCATAAATGTTTATTCTTATTTTTGAAAGTTTCCGCTATATTGTTATCCTTAATGGGCATTTGAGCTCACCCCTTTTCTATGTTTTATTTTTATCAGAATGTGAAGAAGTAATTTATGAATGACCTTCTGGGATAGTATGAGGGGATAAGAGTGTGGACTATGGAGACTATATTGTTATAGTTTTAATTTTATGATGTAATGTAAACTTTATTAATGTATCTAGTTATTCCATGGCTACTAAAATAATCGGTCTTTCAAGACTTGATCTTTCTTGTGATCATTCCAATGATATGTACTAAGGTACCGACTCTGGGTATCTAGGGTCGGGGCGTTACAGTTGGTATCAGAGGAAGTTTAGTACAAACCTTCGGATCTAGATTTAGATAAACTCTGATTAGAGCACATAGCCCTAAGATTGACTTCTATGATTAGTATAGAAGAACTTCCTAGAATTTTGGTATTATAGAGATTTTTTGAGTATTCCGACCAATACGTGCCTGTCTTGATATGAGCAGGTAGAGGCAGCTCTGGCACAGATGTACCTAGGGGTAAAACCCGAAAACACCGCTTTGAGCTAGACTCAAATGGGAACCGGTGCACGAAAATGTGCCTTGCTACACTCTTGGTTACAACACTCCCATGGGATATGCTTAGGATAATTTACATTTTTTTACAAACCAATTTGAAGTATTATATATAAGATGAGAGTAAATGACCTTGGTGAGAATTGATGACATGATATTATCTAAATGATTTTATTGCTACTGTTACTCACACAATGATTTCTGGTTTTAGTCAATGGTTGGATTCCAAGTAAGTCATAGTGACTTTGAGAATGATGTACAAGGTGGGAACGGTGGTGGCAATGAGCAACAAAATGTAATGTTGATAGGCGTAAAAGATATCATCTTCATGCCAAATCAATTTTCCAAAAATATGATAAACAATATATATATTCACCAATTCATAGAATCAACAAATAAGAGAAAGGTGATGAATGATAATAGCTCCAGAAGTGGAGGCCATAGAGAAAGAAATGCTCAATTTCCATCATGCAAGAAACGTGAAAGGAGACACCAAGGAAAGTGTCTCAATGGAACAAAGAAATACTTTACGTGCGGGAATGAAGGACATAATGTGAAGAATTGCCAAAGAAAAATGAAGAGTACTATGAAAGAAGATAAAAATGTTCCCAAGAAACCATTTACAGTCATTTTCCGTAAATGTAGGGGACCTGGCCATTACCCGAGTGAATTCTCTATTCTATAGGATATTTTATTGGTCAAAGAAGAAGCAATGTGGAAATAAATGGTTGGAGAAATGTTTAAAAAGTATTAGTGATCCTTGTTGATAGGTTCACTTTGGAATAATTTTATCTTGTATTTGTAACCCTACAGTTTTCCACGTGAGAATGATATTTGAGGAAGAATTATCTTTTCCATTGTGGATATAGTTATAAATATCCATTTGGTTTTATATGATTATTGGGTTTGAGAAAATTACAAGTAATTATAATTTGGGATGAAAATTCAAGGTATGAGATAACATTTTTGGTTAAATTATGTTATGGTTATTTTGCGGAATTTATCTCATTTTGATAATGTTATAAAATATAGTTTTTGAAAAAGGACAACACACAGACCATGTGACAACCCGTCGCGTCGGACAAAGCTGTGGGAATCGAACCCACAACCGAAGTGCGATTGGGATTTATCGGCTACCACAGGACTATGTGAAGTCCCTGGTTAATGTGACTATTATTTTTAGTCAAATGATTTTATTGATCAATAATAATTTGATTTGGGATCTTATGTATTATCAAATGAATACCCATTGTATAGTAAAATGATTTGCTGATTAAGTGATAAATGTTATTTTGGAAGATGTTCTATTTGTTGGAAACACTATAGGCCCAAGGAAAATATAATAGTATGGGATTTCATTTGAGGAGTAATGGTGGATTTATATCTATTTTTTAATTGTGGATTTATAGTGATTTGGGTTATTTATGGGAATGATTAACCTATAATAGAGAATATGTGATTAGTTTAATTACTTTTATGTATGTGACTTCAAGAGTAATTGATGTCATTTAGATATACCATTTAACGTGGAAGACTACATAACCAAATTCTTCTATGTTTTGAGTTTCAATATTATTTTGGATTTTATTAATGGATTTTAAGGACAATTCTTTATTTAAATTTGGGGTATTGTTGGTTTAATTTTAGAAATTATTATTAATGTTTCTTTCTTTAATGAAATAAACTTTTGAGGGATCATCAGATCTTATACTAACCGATTTGGTTTTGATTAATCTCTAATGACAAGGTAAATATATAGTATATTCTTTGTGGATCATGTGATTCTATAAGAATTTTATTGTAGCTCTTCTAGTGTGACCAAGTCTTCTGGAATACTCATCATTTAAAAATGAGTTAGTAGTATAATTTATTAAAGAATGAAACTTTACTTAAAAATTATGTATATATATTTATGTTCTTAGTCAATCTTGGAAATTAATTCCTCATCTTTTTGTAATGTAACATAAAAACATGTTGTCCGTTTACTTTTCCTACTGGGAAACTAATGACCATTTTTCCCATCACAAGTATTTGGTTTTATTATTTTTAACTTTATCCTGATCATGTTTTTTATCCCTCTCCATCAGAACTTGATACTTTGTTTATCATCCATATCCATGTTTTTCTACATGGAATCCTAGTATAGGTTATCTCGGGTGACCTTTGTACTTCTTTTTCTTTCTTTTAAAGTGATAGATTTATTGAATCTTTTTTCGATGTGGGACTTTCCATTATATTCCAATGACCAATTTTAAAAAATTCTAGGATTCAATTTATTGAAGTAGGAGAGAATGTAACACCCCAATCTTCCACAGTACGCTTCTCTTTGATTAATACAGTAGCGTGTGTTGTACGCAACTTCGAGTTCTAACACACCTCGACCAATCAATGTAGCCGTTATGAATAACAATACCCACTTATTAAAATTTTATAAGTTATAACTCTAAAAATGGACTTCATTTTTTGGATTCAGAATATCGAAATTATCCTAGGGTGAAATTTTGGTACTTTTCGGATAACTTTCATATTTTGATAAATAGTGAGAACAGATAAATTTTAATTAAAAACAACTTTTTTAATCGAAATAATTAATATTGATAAATTATGAATTTGAGTGATTTAAAAGTATACTTAGAATATATTTTTACCATTTAAAATAATGTTTTTCATTAGACATAATTTCACAATTAAACCAGACATAAACAAGTGCTAATCTTTTGATAGTTATTATCTCTTAAAAACACACTTTTTTGTTTTAACAACGGAAATTAATTTTAAATTAATTTTTTCCACTTATGTATTTTGAATTTGGAAAAATGGATTCCATATTTGGAATCAGGATTTCCAAATTGTGTAAATAGGTATCTTTTATTTTAAGGCATTTTGAATAATTACTTCGGTAAATATTTTATTTACCATGGTTAAAGGGTAAATCCGATAAATAAGGGTTAACAAATAATATTATAATAATAATAAATTACCATAAAACGTGTCCTAACATTATTGGTGGATACATTTCCGACCATTGGAATCTTTGGGTCTATTTTGGGACCCCATGGAGCCACTTGTAAGTGATAATGACATTTTATTTTAATTAAGTTAAAATAAATACAAAAATGACATAAGCATATATCGTTTAGAAAAACGATTTTTACATAGGGTTATATATGTTGTATTTCAGACTATATATATTAATTAGAAAGATACAAAATATTTCCTAAATAATGGTATTTTATTTATATTTTTTAGACATTAAATAATTTAATTTATTTATGAAACAATGATGATGCAGTAATTATCTAATTAATGAAAATTTAGAATAATTGATATTGTAAATACCCAAATAAATGTAATTTGATACTTTTTATAAATAACAATAATTATTTACGTTAATAGGACATGTTAGGATTAATTTATTTTACTCTTTTAGAAGTAATAATTCTTTTATGATTTTTTTAAAAAATCAATTATTGAATAGTGTCAAAATTGACATAAAAGAGTTTTTAAAACAAATATTATATTATTAATTGATATTAAATTCCTAAAAATATAAGGTTCATCCAAGAGACTTATATAATGATAGGTGTATCATTAATGGACCACTTGGGGATACATTGAATGTATATAGTAAGTTTATTAACCATATAATATAAAAATACAAAGAGACATTGTAAAAGTGAAACTAATTAACTCAGAGTTAATACTTAAATATAAGGTTAATATAGTAACACAAACCTGTCTAAATCCTATTGTTTGAGTGGTTTTCGAAATATCCCCACATTAACCTGAAAATAGTCCACTTTGGAGCCATTAGAAATCGAATATGAATTTATTATAAAATAATATTTCTAGCTTTTCCAAAGTTTCCCCTCACCCCTCTTATAAAAGGGAACTCCCCATTCTCATTAATTAACACCTTAAAAGCCTTTTGGTTAGGCCAACCCCTTCCCAAATACTCTCTAAACTTACCTCACTTCATCTTAGAGGCCTTCCTTTAGTCAAAAATCCAACCTAAGGATCCATTTTGATCAAATCAAAAAGAATAATCCGAAGAAGAGGAGGTTAACCTACTGTCAACCAAGGAAAAGGTACAAAGTAAGGTGTTTCTTATCTCACTTATAATTCTGTGAGATTTCCATTGTTCACTACTTATTTATTTCATGTGGTGTGTGTAATTCCCATGATTGTATTCATTGTGTAATATAATTTAATTTTTGGATATCTACATCATCATTGCATGATCCTTATTTCCTGGGGGTATTTTTCTTTAGTTACCAAATTGATTAGGGAATTTGAAATTTCAATTTCCACTCATTCGGCATTATGCATACTTCATTGATTATTTTAATCCAAGATTATGTGTGGTATCACTATTGATTTTATTATGTCATAATTTCCACTCCCCGTTCTGTGGATATACTTTTGATACAAATAATCATTCCATTGATAAATTCTCAAGTCATCGGTATGAACTTGATACGAGTAATTTTTACTCAATCTCGATTTGTTGAGTTAAACATCCAATTAATTGGTTTCTCTTTTACAAGAATATGTGTGAATGTCCTTTGATTATTTTACACTTAATATCCAATCATATTGAGTGTATTTATATTTTTTACACTTAATTATGTCGTTGATTTATCCGTAACTTAAGGATACGGTCTTTATAATAGATTTCATCTCAATTTACATTCCATTGATACTTATTTGTTGTTATATTCCAATTAACTTTTATATGGTGTATATAATGTATTTTGACATAGTATATCATGAATCCCTTTATTCTCATAATATTACATTGTTTTGATTACCTCAATTATTTTAATTCAAGTGTCTCTCTTTTGGTTAGAAACTCTAACTCAAATATCATTTTAAAATGTTTTAAAGATTTATTCTTCTAAATCTTTCTCATTAATGTCCATGTTTTAAAAATAGTATTAAGGATTTATTTATATGGACATTAAAGTTTTAAAATTAAAATTACTTTTAAAAGATTCAAATTGGTATGGGACACTTTGATTCAAAAATCTATTTTTAAATGGAATCTTGACAAATAGTGTGACTTTTAAATGATTTCAAAAAAGGGTGATATTTTTCTCTAATAGATTTGATGATTATTTTCATCTATGTCAATATCCTTCATTATTATCTATTTAGGTTAATATGATAAAATACAATATTTCATATTGTATCGAATGAGTTGTGTTTGACTATGGATGTGCTATTATTATACCATTCATGGTTTCTGGTTAAAGTATCAAAATTTCGTATGCGAGTTTTAATATGAATGTTTATGTTATGTTTAAACCTGTTCATATGAGGAATACATTGGACTTATTAAGTGATGGGTGGAGCCCGCTATAGCTCCTTGATGCATCGGTAGGTCTTATGAGACAAACAAGTGTCATGGCACAAGGCCTTGACAAAATCTTATTTGTAGTCTTGGCACGAGGCCTTGGTTATGTGGTTATGATAGTATATAATTATGCATTCCATCATTATGAAAGTGGTTATTGATATTGCATGTGATTATTCGATTAGTAGAATATCCATGTGAATAAGTAAATGGCACTATATCATTTTATTTTTGCCATACTATGTTGATGTTCAAGTTTAAAAGGCATTTGTTTTAGTTATACATTGCCTTAAATGTTTATTCTTTTTAATGAAAGTTTCTGCTATATTGTTATCCTTACTGGGCATTTGACCTCACCCATTTTCTATGTTTTAGTTTTCCCAGGATGTGAAGAAGTAATTTATGAATGACCTGTAGGGATAATATGAGGGGATAAGAGTGTGGACTATGGAGAATATATTGTTATAGTTTTCATTTTATGATGTAATGTAAACTTTGTTAATGTATCTAGTTATTCCAAGACTACTAAACTAATTGGTCATTCGAGACTTGATCTTTCTTGTGATCATGCCAATGTTATGTAATAATGCACTGACTTTGGGTATCTAGGGTCGGGGCGTTACAATGCTAGTGTTGGATTGTTGGGTGCTATGTACTATAGTCTAGATGGAACAAAAGATGATATTTTTTCTCTTATTATTTTGTATTGTAAATAATTTTTACTCTCATCTAACTATATGACCTAGTGATTTTCCCTTGACACATGTTCCTTGATTTAAGATTTGGTATAGGGGATTCCTATTTCATATTGTTTATATCCTCCTTGTATTTTTTGGTTTGCAGCACCATTTACATTATTTTCAATTTTTTTTTCTCTTGATACATCGACTTGTACTCTTATTTTATTTTTATTGTTTATATTTGGTTTCTTTCCGAAATCTGTCCAACAAAACATGTAAAATATAGCACTAGTCTTTTTCAGTGCTATAGAAAGGCGCTTATAAAGGCTACATTTATCAATACTTGTTTTTTAGTGTTGATAAAGGTATACATTTTTCATGAATTTTTTTATCAATGATAAAGGGTACCTTTATGAGTTTGTTTTTATCACTGATAGATGGAACCTTGTATATTAACCTTTTTAGCATCGATAAAGGTTCTGATCCCTCTTTCATGTATCACATTGAAATAGAGCTTGTGCAGCTGCTTATTTATATATGATTGTTCCATAGGCGAAGCTTAGAAGCCTATTTTTGGGATTAGATGCTTCTTACACTATTCACCCACACTCAAATGGGCCCACAAGCACATGCAGGCCTTTTCCCACTCTTTGCATTCTCTGGTTTATGCCACCCTCACACATCTTGGTTGACCCACCTACCCAACCATTCAGGCCAATACACATCCCACCCCATAGTTTTCGATATATACCAATAAAATTTACAAAAAAAATCATTTAAGGTATTAGAAAAATAAAAAATTTAATTTATTGAATTAATCAAAATAATAATAATTAAAGTTCAATAAATTAATAAAATATTAGAAAATTTATTACATAAATAATTAGTAATAAATTTAATATATATATTATAAATATTAAAAAATATAATATATTAAATATAGAAATGTAAAATGAATAAATAGAAATAATTAAACCCAAAAAATTAAAATACATGTAAATTAAAAAATGTTTTAATGTTTTATTAATTAAATAATTAATAATAATATGTACCTTTATCAGAGGGTCATCACGTGATGATAAGGTGTATCATTATCAGAGATAGACCAAAAGTGTTTATGAAGATAAAATTTATCAGCATTTCCCAAAATAACTCATAAAAGAGACCTTTGTCCTGGCATTTTGGGAGATATCATAAAGGGTATCTTTGTCAGTGATTTTTATAGCACTAATAAAGTTCAAGGACTATTAATATCTCTTTAATAGTTAGTGCTTTTTAGCACCGATAAAGTTCAATTTTTATATAGATAAAATTTTCATTTTTTAGTACCATGTGGTACCAAAAAGTTTTTTTGGAATGTTTATTTCAATAAAATAGGCATGATTGGTCTTACATTGGTAAGTTTTATTAACGGTAGGACATGAGGGAACAATCCCCAATTTTTTAAATCAATGTTCCTCATTTATCTTTTCAAGTGTTATACTCATAAGTGGAGGATCCTCAATATTTTATTTTAAAATTTTAATGACATATTTTTATTATATCACATATTGTATGATTTATACTATTTCATTAAAATTAAGAACCTTATTTTCTATTGCATTTCAAATTATAATTTAGGAATTGTATTATTGAAGGTATTTTATAGAATCCTTGTTGATACCCTAGAAGGACTGGTAACTCACACCCTCCATACACACTTATGTTAATGTATGAAACAAAAATTTTGTATACATGTTTTAGGTTTTATATTATCATGGATATATTTTACTTGGACTATAATTGGGTTAGTAGCGATATGTTGAGAAACCTTGGTTTTTATGATCGTGATCTTCTAGTTTTGGATTCATTTTTGGATATACTATTCTATCAACTAAAAAGACCCTTTTTATTTGTATTTGGATTCCTCTTGGTGTACCAAAATATGATTTAATTTTGGTTGATGTTGTATTTTGATAAAATTGAGTTCAATTATAATTTCTAGTTATGAATCCCTTAATTTTTATCTATTTATATCTAATTATATTATTTTTCATGGATTCCAATGTGTGGAAACACCGATATAAACATTAAAGAAAATGTTCTACTATCTATTTAATCCTATTTTATGGAAAATATATTCCAAAGAGTGTTTCTTTTGATGTAGAGGCACAAGCTTCCAACCAGTGGGAATCGGGAATGCCCTACGGGCCTAGTGGTGAATCATGTTAGTTGATAGGTTAGGATATCCTAGGGTAATATTTTATAAAATAGAACACACACACACACACATATCAATAATACTATAAGATCCATATAATTAGATCATACCCAATGATTTAAGAACAGTTATACAAATATTTCAAATTCATCATGAACAAAAAATAAATCAATACCAAATACAAAACCCAATAGACAAATCAACATATACATTAAGATATCTAATATAGAGATACATCATCACTAATAAATTATAAATAACTAAATTATATCCTATAATAGTTGATACATAATGAGTATAATTTTCATGTACTCATATAAATGGTTAATGGAATCATTTTAATTATTATTATAAATTTCATTGAATTCATGTTTTCTGTATAAAGATATGTGGTAGGATAATACATACCATAAAAACACAAAAAAACATATATATATTAGTAATAATACAAAAAAAGTTATATAATTATGAAGAACGAATAAAAGATATTGATATTATGAACATTGATGTATATTTTCATATCTTATGATTTATTTATATTTTTTAATGTAATTTTACTAGTTTATATTCATACTTATATTATTAACGATTAATGGTGAAGCGATCCTATATTTGAGGAATTTAGAGTTTACAAAATTCTATATTATTATAGAATTTTCATTAAATTATTTGTAAGTTAGGTTATCAATGTAAAAATATGATTTTATGATTAGTCTCAAAAAAAGAAAAGAAATTGGTATTTTTATTTTATTCATTTTAGGGTTTTTGGTTTATAATAAATAAAAATTAGGTATTTCTAAAATATATGTTCAAATATAAAATTAATTTTTATATTTAACATATTATTTTAGTAATTTAGTATTTCATGTTGTCTTAAGAATCCTAGTAGGCTAGTGTAAATTCAAATATCTATGATTTTCCCTCATAATAACATTTTTTACTAACTGAAATCTTATTATTTACCTAATCAAGTTGATGATATTTCTCAAGGTATGGTTTTATAGAAATTCATCATTTGATTTCATGATTGTTCTTGAATTACTGTGAATTTCCATAAATGGAAACTAGTTTCAGGATTTAATAATTATATATATATATATGATAGGATCAAAAAGGGATTAACCATCACTAAAAGGGGGAGGATCAGTATTGGTAATCTTTTAAACAAATTTAAATTTTAATCCCTTGTTACTGATTCACTTATTTTGTTAGAATATCTCAATTTTTTATATCTTCATTAGTTGGTGTCCATGAAGATTCAAATAATAAAATAAAAACAAAAATAACAATTATAGTTTTTTATTAGGTTTACCTCATTGATGATGACTATATCCCCAGTGACATGTGGATATTATCCCATAAATAAATCTTTCTTAAAATTATCAAAATAATCTTGAGTAATGGTGTAACCTTGAACTCATTGTCCAAGAACGAACCAAGTTTAATTAAATCATCAAATTTCAATTCTAGATATATCAGCAGATAGATTAATCTCTCGTAGATTACTAGATATCTATATACACGTATTGATGCAATATATATGATGTAGCTCAATTATTTCATATAAACCTTAATCAATTTATTATTACACCTTTGTATTATGGAAATTAGAATGGTTTCCTATATATCCTTATGAAATTTACAATATATAAAAGTTTTAGGTGTAATTTCTCATCATCATGACCCAAAGATATATGAAAGTGTACAAAGCCAATAACTCTTCCTCTCTTTCTTATTATTTAATCCATAGAAATATTTCTCATCATGTTACACCAGGTATATCCCTCTCTTTCTTTGATACCTAAATTCTAAACCATAAATAGTTTTGGAAAAAACATACACCTAATTTTATTCTTCAATATAATTATATATATATCCCATAACTACAAGAATATTTTCCATTCAGATGAAGTGAATCACCATGAAACATATCATTTTTAAAAATCATTATATTTCATCTTTCAGTGTTATCATATATTATATCCCATTAAAATTTAACTGAAAAATATATTTATCTTTTCCATTATATTTAATTGAATCGTGGATTTCTCCACTCATTTACTTCTTCTGTTAATACAAAATGTATTTAACATATTTGTAACTACATGTGATAATGTAGTTAAATAATGTGATAGGTATCCTTCTTTTCAAATATAGATCCTGCTCAAATTTATCTCTATTCATCAGGAAGTGAATCATGGAAACTTCTATAGACTCAATCACATTCTTTATTCCTCCTTAATATATGAATCATAAAATAACACATTGTCTACAATGACATGGTGATCCGTAATTCGATCCTATAGAAACATCAAACATCGATTTCTTCTCAAAATTCTCACAAAAAATGAACCAATGAATGATTAATGTCATAGTTTTTTACAATGGTTCATTCCTTTTAAATGGTCATCACTACCATGTGGTCTCATTATCTGATCATTTTTAAACTTCATATTTCAATGTAGTACCAAATTCTATATGTAGACCTTCTATGTGGTGTGGTTATAGTAAAATATTCTTTTATATCCTATAGTTATTCATAATTCATAATTTCTACAATCACAACATGATCAAAATTATATTTCACACTTAACAACATAAATTACTTTCTATTATCATATTTATATGTCGTATGACTTTAGAAATGACTTATGATCATAATTGTTATATTAATTTATATTACATTTATCCAAAAAAATTACATGGAATAAAAACCATTTCTATGGAATTTTAATCACTCATCTAGTCAAAATTCTCAATAAAATTACCAATATCTTGAAACTATAGTTTGGTGTAGTGAATCTCGAGGAAAAGAGCCCATATCCATGTGCACTTCACTATTTTCACTTATAACTATAAAAAATAAATGATCACCTTATAGATCTCTAATATAGCCACCAAAATTTTGGTATATGGATTCACTTTTATTATTGGGGACCTATAAATCCTCTATGACTTTCACCATATTATGGTATCATCCATTATTGTTAGATAAATATTTTCTTCATATCACAGTCACATTTTTGTATATATATACATATGAACTCCAATTTTTTTATAAAATATGATTGACCTAGACCTAGTATTTATCAAATTCTAAACTACTTAGTTATAACGTAAATATCATTATATTCATGCACTAACACAATATCATGTTTTTTAGAATGGGATTTATGAAACTACTAGTATTCTATGTTACCTTTGCACATATTGGGTCTAACCATTACAATAACATTTCAATTTATAGATGAACCTTTCATAGTTCCTAGTTTTCAGTGTTTCCTTTATACAGATTCTACATCTTATCTTTATGTGAGACCTAATTACTTTTACACAGAGTGTATTCGACCTTTATGAAACTCACTACAATTTTCAGGACCCTTATGTAGAGTATTATTGTCCTTGATATAGATAAAAAATCACCCTCACACATGTCATTATTTTAGATATTACCCTTATTTAATCTATTAATGACCCATACACAGGTATATAATGAATACTAAAAAATTATAGATTTTTTTCAAATAGAAAGATAATGTCTTCCAATATTTCATAGAAAACCTATATCACCTTTAATCACCATATCCCTATGATAGTGGTTATTTTTCAGGATTGAAAATATACAACTACTTCTAAAAACTACATAGAAACTTAAAAAACCATCCAACAGATTCTTATTCTCATTAATATACTTGAAAATTCCAATATCCTCCTCATTAAGATTGGGAAATGCAAACTACGTCCAAGAAATTCTATTGAATTATTAAAATTATGTTAAGATTACATGTCCATTGACAAAAAAATAAAACAAAAACCATAAAGTTCACCCAAAATCTTATTCATTTTATTTTTTTCCTAATCAAAGTTGAATGTTATATGTAAAAATGTTCCTTCAACTCTTGTTAATTAATCATCTTCTCTTATTTCATCTTTTATCATTGACTTAATTAATTTTTCTCTTCCCATTATTGATAATAAATACAATTTACATGTATGATAGTGGTATAAATTCATTATTGAGTAATGTTCCACCATTAATCTCACTCAAAGTATACATGATCCATGCTCAGTGTCTAAAACAAGAGTATTGGAATTAGATAAATAAATTTTCCATTAATCAATATAAAATGATACCAAATGACATTAATAACCATAACTAAATAAAAGGATTTCCATGTGTATTAATGATACATCCAAATGATTCAATTTATAACTTGTTCTTTTAATAACAATGTAATATCTTATTGTCATTTTTAATACACATTTCAAAAACATTAGTGTACATGTAGCAGGTTTTATAAATTAGCCTTGAATTTCCTCCATGATTTTTCAACATTTTATCATTTATTAGATCAATTTCTCCCCCATAACATCTAAAAAAACTCCCAAAAAACATGTTTGAGAGAATAAACATACATAAATTTTCAATTACTATCTTTTAAGTTCTTTTTATAAATTTTCATATTTGTATGGCATTTACTATTATGGCCGCTCCTCAAGAAAAAATCTCATCATGGGACATTCTCCATCATTAATTCATCAAATAAGGTCCTACATTTTGATATTCTCTAGAATAAAAATTGATGAATCTTTCCAAGATACTGAAATTCAAATCTAAAATACTTATTCAATCTTAAATAACATCACCCATTCTTCATTAATTAACTGGAATCACCTTTAATTCTATAAAATGAAATAATACTAGAAAAAAATATGACTATTTTAGAACAAAACATTATATTTATTTTGAGGAAAAAAGTTTAAAATATATTATCCACTATTATACCCTTTTCTTTTCTACTACTTCTTAGAGATTATCCTTCATGAAAGCTCTTTTTTTCAAATCATTATTTAAATTGAGAAACATGGGATCTTCTATTTTCTCTCTGTGTGAGATATTCTTATGAGCCATAAAGGTGCACGCATCACTTAGTGATTTCTTCAAAAAAATTAATTTTTTTCTTGATCTACTGTGATAGTTATACAATAAGAGGAATTGTTTCCAAACTTCTTTTACCTCCCATATAACACCTCATAAGATATAAGGCTTCCATATTTTTGACAACCTCCCATTAAATTTCGATATTTATTCATGAATAATATTTGTATCCTCTTTGGAACATTCAATTTTGTGTTCTTCTTCTAATCTAATAGATTTTAAAAAATTATCTGGCCAAATAATTAAGCATTCCATGAGACTATTCTAGCCTCCTTGGTTCTTTCACAGGATTTCATTGGAATGTCTTCCAATAATTCATTCATCTTAATTTTCTCATGGGAGGTTATTTTAATATAATCCTTCTATGATGTGTCTATTTAATCCAAAAAAGAAGAAACTAAGTTTACTTTGTATCGTAATCATATATGAATTCTTGGGATTAGTTTGAGTAGACTTATTTATTTTTTTACAGCCCAAAGATGACATGATTATCTTCTTTTTTATCTTCATGGGAGTTTTTTATCATAATTTTCATCTATATTTATTCTCAAGGATGAAAAATATTCTTTCTCAATTTTTAATGATCTTTTATTTTAATTTTTTTTGAATCATGGCTTCTTAATTTTATAATTCATGCTCTACTCTAGTGATGAAAACTATTGAAAAGATTATAGAGATTTTAAAGAATTTAAAACCTGTTTATTATATATAGATTTGTTTTCTTCATCTGTGAATGTTAAAGTTTATTGGGATTGATCCCCCTTAATATTGTATTATAATTTCCTTTAGTTTTTGAAATAAATATGCTAACAATTCAAATCATTATTCCCAAACCAGTAATAGAAAATATTGTATCCTACAAACCATGTTCATATGTGATCATCAAATTGTATATATGAAGTTCCAAGTTATTTTTTCACCTTTCATTTATTTTTTTTGTCTTTATAGTAGACACATATTCCTATATTCATTATTACAGCATATTTCTATATAGTGGTGGACTCCTATACAAATTTCATCATCCAAATTTTTATATATTTTAATATTAAATGTTCATTTTCTATGGGAAAAATATTCATATTAATTTTTACATATAAAAATGGAAGGTATTTTTTCATTTCAAGAAACTATAAATTGATCATAATAAATTTTTGCACCTTTTCCCATATAGTGTAATTATTTTACATTAATTATTCCTAATAAAATGATTATTAGAATCATTCTTCCTAGTTTGTTTTCTGAGGGATTAATCTAAAGAGTATCTAGATTTTCAATATTGATCTCAAGATCAAGGAATTTCTTTTTATATATATATTTATCATCCTCTAATATTCTCCATATTTCATCATAATTATTTATAATACCTTTAACTTTATCTTCATAAATTTGGTTCATTGTAGGCATTAAATAATCGATAACTTTAATATAATATTATTTGATCATCAATTGAGCATTGTTAATGGTAGTGATTACTTTTGATGCATTGGTCCCTTATTATAACATTTTCAATGATTCATAATTCAGTAGGATATTTTTAGAAAATACATCTAATGTCTGCAACATTTTCCTTCAACCCCTAAATTCCTTATGATTTTATCATCTAATTGATTAGTATGTTTTTTAATTCAAAAAAATTTATTTCCTAGGGATTTTACTTCATCTCTAATTCATTTTCAAGGTGATTGAATTATTCATTCAATTATATTTTGGAAATGAAACTAAAATAAATATAGTTATTTGGTAAAACCATTAATATCCCGATATTTATATGAAATATTTTTCATTAAATAATTTTATTTCCTCAATATCTTGTGTCATATGCAACAATGAGTTATGATTAACAATATAGAATTATTAAAATATAATGTTTTTATTATCACCTAACCATTTGATTAGATGGTATAAATATTAAGAAAAAAAATATAAAAAATATACAGTTTATAAATTTAAAAAATGAATAAATTTGTTATAAAATGATTAGAAATAAAAATAATAATATATATACTAAAAAATAAAATTGATTTTTTTGAGGAAAATATTTTTTATCCACATATTGTATTTTTATATCAATAAATTAAATTAACATATTTTGATGAATGATTTCAATTTTTTTACATCATTTAATTGATAAAATATTTTAAATATTCAAAATTTATTTTTCTAGGAATATTATAAAAATAAATATGGATTTATTCATTAAAATTTATTTATTTTAAAATTAGTTATTATGTCATTTTCAGAACATACATTAATATTAGTTTATCCCATTGATGGGAATTTATTTATATGAAATTAATTATGTTTTTATAATTATGAGGTTAAAATTTGGTAAATAGACCCATTTTATTTTTTTCAATATGACTTGTAACCATGGATAAATTTATCACCTAGGTAAAGGGTAAATCAGGTTAATATAATTTAAAAATAATTGATTAAACATAATATTTCATAATAAATCATGTTAGAGGAATTTAATTTGACCATTATAATCATAGAATTGAAATTTATTAGTTGAATAAAAAAAATTCAATGAAAATGATATATATATATATATATATATATATTTTGAAATCAAGGAATGTTAAAAAATGCCAGTCTCATAGTTTTAAATATCCTTTATGTTTTCATATAAAGAGAAAACTATTTACCAATGAATAATAATAGTAATATATTGAATAATAATATTATACTCATAATGGTAATTTTTTTATACTTTTCAGGTATTATATAATCACTATAAATGCTTACACAACTCCAAAATATTATTTAATCAACTAACAAAAAAATAAAATAAATGATTTTTTAAATATTAGAAGACATATAATTTGAATAAGTTATAGTGTAAAAGGATTTATATAAGTAAATAAAACATATAATTGTTTTGATAAAATATTATATCCAAAATTGAACTTTTTCTTTATATATTTTATTTCAAATTAAAGGTATAGTTTCAAAAATGACAATAACTATATATTACCAAAAAAATATATTATTAAATTATTTAATTATAAGAACCCAGACCATCTTTTTTAGTATGTTTTCCTTTTTAGGTCATTTTTTAGAAAAAGAGGAAATTTTGGAAATTTTTGAAGTACACGCCTTGTAAATTATGAGTACACGTCGTGTACTCAGTTACCGCAGGTAGTCGGGTGCTGGCCGTGTAGTAGCCATGCACATGTCTATGTCGGGTGAGTTAGAGGCTACCTAAAGCGGAATATGGAAATGGAGAGTACACGCCGTGTACTTTCTTTTTTACATTAAACGCACTGGGGTCGCGCGTAATCGCCAGAATGATCTTCTTCTAGGTATCATTAGACCAAGAGCTCTGTACGGCCGTATATCTTCAACAAACCCTGAGCGAGCATTCATCCTCTAAATCAAACACCACATTTGCATTGGAATTGCAATGGTGAGTTATTTTTTATCCTAGAGCCACATCTTGTGATTTCTCTTCTGTCGTGAGATATCGTGGGTTGAACATTTTAGAATTTTTTGTAGATATTCGGCGTTAGATGGAGATTCAAGACTCGAGTTTCACTTCTAGAGATCTTAAAATGCTGAGGTAGGTGTTTTGTTCATTTCCCTTGAAAGTATTTGATTATTATGTGCAATTTCGACCTATACCATTGAATGGGGAATTGCGTGTTTACAGTTTTACCCTGTTGATTGTCTACCATACTTGTATTCTTGTGTAGAGGTTATTTTGATATGAATAGGGTTGACTTCTATTCTTTGTATGTGTTTCCAATGCATGTTGTATTTACGACCATTGGTCTACACAGCCTGGTTGGCTGGCTTTCATGTTTTCCATTCCTAGTGTTGTAGGGTGGAGTGATTGTATTCTGACATGCTTGATATGTTGTAGACTGATTTCGCCAAGTAGTTCATGAGGATTACTTAGGCCATTTTTTCCTTTCTATGCTCGTAGACCTACACAGGGATTAATGAACCTAGTGTAGTAGACTCTAAAGTGAATTGACCAAGTGAGCATCATCAAAGTGACTTTGAGCACTTTAGACTATAAGGGGAATTGAGTGAGTGAGCTACCTCAGAGAGTCCTCGAACCAGTTGAGGCTATAAGGGGATTTGACTGATTGAGCTTCCTCAGAGAGTCCTTGACCTTGGGGGTATAAGAGGAATTGACTGTGTGAGCTTCCTCATGGAGTCCTTGAATTACCTTAGACTATAAGGGTAATTGACCGTGTGAGCTTCCTCAGAGATTCTTGATTTTACCTTTTACTATAATAGGAATTTACTATGAGAACTTCTTCAGATATTCCTTATATATTCATATAACTGAACCATAGGGGATAGGCTGTGGGAAATTCCTAGAGGTTTATCGTGCTTGATTAGTTGCTTTTGATATGTGGAATTGTTTTCTGCTGAGTACATTCTTGTTTATTGCTTATGTACTTTTACCTGCCATGTATCCACTAACTATTAGACATAGATATTTGGGTGGTTGAATTTTGGGATTTAAACTCACACCATATTTGGGTCATTCTTTTAGGCCCAAAAAGATTATAATGTTGCAGGTATAGATAAGGGAAAGCTCCCTTCTACTTCAGGTTCTTGATTGACTGTGGAGCTGGAGAGCATTGAACCAAGCTGTGGATTGAGATGCTGAGGAGTTGTTTACATTCTTTCTTTTTTATTTGGTTTAGTACTGTTGTGTTCCAGCCTTGTTATTATTTTGGATTATTTCCTAGACATATGTATCTTGCATCATACACATATATATTTGTGTGCTCCAGTTTATTATTTCACAGTCTTCCGTTGTTTACTTCTGTATGGATTATTACAGCTTCTTCTATTGCTATTGATTTTCTTTCACTGTGTTACTCTGCCAATGAGGGCATAGTTTCCCCACTATCACACCCAAGGCCCTCCCTAGTAGTCGGCAGTCTCTAGCATTCGGGGAAATAAGCTTGAGGCCATGTGAACAACTCGGTACGAGGCGCCTCTGGGTGGCTTCCAGAACAAGTACATTACAAATTGGTATCAAAGGGGGTTCTTTTCTCTTGAATTAATGTTTGGAGCCCTTATCTAGGGATAGTAAGGAATGGGTACTTGGTAATAAGTTTTTCCTGGGAGTAGCTAACCCATGTACAGGTAAAAGCCAATCTTCCTCATTTAATGTAATTTTTCTGGTTTTGCAACATTACAGTTGATTTGATTTTCATCATTGGGTGATTCACATGTTTTGTGTTGTTACCATTAATGTTATTGAGGTTCTATTTCTATCGCAACCTGATGAGATGAGGGTATTCCATCTCATGCATCACATAGGAACTTTCTAGAAATCACATGCCATGAATTCTTGTCATGCCATCTAGGATACAATAGTGATTTCATGTCGTTGTTATAGATGTTGTGTGGAATATGCATGTTGTTGTTACAGATGCCTTGATAAAAATAACTTCTATTTGATAGGGTATTGTTTGGTAAGGTTTTGTTTGAATGAATTCCAAACCTTGGTTCTTGAGGTGTTATGTTCCCTCATGGACCAGAATTTGGTGAATTATTTAATTGTATGCCCTGTTATAACATGTGTAAGATGCCAATATCTGATTCGTGGGGAGTATGGGCCCTTAAAAATAATTATTTGGCACTTTCAATGTTCGTTTCAGTGTTTTTATGGGTTTCGGAGTAGTTTTTGAGGCGTAATGTCTAGAAAACCCCAGAATACTTGCTGTGTAATATTTAGTGCACGCCATGTGTTCTTCTGTTCGGGAAGAATCTGTTTTTATTAAGTACACGCCGTTTACTTTATATACACACTGTGTATTATCTAACCATGTCATAGGATATGTTGTAAGAGACATGGTAAGGTAATTTCATGCGGGAACACGTCGTGTACCACTTGAACACGCCATGTAGTGTTGACCCTGTATCTGCCCATGTAATTAACAACACATATGGATAAAAATTAATCTATACACATCGTGTACTTATTAAACACGTCGTGTAGTCTGACCCACATACCCAGACTTGTCACTAAGAACACAGTTTGGTGTTATCCTTTCATGTACACACTTTGTCCACCTTGAACACACCGTGTAGTGTGAGCCGTGTATCAGGACATTTCACTAACAACTAGGGCTGGGTGAAGCTTGTCTAGTACATGTCATGTCTAACATGAACATGCCGTGTAGTCTTGTCTTAGGAGAACTGTGTGGCTAAACCATGTAGAAGGACTCGGGCAGAGAAAGAGGATTCAAGTACACATCATGTGTTAGGATAACACATCGCGTGTTTGGGATGTTGCACGACCAGTTTAGCTAGGAGTACACACCCATGTAAATGACTTAAGGTAACACGTTGTGTAGGAATTGTACATGCCGTGTAGTCATGTTTTTAAAACATGAGTTTTTTCTTTCTCTCATTCCCTTCTTACACTTCTAGTTTTCAGTCCTTGATAATATTTTCCTAAGGTGTGCACTTGACCTTGCAGATTCATTCCACTGGGACATCCTCCAGTTGTACACCAGTTTCCAGGTTGTGACATGACACCGGACATGGATGATCAGTGACTACCTGTAGATCCTCCTGTCATGCCAGTTTTGGAACCAACCATTATACCAGATAATGGTGTTGATGCATAGTTTAGAGAGGGATTTTTAGGGTGATGAAGATCTTTCATGGAGCTCCGCATCCTACCCCATTGATGTTAGAGTTGACATGGGTCTTTCAGCAGCAGCAGAATCCCACTTTCTCATGGGATAGAAGACCTCAAGCTGTAGAGTCATGGATAGAATCCATGCTGATGATTTTCAAGAATCTGGAGATACCTCCAGAAAAGAGGGTGAAGCTCACTACTACATGCTTTGAGACTCCTCCAAGAGGTTGGGGGATGTGATCTTATAGTTGGGATGCCATAAAAATATGGCTTGGGATGAGTTTTGGCGCAACTTTCTTCGATTACATCTATCTGAAGACCTTGAGGGCCAATAGAGCCCAAGATTTCATGAGTCTGAAGCAGGGTACTCTTACTATTATGGAGTATTCCTATCAATTCATATAACTGTAGCATTTCATGCCAAATCTAGGAGGTGATGTGTTTTTCCTTTCATGGAAGTTTGAGGATGGTCTAAGGCATGACATTCAATCTCAGGTGAACATCTTAAGGTTGGGTTCGATATCCACTATCGTCAACTTGGTGATGATAACATAGAGTAATATGAGGGATTATAAAGGTGTGAGTGACCTAAACCGTCGTAGAAGCCGGTCGAAGTTTAATATTTATATTCCTACTAACTAAAGTATATGTGGCAAGCAGGGTCGAACCCACAGGGAAGGTAAATTTGGCCACTACTAAACTAAAAAAAACTTGGAAAACTCCACTATTGTCAGCAGCGGAGTGGTTTTTCTAATTTCCACTTTTTATATTTTTATATCTTTTAATTTTCTTATGATTTTATGTACTGTGAAACTACAATTTTATAGTAAATTTTTTTGAACAAAACTAAAACAAAGTACATCTGCGAGCAAGGTGCAAAAACAGAGCTAAAATGATGATAAAAGACAACAGTAAAGAATGCCCAGGTTCATTCTAATCTACTGGTTTGAATTGATTTTCCTTTTCATGTAAAGTATTGCTTCATACCACTAGATTAAAGAGATGACTTACTTCCCTCGCCAGGAGTTAAGTCGTGGATATTGTACTACTAGAGTTTGCCACTCTGAGAAGTACAATTCCAGAAAGATGTCTTAAGATGAAAAATAGTACAAACTCACCATAAGTACTGAAGTTTCATTATGATTTGTTTACTAAAAAGATAACTCCATAACCAAACTCGCCGAAAGATTATAGAGTCTAGACAATTTTAGTGCTTGTGGTACGAAGCAGATAAATGAAATTAGATTTGATCTCGCCGATCAATTCTAATTACAGAAGAATTATAAGTGAAAAGGATGAAAAAGATACCAGTAGAGCTAGAACTCTTCCCGAACTAAAAGACATAGCTAACTATACTATTCATTATAATATAAGTAATAAGAAACATTACAGAAACAGAGTACAAAAGTTTAAATTGTGAGGGAGAAGAAACTACCTAAGAATGCTCTGCTCGTAAGTTCCTGGACTGCACTGCTCAGCATCGTCTATGCTGCTCTCGATCGTCTCTCTAGGTAAGTGCATGAATTCCCCCCCGTATGAATGAATCTCTATCTCTCTAAAAAACGATGCTTGTTCTGATTAAGTACTATCTGTCATCCATTTCATGTCACCACCACATCTTCCACCGACTTCAAAAGTTCTTTACCCACACAATACAAAATGTGTGTTTTTTCGTGACCGGCACGTCGCGTTATCTTTGCCCTCCTAACTAACTCTCGTTGAGTTGGTTGCTTGAACCTGTATGGGGTTTGAGAAATTGAATGAACCTGCAAGTTAGAAAAGAAACCTAAATAAAAGAGAACACAAATAACAAAAATAGTTATTGTTATTATTTTTAAATTTAAAGTTATATTACTCATTAATAATTAACTAAAGTTAATCATTAAATATCTTAATTGATATTTATTATTTATATATAGCATTTTTATTAAATTCTATTGAGTTAGTTAATAAATATAAATACTAAAAACTACTTTTAAAAGTTAATCATTAAAATTTAACATCGTAAATAAATAATTATTTAGAAATTTAATAATTTAGATATTATTAATAATTTAATTGTTACTATTTAAGAAATTAAATTGTTAGATTAATTAGTTAATTAGTTTATTATAATTTAGTAATTAAAATTAATGATTAAGTCTTAAATATTTTTAATTTGACAAGTATATTTTATAGTTTATTTATAATTATTTATAACTATACATTTATACTATTAATAGTAAAATAATTAATTATTAAAACTTATTATTAATTAAGTTTAATGATTTAATTTATAATTTATTTATTTATTAAAATTATAATTGTTAAAATCATAACTTTTAATTAAATTAAATTGACTTAATAAAGATGCTTTTACTTTTAACTTTTCATTAATTTTTTTTCTTTTTTACTTTACTTTTATTAAAATTTTATTTTTTTCTCTTTTAATTTTATATTACTTTATAATAATTATTATTATTATATTTTTTTCTCATCTACTTCCTCCCACATTTCACACGCGGAGCCTTCTTCTTCCCCAATCCAGTAGCTTCCTCCTCTTGCAGTTGTGCAGCAACTTGGCTCTTCCCAACGACATGGCTCGGATTGGTCCTCCAGCTTGGATTGAAGACCACATCGACGACCATTCAGAAAACAGCAGTGAAACAGCTCGGCTCGGCCTCTAGATTCAGCACAGTCGACACGACGTCACCTTCAGAAACCTAGCAGTAGCGACTTCAGTGGTTGTCCACAAATTCCCTCGTGTGGCTCCACTTCGCGGTGGCATTCCGGCGGTCCTCTCCTGCTCTGTACTTAGCAGTGCGGCACACTCCACCTCCTTAAACAACAGCGCATGCAGACCCCCGACTCCTTGCAGTGGATCTTGAATTGGATGCCTCAGCTAGGCTTAACAGTGAGGGTTGAGATCTGCAGCAGATGGCACGACCTCTGCTCGTGGACCATCTCTGGTCCTGTGTGCAGCGGCAAGATCAACTTCTCCTCGGTCCCAGTCAGATTCCTCTTCTCCTACTCAAGCAGCGGACATCATCTATCCTCCAACACATCCTACAGCGGCGGACCACCTCTGCACTTCTCGCGGCAACAGTATGGAAACTGGGGGGTAATGGATCTGCATAGGTGAGGTGCGGATGAGAGTAATAGTGAGATGGTGGAAATAAAGTATAACGGTGAGATTGGAATGGGTAACAGTGAGGTATGAGATAGGGCGAGTGTCTATCAATGAGGAAATGACGGTGAGGATGAGATATGGGCTCTAACAGTGAGGTGCGAATAACAGGGTATGAGATAGTGTAACGGTGAGAAAAAATGGAGTGTATCGGTGAGGATTAGAAATATGGGTCACCGGTAGGCAAGACCATAACAGTAGCGGTGAGAGTTTGGAGGGAGAGTCACCGGTAGAGTGACTTAACGGTGAGGAAATGAAAAAAAAAGTATCGGTGATGGAGCTACCGATAGAGTGAAAGTGGGTGCGGGGTCACAGTTACATAAAAAAAAGAAGAAGCTACCGGTACCAAAAGGGTCACCGGTAGCTAAAATGAAAAGGTGAGGTCACTGTTAGACGTGGAAAATTTCAAGGGTTACCGATAAGGATTTCTACCGGTAGGACAAAGGGGAATCTCACCGTTACGCAACAGTGATCTTTCAAAAATAAACACACAAATTAAATATAGAATTAAAAAATAAATAAATTAAATAGAAAGACTTAAAATAATTAATTAAAATAATGCTAAATAATATTAACTAAAAACAAGATATTTACTAACCTTTGAATCATTAAAATTATTATTTAAAAAGCACTTTTTGATAACAATTGAACTAATAAACTTGAAAACTGTTGAACTAAATTAATAAGCGACTTAAATTTAAAAGAAAAATAAACAAGTTAATTAAAAAAAATTGCGGCAAATAAAAATAAAGACATCAATGACCCAAATAAATCACTGAAAGTTCTTAGTTACCTCACCTGTAGACTAAAACAATTATAAAATGAAATAAAAATCAATCTGCATACATAAAATAATAAAGTTAATGTTTAAAATATCTTAATTAATTAATTAATTAACTAATTGAACTAATAAATTAAAAGAGAACCAATTTAATTAATTTAAAATGCACACATAACTTACTTAAATGACTGGCAGAAAGGTTAAACGCATAAAATATTAAAATTAACCTATTTTAATGTACCTTAATTGAAAGATTAATTAATAAAATAAAGTCTAAGTTAATTAATTAGGATTATGTTATTTAAATAATTGTTTAACTAGAGATTAACTTATTAAGTAGTCGAGCATAATTAAATTAACCTAACTAAATACTCACCGTTGTTTATAAAATTAAAGTGTTTACCGTTAGAAATGAGTATCGGTGACAAGGGTCACCGATAGAAGAAAAGTTACCGATAGAGGCAGAGTCAACGATAGAGTGTACCGGTAACCTGCTATCGGTAGCTAAGCTACCAGTAGTCTGGAAAGCCGAGCTATGTTGTATATAACTTAAAAAATTAAAAGTAAATTAATTATCAAACTCAATGATTAATAATAATGATAAATTAAATAAAATAAAAAAATAATGATTTAACTAAAAAAATTGAAAATTAGTTATATTAAAAACACATCAAGAATAAATAAATTATTTTAAGGTCCAAAATTACATAAAATGTTATAAAAAGAGAATAATTGACAAATTTATTTATAAAAATACAAAAGTGCATTTATTTATTAAAAATTGTTAAAATAATTAAATAAAATGTATAAAATGTAATAAAAAGATGTGGCAAACTGGGTAAAAATAAGGCCACATCAAATTCCCCCACACTTAAACATTGTTTGTCCTAAAAAAATCCCATGTTTTATCATCTTTGAAAAAAAATGAATTATACAAATCAGCTATGTTTAGAGAAGTTTCAATAGAGGACTCAAAAAGTGTGCTTAGGCTATTGAAAACATAGCCTCAAATAATGTCTCGTCTAGAACCACTACTCAAAGGGAACTCAAGTAAACCACGAATCATCCATAAATGAAGGTGTCCTGCTTCATATATGACTCTGCCTAGTGACTTACTTCAATTCAAGATCAATTTCTAAATTCAAGAGTGATAAAAGGTAAAATGAAAGTTGAATCAAAACCTTAACAAAAGTAACTTTGTAATTTGACTAATCCCCTTGGTTCCAAAATTAAAACATAGATAATAATTTTTTTTTGAAATCAATTTATTGATACAACCCAAATGACTCCCATATAAACCAGTTGTCCCCTTCTTCATCTGGAGTTCATCATTCCCCTCACCTTAATGAATTCATTTTTGACCCCGATAAACTTTATTTATTTTTCCCAAGCCATGTAATTTGTGCCGAGCACTGTGCAATGCACTTATTAAAGGTTTACAGAGGGCTTACTGTAAACAGAAACGCACCCAGTATCTAAGGTCTCAGAGATTCACCGTGGGATCCCAGATGCCCAGTATTACTCCAGTTACAAAGGATTTATATAAAAACCATTTACATTGACTCAATAAGAATGGTCATTTTTATAAATTAAAAGAATGAAAAGGCTCATCGGATAAATTTCAAACTTCCAGTACCTAAAATTATGATCTTAAATCCACTAAAAGGTTTCCCATATCACTCTCAAAAGAAGTTCCTAACCAAAATTCATTAAACCACTAAACAGTTCCACTTAGGAATCATCCACCAAATCTCATTTTAGACTCAAAGGAAGACTTAACTTCCAATCAAGCACCATCCTAAGGAAAGACTCATTTGAGTGCAGTGTAAAGCCTAAAATTGTGAAATAATTGTTTTGAAAAATTTTGACCATTTTTTGACAAAAAGTTTAAAAGTAGTGGGAATTGATGAGCATTACAATTAAACACAGTTTAGTACAGTCAATAATTGACCCCCTCCCCCACACTTAAAACCCAACTCTGTCCCCAAAGTTGACTTCTAAATATGGAGAAGAACAGTTAATCAATTATGGTTCAAAACAGATTTTCAATTAAGTAGATATATGACATATATAAAGGTCTCAATGAAGTTCAAAGATAGTGTTGTTTGCCACAATGAATAAATAAAAGCAGGTTCATTTAAAACACACACATGCATTAACATTCAGTCCAGTGACAAAGATTTTCATTAAAGCACAAAAGAAGTATATAATGTGTGGGTGCACAATAAACTGGGTGTAAGAATTTTAAACAAAAAGTTCAATAATATGTTCAATACAGTAGAAAAATTTCATGCTAAACACCCCAACGAAACAAGCAGATTCAAATGACCAGCAGCATGTACTCCCCCCCCCCCACACTTAGTTTCATGTAGTGAAAAGGTTTTATCACAATAGTGAAATTCAATTTTTTAAAGCAAGGAGGCTCATGCCGATTTTTAATTCATTAGTTACACGATATGCAGCAGAATTTTATAATACAAGCAGAATTTTAAGAAAGAACAGATTTTTTTTCAATATATGAAACATATTATCAGCAAAGTATTAAGGAGCAGAAAGAAGAAACAGAATTTAACAGTAAGGTACTTCCCTGACTAGATTTCCATTACTCCTTCAGCATGGGAATTCCACTCCCTTTATTGACACAAGCAGCATCATCATAAAAACAAAGAGCATGAGAACCATGAATATATAACTAGCATAGTCAGTAAAAATAGAAGGCATCAAAGCAAAACTTTATCCAAAGTAAAAAAAGAACTGAAATAAAAGTAACCACAAAAGAAAGAACATGGGTTGACTCCCATGAAGCACTGAATTTTAAGTCTTCAGTTAGACTTTATTTAATCACAATTTTTTATTTATTAACAGAACTAAGACCATGGGTTGCCTCCCATGCAGCGCTATGTTTACAGTCCCCAGCCAGACTTCATTCAAGAACAGTTTTCAAGAACAGTGAAGGCAGACAAACCCTTTGGTTGCCTCTCAAAATAAAGTTTCAGTCTTTGCCCATTGACCAACATGGGTTTATTCTCTTCACCTACAATTTCCACAGCTCCATTCTTCAGCACTCTTACTACAGTAAATGGTCCAGACCACTTGGACTTCAGCTTCCAAGGAAAAAGTTTAAGTCTAGAACTAAAGAGAAGGACCTTCTGTCCAGGTTTGAACTCCTTGTTTTGAATGATTGAATTGTGAAATATCTTAGTCCTATCTTTATAAATTCTTGAATTATCATAACTCTCTCTTCTAATCTCATATAATTCACTCATCTCAAGCAATATCCTCTCACCAGCACTCTTAATGTCAAAGTTCAGAGCCTTAACAGCCCAATATGACTTATGTTGGAACTCCACAAGTAAATGACAACATTTCCCAAACAACAGCTTGTAAGGAGACATACCTATTGGGGTCTTGAAAGTAGTTCTGTAAGCCCATAAAGATTCATCCAGTTTAAGAGACTAGTCTTTCCTAGAGTTTGACCCAGTTTTCTCAAGAATTTCTTTTAGTTCTCTGTTAGAAACTTCCACTTTCCACTGGACTGTGGATGATAAGGAGTACCAGTTTTGTGAACACAACCATATTTTTCCATTAAAGCATTAAATTTTTAATTCTTAAAATGTGTTCCATTATCAGTAATAAAAGCTCTAGGGACTCCAAATCTTGTAAAGATATTATTTTTCACAAATTTTATCACACTATTTGCTTGATTGTTGGGCAGAGCTACTGCCTCAACCCACTTTGATACATAATCCATAGCAACAAGAATATACTCATTCCCATGAGATGATGGAAATGGACCCATGAAATCTAACCCCCAAACATCAAAAATTTCAACTTCCAAAATACCCTTCTGGGGTAACTCTTCTTTCCTACCCACATTTCCCAGCCTCTGACACTTGTCACACCCAACCACAAAACTCCTAGCGTCCTTAAAGAGTGTTGGCCAATAAAAACCCGATTGAAGGACTTTTTGAGCAGCCCTCTCACCCCCATGGTGACCTCCCCAAGGTGAAGAATGACAACCTTCAAGAATAGAAAACATCTCTTCCTCAGGTACACATCTCCAAAGAATACCATTAGCACACCTCCTAAACAGTAGAGGGCCATCCCAAAGATAATATTTAAGTTCAGAAATGAATTTATTTCTTTGATTATTAGATAGATGTTTGGGAATGACACTTACTGCAAGGAAGTTGGAAAAATATGCAAACCAAGCAGATTGCCTGACTGACACCGATAACAACTTCTCATCAGGGAAAGAAGAGTTAATCTCTCTTGGATTTTCAGATTCAAATTGAGTAATAGGAAGCCTAGATAAGTGATCAACAACTATGTTTTCAGCTCCCTACTTATCCCTAATCTCTAAATCAAACTCTTGTAACAAAAGAATCCATCTAATCAGCCTGGGTTTAGTTTCTTTTTTAGACAGCAAGTATTTTGAATCAGAATGATCAGTGAAAATTATGACTTTTGAGCCTAATAAGTATTGTCTAAACTTTTCCAGAGCAAATGAAACAGCTAAAAACTCTTTTTCAGTGGTGGTATAATTCTTTTGAGCATCATCTAGCAGTCTACTAGCATAGTATAACACATGATACCTCTTATCCCTCCTCTGTCCAAGGAAATCACCTACAGCCATGTCACTAGCATCACACATAAGCTCAAATGGTAGTTTCCAATCAGGTGCAGTAATGATAGGTGATGTTGTGAGATTCTCCTTAAGTAGATTAAATGATTTCAAGTAGTTTTCATCAAAGTTAAATGGTGCATCCTTTACCAGCAAAGAACACAAGGGCTTAGTTATTTTAGAAAAACCCTTTATGAACCTCCGGTAGAAACCGACATGCCCTAGAAAACTTCTGACACCCTTTACATTAACCGGAGGTGGCAGTTTTTGAATAACTTCTATCTTAGCAGTATCAACTTCTAAACCTCTCTTTGACACCTTATGAACAAGCACAATACCTTCAGTAACCATGAACTGACATTTCTCCCAATTAAGAACAAGGTTGGTTTCAATGCATCTCTCTAAGACTAACTCAAGATTTCCTAAGAAAGTATCAAAAGTACTCCCCACTATAGAAAAGTCATCCATGAAAACTTCAATGATTCTCTTAATAATATCAGAAAAGATAGCCATAATACACCCTTGAAAGGTGGCCGGACCTCCACACAACCCAAAGGGCATCTGTCGGTAAGCGAATGTCCCAAAGGGGCATGTGAAAGTGGTCTTCTCCTGATCCTCTGGATCAACATGAATCTGGTTGTAACTAGAATACCCATATAGAAAAAGAAAATTCATTTCCAGCAAGCCTCTCAAGCATCTGATCAAGGAAGGGAATAGGAAAATGGTCCTTCCTAGTGGCTGCATTAAGATTCCTATAATCAATACAGACTCTCCATTTTGTGGCTTTCCTAACTTGGACTTCTTCATTATTTTCATTTTTAACTATAGTGAAACCTCCCTTCTTGGGGACAACCTGGACAGGGCTGACCCAAGCACTATCTGAGATGGGATATATCATTCCAGTATCTAACAGCTTGATTACTTCCTATCTCACAACTTCTTTCATGTTTGGATTTAATCTTCTTTGACATTCTACCTTAGGCTTATGATCAGGTTCCATAGGAATCTTGTGCATACAGAATGAAGGACTAATTCCTTTAATATCAGCTATGGTCCAGCCTATGGCAGATTTAAACTTCTTCAACACATTCAACAATATTTTCTCTTGATAATATTTAAGTTCAGCAGAAATGATGACAGGCAGAGTAGAATTCTCACCCAAAAATGAATATTTCAGATGGGCAGGGATAGGCTTCAGCTCAAGATCAGGTGGTACTACACTCGAAGGAAGACTCTTAGGCCTGGGAGGTCCAAGATCTTCAATATATTTCTTATAATTAGTATTAAAAGATGAAATATTTTCAATTTCATGTTCAGATTCAGAGATAACAGTGCTACCGTCCAAGGTAGGCAGTACACTGGCCAGATTTTCCAGATCAGATTTCAGTAGGTTTATCAAAGAAGAATCATCTAATTGCCTAATAAGTTCTCCCTCAGTATCATCAAAGTGTTCAGAAGTGTCGGTGTTAACAGAAACACACTCAATTTCATTCAGAAAGTTCCTAAGTTCAGAAATAGAAGAATCTCCTACAGCAGAAACTGGAAAGTTGTCCAGTTCTGGAAGATTTACCAGATTGGTTATTACAGCAGAATTTTCAGTTTCTAGAACATATTCACAAAGACATTCAGCTTCTCTATTGTTTTCTTCAGCCGAGGAATGATTTTCAGATTTTTCTATGATTTCAAGTTGATTCTTATAAGAACATTCAGCTTTAAAAGACTCAATTTTTGAACAGTTTTCAGAATAAGTTGGTCCCTTAATATTTTTAAAAACATTTAACTCTTCTTCTTGTTCACCAATTTTTGAATATCATCTGACCCTTAGACACATCTATGACAGCACCACCTGTGGCCAAGAAGGGCCTACCCAAGATGATAGGTACCTCTTGATCACACTCCATATCTAGAATAAGAAAATCAGCAGGTAAGAACAATTTCACAACTCCAACTAGTAAGTGATCTACTCTACCCACAAGATGAGTGAAAGATCTATCAGCTAAATGGAGAATGACTGTGGTGGGTTGAAGATCACCCAACCTCAACTGTCGAAACAGTGAGTATGGGAGCAGATTAATACTGGCACCAAAATCACACAAACAGTTCAGCTGACCATAATTTCCTAGAGTACAAGGGATGAAAAAACTACCTAGGTCTTTCAATTTAGGTAGAATTTTCTTTTGGATTACAGCACTGCACTCTTCAGTGAGGCTGTAGGTAGTAAATTCTTCAAAGGTCTTTTTATTTGAAACAATTTTCTTTAAGGATATCACATAGGATGGTATTTGAATTAAGGCTTGGATAAAAGGTATGTTCACTTGAAGCTTAGAAAGAAGACCATGAAACTAAAGAAGTTCAGCCTTGGTGTTACTTTTAGGTTTCAATTTCTCAGTGAAAGGGATGGGTGGGGAAAAAATTTCAGAATAGTAGGCATGTCCCTCACCACTTCCACAACTTTTTATTTTCCTTTATTTTTCTGATTTTTAGAACAACCTCCATCTTGACTTTAAGGTGACAGGTTCAGATTCTCATCATTTTCAACATCTTTCTGTGAATTTCCATATTGTGAACAAAGCAGATTTTCATTTCCAGATTCAAACAGTTTCTCATTTTGGGCATTTTTTAAAGTTTTTTCAGCAACATTTTGAGTATTCAGCACACTCCTAGTTACAACAGCCATGATATTCTCCCTAGGATTAAGTTCAATGGTACTAGGAAACCTACCTTTATCCCTAGAAGTCAAATCTCTAGCTAATTGGCCTAGCTGTGTTTCCATATTCTGCATTCTCCCATCAGTTTGCATCTTGTTTGACTCATATTGACTTTTCTATTTATTAATTTGAGTCATGTACCTTTCCTCTTGTGAGTTTATTTTATTCAAGATCTGATCCAATTTAGAAGACATTTGATTATCATTACTTCCTTGAATATTTGAAGAATCACCCCATTGTTGATTTTGAAAGTTTTGTCTTGGTTGGTTTTGATAATTAGGGGCAGTTTGTTGGTTAATAATACCTTGATCCTTCCATTATAGATTTGGATGGTTCCTATAGCCTTGATTGTAATTATTAGAAAATGGATCATCTTTCTGAGGCATCCTAGGACCATAATTGACAAAGTTTAAATTTTCAGGTTGTTGGGTTGATAGATCAACATTATGACAAAAACTTTCAGAGTGACCAAACATACCACATTGAGTACACTGTTGCCTAAGAGATTGATACTGATTCTGGTTTTCAACTTGGTTAACAGATTGTTTTGAATTCTGGTTCATTAATGTTTTATGTTGGTTGGTGATTTCAGCAAGTTGGACTTCAGTATCAGCTCCTAAACCAGTATTTGAAATGACAGTTCTATTAACTCTTTTTCTTCTTGAATTTTTATATTGAGAATTAAAGGCCAGATTATTGAAAATTTGTCTCAACTCCTCATCAGTCTTATCATTGTAATTACCCCCAGCAGCTTGATCCACTAAATTCTGACCAGAGGAGGAAAGCCCTTCCTAGAAGGTGTCTATGTGGAGATGTGAAGGGATTTGATGATGGGGACACAGCCTAAGCAGATCCCTAAATCTATCCCATACTTCATGGTAAGCTTATCCATCCTCTTGATAAAAACTCGTGATTTTAGTTCTCAATTCACCTTTTAATCTTTGAGGATAAAATTTCATACTGAAAGAGTTGTAAACATGATCCCAATTTTCAAAAATGTTTTCATCTATACATAAAAACCAGTTCCTAGCATTCCCTTTAAGGAAAAAGGTAAATAATCTCATCCTTAGTTCATTTTCAGTAAGTCCTAAAAGTGGAAGTTGCTTCACAGTGTTATAGAAGTCTCTAATGAAGGCTAAAGAGTCCTCATTAGAGAGCCCATTGAAAGCAGGAAGCAGTGAAATTTGTGACTGTTTTAGTTCATAGTTTCGAGCTCTATGACTTAATCTAATGGATGATGGGTTGCTTGATACTTGAGTAAGTCAAACCTCCCTCATCCTGGGTCGTTCATGTTCATCTAATAGTTCTGGATGGTTATTTCGAAAGTTATTATTCTCAGGGATTCTATTTTCTTGATTTTCCATTTCAATTTTGTTCTTTCTTCTTAGAGCAGCTAAATGTTTATCTAATTCAGGATTTAGAGGTTCTAATATAATAGCATATGTTCTTGTTCTCATACAAACCGTGGTAGACAGTTTCTAATAGTAACAACTTAGAAAGAAAAGTAACAATTTTTTTATAAAGTTTTCAAAAATTTGAATTTTATAAAAGATTTTTTTATATATGTTTTTTAGAGTTTTTTTAGCAATGGCTCATGCCTTCCCCGACAACGATGCCAAAAACATGACCTAAACCGTCATTGAAGCCGGTCTAAGTTTAATATTTATATTCCTACTAACTACAATATATGTGGAAAGCAGGGTTGAACCCACAGGGAAGGTAAATTTGGCCACTACTAAACTGAAAAAAAAACTTGGAAAACTCCACTGTTGTCAGCAGCAGAGTGGTTTTTCTAATTTTAAATTTTTATATTTTTATATCTTATAATTTTCTTATGATTTTATGTACTGTGAAACTACAATTTTATAGTAAAATTGTTTGAACAATACTAAAAGAAAGTACAGCTGGGAGCAAGGTGCAACAACAGAACTAAAATGATGATAAAAGACAACAGTAAAGAATGCTCGGGTTCATTCTAGTCTACTGGGTTGAATTGATTTTCCTTTTCATGTAAATTACTTCTTCATACCATTGGATTAAAGAGATGACTTACTTCCCTCGCCCGGAGTAAAGTCATGGATATTGTACTACTAGAGTTCGCCACTCCGAGAAGTACAATTCCAGAAAGATGTCTTAAGATGAACAAAGTACAAACTCACCGTAAGTACTGAAGTTTCATTATGATTTATTTACTAAAAAGATAACTACATAAACAAACTCGCCGAAAGATTACAGAGTCTAGACAATTTCAGTGCTTGTGGTACGAAGCAGATGAATGAAATTAGATTTGATCTCGCCGATCAATTCTAATTACAGAAGAATTATAAGTGAAAATAATGAAAAAGATACCAGTAGAGCTAGAACTCTTCCCGAACTAAAAGACTTAGCTAAATATTCTATTCATTATAACATCAGTAATAAGAAACATTACAGTAACAGAGTACAAAAGTTTAAATCACGAGGGAGAAGAAACTCCCTAAGAATGCTCTGCTCCTAAGTTCCTGGACTGCACTGCTCAGCATCGTCTCTGCTGCTCTCGATCGTCTCTCCCGGTAAGTGCATGAATGCCCCTGTGTATGAATGAATCTCTGTCTCTCTAAAAAATGCTGCTTGTTCTACTTAGGTACTCTCTGTCATCCATTGCATGTCACCGCCACATCTTCCACCGACTTCAAAAGTTCTTTACCCACACACTACAAAATGTGCGTTTTTTCGCAACCGGCACGTCGCGTTGTCTTTGCCCTCCTAACTAACTCTCACTGAGTTGGTTGCTTGAACCTGGATGGAGTTTGAGAAATTGAATGAACCTACAAGTTAGAAAAGAAACCTAAATAAATGAGAACACAAATAACGAAAAATAGTTATTATTATTATTATTTTTAAATTTAAAGTTATATTACTCATTATTAATTAACTAAAGTTAATCATTAAATATCTTAATTGATATTTTTTATTTATATATATCATTTTTATTAAATTCTAATGAGTTAGTTAATAAATATAAATATTAAAAACTACTTTTAAAACATAATCATTAAAATTTAACATCATAAATAAATAAGTATTTAGAAATTTAATAATTTAGATTGTATTAATAATTTAATTGTGACTATTTAAGAAATTAAATTGTTATATTAATTAGTTAATTAGTTTATTATAATTTAGTAATTAAAATTAATGATTAATTCTTAAATATTTTTAAATTTGCAGGTATATTTTATAGTTTATTTATAATTATTTATAACTATACATTTATACTATTAATAATAAATTAATTAATTATTAAAACTTATTATTAATTAAGTTTAATAATTTAATTTATAATTAATTTATTTATTAAAATTATAATTGTTAAAATCATAACTTTTAATTAAATTAAAGTGACTTAATAAAGATGCTTTTACTTTTAACTTTTCATTAATTTTCTTTTTCTTTTTTACTTTACTTTTATTAAACTTTTATTTTTCCCCTTTTAATTTTATATTAATTTATAATAATTATTATTATTATATTTTTTTCTCATCTCCTTCCTCCCACATTTCACACGCAGAGCCTTCTTCTTCCCCAATCCAGCAGCTTCCTCCTCTTGTAGTTGTGCGGCAACTCGGCTCTTGCCAACGGCTTGGATCGGATTCGTCCTCCAGCTTGGAATGAAGACCACAGCGATGACTATTCAGCAAACAACGGCGAAACAGCTCGGCTCGGCCTCCATCTTCAGCACAGTCGGTGCGGCGTCACCTTCAGAAACCCAGCAGCAGCGGCTTCAACGGTTGTCCACAAATTCCCTCGTGCGGCTCCACTTCGCGGTAGCAGTCCGGCGGACCTCTCCTGCTCTATACTTAGCAGTGCTGCACACTCCACCTCCTTAAACAAGATTGCATGCAGACCCCCGACTCCTTGCAGCGGCTCCTGAATTGGATGCCTCAGGTAGGCTTAACAATGAGGGTTGAGATATGTAGCAGATGGCACGACCTCTGTTCGCGGACCAACTCTGGTCCTGTGTGCAGCGGCAAGATCAACTTCTCCTCGGTCCCAGTCGGATTCCTCTTCTCCTACTCAAGTAGTGGACATCATCCATCCTCCAGCGTATCCTGCAGCGGCGGACCTCCTCTTCACTTCTCGCGGAAACAGTACGGAAACCGGGGGGTAATGGATCTGCATAGGTGAGGTGCGGATGAGAGTAACAGTGAGATGGTGGAAATAAAGTATAACAGTGAGATTGGAATGGGTAACGGTGAGGTGTTAGATAGGGCGAGTGTCTATCAGTGAGGAAATAATGGTGAGGATGATATATGGGCTGTAACAGTGAGGTGTGAATAATAGGGTATGAGATAGTGTAACGGTGAGAAAAAATGGAGCGTATCGGTGAGGATTAGAAATAAGGGTCACCGGTAGGCAAGACCATAACAGTATCAGTGAGAGTTTGGAGGGAGAGTCACCGGTAGAGTGACTTAATGGTGAGGAAATGGGAAAAAAAGTATTGGTGATGGAGCTACCGATAGAGTGATAGTGGGCGCGGGGTCACCGTTACATAAAAAAAGAAGCTACCGGTACCAAAAGGGTCACCGGTAGCTAAAAGGAAAAGGCGAGGTCACCGTTAGACGTGGGAAATTGCAAGGGTTACCAGTAAGGATTGCTACCGGTAGGACAAAGGGGAATCTCACCGTTACGCAATAGTGATCTTTCAAAAATAAACACACAAATTAAACATTGAATTAAAACTTAAATAAATTAAATAGAAAGACTTAAAATAATTAATTAAAATAATTCTAAATAACATTAATTAAAAACAAGATATTTATTAACCTTTATATCAATAAAATTATTTTTTAAAAAGAACTATTTGATAACAATTGAATTAATAAACATGAAAACTGTTGAACTAAATTAATAAGCGACTTAAATTTAAAAGAAAACTAAACAAGTTAATTTAAAAAAATTGCGGCAAATAAAAATAAAGACATCGATGACCCAAATAAATCACTACAAGTTCTTAGTTACCTCACCTGTAGACTAAAACAATTATAAAATGAAATAAAAATCAATCTGCATACATAAAATAATAAAGTTAATGTTTAAAATCTCTTAATTAATTAATTAATTAACTAATTGAACTAATAAATTAAAAGAGAACCAATTTAATTAATTTAAAATGCACACATAACTTACTTAAATGACTGGCAGAATGGCTAAATGCATAAAATATTAAAATTAACCTATTTTAATGTAAAAATAATTAAAAGATTAATTATTAAAATAAAGTCTAAGTAAATTAATTAGGATTATGTTATTTAAATAATTGTTCAATTAGAGATTAACTTATTAAGTAGTCGAGCAGAATTAAATTAACCTGACTAAATACTCACCGTTGTTTATAAAAGTATAGTGTTTACTGTTAGAAATGAGTATCGGTGACAAGGGTCACCGATAGAAGTAAAGTCGCTGATAGAGGCAGAGTCACCGATAGAGTGTACCGGTAACCTGCTATCGGTAGCTAAGCTACCGGTAGTCTGGGAAGCCGAGCTAAGTTGTATATAACATTAAAAATTAAAAGTAAATTAATTATCAAACTCAATGATTAATAATAATGATAAATTAAATAAAATAAACAAATAAAGATTTAACTAAACAAATTGAAAATTAGATATATTAAAAACACATCAAGAATAAATCAATTATTTTAAGGTCCAAAATTACATAAAATGTTATAAAAAGAGAATAATTGACAAATTTATTTATAAAAATACAAAAGTGCATTTATTTATTAAAAATTGTTAAAATAATTAAATAAATTTTATAAAATGTAAAAAAAAGATGTGGCAAATGGGTAAAAATAAGGCCACATCAGTGAGCTCAGGAAATTTTGAATCCAGAGTTAGTGCACCGCTAGTTGATAGTAGGAAGTTCCAGAGGGAGATTGCACGAAGAGATTAAAGTAGGTACGATGCATCTTTAGGTATCCAGGTGGTGTGCTACTAGTGTGGGAAGAGAGGTCATACGAGGAAACATTGCCTGAAGGACCCATTGGAGTGTTGATCATGCGACAAGATGGGTCATCATGAGCACTTATGTCAGTTCTTATCACTAGCATCTGGTGATATGGGTTCTTCTATGACTCCCCATTTAGGAGCAACACCACCAGTTTTCACCAGTCCGGGAACTGGAGTTCTTCTGTCCATTCAGGCCGAGGTGGAGGTCATGGTAATGGTAGCCAGTGGCCCAGTTTTTAGCAACATCAAGGTGGATCATCTCAGAGTGGTCAGGTAGGGTCACAGGGTTGCGCTATAGGTCATAATTTTGCAGTTGAGCAGACCCAGCAGGAGCAGGATCCCGGACCCTCTACCGTTCGAGGTACAATCTTAGTAGCCTCAGTTTTATCTTCTTCTCTTTTCGATATAGGGGCTTCGCATAGCTTTATATCTTTTACTATTGTGGAAAGCCTTGGTCTCGGTATCTTTTCATCTGCTGATATCTTGATGCTAGATACTCTTTTGGGGATTAGAACGACTAATGTACATTAGTGGAGGGAGTTCGCTCTAGAGTTTGGTGGGTGTCACTTCTTATAGGACCTCAATTTCCTATAGATGACATGATATGATGTCATTCATGGGATGGACTGGTTAGTACCATTTTAGGTAGTCGTCTAATTTTATCGTCACAGGGTGAGTTTTATGTCACCATAAGGTAAATATTTTCTTCATAAGGGCAAATGGGATGTCCAGGCGAGCAGAGCGGGACTAGATAATCATGGGTAAGGAGGAGTTATAGTCCAGATTTATAGTCTATATCTGGATTACCAGGGGACTTCATAGTTAGACATTCCTCAAGTGGTGGATCATTTTAGAGATGTCTTTCCATAGGACATTTCATGTTTGCCTCTGAATCATGAGGTAGAATTTTTTATTGAGCTTGTTCAATGAGCGGCACCAGTGTCCATTCCTCCTTATAGTATGGATACACTTGAGTTGTAGGAGCTCAAGAAGAAGATGGAGGAGTTATAGGGAAAGTGTTTCATCCCACTCAGTACTTCTCCTTGGGGTTCACTTGTCTTGTTTGGGAAGATGTTAGATGGTACCGTTAGACTTTGTGGGGACTATCGAAAGTTGAACTGGTTGACAGTCAAGAACCGATATCCCTTACCTTGGATTGGTGATCTCTTTAATCAGCTTCGAGGAGCCCGGGTGTTCTCGAAGATTGAACAGAGATCTGGTTACCATCAGTTGCACGTTAGAACATCTGATATACCTCCCACAGCCTTCTAGAGCAGGTATGGACTATACGATTATATGGTTATATCGTTCGGTTTTACGAACACACCAGCAGTCTTCATGGAATGGATGAACTGAGTGTTCCATCCATACATGAATTCCTTCATGGTGGTCTTCGTGGAAGATATCTTGTTATACTCTCACACTCGACACAACCATTCTACTCATCTTGAGATCGTTTTGAGTACACTAAGAGAGCATCAGTTATATTCTAGTCTCTCAAAATGCCACTTTTGGATTGATCAGATTCATTTCTTGGGTCATGTTATCTTAGAGACAGGAGTATCAGTAGAACCCGGGAAAGTGAGAGAAATATTTTCCTGGGAGTAGCCGAAAAACATCTTTGAGGTGAAAAGTTTTGTAGGGTCGGCTGGATACTATAGATGTTTCATACAGGACTTTTCATGCTTATCATCACTGCTAAAGGGTTTGACTAAGAAGGGTGCAAGTTCATGTGGTCAGATTCTTGTGAGCCATCATTTCAGGAACTGAAAGGGAGGTTGACTTCATCATGGATACATGTCTTTCTAGAGCCAAGAAATAGCTATACTGTCTACTGTGATGCATCAGGTATCGGGCTTGGAGTTTTGCTTATGTAGGTATAAGGAGTCTTTGCATATGGGTCTCGGTAGTTGTGGCCTCACTAGAGGAATTACCTGACGCACGATCTTGAGTTGGATGCAATTGTTCAGGCCTTTCGTTTTTGGAGATATTATCTTCTCCGAGAGCATTTTGTGGTTTTCACCGACAAAAATAGTCTTAAGTACATTTTCACTCAGCATGATCTGAATTTGAGACAGTGAATGTGGGTTGAGTACCCTCATTCCTTAGCAGAAGGACTCAGATACAGTCAGTTCAGGAGGCCAGCAGTGAGTTCCAACTTATGGATCTATTATCTGAGATACATTTGTAAGTGCACGACAGTCAGGGGAAGGGTTTTCTTTATTCTGTAGTTGTTACCTCTACTCTTATTGATCGAGTGAAAATGAGGCAGCTATCAGATTTAGAAGGCCTAGTCCTATGGGAGAGTGTGTCAGTAGAGGACCCTATTCCTAGATGGAAATTAGGTAGGTATGATATCTTTTTTTTTCAAGGGGCGCGTAAGGGTTCCAATAGATATAAAATACGAGATGATGTGGGATTTTAATTCCTCAGTTTGGGCAGGACATCCAGGTGTCACCAAGATATATCATGATCTATACCATTAGTATTGGTGGCCAGGTATGAAGAGGGATGTTGTTGGTTTAGTCATGAGGTGTTCCACCTGTCATCAGGTGAAGTCTGAGTATCAGCGGTAAGCAGAGATTTTACAGCAGTTACACATTTCTGAGTGGAAGTGGAACAACGTCGCTATGGATTTCGTAATATGGTTTCCAAGGTCTCCTTGAGGGAATGATGTAGTTTTAGATTTCATTGACAGACTCACGATGGATTCCCACATCTTTCTGATCAAGGAGACCGTCAGTGTTGATGATCTGGGATGTTTGTATGTCTGTGAGATTCTATATCTTCATGGAGTTCCACACTCCATTGTTTCAGACAGGGATGCATGTTTTACTTATCGAGTTTGGAAGGGACTTCAGAAGGCTTTGGATACACAGATACTTTTGAGTGTGGCTTACCCCCCCCCCCAGACAGATGGCTAGTCCGAGCGTATGATTTAAGTGCTAGAGGACATGCTCCGAGCATGCATCTTGGATTTTGGATGTTCTTGGAAGAAGCATATACCTCTTTTAAAGTTTTCCTACAACAATAGTTTTCAAGAAATAGTTCATATTGCACCTTATGAGGCATTGTATGGTAGGCCATACTAATCACCCTTATGTTGGCTAGAGGCAGGAGAGGCAGCTTTGTTGGGACCACGTCTTGTTCAGGAGACCACATAGCAAATAGAGTTGATTTGGAAGAATATGGTCATTGCACAGTCTTGAAAGAATTCTTATGCTGATCAGCGGAGAAGACCTCTGCAGTTCGAGGTTAGGGATCAGGTTTTCCTGCATGTCACACGAAGGCTGGGACATAAGAGAATTATGAGACAGGATAATATTTCACCAAGTTACATCAGGACATTTGAGGTTGTTGAGATAGTTGGGCCGGTTTCCTATCGGTTTCTGTTACACCAGAGGTATCGGACTATGCACGACATTTTTCACATTTCTTAGCTCTGACATTACTTTTCAGACCCGTCTCGTGTCTTTCAACCGGAGGAGGTTGAGCTCGAAGTGGATGTGTCATTTGAGTGGAAACCTATCCAGATTGTTGATCGCGATACAAAGGATCTCCATGGTCAGTCTGTTCCTCTGGTATGAGTGCTATGGCAGCACGAGCGAGTGCAGGACGAGACTTGGGAGAGGGAGGCCGATGTACAAGCACAGTGGCCAGAAATGTTCGAGGTTTCTTCTTCTACGCCGCACTAGGGAAATTTGGGGATGATTTTATTTAAGGGGGATGTTTTTAAGAACCTATATCATCTTTTCTGGTATGTTTTCCTTTTCTGGTCGTTTTTTAGAAAAATGATGAAATTCTTGAAATTTTCAAAGTACACTCCATGTACTTTATGAGTAGGTGTTGCGTACTCGATTTCTGTAGGTAGCCAAGTGTTGGCCGTGTAGCATACATGCACATGGTTGGGTGGGGTGACCTGGAGGCCACCTAAAGTAGAGTATGAAAATGGTGAGTACATGCGGTATACATCAAAATTACACACTTTGTACTTTCTATTTTTCATTAAACGCACTGGGGTTATGCCTAATCACCATAATGCTCTTCTTCTAGGTCTCATTCGGCTGAGATCTTCGTACGACTGTGGATATTCGACAAACCCCTCAGATAGTGTCCATCCTCTGAATAGAACACAGACAGTTGCATTGGAATCGCATCGGTTATTACTCTTTTCTCATAGAGCCCAATCTTCTAACTTCTCTTCTCTCGTAAGATATTGTGGGTTGTAATATTTAGACATTTTTGTAGGTCTCAAGCGTTCCAAGGTGATTTGATCCTTGAGGTTCACTTATAGAAATCTTCCAATGCGGAGGTAGGTGGTTTGTGACATTACGTTGAATGTCTTTGAGTATTATGTGAAATTTTGACAAATATCATTGAACGGGGTATTGAATATTTATCTTTTTACCCTATTGACTACCTTCCATGATTGTATTCTTGTTTAGAGGTTAATTTTATATGAATAGTGATGATTTCTATGCTTTGGATGTGTTTCCCAATCATGTTATATTTACGACCATTCGTCTTCTTAGCATATTTGGATGCCTTGTTTGTTTTCCATGCCTAGTGCTTTAAGGTGGAGTGTTTGTTTTCTGACATGCATGATATGTTGTAGACTGGTTTAGGTAATTATTTATTGAGGTATACATTTTTTGTTTTTTCTTTGATATTCTTTTTGACCTACACAGGGCCAAGAGAACATGGTGTAGAAGTCTATAAGGGGAATTGACTGAGTGAGATTCCTCAGAGAGTCTTTGGGCACTTTATACTATAAGGGGAATTAACCGAGTGAGCTTCCTCAGAGAGTATTTGAACCACTTGGGGATATAAGGGGAATTA
The DNA here is from genome assembly GCA_963277665.1 of Viscum album. NCBI lineage: Eukaryota > Viridiplantae > Streptophyta > Magnoliopsida > Santalales > Viscaceae > Viscum > Viscum album. The sequence continues at coordinate 1,740,658,996 of OY728160.1, forward strand.
ACCAAGTGAGCTTCCATAAAGAGTCCATGAACATGGGTATATATGGGGAATTAACCATGTGAACTTCCTTAGAGATTTGTTGAATTACTTTAAACAATAAGTGGAATTGACTGTGTGAGCTTCCCTAGAGAGTCTTGATTTTACCTTTGACTATAAGGGGAATTGACTGTGAGCGCTTCCTTAGAGAGTTCTTATGTATTCATATAACTTAACCAGAGGGGATAGGATATGGGTGCTTCCTAGAGTTTTATCATGCTCGATTAGTTTCTTTTTATATGTGGAATTGTTTTCTACTAAGTACTTTCTTGTTTACTGCTTCTATACATTTACCTTCCATATATTCACTGACTGTTATGCACGGATCTTTTGGTGGTTACCTACTGGGATTTAGTCTCACACCCTGTTTGGGTCATGCTTTTGGGCCCATATAGTTTATATAGTTGCAGGTATTAATAAGGGAAAGCACCCTTAGAATACAGGTTCATGATTAACTACAGAGCTGGAGAGGATGGGACCAAGCTGTGACTTATGATGTTGAGGAGTTTTTTTTGTGATTTTTTTTGTATTTGTTTTAGTACTGTTGTGTTCCATCATTGGGATTTGTTTGGATGCCTTTTTAGACATATTTATCATGCATCATTCACATATATATATATATATATGTTTTCTCCTGTTTATTATTTTTCGGTATTTCGTTGTTTACTTCTGTATGGATTATTACTACTTCTGCTATTTCAATTGTTTTTCTTCAGATTTGTTACTCTTCCAATGAGGGAATATTTTCCCCACTATCACACCCAAGGCCCTTGCAGCTAGTTGGTAGCCTCTGGAATTCGGGGAAATGTGTTTGATGCCATGTGACCAACTGGGTACGGGGTGCCTCTGGGTGGCTTCTGGAAAAGGGACGTCACATTAATATTCCATAAAAAATTAAATAATACTATGTGGGTATAATATGATGGAGAATTTTAAAAAATAGCCATTCATGGGAAAATTTTCACATTATAGGTATAAAATTACAACTTATAATATTGAAAATGTTTTAATCAGAGAAAAACATTTTTTCAACTAAGGATAACTCAAAATGATAATGTTTAAAATGACCCAAAAACATGTCTAAATTTTATTGGATTATGGTATTAAAATACTATAATACTTTATATTTTAATATTATGAAATTTGGAGTAATATATATAATATAAATTTATTATATTTTATTCTTTGGAAAATCTCAAAAAGTGCCCCTTATCTCAATTATAAAATGGTGCCTTCTCTCTTACCTCTTTACACATTATTTAGGCTTATATATTAACTAAAATCTAAAAATATCTATTATTATCTTCTCTGGACACATTATATATATTTTTATACCCAAAAGGCCAACCCTGGATCCCTTTATGGGAGATCTAAAGGTGTTGTTTCAAAGAAGAGGTAATCACCATAACTGGTCACTTTATTTTCATTAACTATTTATCTCATCTAAATATACCATATTTATCATACAATAGAAAATTAATTTTCCTAAACACTCTTAAATTTAATTTTTATTATGAAAACACTATTATAAACCCACTTTCCCATCAAAAAAGAAGTGATGGTATCACCCGTGTGTACGTACGCTTTACCATCTCCACGTAGAGATATAATTAATTTTTCATGAAAAAATATTATAATATTTTTATTATAATAGTTTAAATAATAATATATGATATATATGATATAATTATACTTATTTAATGATAATATCTCATCTACTTTCATACCATCCAATCATTTGGGAAATGATAATGTCACTCATGTGTACGTGTGGACCGCCACCTCCATGAAGCGATGTGAGAAATTTTCAATTTATCCTTTACATGGATAATAATGAGAAGAAAAATTATGAACATATATGATATATGTGTGATTTAATAATGTTAATATAAATGTGAATAAATATTTACCTTACTCTAATTCCTTCCCTTGAAAAAATAAAAATTACATTCATGTATACGTACGGTCTACCGTCTCCATGAACGGTGTAATTCATTTTTATATCTGTAGATTTTATGTATGACTCTCTATATATATAGAATATGTATAATATTTATAAAAATATTAATGTTATATATATTATGAAACCATGATAAATATATAAGGACCATAATCACTAAGCTTAAATACTCATGATAAACAAAATAGTTAACACCTGGAAAAATGATTTTAATAAGGGATTACTGGTAAAAGGTGGTGTTAAAATGTTATAAAGGTATTATATATGATATTATAAGTATTAAAATGACTCATATATAGAATTATAATAAATTTAAATTTATTATATAAGAGTTTAATATGATTTTTGAAGAAATAGAAACTCAAGGTAAGGGTTTTTTGTTACAATCTCATTATCTTACGAGATTGTTTATGAATAAGTTCTATTATTGAAATATGATGGTCAACCTCTCATGATACACTTATATTTTCTTCTACTCAAGGTATTTCTTGAAAATAAATGTTTTAATTTCATTTTCAACACGTTTTTAACTCATGATAACAAAAAAAATTTAATGAATATAGACTTCATTTCTCTCTTTGGATGAAATAACCTTTTCATAGATAACCATGTTCTCTAAAAACATTTCAAATAAGTTTTTTACTATCATCCCATGATTATTTTTAAATAAATTTTTACGAATATTTGAATTCTTTTAAAACTATTTGAATTGAATCTTCTTGTCATCTTCCAAATGAGGCGCTTTGAGAATTTTACAACAAAATTATAAAAGGAATGTTTTTTTAACTAATGAAACATGAACAGAATTTCTCATCATCATGGATACTCAATAGTTTAAATATTAATTCAAAATCCCATTTATTTAATTTAAATTAAATGTTTTTCTATTATATATTTTGAAATTTTAATGTTTTACACTGGTTATTTAAAAATGGAATGTTTATTTTCCTCATGAATTTTTTAATGATTTCTGGATTCATTATCCTTTAATGTTTCTTATGAATTATTTATAATAAGATCGTAGTATACCATCAGTATTATTTATCTATATGGTTTGTGAATATTATTATATAATTTTTATGAAATATATTACTTTTTCATGGGTTATGTTTGAATTAAATGATAGTTTTTTATAAAACCAAATTCTTTTCCATTGGTTATGAAATCATGAAATGTTTTTGAAGCCCATTTCAATATATAGGTTTTGATATGATAAATGATTTTTGATATATTTTCACACATATGTATGATTTTAATTATGTAATTGGTGGTACCTATATCTTCCTCTATTGTATTAGATAAATATTTATATCTCATGAGATTAAATGGACTTGAATGGTAAGTGAACCCAATTCCGTAAAGAACATTTTCCACTATGATGGTTTTGGAAGTGATCCTTGACTATTAAAATGGTTTGGGGAGTGAAATAATTCCACTATTATAGTCTTTTAAACTATTTTTTATTACTAAATATGTAATTTCAATAATTATTTGTATGAAAATATTATATTTTTTATTCCAGTGTTATGATTTGTTGGTTTGTGTTATTTGATTTCCTTATTATTCATGTCATATAATCTACCATGATTTATTCCATGAATTAATATTATTACCTTTTATATGTAGGAAATGGTTTTCAAATTTTATGATTAGGTTCTTGTACCCATGTTCTCATGTTATTCCAATTTGATCATTGATATCTCTATTTTTTACCCATGGTGAGCATATGAGGTCACCCTTTTTATACTTCATTTCACCAAGTAATGAAAAACATTATTATATATGATTTGTTTTGGAAGGCTTATAATTATGAATAAATATGTGGGATATGATTTAAATATTTTTTTATCTAGTTTTTTATGATTCAATATTTCCAACTATACTACGTCAAAATTATTCTATTATAGATCAAAATGTTAGGTAAATAATACTCATATATTAAAATGTTATATATATGTATGAAAAGTATGGGTTTCTATAGATGTTATCAGAGAAATATTTAGTTTACCTTTGGAAACTATTATGATAAAAATTTAGTAAGAACCCTAGGGATAACACAATGTATAGGATAAAATCCTAATGTTTTGGTAATGATCAAGAATGAACTAGTTTAACTATAAGATTTCAAAGAAGAATCTATCATTATTTCGATATCCTATAAAATATTTTCCATTATTATGGGGTGTCCCAACATTTCTAATGTTTTTCACACTATTCCTTTTAGTTTTAGTCAACGGTTTTCACCCGAAGGATTCATGTCATTACTGAATGTGATGGATAATGATATGATTCTCCTCCGAAGAAACCAAATTTTATGGAATATAGAGTATAAAATAATGTTTCAATGATCACATAAGTTTCTTAATATATGCATAATTTTGAGATTTTAAATAATAAAAGAAGGAAACATAAATTTTGATTTGTCCTTGATGAGGAAATGTCCACCTTCTTTTCAGGGGTCCACTAACCCACTACTTACTGAGAAATAAATCAGTACCATTAAAATGATATTTTCTATTATTCAGTGTTTGAATCTTGAAAATTTTATTCTAGGTGATTATCATTTGAAATTTGTATTATATAAATAGTGTACTCTCATTAATAACATGATGGAATATAAAGAAATTGGATCTATAGGGTCTGATGAATTAAGAATTTAATTTTTTAGATATTACATTCCACATATTCTTCATATGAAAATAGAGAAATAATTTTTATATATACTAGATAGATGATGAATCTATTGGTAGTTATAATAAAAATTTGTCAAATAAATTTATTAATGTCCTATTAAGGGTGAGATGAATATTATAGTTACCCATAAATATCATGGTATTTCTTTGAAAAGATATATTTAATTCAAATAATATTCTTAAAACCATAGAATGAAGACAATGATCCTTCCTTCATGATCGAAGAGTTGAAGGAAACATAGGGTAAATTATCTTAAAGGAACTAGAAAATGTTCCAAGTGTAGAATGTTTGTTCATCTAGAAATAAAATATCGAATTGATGGGAAGAAGTTAGTTAATGTTGTGAAAAGATAGAACGAACCATATAAGGCACCTCCTACACTCTATTGTTTTAAATTCAAGGAGTATGGGTGTTATGATAAGCAATGTAGAAATATAAAGGTTAATGATAATGAGAAATTTCATCAACCTATTAAACCCATATATAAGGGGAAATCTAATGTGATATCTATTTATTATTTGGGGTATGATAAAAACTCATTAAAATGTACACTTATCATCCACTCAAGAATTAATAATGATGTACTTGATTCTATATCTTCACACTCTTTTATATCGAAATAATTTTTTAAGGTTATGACAGTACAACATAAAAAATTAAATTTTGAGTTAGAATTAAAAATCCTCATTTTATATTTATTGAATCCCAAGTTTATGATTCTTCTATAATTTAAGTTTGTGGGAAAATATTTCCCAAAAATCTTATCATTCATACTCTAGTTAAATTTCATTTTATTTTGGGCATATATTTTATTTCTTTACAAAAAGCCAACATCAATTTACATGAAAGGGTAGTTACATTTGTTATTATCAACCAAACTATGATCTTCTATTAGTGTAATGAAAATATTGAACTTTTCTTCTAAATTAGATCTATCATATGGGTCATGAATCCTATTCTAAATGTTTATTCATGCCATATGGTTCAGGGAGACTCGGCGTCCATGATATTAAAATTATGTAAGAGTTTATTTATACCATTAAAGAATATTTTCATAGTCTTCCAATTTATCTTGAAGTTGAGTTTTCAATAGAACTCTTATCTAGTGAAACAATTATTTCCAAATTAATATATAAAATGACCCTGATTGAGTTGTAAGAATTGATGAAGTGACTCTATGATAATCTTTAAAATGGATTAATTCATCCATGTGAATCACATTATGGTGCACCTGTTATAATTTTTATTAATAATCATGGATCAATGTCACATGGAATTGATTATTGAGAACATAATAAGATCACTATCAAGAATAAGTATCATCTACCCCATATTTATGACTTGTTTGATCAACTGTGTAGAGATCAATAATATTATAAGACTGATCATCTTCTATATGTAATTTCTTGAGGGTTCTGATGTAGGATATACCAATGATATCATTCCATATAAGGTATGGACACTAAGAATTTATAGTGATTCCATTTGATCTTACTAATACCCCCACTATATTCATGTGATTAATTAATGGAGTCTTTATAAGTTACCATGATCAGTTTTTAGTACTATTTATAGATGATTATATAATAGATTCAAATAGAGAGGAATAACACAAATATAACTTGAGGATTGTGCTAAATACCCAATGTAATGAGATGATTTGTTCAAAATTGAACAACTGTGAATTTTGTATTTGGAATGTTTCATTGATAGAGAATATAATCTCAATTGATGCTATATCCGTAGACCCTTAAATGGTATAATCAATTTAAAATTTTCCTAGACCTACCATTATGACTGAGATCTATAGTTCCCTTCATTAAAATGGATATTATCAACACTTTTTAGTGAATTTTTCAAGGCTATTGAATCCACTCACAATGATATCTCAGAAGGGATCCAAGTTCCATTAGATAAATGAATGTGAGAAATGTTTTAAGTATATAGAGAGAAGGATAGTTAGTTCACCAGTGTTTTCACTGTCCTATAATATATAAGGGGTATTAATCTATAACTATGTCACATAAAATGTATTAGGATTTGTCCTCATGAAAAATGATATAATTAGATATTATGCCTCATGACTTTTGAAGGTACTTCAGAATAATTAACCAATAAATGATTTGGAGATAAATGTAGTAATTTTTATGTTAAACCAATAGAGGAATTATCTATATGGATAAAAGAATTAAATATATACTTACAAAAACATATTTATGTATGTTTTCAATCATAAATATTTGAACTTTCACTAAAGAAGATGGATGGAGGTGATTAAAGATTGTGAATACTCTATACATTACCTCCATTAGAAAGAGAACAATGTGGAAGATACTTTTAGTCAAAAGGACTAGCTATCTTATCTATGATGAGGTTCAAAGAAGATCCAATATTTGAAGTATTTCAATGTATGGAACTTTAAGTTATGAAGTAAGGGAATAAATCTTATCTTTCTAAAATAAGTGTTAAACCATTTATTAGAGTGATGATTTAGGATGAAAAAACGGAAGATGTAGAGATACAAGAGAAGGTGACATGTTTTCATGAGTTTAACCTTCATTATGATGGAATAATAAGGTTCAGGAACCATGTATGTGTCCCTTAGGTACCAAATTTGATGAAGGGGTTGATGGATGAATAACACATTTCTCCATTCTATATTCATGAATGAAGTATAATGATGTATATAATTTATAAAGAGTGTTTTAGAGAGGACGGAATGAAGATATATATTGTATAATATGTTTTACATTCCATGATATTTCAGAATTTTAAGAAAGTGAGACAAAATTATAATGGGATGTTAGGTCTATTACCCATACCATAATGAAAATGGGAAAACAACACCGTGGACCTTATCTTTGAACTCCCCAAAGTATCTAAAGGGAATAGAGTAATTTAGTTTGTATTTAATCACCTTCTGAAGTCTATAAACTTAATTTCCATTAGGGAATATTTCTCTCAGGATAAAATTACAATGTTATAAATTAAGGTACTGGTATGATTTCATAGTGTACCAATATTAATTGTATTTGATAGGGATTTGATGTTTACCACTAATTTATGGATATTTTTTCATGGGATCTGGATATAGAGTTTTATTTAAGCACTATTTATCATCGTTGAATAGATAGTTAGTCTGAGAGGATTATTCAAACTCATGAATACATGTTAAGAACTTTATCTATGGATTTTAAAGCTGTTTTGGATCTACAACCTCAAATAGTGGAATGTTATTACAACAATAGATTTCAACTTGGTATTCAAATGGCTCCATAAAAATACCTCTATTATAGGAAGTGCATAACTCCAACATACTATAATGAATTTGGAGAAATAAAGTTATTGGGACCTGATATAGCTAAGAAAATGGCAGATAAAGGTATATTCACACAACAAAATGTATGATTAACTCAATTTCGACAAAAAAGTTATGCAATAGATCATCAGAAAGATGTAGAGTTTGAATTTTGTGAGAAGGCATTCCTTTGAATATCTCCCTGGAAGAGGGTGATGATATTTGGAAAAAGGAAAATATTATCCCTTGATATATTGGTCTTTTTGAAAATAATTATGGTATCGGGATGATATCATGTTGATTGGTACTTCCACCTTGTCTCTCTAAAGATAATGATGTGTTCCATGTATCTATGCTAAGGAAGAAAAAACCTAGTCCTCCAAGTTTTCTCAACTGAAAAGTCATCCTAATGGATAAAAATATTTCTTATGAAGAAAAAATGATAGATATTCTAGATCATAGAGAGAATGTTCTATGAAAAAATACCACTAACAAGGTCAAATTGTTTTGGTGAAGCCACCTATTTGAGAAAGATGTATGGGAACTTTAGGATGTGATGAGGCAGAATTATCCCCATATGTTTGTACAAGAGTGATGAATTTTGAGAGTGAAATTAATTTTATGGGGGAATAATATAGTAAGCCAATATTTTTATGAAAAAATTCTCTTAAAATAATTTTATTCTTTCAATATCTTATGTTATACGAAACATAATGTTTAGACAGACTGTGTAATGTTTTTAAAATTTTATGTTTCGATTATTTTCTTGTAGTTGGATTGGTGCGTCTGAATAATAATAAATAAATTATGAAAAATATAAAGCCTAAAAATTTATAAAATAAATTAATTAGTTATCAAATAATCATTATTGAAAACAAAAAATATATGTATTTAAAAATATGTGATGTTTTTTCAAAAAAAATATTATTTTTTCAATGCATTTTTATATTTATAAATTAAATTAATCACAATTTTTTAATTATTTTAATGATATTTATATATTATTTACTAGATAAAATGTTTTAAACATTCGAAAAATATTTTCCGTGAAATATGATAAGAATAAATCCCATTTTATGATTACAAATAGATTTTTATAAAAGATTTTTTATCACAATTTTTTAAATTAATTTAATATTATTTTATTCTATAAATAGGTATTTATTTAGACTAAATTTATTAAATATTTATAATTATGAGGTTTAAATTTTTTAAATATTCTTCTTCCATTTTTGTAAAGATAAATAGTAATCATAGTAAACTTTTATCACCTCGGTAAAGGGTAAATTCAGTTAATATAGGTTATAGATATGCGATATGGCTATAATTTTTCATCATAATTCATATTGGATGATTTTATTTTACCATTATCACATTAATCTCTAAATTAGATATTTCAATAGATAATTTACCTTCAAAAATGATATATATATATATATATTATTTAAATAAAAAAAGTTACTAATATCACTCTCTTAATTTTAAATATCTTGTATGAAATAAAATAGGAAAAAAATTGTTTATGAATGAATCATAATATTAATTTTGTGCATAATAAAATTATACTCATTTTGTTAATTTATTTATATTTTTTAGTTATTATATAATTGCATTAAATTGATACACAATGCCAAAACAGTATTGATTCAATTAATGGAAAAATAAAAGAAAACATTTTAAAAAATTTATAAGTGATATAATTTGATTAATTATAGTTCAAATTTAATTTAATAGGTGGATATAAAATATTAGGGGTTTTTAAAATATTATATTAAAATTAATAATTTTTTTATTTTTTTAAGTGAGTCTAATTGAATAGTTTCAAAAAATTTAACAATGATAGTTTATCAAAATAATATTTTAATAAAATATATAAAAATAATAAATATACTTAAATAAGACAAGTTATATTTTATATGGTCTAAAATTTCATAAATACCATATATGGGACAATTTTACCTTTATAAATAAATATCACAACCTATAATATTAACAAAGTTGTCAACATAGTAAAAAATAATATTAGTTAACTAAGAGTTAATAAAAAAGATAATTTTTAAAATGACACCATAACTATATTCTTTAATGTGAATAAAACCATATAATACCATATATTTGAGTCCCTATCCATTTGGATTCATTTTTCTCGACAATGAATTTATTATAATTTAACCTTTTCATAAATTCTAGTAGTTCCCTTCACCTCCAATACAAAATGGAACATCCTCCCTCACTTTATTACACAACATTGATCCTTATAGAATTATGAAACTCTAAATATTTCTGGTAAAAATTTTCTTAGAAAATTATATATGTTATTTTATTCCCAAACTAACATCCCTATATTCCATCAGAGGAGATCAAAAGTAGTCATTTTAAGGAAGAGGTAATTTCCTTTGTTGATAACTCTCCCTTTTTACTCTTTTTTATGTCCTAATAATATATTTTATATTTCATAAAATAATAAATTAGTTTTCATAAATGTTCCAAAATTTTATTATGATTATGAAAATTCTATTATACATCATCTTTCCCAACAAACATGATGTGAAAATATCTCTCATGCATATGTATAGCTTACCATCTCCACGTAGTGCTATAATTAATATTTCATCACCATATTTTATGGATGGGTATTATGATGGGATTAATATATAAATATGATATTTAGGAAACAATTATACTTATTCAGTGATAATATAATTTCTACCTTCTTACAATCCAATCCTTTATGGAAACTATAATGTCGCTCATGCGTACGTGTGGGCAACAACCTCCATGAACTGATGTGAGTTTTTTCATTTATGTTTTACATGGATGGTAATGGGGACGAATTTTTTGAATATGTATGACATATATGAAATAATAGTTATCCTATAATAGTTATTTAATAATTTCCTTTCTTTCTTTCCATGCAATAAGAAATTAAAATAGTGTTCATGCATACGAACATCCTACCATCTCCATGAATGGTATAATTCATTTTTATATTTATAAAATTTATGGATGACTCTAAATATATATATATTTATATATAATTAATTAATATTATATTTATATCACGATTACTGTTCTGTATAATATGTAACCAATGTAAATGTACTAGTACCAGAACTATTGAATAGAAATAGTCATGATAACTAAAACAATTAACACCTAAAAATAACAAATTTAATATGGAATTATTGATAAAAGGGGGTTTTTAAAAGTTAGAAAGGGTTCATATATGATATTATAACTACCATAGTTAATTTTCATATAATGATAATAAATTAATTTTTGTTTAGATGTTTTTTGAGTGATTTTGACGTATGGTGATCTTGAGGTAAGGGGTTTTATGTTATAATCTCATTGTTTATCACGAGTGCTTATGGTTTAGTTATATGGATTAAATATTATGATAAAACTCTCAAGATAATAATTAATTTTATTATAATATATTTATTTCTTTAAAATACATTAATTCCTTTCAATTTCATTATCTTTTCGACTCATGAAACTAAAAATATTATCGTATGTAAAATAGACATCATTTCTCTCATCAGTTGAAAAAAACTTTCCTTCTAAATCCTAGTTTTCTGAAGATATTTCAAAGAAGAATTTTGGTCTTCTCCTATTGTTTTTTAAATAAATTTTTACCCATTCTTTACTTTTTACAAAATATAAATATAAATTAATATTATGGTTTTTTCTAAACAACATATCTTGTGACTTTTCTGATAACAGTTTGGAAGGAATATTTTTTAAACTTTTGTGACATGAAAAAATTCATTTCATCATTACTATTCATTTTTTAAAACATTCATTTACGATTTCCCAGGGTTATTTTCAATAAAAAATTGACAATATTTTGGATATTTTTATACCATAAAGAAGTGATTTAAAAATGTGGAGTTTTTTTCATCATGAATCTTTTAATGATTTATTCAATAATCAAAGAAAAAAATTGATGCTTCATATTCTTTAAGGAGAATATGAGACAATGATAAAATTATTATTATTTTTCTAGATTTTTTATTTATATGATGGAACAATTTTAATGAAACCACATTCTTTTCCGCGGGTTATGTTTTGATGAAATTATGAAATGTTTAGGAAACCCACTTCTTTTCAATGGATTATGTTGTATTTAAATGTTAATGAAATCCAATAATTATCAGGGGTTTTGATATGAAGAATATTTTATAATATTTTATCCCACATATATATTATTTTCATTATTTTATGGGTGGTACCTATATCTCCCTTCAATTCATTGGTTAAATATTCATATCTCATGATATATACATGACTATAATAGGGAGGTAACCTGATTTAGTTAGTGAAATTTTACACTATGATAACTTTGGGAGTGAACATTTAATAAAAAAATGGTTTGGGGAGTGAAACCATTAAACTATGATATTATTATAAAATATCCTCAAGTACAAAATAAAGGATTTTTTATTCTTATGCTTATAACACAATTCCAAGTATTATGCTTATATTCTCATTTGTGGATTATGTTATTTGATTACCTTATGATTAATGTCTTATGAACTAATAATATTTCTTATATGACATAATATTATGATCATTAATATGTAGGGTATTGTTTTAAAATGTTACTATCATGTTCATATACCCTTATTATCATGTTATGATTATATGATCATTCGTATCTCTTTTATTGACCCATATTGAGCATCTAAGATCACCCTTTTCTTCTATTTCCTTTCCCTAGGTTATGAAGAAAGGTATTGAATATGATATCCCTAATAATGGTGATGTTTATGAAGAAATAAGTGTGAAATAGTGTAGATATTTTATGATTTTTTTAGTTTGAGTTACAATGTTTCCAATGATACTAGACCTAATCGATTCTAGTGTGGATCAAAAAAAATTTTATTGAATATTAGTCTATTAAGATCTACTATATTTGTATGAAAAGTTTGGGTCTCTATAAATATATTCATATTTTCTTAAAAGTAGATGAATCTATATATTCCTTATCAAAAAAATATTCTAAAATACCGTCCTCACCACTTGTTCTTGATTGGTCAAAGTGAATATCATGACAAGAACTTATAATCAACTCATCGTCATGGAATAAATATGATGCACTTGAAGTATCAAAGTTACCCATATTCATGTAATTTTACTCCTCATCCAATTCTTCAATATCCATTATTGGTTGGATATCATCATTATTGTATCATGTTGAAGTAGGATTTTTACCATCTTTACTCAAGAAGTAAATATTATTTTTATTTCTCAACACCTTATTCCTTCGATTCTTTTGAAAATTGGATGACATTGGAAAGTGTTATGAATTTTATTTGAATACAATAATTTTGTACACCAAGTATACTTCGAAATTGAAACTCAATAAAAAATGATATATGAAATAGTAGAGAATATAAAAAAGAGGTACGACCAAGGCTACGATACCAATTGAAATCATTACTAAGGGGTAGTTCAACACTAAAAGGGTGGGTAAATCAGGTATTGAAAACATTTAAACCAATTAAACGTTTAATATTTTATCACCTCTTAACTTTTCCAATGAATGGATCTCTCTCGTTTTTTATCTCTCTTTTAGTTAGTTTATATGATGATATAAATAAAAATAATAACACAATAAAGACACTAGTATTTGTTGATGATGATTTTAAACTTTTGTATGACTAAGAACATTGTGACCCCGGTTTATTATCACACACACAGAACTTCATTATTATTATAAAAACCCATGAGAAAGGGTTTGACAATGAACTCATTATACAAGCACTAACCAAGTACGTTGTAGGCCCCAAATTGTTATCCAAGCTCTAGAATTAACCAATATATCCCATAATATATTATAGAATATCATCCTACACCTTTATAAGTAAGATCATTGATATAGTTAAAGCCTTTGTTATATACTCCAATGAATTTTATCTTCTTTCCTCAACCATCAGCTATTAGAATGGATGCATCACTAAAATGTATATGAACATTATGTAAAGTATTATTGAAATTTTTAAAAAAAAGATAAATCACCCTTATTAATTTGATACTTTTATATTTTACCCTCATATAATTCAATAAATACCCTTAAATAGGTCAATAATGATTCATAAAAATTTCCAAAATTATTTCAAACAACAGCATAATTTCTTCAAATTTTTCTTGGGCATCCTAAATCACATTAAATCACCATAACCACAATATAATGTGTATCATTATTCCATGGGAATTACACACCATAATTTTTATGTTATTTTAATTATTTATTTAAGGTATCATTCTTGAGTTTCATGTTGATTTGGTGTGAAAATTGAATATATTAATTCTTTAGCATAAGTGAAAATTTGCTTCATGGTTAGTAGAAACCATTAACATGCCTCTAAAACCTAGAAATATCTATATTTTATGTCTAGTTCATGGTTTTTTCAACTATTTGTGGCCATTGTGTGGACTCCATATTCCCTATAGTAATGGGAACATGGTTCATTCATGGTTTGGAAAACATTCCATCCAAACTATGTAGATCTCCTAGTGAATTGATAATTTCAAATTTAATATTCTAACCTTAACATTTTTATTTACTTTTCTCCTCACACACCTCCCTTATGATCAAACCCACCCAATTTCCCTTAGGGGAGACCCCTCGTACAAAACCCTCTCCTTCCACTCCCTTGATTCATTGAGAATCTTTCTAATTTTTGTGGTGATCTACATGGGTTAGAATTTTTTCTTCTTTTGTATACCACTTCTCCTCATTTATCCCCTTCTCCTTTACTATTTCATTGGGTATCACCATAGGTCAAACCATGTAAGGCATGTTTTTTTGCAGATTAATTTTTCATGGTGTCTTTATTTAGGGTTCTTATTTCCCTATTAGAGATTTTAAGAATTTTTTTGGGTTGTTTTAGATGGCCATTATTTAAATCAATTAGTTCATGGTAGTTTTTATGAATGAATGAATATTTCATTTTAGAACCTTCATTTTATGGGATTTTAAAATCTTTTTTTATACCAAATGATGATGTTTTTGAATTTCTGTTGATTTTATAATGATAAATTTGGAAATTAGTTTGTTTTTAAATGAAATTTAGGTGTCGTTATATTTTATATATTGGTCCAAATGTTCTTTATTTACCTACACACGTCATAATCTTAAGAAACTGTATGAATCACCCATATAAATAAATTATGTGATTTCAAATTTTATTTTAGTCTTTAAAGTAAATTATCAATTAGTTCTTAAAATTTACCTGTCCTTTCAAGTTATACATAGAATTCAAATTATTATTAAATTATTTTCATGATTATATTTAAATAAAAATATATGTTTTATGGATTCCGTTTTTTCAATTGGTGGATATAAAAAATATCTGTATACATATTTGGGTGTGTATATAAATGTATTTGGTAATAAAAATAAGGGAACCTTAATAATTTAATCTTATTACTTATATTTTATTTTAAAAAAGTTTATAAGTGGTTTTATAACATAAATTATAAATCCCCAATTTGTTTGTCTTACTTTATTGAAATATTTTACAAATATTATCTTAATTTATTAAATCCATGTTATAATGATTTGTTAAAATTATTTTTTTACTGACAATTTTTTAATGTTTAACCTTGATTAGAGATATGTTATGGTCTAAATAGGCATGTTGTAGCTAATAAATGGAATGGTTATCAATTGGTTTATTGAAAATAGGTTACCATATAAGAACATCATAAACATAAGTGGGATGACTAGGACTATTTTGTTAGGAATACTAGTGAATATCTTCCTATGAACAACACAACAACATTAACTTAAAATCATGATACAAAATTTTTTCCACTTGGTTTTGGAATGGTCCCCCTAGTGGCTCATGCATGGAAATTGTGTTTAATGGTTCAATAAATGTGAGTAATAGGATCCTACGATAACATGAGATATCCCTATATTGTTTTAGGTATTAATTTATGCATTTTCTAATTTTATATTTCTTTTAGTAATTTCTATATTGAACCTATGGTATTTAGTTGATTTTATTCTTATAGGGTGGTCGGAGTTGTGTCTTGAAGTGTAGGTTAATTGGAAAATTATTATATTTTTTGGTTCTTGTTTTGTGCTTTAGAGTCTATGGATGTGGTGTAGTTAAGGTACGTCATTGTACTGAGCAGATTTAGTGGTCCTAAAAATTTTGGCATAGTTGTGGTGTGGAGCCTGGTCTAGAGTGTGGAGTCTTGGAGGCTGAAATATTTATTTTCATCCATTTTTAGGGTCACTACACCATGGATCCATATAGTTTCATAGACCTCTTTTTGTCTTCATAATTCTACAGTTTAGTTATTACCTTGGACCATGGTACCTCTTTCCATGTTTATAGGATCTCATTGTTTAACATAATACAGATTCTAGAAATGGTTTTAACCACAATCTTTTGATGTGTAATCCCTTCCCTTTCACTGTAGTACTATTCTATGTTAGTCACCTTACATCATGGTGTAGAGATTATGTCACAGTGTTTTGTTTCCTAGTTTTTTATTAAATGTTCCCTGACACCCATGAATCCATCATTTCATTAGATCTTTCCCTTGAACCATGGGATACTATTTTTCTTATTCATGAGTACTTAAAACCCTCATGTTCTTGGGTTCATCCTCTATTGATTCATTATGTAATTTATGGATGTTAACAAGATCTTCAATCCTCATGATATGTTGAATGGTAACTAAGGTGTTAAGTGTTTTGTTTGGTCTTTTTCATTCTGGAACATGTAATTTTTTGATATTTATAATTGGTAACTCATCTTCTATGATCCCTTGTTATTTTATGTGGCCCCATCAAATATTTTCTTGTTTTTTATGTTTTTAATTTTAAATTAAAATTATTTTAATGAAGTTTCTTTCAAAACTTAACTTTTTCTTTTAAACCATGATTTCTTTTACTTTGGAATGGATTTATTAAATTATTTAATCTCATGAAACATGTTTTGATAAAATTTTATGATTTGGAATATGATTTTGAAAATATATTTTCCCTTTATTTTTTTTTTATGTAAATGATTTAAAATAATGAATTATATGGTTTGATATAATAAATTTCATTGGATGACATTGATTCATTAAACATATTTTTTATTGATGATGAGGAATTGATCCATCATACGGGATGAAATCCTTACCCATAGACCTATTTTTATGGGGAAATGTGTGCACTATGTCGAATAAGTTGTCAGAAGGTGTCACTCATTGAGTGTCATATTACCCCTTGGACATACTTCTCAAGGATATTGTGCATGCCCTATGGCCTATTGATCATTAAAATTAAAATGGGGTCCTCAATAAACCTAAAATTATTTATGCTTGTGGGCTAGTTTTCTCTATTGGTTTTATTTGAAATTCTATAATGGTGTGGTAAATAAAATTATTTGTAAAAAATGTTTTTATCCTGATATTGTATATTGTGAAAGTGTTGATTTATCCATTCTTTATGTTATGTTGCTTCTCGTTCATATTTAAATACTTTATCATAATTGGTTTATTTTATACATATTTTTTATGAAACAAATCATGGGATCCAACTACTCCCTTTTTCTCACTCCTTGTATACAACATTAGGTGTATCAAGATCTTATTATATCTGATGTTGGTAAGGGAAAGGAACTATAGAGAGGTTCAAGGTTTCTTCATTAGTAGGGTGTGAGAGTTTAGAGGTGACTTCAAGTCACATAGAGTTGGGACATAAAAGTTTTTCATATATCGGTTGTCTTGTATATCTTTGAACATTATTCCTAATAGACGTATATATCATGTATGATGTTCTTTTTTACATATAACCATTTTCATTGTATCTATGTCATTTATTCATATTATTTTTGAAAAATCATTTTGAAAAGTAGTTCATCATACCCATACAATAGCCTCTAACCCTTGTGGTTATGTGATGCACTTCATGTCATGTCCAGACCAATTCTAGTTCTGGATGGTTTGGTTAGCTCTGGCCATTTTATGATAAATTGATATCAAATTATAGTTTCTCATTTCCATAATAGGTATACATGATTGGGGTATCATGGTGGATATGATATAGGAGTGTAGATACTTAAGCGGTATGTTATGAGAGAGTTCCTAGGGAGATCTCATTATAACAATCCTTAAGATACCATGGGTTTTTGGAAATTTA
Organism: Viscum album; assembly: GCA_963277665.1. NCBI lineage: Eukaryota > Viridiplantae > Streptophyta > Magnoliopsida > Santalales > Viscaceae > Viscum > Viscum album. The sequence goes on from OY728160.1 coordinate 1,740,677,140, forward strand.
CTCATTGGGTATTTTGAAAATTTTAACCCTAATATTAATTTTTCATATTTCATGGTAATTTTAGTTGTTTTAAGCTAATATAAACTTGAATTTATTCTTTTTTCTTATGTTCATGTGACTCCTTTTTTGTTGAAAGGTAGTACCATTTACCACATAATACTTCCAATGATTCTATGATCTAGTAAAACTAATGAACCATGACATAGAAACCAAAAATCTGATCAGAATATAATCAAAATAGTGGCGAACATAGTCTAGTTATGGGTCATGGTGCGGCACATACCCAAATTCACACTAGATAGATAGAACAATAAAGGGATGATGATATGACTCAGGCTTTGGAATTTCATCACCAAAAGCCACTATCTTTCAGAAATAAAATTTGTCCTCATGGGGTGGATTATTGGTTGGGAAATCTCGAGAGTATTTTCAAATTCATCCAAACTCCTCAATCATTCAAGGTAAAGTGTGTCACCTTCATACTATAAGGTCTAAGTAAAAGGTTAGGGGACTCAGTGGTCTTTGCTAAAAACATAATTACTTGGTGTGGAAGGGATTAAAGGCAATTTAATAGAAAAGTTATAACTATAATATATGAACATGAATAAATCCAAGGACATTATAAATATTGAGAATAGATATTGTTATTTGTTGGAGTATGATATCATTTCACTGATCTCTTGTATTTTTCTTCTAATTTTAGGATTAATGATAAGATGATGGCTCAATGGTTTCAAATGGGTCATTGAACTAATATTTGGTCATTGGTTTTTAAATTGAAGCTAACCACCTATAATTAAGTGGTGGATTGGGCCTTGATGGGAAAGCCTAACCAGCTAGGTAAGACATGGTTTATCAATGTTTATTTTAATATTTTAGGTCACATTAGTGGTTCTTTCTATGGAAAAAAAAGATTGCCTTTATTTCGGGAAATATTGGTGCGGATTCAGAGAAGTCTATTTATGCATCATCGGTAGAGGATAGTGTGTTGATATGTTATGATGGAAACTAGACAGGGAACACACTTATTTTTTGTACCATTCCAATATTTGTTTTCAAATCCTTCATGTTTTGGAATCATCTATAGATGATTTTTAAAGCAATGTATTCTCCTCACCCTGGTACAACCTCATCAGAACCTATAAGGTATGTGATGTAGCTAGCTGTTTCATAGAAAATCGGGTTCTAAACACAGGCCTATGGAATGAAGAAGTTAAAATAAGTTGAGGGATATTTAGTGGCATATGATGTGAGTCCCGCAACTTTGAGAGGTACCATTTAAAAATAGTTTAACATAGAAACAATTCAACTTGATATAAGCTCCTCCAAATCAGTTATATTGACTGATATGGTGGATCTTCTAAAACATCCAATGAAACTAATACCATTTGATATGGAATTGGCGATGCCCAAAAGAAAGAATAGGTGGTAGGTTTCTTATATCCCTTGTTCTATTTATATATGTGTGACATAAAAAATATTTAGTATTTTGGGTTTCTTGACCTGGACCTCTTTAATGTGATTAACTATATGTATTAGAATGTTTCTCACACTAATATGATCAATTTTTACCATCAATGGATGCCTTTCATTACTTCTGATGGGAGTTCCCATGTGTTTTGGGAGAATGGGACTCATGGTCCAATAGGGTGGGTTCATCCCTTCTAGAGATTAAAAAGATGTTTTTAGCAACTATATTTGAATAGTAATCTTGAAATAGTGTCCTCCATCTGGTTACCAATGAGTTTTCATAAGTATATCATTATGATTTATTGAGTTTTCCTCTAGAGAGGGAGTTTTAGTTCTTAATTTACTTAGTGCTTTAATCTCAATCGATATCAATGTAATATTACTATATGTCTCCCTCTATGTTTAAAGTGATAATAATTTAGAAGGATGATATAAGGGAAATTTTAATTCCCTATAATTTTTCAATGAAATATGATTGGTTTTTTTTCATGTTGATTATCAAAAGATCAATCAATTAATGTTCAATAAAAATATCCCTTGCCTCAAATTTAGGGGTTTTTTACCATTTGAAAGGGTAAAAGTGATTTTAAACAACTTATCTTCCTTGGGATTCTATTTGACCGAACTGACAGTCCTTATAACATTATAGAAATTATTAATTGAGTATTCCATGAGTATCTTGACACTTTTTTTAGTGTTCTTGGAAAATATTATTATATACTCAAAGACCAAAGAGTTTCATGTGTGTTATTTAGGTCATGTTTTTGGGATTCTGATAGAGCACCTACTTTATGAATTTTTTTTAAAATGTGAATTTTTTATTTTTGATGTCAAGTTCTACAGATATGGAACCATTTAATGTGGAATCATAGTTTTTTTGTAAATGTTACAATTTTTATGTCATGTGAAGAGAGACAAAATATTTTTTAGATATGTATATTCTTTGGTTTGGAAGGATACTATCACTGGTTCATAAATTAATTCTTGAATATTATGTCACCTTTGACTGATCTCACATAAAATGGGACTATTTTCTTGTGGAACTCAAAGTTATAGGAATCCTTTATTGATTTGAAGAATTTTCTATCCTCAACACTAATTACTATTTTACTAGATTATAGATAGGGCTATATGATATAATTTTATGTTTTAGATTATGTTTTCAACATCATAATTATATAGAGAGATCTTGTATTGGCATATGGATCACATCATCTATGAAATTATGAGATGAAGTACACCATTCATGATTTTAACTCTTATTGGTTGTGACTTCCCTCAAAATTAGGTGTCATTATATTTTTGGGGAGTTTTTTACATTTTCTTATGACTATAAAATTTAGGGTTTCATATTTTCCATGAATGAATTAAATCTATGGAAGAGATGTTAGGCTGAATATTTTAAGTCATACACTTGATAAAATTAATGTAGTGGATGATTCTCCTAGCAGGATTTTATGTACTTAAGTTGTGAAGGAATCAAAGGATTAGTGGAACTTGTTTGGAATTTGTTCCCATATGCACTTTATGGTTGGGGTGGAGGAGTCTAACAATGTTTTGGAATGTTTTCATGTGACTTCATTTCTCGTTGAGATGATTATTAAGGATAAATAGAAATATAATCAGTTCAAGGAGTATCAGGAATTATTTATATGGTGATAAGACCATCAGTTAGTGTTTTAATTCTACATAGGGTGTCTTTTTCTTTAGGAAATGATATTTTGTCTCTTAATCTATAATAAATTCCATATTGGTCACCAATGAGAATTGGTGTCTTATTTTTTGTGTTTTGGATTCATTTTCAACCGTATTACTATCAAACCAAGTGTTTTGGTTTCATGGATGTTTTGTTTCGATTAAAATTGTTTGGTGGAGCTTGTTGGATTTTAAGTTCACCATATGAACAGTTTCATGAGACGATGGAATCCCATTTAAAGGTAATGTGGAAGACTATATTATGAAATGTTGATAAAATGAATGGGGTGATAGTTTCATGAGAAGATTTCATTCCCAATAAATGTAAAAATGGATTATTTAATGAAGAAATGTGTGAGCCCAGAATGTCAGTCTTGATAAAACTGAGAGGAAGGATGAATTTATCGAATAAATAGGAGCACCCAAATAGGGATGCATCATGAAATGTACATATAGATGTTACATGGACATGAATACCATGATCGAATCATGTAGGAATCAGTATGGAAGTGTTTTAGTGTGTGTGATAATTTAGTGCAAGAAAATAATGAAATAAGAGAAGACATAGGAAAATTAGATATTTTACGAATATGGTGACTCCAAGCCATCTCAATCACTAATTGACAACACTACAGATCTGAGAGAGAGGATTGATATTCAGACTGAGTATTTGATGAAAGTTTATTCCAAAGTGGAATAGTGTGAGTATTGTTCAAAAGATAATATATTTGAGTTCTTTGATTTTGAAATACATGTTTCAGGGGAAATTTCAAGCAAAGAACGGTTGGGTTGAAGAAAACTCATGAAAAAGTGGACTAAAATTCCAATTAACGGTCTAATTCATGAAGGAAAAAAGCTTCACGAATAGCTCATGTTCATAGATGTCCCCAACCATATAGAACATAGGCTGTAATATTAATGTATTGTATGCCTGGTTCATAAAAATTTGTTTTGTGAATACCCCTTGCCACACGGAGCTTAGGTGGTATCCTTCGCGCAACATAAGTTTGATTCAAAGAACTTTGGTTCATCGATGACCTTGGCTGCATAAAGATTAGGTAGTAACATTCTCACAATGTAGCTCTAGTTCACAAAACCACATCAGTTCAAAAATATCATATTATTATGTGAAATTATAATCCTTTTGGGAAATTTATTCTCATTCCTCTTCTAGGCCTATAAATACAACACATTTTCCAGAATATTAAGGGGACATGAACTTTTTATTTAGATAAAAACTATGAATTCATGAAACTTTCATGATTCATGAGTAAGATATGATATGGATTTCCAAAGGTATCCATCATTCACCAAACCACATCCCATGGGTTTTTCAAAACGTAAAATAATGGTTGAGATTCCATTCATGATGTTCTAGGGAAATTATATAATTAAAAAGCCCCTTGTGTATCTTCATATGTGACATGATAATTATAATTCCTGAACCCAACCCCACAGGAACCAAGACTTGACTGCGAGGTAGGTCCCCCTTAGGTTTTTGAAACATATTCTTTCATGATACCTCTTATCTTTTTTAGCCTCCCAAACATGAAAAAACCCACAACCTTCATGAAACCCATAACTTTCACAAAACCCAAACTTTTGTAAAATCCATCCCCCTAGATTTTCCGTGGAACCTCCTTTTATCCAATAACCTTTTTCAAAATTCATGTTCCCGGGGCTCCTATAACAATAAAAAACAAGTTCAACTACACCCCAAATATAGGTTCAATTAGTACCACCAACCCTTTTATCTTCCAATATTTTTTCAATTGAGGCAAGGACCATTACCCTACCCTTATCTCCATATAATAGGTACTCTAATACCTTTTTATCCTAAGGATAGGAACCCTAAAATCCGGCCTCATGATTTCCACTCATCCATTCTAGTGTTTATGACATGTCCTACCCATAGGTGCATGAGCAGTGGGCATGTAATCAATAAAGGTGGAATCACTAAGGTAAATGGCTTACCTACCTTTGTAGATAGTAATTTTTTCAGATCTTCCTCTATCCTTAATACGGTTCCCCATGGGTGTAATCCTTATCCTTGTCTAATATTTATAACATAAAACTTCATAGATCCACATATTAGTTGTAGATTGTTAAACTACATGACAACATCCTCATCACATGATGTTAAACTATATACTTACCCTGTATAATGAACATTGGATGCCCCATGTATGATCATAATGGTAGTCCACCATATCCCCAACCACATGGTGATACCAATCCTTTATGAAGAATCCATTAAAAGTACCCACACCACCACTAATTGACTTTCCTTTCACAACATGAGAATCCTTACTGTATGGAATTAAACATGATGGATTGGTCCTATCACATGTCCTTAAACTACAACATCAAAAAACATGGGGTTTGATCCCTGTATCTTAAATAGGGTAAATATGAAACCACCCTAATATTCAATCCTAAAACCCCCACATAACAACCAAATCCAAAGTGTGAAATCTTCCCCCTTAGGGACACACATTACTATATCCTAAGTGTGAAATTCCCCCCAGGTAAAAACATCACCACATCCAAAGTGTTAATTCTTCCCCCTTGGGGAAACACTCCATAAAATACCAAGTGTAAAAGCATCCCCCCTTGAGACATACTCCATCAAATCCCATGTGTGAAATATTCTCCTTTGGTACACACTTCATAAAATACCAACTACAAAATCTTCCCCTTTAGGGAAACACTCCACCGAACCACCAAGAGTAAAATCATCCACCTGGGAACACACTTAACCAAACCCCCTACTATAAAAATTTACCCCATGTGGACACACTCTACCAAATCCCAAGTGTTAAACTTTCCCCATATGGACTCACATCACCAAATACTAAATGTGAAATCCTCCACCCCCCCCCCCCAGAATATACTTAACTGCCAAATTGTCTCCATAATAAGTTAAACATATGAAAAACCATCTCCAAAAGATGATAAAATTGTGACCATATTCAGAATCCTGACCCCATTCAATAATCATGGGATTTTGGAGGTAAAATAATTAGAATATATACACACGTGGAATAAAATACCCCATGTATGACACAAGATTCCTTAGGCTCCATACCTATGATGCCTCGTATGATATTCATATGACTTTAAAAGGGGAAGCCTTTGTAGATTCCCATTAAACCAAATGTCCAAAAAATGCTCAGACATGATAAATTCTACAATATACTCTGACCTATGTTTTCTTCCCTATCAAGATAGTAGAATCATAATTAGATAGTGTCCACCTCAGCATGACAATAGCAACATGTTTCATGAACCTGACTTAAATATATGAGGCAGATCCATACTATGTGGTTAGCTCCAATAGGAATCTGGGGAAGGAGGAACTGACATACCATCATCTAATTTAAATCAAGGATCCAATGTCTCTAATTAAAGTGATGGATTATTCCAACCATGGTAAAATAGTAATGTATGGAAATGAAAAAAGTGTGTTGCTTCCATAAAGAGATACGGTGTGAAACTACAATTTTAAATAACCAGAAACAAAAATGGTGAACCCGATGTGAATCTATTATCCTTTAATAATGTGTAATAGTAGTGTTGGGAAATAATCATATTGTCATGCCACCGGATCTAGATATTGGGTTGTAGGTCCTAAGAAATAAAATGGTGGCAGAAACATCAATCTCTCTTATGCCTCAGTGTATATAATGTTTAACATAATTAGAGTGAATCCATCCTCTATTTTAGAAAGAATATATTATAATTTGGAATTTGGCATCCCCATCATTTTATATTTGCTGGTGGGTGATCATGAATACTCTATAGGACACATGATATAAGAGATTTGTAAATTAACACCATTAGGTACATGATAAGGGAAAATGTTGGTGTGACAATCCCACATGATAGCCACTAATCCTTCACCAACTAGGGACCCATTTCTCATCTCACCCTCTGGGCTCATTTATAGAACGACTATAGCCACCATTTTTCTCTAATATGAATAATAATAGTTCATTACTAATATGAATATATACCCCCATGATTTCAAGGAATCGACACCTCACTGACACTACTGCCCCTGAGAGACACACAAGAAGAAACCACCCCCCATTCTAATGAAATATATCTTCAGGAGACTCTCCCAGAGTAGTCTAACAGCTCACTCACATTAGAAAAAGTGGTATCGGAGTTCTGATCCTAACATATAATGACCTCTTCTTTGGAGCTACCAAGAAGGACTCCCTCTTGGTAACATGAGCCCCAATAATGTAGAGACCCAATGGTTGACGTACATAGACATTACATTACTTTTTCAGAATACTTAATACATGACAAAAACAGACGCACAAAGACCGTATTAGCATAGTGTCTTTGGAAACATAGAACATAATCTTCTAATCATGGTGAAAGATTTTCAACATCTCCCATAAAGATCATCCACTTTTGTTTTCTTACCTAAAACCTTTATTTATATACTCGGTAAACAAAAACATAAAAAGGCTGATCTAAAATGCTCAGTAAGGGTATGCATGGAGAAAATAAAATAAACCATATACATGTGAACTTAGAAACATGAACATAATGTTTAAACATCAAAATCTTTAGTCGTGAAATAAATCGTGGAAGTACGTAAGGCATAGATCATAAAGAAACATTAATCATGATAAAATTGCATGGGAATAAAACATGTAATTATGAAAAACCATTAATCCCATGATATGATTTCCATATTATCCAAGGCATTTCTGCAAAGACCATTATAGTGGACAATGTCCAATAATAAACCGGGTTTACCTGTCGTTCCAGCCCCGTATTACTGAACCAGATTTACTTTTCGTTCGAACCGTGTCTATCTCATGAGATATAAATGTTTACCCAATGCATTGGAGGGAAATATAGGTCCCACCCATCTCATATTGAAATCATTATTACGTGTACCACAAAACAATCATAAATCATTTATTATAACCCTAAGAATAAAATGGGTTTCATAAACATCATTCCATCATAACATAATCCGTATAAAACAAATGGATATAATTTCATAATAAGAAAAATAAAACCATTTAAATAATATAGAAATTATACTTTAAAGATAAACATACTAAATAATTTCATCTTAGTAGGAAAATAGTTTTGATAAAACACTTGAAATGAATTGTTGAGGAAAATATCCTTTCTTCTTCAAAATCATTTTCTTTTCAAAAAATGAAATTCAATTTTAAAAGAAAAGGATTTTGTTTAAAATAATCATGAAATCTTGTAGAGGAATATTCATGAAAATTAGGATTCATGAAACCATAAAAATATATTCATTCTGTATAAGTTAAAAAAACATTCTCCTCGTACTTTTTCCGGAAAACTCAAAAAGTTCCTTATATAGTAAACAAAATAAAGATTCCTTCCATAACACAATATAAAAGTCAAAGAGGGGTAAACATGACTTTAAATATACATGGAATAATATTAAAGACTTTATGAAAAACATTTTTATGGACATGGATGAAAAATATAACCCCAGTAAATACTTACGTATAAGCAATCTCTGATAAAAATGAGATTTGCAAAAATTATCCCTTACCATAGGTCCAATTTCAACTGTACATGTCTGAAACTCCTGTATAGAGGGTTTAAACATACTATTTACTTGTATCAGAACCATAATAATATTTATTATATCATATATGATTCACTTGTGACTTTATATTACCAGTTCTTTTATCAATTCCATGTTAAAGCAGCGTTTTGGGTAAAATAGTTTGATTTATCTTACATGTTTGGACTTGTTGTTCTTGATATTATTATTACTTATATCATGATTTAATTACTTCTAGAATGGAAAAAATGATTTATATATCATATATATTCAGTATATATATATATATATAATAGATAGATAAATGAAATGAAACACACCGTTCATGGAGATGGTAGGTCGTACGTACGCATGAACGTTGTTTTCCTTTCTTTATTGACATGAATGGAAGTAAGTAGATGACATATATATATATAAATCGATCCAGTAGCATAATAATTACATATATATCATTATTATTCATCATATATACTTTATAATCATTCTTGAATGGTTAACATGGAGAATGAATCTCCTCACGTCGTGGAGACGGTAATCCGTACGTACGCACGAGCGATGATATCATTCTCATAATTATTAAATGGAATTGGAGTGGATTATATAATATATCAGAATCATTATAATGTTATAATAACCATATATAGTTATTATTTACCCCATTATACCGATCCAAGTATGGTGGTGGTGGAAAAACAGAATACACCACAGCGTGGAGACGGTATTCCATACATACTCACGCGCGGGGATTTCATTTTCCGTAGGATGGATAGAAGGTGAAATGGGGTTTTTTCATATTTATAATAACATATAAGTATATTATTTATACTTATTATATTACTTTATAATGAAACAACTAAATAATAAGAAGTACAAGAATAAAGAAACTTGAATGAATCGGTAGAAGAGATTACCTATTCTTTGATGCGCCTCCTCTTAACCTCCTCTTAGGGCACTAAAGATGGTATTTGAAGAAAAACAGGACCTATAGTAGGTTTATATGGATGTGTATAAGTGAAATGGGTAGGGAGTTTCCATTCTTGAAGGCTCAAATTTGTGTGATGAGTAGAGGGAGGAGGTTCCCTTTTATAAGGTAGGAGAGGGGAACCTTTGGAAACCTCAAAAATATTAATTTAATATAATTTCACACCCCACTTAAAAACTTCCAAAATGAATCAAATATGAATATTATATGATATAGGGTTGTAATCTCATTAACCAATAAAATTTAGTCATGTTGGAAATTTATTTTAAACCTTATCAACATGATTTATCCTTATTTAATCTATTTAATTTTATTTGTTGTAATAATATTCTAAATTTTAAATTGTTATAAATAATTACTTATGTGTTTCTAATTATCCATAATTGGTTAATTTATGAAATTTTAGACAATATAAATTTCAATTTAAATTTTTTAAATATTTTTGTGATTTTCAAACAATTTAATAATATGTTATTTTTATAAAAAAACCAATATTGTTAATTTTGACACTATTCATTTATTTGAATTTAAATAAAATTAAAACATAGTATATATTCAAAAAAAATGTTTAATATATTAATAACATGTAATTTTCATCTAGAAATTTTTTTATAACATTAATTAGTTCATATAATTTTTATTTTAATATTTATAAAACCATTTATTTGATATTTCTCTTAATAAAATAAATACTACATCATTTTTGTATAATCATTTAATATACTTATTATTTTCATAAAAATTAAAAAAAATACAATGATTATTATAAATCTAATATATTTCAAAATAATACCTTTAATAGAATTTATCATCTTAAAATAACAACATTTAAATTGTTATATTTATTAAATTATAAAGGTGTAAACATTGACATCATTTAAAATAAAATAATATAAGTGTCATAATCGATTATATAAATCTCCAAATGGTCAACAATTCCAGCATTGGATTTTTATGGTTTATATATATACGATAAATATATTTTGGTCAGGTTTTGGGCCATTTAATGGGTATTATTATTTTAATAAAAACTATATTAGTGATTTTTCACTAAATAAATAATTCCTCCATCATTAATGTATAAGATATTAAGGTAATTAAATATCTCTTAAAAATTACAAATAAATTACCATAACAAATAAAAAAACATTAGCTTTCAAATTATTATTTATAATAGAATTTATATTCTATATGACCTTATATTAAAAATACATTAATTATTAAAGGTTGTGTGAGACATATTTCACTTTCTTTAAAATAAAATAAATTAAAGGTATTAATCACATCCATGTGGGTTCCAATAGATTCCATTTCGACCCAAATATTCTTTAGGATGAAATTTAATCACCAAATTATATTAATACAGGTTTTAGGGTAATTTTATAATGTTATATTTACCCTTAATTACCCTATTTACCTTTAACTATGGTAAATAAAATTTACCATAGTTACTATTCATAGTGCCCAAAAATAAAAAGTAGCCTATTAACATAATTTGGGCATAAGGATTCCAAATATGTAATCCATTTATCCAAATTAAAATCACAAGAAGTATCATAAATTAATTTAAAATTAATCATGTTGTTAAGAAAACGAGTTTTAAAAGTTAAAACATTACAAAAGATTGAATTGATTTTGCCAATGAATTCAATGTAAAATAAATTCTAATGAACTAAATTATATTAAATGGTAAAAATATATTCTATTTATACTTTAATACCATTCAATATTATAATTTAACCATATAAATTACTGTGATAAAAACATTTGTTTTTAATTAAAATATAGTGTGTTTTTACTATTCATTAAAATATGATAGTTATCAGAATAATATGAAAAATTTATCCAAAGTAAATTTTTATATCCTTATTCCAAAGAAGAATTTTATTTTGTCAAATTGAACTTATAAACATGTCAAAAACAAGATTTAATGTGGGTGTGTCATCAAAAGGCGGCAAAACTGCATTTTTTTAAAAATACTTATTTTACCTGATAAATTTATTTTGTTCTCATACCATGTTCTAGAAAATGTGTAAGATGAATAATAATGTTATAAAATTCAAAATTTATTTAATACTATTGATAACGGCTATTTCATAATAATATTATAACAATATATCGTTGTTTAGTTAAACCCGATATTGCGTACTGCACACGCTATCGAGGAAGGTCATGATTGCGTGTAATGCAAGCCAAGTAAGGGCTGCATGTAGTGCAAGCACCCTTTGGTGTTGCGTATAACGTAATCAAAACTTATTTCATTTATACATTAAACAAAATATATACTTAATTTTGCGTAGAATAATTTCTACAAAACAAACTTGAAATTTTGTGTAACACGAGCCAAGAATGGTGTTGCGTATACTACAAGCTAATACGGTGTTGCATATAGTACAACCTAATATTTATTTTGTATACAATAGAGTAAATCAAAGAAATTAAAAAAGAAAATATCTCATAAAATCTCTAGGTTTTACATTTTACCGCCTTAAAAAATGAATTACGTCGTCGAAATTCATCGGGGTTATAAATCATTTAATACTTGAATGTTTCTTTTATAGAAACCCACATCATAAAAAGGAATAATAAAACTTATTTTTAATAACTAAATTATGAAACATAATAGTTTTCCAAATTAACTCATCATTGGGTTTCCACATAGGAGAACATAGGTGAAAATATGGACATGGAAGAGAAATCTAACCATCAATTTCTGATGGGGAGTGGTAGAGAACATGGCTATGAAAAAACCAACAATCACAAAGCCATAAATTCGTGATGATCTAAGGTACCATCTGATTCATCGGATATGAGAGTACTAGGAAAACATTTTTGGTTTTCAAGATCATTTCCCTGATGTTGATGAATTTTTACATAAGGAGAAATACTTACTTGATTTCAGTGTAATATCATCATTGGTCATTCCATGAACAATTTCCACTTCATCACTTATTTAATGAAATGAAGTTAAATTTTTCTTTCTTGAAGTACTAGCAGATAATGCAATAGAATGATAGGTCATTCCATATATCTCAAACATAAGGTGAGAAAAAGTTAATAAATATACATAAGTCCATCTATGGTGAGATTAATCGTATATGGTTCCAAAAAAGGACTTATACAGCATCTATCATACCAATTAATAAAATAAAACTAATTTCTTCTAACCAGGGACTTCCTGTAGGCTAGTACTAGGCGATAAAGGTATGTTGCACTTCGGTTGTGGGTTCGATTCCAACAACCTTGTCTGACGCTATGGATTGTCGCCTGTCCTACAGGTTTTCCTTTTTCTAAAACTACACTATTATAACATTCCAGAAATAATATCAAAAAAGTTTCTATCCATAAACAATATTATCTTATGTCCAACATAATCCATTTCAAATATTTAGGCTTATCCAAAATACTTCTATCCAATCTCATAGTATAAAGAAAATGATTACTAGAAATTTCATCAACCAAGCATGTGAATACCATCATTTATCCGCCATATATCATAAGATATATCTTGTTGGTCAAATTATAAACATGTGAATACCTTAATCATATATTCTCTTGAGAAATTAATACCCATTGAACATTAGTGAAAACATGAGTGCTGTCAAAAGTTAACACTTTCAACATACCAAAATCCCAAAATTTCTATATACTCAAACCATGATATAACTTTGTCCTTATATCAGTAATGAGCTCATTAATACTATCATGCATTTCATTTTCTCCTTATCCCTTAATTATGCGCATATCATCTACTTTCGAAAAATATCTGAATAACCTTTCATGGTTACCGATACCATTTAACATATACTTTCAAATACATTAGAAAAAACAATAGTGTAACAATCCTTAGATGTGTCTTTATTCCATAGTACCATTACCTTTACAGCATGACTCTTGATAAACATAAATCATTCCACTACCTTTTATACCATTGACCGAGCTTCAACAATTCTCTCATCTCACATATCATTTGTATTCTCTTCTTCATCATCAACATAAATACTACCCATACAACCATGATTATTCACTTCATGAGACTTTACCTTAGGGAATTGGTTTTCATAATGCTCGTACATTCCACATTTAAAACATTTAACCATTGTTGATGTCTTAGCAATACCATTATCCTTGTCCATGGTGTTAACTAAACCTTTTCCTTTGGAATTACTAGATTTGTGTCCTTCTTTTCCACACCCAAATCATCTTCTAGTTCCGTTTAAACATTATCCATGATTCCTCTTCCCACATTATTTTCATGAGGGAAATTGAACTTTCTTTCCTCTATTATCATTATGAAACTCCATCTTTCTCTTATTAGATGAGTCGGGAAACTTTCAAAAGTTTATATTATAGATCATATTATGAAATTGATTATTATGCATAATAAAAAGGTTTGGACTTCCAAATCCCGTTTCATTTGGTTTCTTATGAAGAATATCATTCCATTGCCCATCATAGCCTCCATTATCGTGAATCTTCATGTTTCCATCCATTTTCTAAAACCCAAAAATAATAGTGTGAGAGGAAAAAATCAGACTAGGAAAAAAACATAATAAAGGGGGAGTACCTTCAATATCAAACATCTTAGGTTTAATTCTAAGATCGTTACCATAATTCTAGGACTATAACCTATACTTATACTTAACCTTAGGGACATACCTAGACATACCCTTGAAATATCTCTAGGGATCTCATGAAAGTTTTCGCATCCTAGTTTCCAAAGGTAAAATAAACCTTCACTCTGATACCAACTATAGAGACCCAAATCTTGATGTACATAGGCATTACATTACTTTTGCAGAATACTTAATAAATGACAAAAAGAAACACCCAAAGACAGTATTAGTTTAGTGTCTTTGGAAACTCTAAACATAATCTTCTAATAATGGTGAAATATCTTCAACATCTCCCATAAAGATATTCCCCTTTTTTATTACCTATTACCTTTCTTTATATCCTGGGGAAAATAAAACATAAAAATGGTGAGCTAAAATTCTCAGTAAGGTTAATCATGGAGAAAATAAAACAAACCATATACATTTGAACTTAGAAACATGAACTTAAAGTTTAAACCTCAAAATCTTGAGTCGTGAAATAAATCCTAGCAGTACGTAAGGCATAGATCATAATGAAACATTAATCATGATAAAATAGAATGGGAATAAAACATGTAATTATGGAAAAACATTAATCCCATGATATGATTTTCATTTTATCCAAGGCATTTCTGCAAAGACCATCATAGTGGACAATGTCCAATACTGAACCGGGTTTACTTGTCATTCCAACCATGTATTACTAAACAATATTTACTTGTAGTTACATCCATTTCTATATCATGAGATACAAATCATTTCCCAATGAATTGGAGAGAGATATAGGTCCCACCCATCTTATATTGAAATCATTCTTATGTGTTCCCCAAAACAATCATAAATCATTCATTATAACCCAAAGAATAAAATGGGTTTCATAAACATCATTCCATCATAACATAATCCATATAAAACAAATGGATATCATTTCATCATAAGAAAAATCAAACCATGTAAATAATAGAGACATTATACTTGAAACATAAACATACTAAATAATTTCATCTTACATGGAAAATAGTTTTGATAAAACACTTGAAATGAATTCTTGAGGAAAATATCCTTTCTTCATCAAAATCTTTTTCTTTTCACAAAATTGCATTCAATTTAAAAAGAAATGGATTTTGTTGAAAATAATCATGAAATCTTGTAGAGGAATCTTCATGAAAATTAGGCCTTATGGAACCGTAAAAATCCGTTAATGCCATATAAGTTAAAAAAACATTCTCCTCGTACTTTTATAGGAAAATTCAAAAAAGTTCATCGTATGGTAAAGAAAATAAAGATTCCTTCCATAACACAATGTAAAAGTCAAAGAGGGGTAAACATGACTTTAAACATACATGGAATAATATTAAACACTTCATGAAAAACGTTTTTATGGACATGTATGAAAAATATAACCCCAGTAAATACTTACGTATAAGCAATCTCGGATAAAAATGATATTTGCAAAATTATCCCTTACCATAGGTCCAATTTCTTCCATACGTGTCCGAAACTCCAGTATAGTGGGTTTAAACATATTATTAACTTGAAACAGAACCATAATAATATTTATGATATCATATATGAATCACTTATGACTTTATATTACCCGTTCTTTTGTCAATTCCATGTTAAAGCAGCGTTTTGGTTAAAATCGTTTCATTTATCATACGTGTTTGGAATTGTTGTTCTTGATATTATTATAACTTATATCATGATTTACTTAATTCCATAATGTAAAACATGATTTATATATCATATATATTCAGTATATATATATATATAATAGATATACAAGTGAAATGAAACACACCATTCATGCATACGGTAGGCCGTACATACGCATGAACGTTGTTTTCCTTTCCTTATTGACTTGAATAGAAGTAAGTAGATGACAAATATATATATATATATATTCATAAATCCAGTAGAATTATAATGTCATATATATCATTATTATTCATTATATATAGTTTATAATAATTCATGAATGGTTAACATGGAGAATGAATCTCATCGCGTCGTGGAGACGGTAATCCGTACGTACGCACGAGCCATGATATCGGTCCCATAATTATTTAATGGAATTTAAGTGGATGATATAATATATCAGAATCAGTATGATGTTATAATAACCATATATAGTTATTCTTTAAACCATTATACCCATCCAAGTAAGTTGGTTGCGGAAAAATAGATTACACCACGGCGTGGAGATGGTATTCCTTACGTATGCACGCGCGATGATTCCATTTTCCGTAGGATGGATAGAAAGTGAAATGGTTTTGTTTCATATTTGTAATGAAATATTAGTATATTATTTATTCTTATGTTATTACTTTATAATGAAACAACTAAAGAAGAGGAAGTAGAAGAATAAATAAACTTGATAGAATCGGTAGAAGAGATTACCTCTTCTTCAACGCGCCTCCTTATAAACTCCTCTTAGGGCACTAAAGTTGGACTTTGAAGAATACCAAGAACTCTAGTAGGTTTCTATAAAAGTGTATAAGTAAAATGGGTAGGTGTTGGGCGAGCCTGAAGGCTCAAATTTCTGTGAAGAGGAGAGGGAGGAGGTGCCTTTTTATAAGGGAGGTGAGGGGCACCTTTGCAAACCTCAAAAATATTAATTTAATATAAATTCAAACCCCAATTAAAAACATAAAAAATGAATCAAATCAGAATATTAGATGATATAGGGTTTTAATCTCATCAAATAATAAAATTTATACATGATGGAAATTTTTTTTAAACCATATCTACCTGATTTATCCTTATTTAATCTAATTAATTTTATTTGTGGTAATAATATTCTAAATTTTAAATTGTTATAAATAATTACTTATGTGTTGTGAATTATCCATAACTGGGTACTTTATGAAATTTTAGACCATATAAATTTAATTTTTTTTAAATAATTTTTTGATTTTTAGAAAATTTAATAATATGTTATTTTTATAAAATACCAATACTGTTAATTTTGACACAATTCAATTATTTGAATTTAAATTAAATCCAAACATAGGATATATTCAAAAAAAGTTTAACAGATTCCTAACATGTCATATGCATCTAGAAAAGTTATGGATAACATTAATTAGTTCATATAATATTTATTTTAATATTTATAAACCCATTTATTTGGTATTTCTCTTATTAAAAAAATTACTACATCATTTTTTTATAGTCGTTTAATATACTTATTAGTTGCATAAAAATTAAAAATAAAAACTATTATGATTATGAATATAATTTATTTCAAAAGAATACTTTTACTCGAATTTATCATCCTAAAATCACAACATGTAAATTGTTATATTTATTAAATTATGAAGGTGATGACTTTGACATCATTTAAAATAAAATAATATAATTGTCATAATCAGTTTTATAAAGCTCCAAATGGTAAAACATTCTACCATTGGATGTTTATGGTTTATATATATACGACCAAAACGATTGGGTCATGTTTTTGGGCCTTTTAATTGGTATTATTATTTTAATAAAAACTATATTACTGATTGTTCACTAAATAAATAATTTATGCATCATTAATGTATAAGATATTAAGGTAATTAAATATCTCTTAAAAATTAAAAATAAATTACCATAACAAAGAAAAACATTTTGGATTTAAAATGAGTTTTTATAATAGAATTTATATTCTGTATAACCTTATATTAAAAATACTTTAATTATTAAAGTTGGAGTGAGACAAATTTCACTTACCTTAAAATAAAATAAAATAAAGGTCTTAATCACATCCAAGTTGGTTCCAAAGGATTCCATTTCGACCCAAATATTCCTTAGGACAAAATATAATCACCCAATTATATTAATACAAGTGTTAGGGTAATTTTATAATGTTATATTTACCCTTAATTACCCGATTTACCTTTAACTATGGTAAAAACAATTTATCATAGTTACTATTAATAGTGCCCAAAAATAAAAAGTAGCCTATTAACATAATTTGGACCTAAGGATTAAAAATATGGAATCCATTTTTTTCCAAGTTGAATTCACATAAGTTGCAGAAATTAATTTAAAATTAATCCTATTGGTAAGAAAACGAGTTTTAAAAGTTAAAACATTGCAAAAGATTGAAATGATTTTACCTATGAATTCGATGTGAAATCAATCCTAATGAAATAAATTATATTAAATGGTAAATATATATTATATTTATAAATTATAACCATTAAATATTATAATTTAAACATATAAATTATTTCGATCAAAAAAGTTATTTTTAATTAAAATATATAGTGTGTTTTTACTATTCATTAAAATATGAAAGTTATCAGAATAATATGAAAACTTTATTCAAAGTAAATTTTTATATCTTGATTCCAAATAAGAATTTTATTTTTCAAATTGAACTTATAAAAATGTAATAACTAGATTAAAAGTGGTTGTGCCATCAAAAGGAGGCAAAACTGCATTTTTTGAAAAATACTTATTTTACCCCAAAAATTTATTTTGTTCTCATACCCTGTTCTAGAAAATGTGTATGATGAATAATAATGTTATAAAATTCAAAATTTATTTAATAATATAAATAATGGCTAGTTCATAATAATATCATAATAATATATCGTTGTTTAGTGAAACTCGATATTCCGTACTACACACGCTATCGAGGAAGGTCGTGATTGCTTGTAATGCAAGCCAAGTCAGGGCTGCGTGTAGTGCAAGCTCCCTTTGGTGTTGCATATAACATAATCAAAACATATTTCATTTATACATTAAAGAAAATCTATAATTAATGTTGTATAGAATAATTTCTACAAAACAAACATGAAATTGTGTGTAACACGAGCCAAAAATAGTGTTGTGTATACTACAAGCTAATACGATGTTGCGTATATTATAAGATAATCTTGGTGTAGTGTACAATAGAAGACATCAAATAAATTAAAAATAATATATCTCATGAAATCTTGTGGTTTTAAAAATACTAATTGTCCCCGCTGGTCGATGAGTGGGTTGACTCCATCCCCACTACACTAGCCATAATCTTGAACATTTGACCCTGTAACCAAGGAAACACCTAGAAAATTTCAATATAAGAGAAATATTCTATAGATCTTGTGTCCACAACCATTATTTGTGTATCCCACCAGATCCCCATGCCTTCTAAATGGGGATCCATCATTTCCACCTAGGATCTCTACCCTAGCAATTACTCAGGAAGGTTAGGTTTAATCTTTCATTATCTAGTGCCTCATGTTTTCATTATGGTCCATCCTATGATGATTATTACTAATTTCGTGGTCCTCCCTACACCACTCTCAACCAAAAATAAGGTCCTCCCTACACAACCATCAACCAGTGCAGAGGTCCTCTATGCACCACAATCAACCAATGAGGAGGTCCTATCGACATCTCCATCAACTAATGTGAGGCATTCCACACACCAATATTAACTGTTGTGTAGGTCCTCCCCACACCACCATCAACCATCAAATATTTTATCTCTATTCTGGTAACATTTCCATATTAGAAGATCCATCCTAGGGTATGATGGTGAACACTTATCATTGGAGTCATGCCCATAGCTTCGGTCGTAACATGCATTGGGGAACCTGAGAGACTCTCAAAAATTATCTATTTGAGAAGTAACACACTGTCATAGGGGGCCTTGAGAGGTGTTAGGTCACCATTGACTTATGAGACTCCAAAGTGAATGATGACTCAATGTGGTAACTTTTACCCCTGCTTCCATATTCTGGGGAATAAGCCCATCGATTGAGGCTTATGATCCTGAAAGAAAATGTAAAAAAGGTCCCTATATCCATCCATATATAAATGTAGTTGGAATACGTGTTTTCCTACATTTAAGTAAATGTAGTGCAATTTTCCACATAGCCGGAAAATTCCCTCCTCTCCACCTTCACACTAGAAGATGGAGGGATTTTGAGATCTGGGTGGACACCATTAGATGGTGATGAGAACTCCCCAAGGCCTGCAAGGTATGTTTCCTCACACATGCATGATGTAGCTCTAAACACCCCATCCTACATGGATATGATCATGTTGTTAGATCTTCCTCATAGAGATATTCCTTCACATAGCAGTTAATTGACCTATGCATCACCACCTACCCCAATAAAAAAGTGGAAAATAAGGCTTGTGTTGGTATAGCCACCATGATCTCACCATACTCCAATATATTATTAGGTTTACCAAGAACATGAACATCCCCCTTATAGTGAAAAAGAGGATTTGTGGGAATTCCTAACCATCGAACATCTACCAATAGTGTTTCAGAAAACATAAATTCTAGATTTTCTAATCATGGAGTCCTTGACTGAGGACCAGGTTTATTATTATTGGAAAAATACATGGGAGATGCTTCACCACCTTTGGTATAGTTAGCAGGCCTACTGAGGAATCCATGACAACCTCATTGTCAATCACTAATAGTGAAAGTGGGTTGAGATCACAGCAATCCTAGTATCTCAGTACCATGGATCTTGGGGATATTTCCATAATATACACAAAATAATAGTAGGAGCCTAATTTTACTTCACCTATTCATGGAAGAGGAATATCAACATGTGAAGATCAGAGGCTGTAGGAAGTATGATGCCCCGTATTTCATCCCTATCCTACGATAACGATGAGACTATAACTTCAACTAGCCAACTAAATGTGAATTATCCTCTTAAACATATCCATGATCAATTTTTTCACTACTTAACCATGATTGGATAATAGAAATAGGGCCTTTAAATATAGGGCACAATAGGAAAAACCTACCTCAAGTGGAAACATAGTACAAAGAAGACCCCCCGGATAGGTTCCCTTACTCATCCTAAGAGACTCGCCCATGGTTTTTGGAGTTCCACAATGAGACATTTTCATATTATAATTGATGTTCTGAAAAAAGAAAATAGAATTCTATCCCTTTCAACCCATCTCAGGTTGTTTCAATAGCTTATTTGGACCCTATGATAGTTTCTTTACTTTGGGAGCTTTATAAATAAAAAAATTTCACTATTGAGATCATTTTTGAGCAGTTCCCATACCCTAATGATGTTACAAGGAAACATAACCCTCCTCTAGTAGGGCACCTAGTCATCCTTTTTTTGGTGCCATGGTTTCAACTTGGGTCCTTGTGCACCTGGTTGGGGAAGAACCTGGGGATACACAAACCAACAAAGATAAGAGTCGTCCAACCCATTTTAGAAGTTGTATTATATATCATACGATAAAGTCCATGTTTCTCCAAATGTCCATGATCCTTTAAACACATTGGTGGTATCAAATAATTTCTAAGATGATTTCATAACTACTCTAGTCTCCCATCGTGGGGCTGTGGAAACGTGGTAGGTGGAAATTCCTTATGTTGGAAATTCATACCCAATATATGAGGACCATGTTCAGGAACCCCCATAGATTATAAATTATATATTTAGTCCTTATTATATTATATGTGACCCACTAATTTTTATTTCCATTTTACCTCATAGTGTGGTCTAATGTTGGGGACTTTGGAATAGTAGGATGCCAAAAATCATTGATGATTTCTCCATAATTTTGAATGACCTAAGTTCATCTAGTAGTATTAACTTCCTCGGGGGTCTATTGTCTGTTGGAAAGACCTTAATATATAGTTCCACTTTCTGTTCAGTTCCACCTCATTTATGATAATCATCCCTGACATTAAAATGCATATAGATAAATGATGAGTGGGTTCCCAACATCATCGGCTAATGGAAGGGACTCCCATATTTTCCCAACATGACCCTTTCCCAAGAACAACTGCTTATTATGTCTATGGAGAATTACAGTGATGATATGGTCCCTACCCTCATCCACCAAAACTATCCAAGGAAAAATTTGGTGTTTTCCAACAATGATCATCATTCGGGAGAATCCTTATAGTGGACCAAACAATGATCACTCCCATTTCCCCATCCCAAGAGGTGAAACATGATATCTTCAATAATCATTGCTCCTATCATAGTATCCATAGAAACACCATAAAATGTTGATTTTTATTCAAATATTATCTTTGGGAACAAATATATCGTGTCTTCATCAAATTGTGAGATTTTCTAGCATAGGTGGAACTTGTCTCTACTGATGCCAATAGTGACTGTGAAGACATTGGTGGGTAGTAATAGGTTCGCAGCAATGGGAAGTAGAAGTACGAATGATTTTTGTCTCATATGAAAATTTCTAAATTCCATAGTATCATTTGTGACCACATGATGGAGTTTGAACCTCCTATGATTACTAGGATTCCTTTTACAACTACCTCTACATCTTCACCATAACCTCTAAAGTCTAGGTTGTATAAGTGTCAATAGTGATAGGTAAATTAGAGTCTTATTTTAGTACCAAACCCATCTAAAACCATTGGTGACTTCATACCTCCTAAATTGGGAGATATTCCTAGGTTTTTTCTAGAATTGGACTATTCCCCTAATGAGGATCAAGAATACATCGCTGTGAATTATTTCGAGCTAGTATACCACTTCACAATTCCCAATAATGGTGAATACCATATGAACCCCTTGGGCGTATTTACATGATGTCAATGAAGAAGAGTCAAAGTACATGTGATCCATCAAAATGGTTATGATAGCATTTCAAACTAAGATATTAATGATACTAATACATGTTAGTAATCCTTGTGTTGGTCTCATCAAGCATATCCCACCCGGTTCACTCTTTTAGGAAATCCCACATAGAAGAAAATATTATTTGATCCTGGAACATAGACATTATAATTACATAATCATCATATCCCAAGAGGTCCTGACCACATCCAATTGGAACCCAGCCATTAGTATTTTAATGTGTACCTTCTAGCATGAAGTAGAACATCACCAGTATTATCCAAGACCCATAGTTTAACCAAAAAAATCTATTGTGACCCCTTTAAAGAAACAACCATTTTCAGGAAAATGTATTCCAAGTGGTGGAAGTATGATGTGCCTAAGAACCTAACCATCATACCCATAAAGTTTTTTATTTTCAAGGAACTCTTCATGCCAAAGGAAATGAATGAGTTCCTTGTCAAATCCAGGAAAATCTCCCTATAGTTCTAGACTGAGGTACCTACTATTGAAGCCTTCTACGTACAGGAGGCTCTGAAAGAGGAATTCCAAGTAGTTATCTCATTTTCTAGTGAAGAAGTGGGTGGAACCATTTAGGGACACTTATTCCCACTATATATCTTTTATCAGTTTAATGTTTTCAAAATCTATTTCACCCTAGTGGATACATGTTTTGGGATCAAAAACATCCTGATACGAATTCTCCCACAACTGGGACATATGTATGAAGATCTAATTACATCTAAACTAAAAATTTAGGGTTATGATATGAGTGTGTATAGTACTTGTGGGAAAATTAATCTAAATAATCAACTTAGTTTTTTGTTGTTAATATATAAATTTATTGTGGTATCATAGGATACAACCTATTTGATATAACAGGGAAGACCCATGAATCATTTTCATGCAGAGTCCACCTCTTCAAATCTCCATTCCTTGAAATACTCCCTTATGGGTCTTGTAGGGGTAATCCTGGGTGATATTCCACCGATTTACTCCTATGAATCCCACTATTTGAATGATGGTAACTAAAAAAGGGAAGGAAAATAGGTCCAGGATAATGGTTTTGAGCATATCAAGTCTTCTAGTGATCTAAGGGAGTCTGAGTCTAGTCTACGGTAGACATTAAGGATCGATTTATTCTCCATGTTCATTATTTAGATCCCACATTTCCAAAGCTAGATACTATTTTCATCATGAATAAAAAGTAGCACTCAAATATTAGCTCATACTCACACAGTGGGAAGGCCCAAATTATTCCAATAGTCCCTACTATAATGATGTTTCGATAGGTTTTCCCCTTGTAATTTGAACCACTAAATTACTATATGTTCTAAAAAGTAGTTCTGACTTGATGAATAACAAATCATCAATATTTTTTTTATATAAAGAGTGAACCACATAGCCCGAAACCAAATGAAATTTTCTCAATAACTTCTATCACTATATTTTTATAAAATTATGAATCCCTTATTGAGGAATCTGTATCTACTAAAGTAGACACCAGTACTTCCCATGGGTTATCTCACACTGAGGAGCCACCTATTCCCTCAAATCTTCCAGTCTCAAATGAAGAAGGTGACTTAAAATATGTTCTCCTTTATTTTATGTGTGTGTCTCTTTCCCTATTGATGAGATAGCCTATGTGAACCTTGGTACTGAGGAAGATCTGCGGCCGACATTTCTTAGTTCAGACTTATCCCCATAGTAATAGTAGAAATATACAACCTTACCAAAATATCAGTGTAACATATTTTCTTCTATCTATAATGATATTCCATGACATGAACCATATGTCATTATTCACAATTATTATCTCCAATTAGGTTTTTGTAGTTTCAAAATTCCTCACACAAAGATATAACCATATCACGATGTAATGGTAGAGGCTGAGGGTGGTAATATAATCAAATATAACATCATCGGGGAGGTCCAGTACCATAGGTGGATAGAGAAAATTTTCCCATATAGTTAAAAGAAAGGGAAAATTAGAATATATATTGACTTCTCAGATCTCAAATGACATTTAATGAATTATGATTTTCCTCTAATGGTTACAGAGTTATTGGTTAATGTTATGGTTGGGTTCTAGTCCTACTTTATTGAAAGATACTCCAAATATAATCCTATTGGAATGCCTCCATGGATGAGGATTATATCACAATTAGGAATATTTAAGGATATTTATTCTACAAGGTTATTCCCTTTTGAATTAAGAATGTTATATCCACCTTCCATGAAAAACATATTTATGACAATTCTTGGGATACTGAAGAACTATTACATGGATGACATGGTGGTTAAATCCTGACATTGTTGGGACCATGTCAAGGATCTTGAGAATGTGTTCAGCTTCCTCCACTCATGAAACATGAAAATGAATCCCATAAAGGGTGAATTCAGGGTTTCCTCTGGAAGGTTTCTCGGATTTATCAAAATATATAGATTTATTGAGGTTGTACTATAAAAAATAAAAGGTATCGGTAATATTCCTCCCCATGAAATATTTGGATGTTGTGAGACATCCAAATCCACTTAGCCTACATATACCTATTTATTGAAAATTAGTTCAAAAAGTGTAAGACCTTATCAACTATAATGAAATCACATTTAATTTACTAGTGGGATGAGTACTACCAGACTACAACTTATGATATTAAGTAGTACCTGCTACAACCTCTAGTTCTAATTATACCCATCTTAAGAATGTATTTGGTCCTTTACATGACAATGGTAGAATAGTCCATCAGTGACCTCAGATCCTAGAAAAACAATAAGGGTATTGAAAAATGTATATTATCTCATATACATGATCCTTGAAAAAGAATTTAGATACTCCCATATCAATAAGAATTGTCTTCATATGGGTTTTGCAGTGCAGAAGTTGTGACATTATTTGTTGTATCAATTTATACAGATGTTTTTTTGTGTAGACCTACTAAAATATATTCTCAACCACCACATGATGTTCAAGTGATTTTCATGGTTGGTGTTAATCCTCTAGTAGTTCAAAATCGGGTTTTTACTATAGAAGGTTGTTAAAGGGTAGTCCATGGTTGAATTCCTAGAAACACATCTGACCCCTAAAAAACATCCCCAACATTTTAATTTTCCATTTAAAGATATTATCTCTATAAATCATGTTGTTCTATCTTAGAAGATTCATCTCGACGGTGAATCCCATTTCCTGAATGATATAAGGCTCAATAGCACCATGCTCAATAGGTTTGGCCTTGGGATTGTTTTCACCACCCTGAAACTGGTTGTATTTCTATACTCTTTCATGTTTTTAGAAGGATGCACTAATAATGATGCATAGTACTCATCCATAAAAACTAGTCCTGATTTTTCCCTCATGATTGATATCCACTATTTAAATGTGAAAATAGTATTTGATCTATACCAAAAATAGATCAAGGGTAACTATGTCATTAGAAAACAAGATCTTAAGCCTCTACTTGTATGTACCTAGTAGATGATGGACCAGTTCCATCTTCATCTGAAGGTGCACCTTGTCCCTCAATCATAGAATGGTTAAGAAAATTCTTTGAATTGTCTAGTTGAATCCCTTATAAAACTTGACCAAGATGATCCAGTCATTAATGAGGAACTTTTATTGTTAATCCCTATTACCACCTCAGATGATGAAATCCAATGAGTGTGTCAACTCGAGGACAGTACTTATGTGTCATGACCCTAACCCCCCAACCCATTGGTTGGGAGTTGCCTGATTGCATGACTCCCTTCATTGAGTATCTCTAGTGTGTCATTGTCCTTCTAGATTGAGTTGAGTTTGAGTGAATCTGTTGACGTGCAATTCAGTTCTCCCCCTAGAGTGGTATTATTCTTGATAAAACTCCCTATAGGAATGGAATTGATTGAATTTCCCATGTTTACATACGAGGAGATGATATACCTTAGGTTATGTGGTAGTTATATTCCAGATATTATGGTGCCCATCAATTAGGATTGAAAATCTCCCACCAAATTTAGATATTGTGTTACATTTACTCCACCATGGTTCAAAACTACATTGAGTTCACCAAGAGGTGTCATGAATTCCAGATGCATCCTATCAACATGAATAAACCTCCATAGATTCTTTTCACTACCATGTATCCTTATCCATTTGTGAAATAGGGACACATCATGGTCGGACAATACCCTCTAGGTAAAACTCAGCAGTTCATGTTCATTTTGATCAAAATGGACTTCTTTTTCAAATTTTCATAATCAGTTCCCCTCAAAGAAGTCAAAAAATGGTCTATTATTTAGTTTGTAAGCTCCCACATCATCCATCGATTTGAGGTTTCCCACACTATTCTCATCGAAAATGGCACCATCTTCCGGACAAATGAGCTGAAGAATTTTTATGTTATGTACAAAATCTTTTCCAACCATACATCTCACTACCATTCCCATGAAAAAGGGGAATTTTAGTCATTCATTATGACCCTCAATAATATCTTTCTAAAAATATGCTTCCATAAGAAAAAAAGAGTTAGCCAGAAAGACTCCCCAACACCCTTTGGGCCTATCAGATGACAACTCAAAATTCTAACCAGGTGACCCCACACTCTTTAGTGTATGGAATTGAAGAATTTTTTCCTATTTATGATTAGTTTACATCATTACTAATGACTATTTTTGACCATAAAATGATATAAAAATAGAATAAGTTCATTTGGTTTAGTTGTAATTCCTTGATAATAATAGTATTTAGATATTACTTAACTTAGAGAGGAACTATAATACGATAGCAAGAATGTTAAACCATAAAGATTTTCACTTCTCTATCTAATTTGTTTACATGGTACTACCTCTTAAAACATAGATTATACATAGTAAAAACCACAGTAGTTGGAGTTCGAATGGGAAGGAACTTACTTTATCCATAAGGTCTATTTCAATAGATAATAGTCTTTAATTACTATGGATAGAGAGATTATCATCTCTCCCACAATATCTAGGTTTATCAGGAAGTAATTTTCGTGAATCCATGGTCAATTTTATTTGACCACAAACTGAAACAATCAGTTTTCAAGTTCTACACTCATAAGATAACATCATCACCTTTGGTATAAGAATTATGATTATAAACTATTTTCATCCCATATGGTTTGATCTCTATAACCTTAAACTGTAAGAAACTATAGTTTCATTTGTATGACTTTAAACTAAAAACCCCAAAATCCTCAACACATGATGTTAAACTGCATACCTACACTATGAAATAAATATAGGATGCCTCATATACAAGGTGTGATAGAATAAAAAAAATTAACATAATAATCATACATTAGTAATCTATAGCCTCATACTTTGTCTGAAATATTGGATTATCCATGGAAGCCATGGGATGCCTCAATTCTCCCAATATATAGGATAGGTTCCCACTTCTAACATCATTATCCTACTATGACGATCTATAAAACAACATATGTATTGATTTTAATTTTTATAGTATACATATTGACACCTAGACCCCCTATCATTTGGCCTAGAAACCAATTCATCTTGAAACCTCCCCCTCCCTTCAGGGGGAATTACATTCACTAACCATTGTCCCTTTCACCCCACTTATGGTCCAATAATTATGACCATAAACTATGTGTAGTTTTTTAGGATATTTATGTGGAACATGAACTTGCATCTCCCACATTTAACATCAGGTTTTACCTATTTTGTGCCATGAAAACATCCTTGAAACAAACTTGGTCCCAATCCAAGAATTATTACTCTAAACTATTTACTAAATTCTCATTGGTCCTAGATGCATTCCTTAAACAATGTAGCTAGTATCCATCTTTAAGATGTATAAACTTCAAATCAAATGTCCCATTCTAATTAGAGAGGACATCCCCAACTTTTTTTGATTTTATTCCTCTACTAAACAACTTTCCAGAACTATGTGTTGGTTGATTCACATTCACATGAAATATATAGTGACTCCTTGACCTCCTGTAATTAATCCCATCCAAGAATTAATCTCTAAACCATCATTACCCAAGGTAAAATATCCCCAAAATTCCCTTATGTACCACCTTGTTATGAATAATCCTTAATCCTATTCCACGGCTTGCTAGTGACTTGATATTCCTACATTGACCCACATGTGGAAGGGAGAATTCGAAACTCAATGTGTGAACCCAAAAAATTTTCTCCACACATGACATTAAACTATATATTTACCCTTTGAAAAAGATGTAGGATCCCTCATATCATAGATATGAAAAGATTTAGTATCCATTCTATAAAGGATACAACCTTACCAACATCAGTCTCCTACCAAATGACATTCTAAAAATATATATGGATTGATTCTAATGCCTGGTGGGATATGTATAGATGCATGGATATGACATCCTAGGACTATCCATGACACCAACCTGTTTATGGGGCCTCCCCCTGGTGAAAACCTTAAGAACATAAAATTTGAATATCTTTCTTCATGATTTATTTTTGTGGTCTAGATTCTCATTAGCTCCTATCATGTCACTTCATAAATCTTTGGAACCACCCAAACAACCTCAAAGTAACAACTCTAGGTCCAACAATTTTGACATTAATCTATATGCATCTAGACTCTTTATGGCCTCATCTTTTCATAATCCTCTTCACCCCTAGTGTTTCAATAAGAAAATTCCCCATGTGTTTTTAATTAAATCCTCACTCTAGAGGATATCCCATTATAGGGATTGGTTTCCTACCCTTTTTAATTCTATAACATCGTGTGGCTTCATTCTCATTCCCATGGGATATGTTGTTATCACTGAATCACTTATCCTAGGTCCGACATCCCCCATAAACCCATCATAGGGTCTTATTCACCTTATCATCGTGACATATTCTTGGGAATGGTTTGTCACATCGTGTGTGGATGAGGGACTCTTGGGTCCACCTTTCATTTCAACCACTATTCCCTACAAGACTCTTTAAGACTCCCAAACCATATGTTTCATGTTTTACAACCTTAAACTAGCACCTTACCATATGATCAGAGCTCCATTACCCTAAACCATTAGCATCCATAGTCCGAGTTCTGTTTATTTAAATTTTAAAACCATAAATCCTCAATACATTATGTTAAACTATATCCACACTCCGTATAAGATTGATATTATTCATATAAAAACTATTGGATAACCAAACTAGCATCCTTAACACATGACATAAAACTGAAATCTTACCCTATGTGATGAACAGTGGATACATCATATGACCTATATGATATGATTTTATATCCAAAATAGAGTGTAAATCAACCCTCTGACATTGGTATCCTACCTCGCTACATTCTAAACCCATAAACAGATTGTCTCTCATTCCCATGGGATACATACTAATTCTCGTATCTCACATTCTAGGACCATCCCTACCATCAAACCATTTGGGGTTCCCCACTTTCTTTCTAGGATTAATCCTATCCTACCGTCATGTTTGTCCAATGAATTTGATCATGTGGAAGAATAACTCCCAAGTAACTCAACATTCGTTCTAAAATTTCCCCCACTTCCACTTCTACACTTCATACATTCTTCAATTTAGATAATCATCATACTTACTATCTAAATGTGATTCCTTATGGTTATTGTTACTAGAAAAAATGTATCACATATCATCCTATGCTCAAACCTTAAAAGTTCATCAATATCAAATAGTGGGTCTCATGTTTTGAGCATAGTTAATAGTTTATCATGAATTTTTTCACCCCTTCCTTGACTAGAGACAGTGTAGAAACTTTGTTTTAAATAGAGTCAACAATTATTACCCACACTTTGGTCATTCCCCTTTCTCTATCTATGTATTGGAAGTCATGATATACCCTTTGGGATTTTACCAAGTCAGTGACCTGTTCCCCTTATTATGTGGACCCCTTAAAACAATGAGAACTCCATACCACTCACAGTTTCTTGCATCATGTATGGATCACGCAAGCTTAAGAGTCGATAGGATCATTTACTCAAGTATGGTTGATATTCATGAGTTCACCCTTTGGTACAAGATCTGTGAACATAAATAAAGATCCCAATCCCATGTTTCATGACTTTAAAAAATGTCTTAGTCACCCTGAGAATGTTTCTTGGGGCGGTTGTAACACCCGATACTTTTATGTTATATAAATCATCAAAGGGATCTTTTTCTACACAACACTTGCTTGGCTTGCTTTACACGCAATCGTGACCTTCCTCGATAGCTTGCGTCGTACGCAATACCGAGTTTCACTAAACAACAATATGCTATTAAAACTAGCCGTTATGAATAGTAATAACCACTTTTTGAAATTTTATAAATTTTATTTTTCAAAATGGACTTCATTTTTGGACTCAGAATATCGAAATTAGCCTAGGGTGAAATTTTGGTATTTTTCTGAAAACATTCAATTTTTGATGAATAGTGAAACCACTAAGTGGTAGGTTAAAAACTGAATTTTGCATAAAACTTAATTTTACCGCTTCTGTGAATGGAATTTCGAAAATCCGACAAACACGGTTGATATCAGTAAGTAAAATGTGGTTCAATGAGATAAAAATAATTTTTTGGTGAATAGTAACTTTTTACTTTTTTTTACCGCGGTTAATAGTAAATAGGGTAACTAAGGGTAAATATGATATTAATATTACCCTAACACATGTCCTAATTCTATTGAACAAATGTAATTCGACCAAAAACAAACTTAGGAATAAAATATGACCATTTAGGCCCACTTGGATTAGATTAGGACATTTATTATTAATTTATTTAAAGAAGGGTTAAAATAGTTAAAATCAAAGTTTAATAAGTAAATCATTTTTAATATGGGGTTATACATAAGATAAATTCAATTGTAAATATTCATTAGAAAGATAAAACTATTTCCTACATGATGATATTTTATTTGTAATTTTTAGACATCCAATAATTTAATTTATTTATGACACAAAGATGATGCAGTAATTATCTTATTAATGAAATATTGAAAAAATTGATAATATAAATACCAAAATAAATGTAATTTAAGGCTTTTTATGAATTCCACTAATTTTATATGTTACTATGATATATTAATGTTGATTTAATCAACTTGGGTCGAACATATAATTCTTTTATGACTTTCACAAAAATTATATATCAAATAGTGTCAAAATTGACACAAAATAGTTTTTAAATCAAATATTATATTATTAATTGTTATTTTATTCCTAAAAATCTAAGGTTCGGCCAAATGACTTAGATAAGGATATATATATTAATAATAAACAATTTGGGGTTCGTTTGGCATGTTATAGTAAGTGTATTAACCATATAGTGAAAGAAAACAAAAAGACACGGTAAAAGTTAAATTAATTAACTTTGAGTTAAATCTAATTGATAAGGTTAAAATAATACCCTAAACTTGTCTAAATCCTATTGGTTGATAGGATTTCGACCCATCCCCACTTTAGCTTCTAAATAAGACCCTTTGGAACCATTATAAACCGATTTTGACTTTAATATAAAATAATATTTTGAGATATTCCTAAGGTGCCCCTCTCCTCCCTTATAAAAGGGCACCTCCTCCCCCTCCTCCTCACACCAATTTGAGCACTCAAGCTCGGCCAACCCCTGCCATTTTCTTCTCTACACTTCCCTAGAATAATCCTAGAGGTCCTGGTCTTCTCCAAAGACCAATATTAGTTCCTTAAGTGGAGGATTCAAAGAGGCGTTCCAAAGAAGAGGTAATATCCATTACCGATCTTTTCAATTTCTTTCTTCTTCAACTTATTCTTCTTTAGTTGTTTCATGATAAAGTAATAACATCAGTATTACTTACATACTGATATGTCATTATAAATATGAAACAACCCTAATTCACCTTCTATCCATCCTACGGAAAAATGAAATCACCGCGTGTGCGTACGTACGGAATACCGTCTCCACACCGTGGTGTAATCTATTTTTCCACCATCACCTTACAAGGATGGGTATAAATGGTGTAATGAGTAACTATATATGATTATTATGAAGTAATATTGATACTGAAATAATATATATATATACTCCAATACAATTCCACGATCATAGGAACGATATCATCACTCGTGCGTACGTACGGAATACCGTCTCCACGATGTGATGCGACTCGTTCTACATGATCTTCATTTCATAATGATTATATAAATGAATTGAATGAATGAATATGGTATATACTACACTAATACCATTCTGTAAATGAATTATCTATAACCTAAAGATAATAATAAGAATTTATTCGACAAAACACGCATAAGAACAAAAAGTTATAAAGACCCGAGTAACAAGTAACAATGAAATATTACTAACAAGAAGCTAATAATATGACCATATATGATATCATATCAATATGTATGATTCTGGAATAAGTCAATAACATTATTTAAACCATTATACAGGAGCTTCGGACACGAACAAAGAAAATCGGACCTAAGGTAAGGGAAATATCACAATCTCACTTTTATCCGAGATTGTTTTTACTTTGGTAATTACTGGGGTGTATTTTATCATCCACATCCATGTTCCCTCAATATGTAATCTTATTTCCATCATTATACAATAGTTTATATCCAATTTTACCCTTCGGTGGGTTTTTAGTAAAAGATATGAAAGGAATCTTTTGTCGTTTTTCGTACGAGGTACTTTTTGAATTTTCCGACAAAAGTACGAAGAATGTTTTTTTTAACTTATACGGCATGAATGGATTTTTAAAACATTATTTCCAAGAAGCTTCCTTTACAAGTTTTCAAGTTTATTTTTAATCAAATTCTTTTATTTTAAAGTTGTATGACATGTTATGAAAGGAAAAATGTTTTTGAAGAAGAAAGGATATTTTCCTCAAGAATGGAGTTCAAGTGTTTTATCAAAATTATTTTCCATATAAGATAATAAAGGGTTCTGTTTTTATCCCTATTATTAAATTGATTTGATCATGTTGTGATGGAATTATTTTTATGAATTCCTTTATCTTATATGAATTGATTTATGATGTCATGATGTTTCAAGAATCCCATTTTTGTTACATGTGTTATACGATGATGTATGATTTATGATTATGTGGCACACATAAGAAAGGATTCATTATAAGATGGGTGGGACCTATATCTCCCTCCAATGCATTGGGTAATGATTTTATATCTCATGAGATAGACATGGCTGGAACGGAAGGTTATTTCGGTTCAGTGATACAGGACTGAAACGAGGAGTGAACTCAGTTCAGAAAGGGACTTTGTCCACTAAGATAGTCTTGGCAATGAGTCATGACTAACAAGAAATGATTTTCCATGATTATGTGTGCATGCCACGAAGTTTCAAGTTTTATGTTATGATTATGGGGATCTCATTTTCACTTCTATGATTTATTCCATGTTAAGATATTATGATCTCTTTTGCAGGTTTTGATTTTCATAAAGATATGATTTGATTTTTATTTCCTTTATTTGCCCTTGCTGAGCATTTGAGCTCACCCTTTTATGTTTTCTTTTCCCCAGGTCAGGAAGATGGATATTAAGTAGAATATGCTAAAAGGGACCCTAGATATGATGAAATAAATGGGAGACACTATAGAAGATTTATGAACCAGTTGTTTATGTTTCCCAGTTTCTAAAGACACTATACCTATACGGTCCTTTGTGGTTTTGTCATATGTTGTAATAAGTGTGCTTCAATTTCGAAGTATTAACAATGTATGTAAAGTATGGGTCGTTATAGCGGTGAACTTCATTAGCCCTCATTTCACATCTGGATTCTAATCATCCATGATATACACATTTTTTTTGTTGTCTTATCCCTGTATTTCAAACTCTATAACCTTAAAATAGGATCCCAGATCCCTGAATCATTGCCTTAACAATCTAAAAGTTTTCCCACATATGTTCCATATGGAAAGGCCTCCACGGATCATCATTCATATTAGTTTACCTCTACCCTATGATGCATGAAATCCATTGATACACACAACCCATCATCGAAACATCATTACCATAAACTTTGTGTGACTCACCAAAAATTATTTTTCAGGTTGAAATGCCTCTTAGTCATTCCATTCACATCATTTTTTAACCCTTTGGTGTCATAATGACAGTTTTAAATTGATCCCTATTTCTTCCAACCATTATGACTATAAAATGTTTAAAGCATCATGGTCGAAAACCGTATGGCCTTATATTAGTAATCATGGAAGATAATTTTGAACATAAACTATTTTGAACCCCATGGACCGAGAACTATAACCATAAACTATTTTAGACATCTTGGTCCAACTAGATTGACCATTAACTACCAAAGGAAAGAGGTACAAATGTCTATTTGGTTGAAAATCTGTTGGTAAAACCTATGAAAGACTCAGAATCCCCCCACCAGGTTTCTCCCATGGAAAAGGATTACTAATATGAGAGAAATAAATAGGTAAAAATACATCAAGAACCCACTATAGACCCCAAAGGCCGATATGTTCTCTCTGAACCCATCACTTTTGGAAAACATTAGATCCAAATTTTAAGATCCCTTCTCCTCATGACAATCCTAAGGGAGCACCACCATTATGGTTCCATCATACACCCACCATAATATTGGATGGGAAATAGTTATTCATGTTATTTCGCACATCCTATTTGAATGACACTAAAATGTTCTATGAAAATCCTAATCACATGTCGTTAAATTGAATGATGGATTGTACTCATTGTATGATGTTAAAATACATGTGCATAGACGTCACCATATGATATTAAACTGTGTGTTTATAAACCTCATTTCATGATGTAAAACTATGATGCATATTAGACCCACACATGAGAAGCCCATTTCCCCTTTTTTTGTCAGTCACCTGCTGCATCATTCATGTTCCTTGTTCGTCGCTCGGTATCTAAGATAACGGTCCCCTTGGAAAAAAAGTAAAACCTTTTTTCAGTATGATATGCCTACCCAATGTACTCAAAGCCATGATGGTATAATTATGATAGTGTTTAAATCTATTCAAACATTCCATCTATTCATCCCCACACTTTTCATCTCCCTTGACTTTGATCCTCATCATCTTCCATGTCTGAATGAACCCACCAAACAATAATGGTGGATGGACTCATTGGCTCACCTACCATCTTGGGCACATTATCCAAAGTATATATAATGAAATTTTGAGATAGGTCTTCTGTTTTGAACATGATCAATGGTTTACCCTCATTCTTTCTTCTATCCTTTGGAAAACAATAATGGATACTTTGTTTTGAACATGGTCATCTGTTATCCTCCATCTCCATGACACCCACATTATGTTCCAAATAATGGGTGTCCTAATTTATTCTCTTAATCACACACCTTTTGTTCTAGTTGAATTAAAATCCACTCAAAATACCCCATTCATGCACTAGTGAATATTGCAATGTCAAGTCGAATGTAAAGAGAGTCCCACACTCCATCCAAAACATTCTTAGTCAGGACACTCTCAATTGTCAATAAACAAACTCAGACCCTGTGTGTTTGATACTTTTATAACACACTCACATTAATGAGAAAAATTAAATTTTATCCATGTTTACCATAATGAGAATGACATAAATGGTAATAGGGATTTATTTTTCTTTTCCATTTCAATGGTGTCTAGATTGAACAGAAAAACATTTTTGAAACTTATAGGGAATTTTAAAAAATCCATATAATGTTTGGGAGGTCTATTTAATGATACATCTTCACCATTATTTTATTATAAAATAAATTTCCCAAAGGCTCATCCTCAGTGACTGAGTTCTCATGCTAAATCGACCTCTCTAGAGTAGCCTCTAGAGTCTTTTGTTTTCTCTTCTTGATTGATCGCCACCTCCTTGGTATTATTGAGAACATATTTAGTATTAATTTAAACCTAAACCTACTCATCTAAGAACTATTCCACCAAATATTTTCCCTATTTTTCCCTATCCTTATATTCCACCAACTAATCCCTCATTTGGAAAATGATCTCTATTTGAGAAGTATCAAAAACTATGTACTCTCATGCCTGGACTTTTACTAGTGTGATCTCCTCCTCAGCCTCTTATAGAGCCTGATTACCCCTAACTTTATTCATGTTCTAGATGACGTCAAACTCCTACAACTCATCATGAACTAGATAGATGATAAATTCTCAATCTATTTCATAGAGGCCACTAGAATCCAACCATACAATCCCTATGCTAGCCATCCAAAGGTGGAGGGATCCCAGCCAGTCGGGTGGATCTCTCAGTGGAGTGTGGGCGATGAGATTCTGCACACTCCTCCATTACCTGTGTAGAAGAAATACTTCTATTTACATTCTTATTATATAGAATAATAAATGTAATTAGGTGGATTGGACTCGTACTGAAGGAAATACACCAATGTTTCAGTGATCATGTAATCTATAGGCAAGTCCTCGAGTGGCATGAGCACCATTTCATGGGGAAACACATCCTCTCCTAACCCCTATTCATCAAAAGGATCCCCAACTACCTCTTGTGGAGCCTCTGAGGTAGAAACATCCACTAAATACTCTTAGAATGCCTTCATAGAAGGAAAAGCCTCATCCACTCTCACTTCTAGAATATTCGAGCATCACCAGTTCTGGATGATCTCCACACATACAATGAACATCTATTTATGTACAAGTTAATCGAGAAGCACATATTGAGGAAGAACATGAAAGTAAATGTCAAAATTGTAAGGAAGCTACAATAACAATACATCCCACTAAGCAACTAGGGAATGTTCACGAGTAATCCCCAAGCTCTCAGAAGTTTGGTTATCACCCCATTTGAGTGATCCACTTTAATAGATAGTGGGCCACCTGTGCCCATAGCACCAATTTGAGACCTATCACCTTTACCTTCAAGGATTTGGGCTCCCTAGGCATGAACTAGGTATTCAATGTGAACATACCCCTCTTCTACACTCATTTATTCAAACATAAGTTAAAATAAAATTAGGAAAAAATATTAAAGGATGGGTAATATCCAAGGCACACAAGATTAAACGATTTACCTAAACAATAGTAGGACATCCATCCCTTTGAGTGTCCTGATAGGAATCACTTACCCATGAATCTTCTAAATCTTCACTCTTGGAAACACCATCATCCATGTTGGCCATAAAAATATCAAAAAATATAATTTATACATATAATCACCTTTACTTAGTTGTTTAATGGTCCTAAGGTTCTGCGAGAATATATTAAGTCTTCTATCTCTTCCATTTATTCCATTTTTTAATCCTCGGGGAACATGGAAGCCCTCCCTAACATGACCCAACCCCTTGATGAATTTTCCCTTGACATGGAGACATTTTCATATCTCATGAAGAGATGTGATCTATTTATAGATCACCTAACTCTCCCATGAATCAAGGAATATTGTGTTTGTGGGGAAATTTGGGAAGTTAATTGTATTTCATGGACCTTGAACATAAACCCTCACAACTTCCACATAGAGTCATACTTCCTCACAAATATGCATACCTAGGAGAAACAGAAATGTTTTTTCTGCCCTCTCTATAGTTCCAATCAGTGTAAGACCAAGAAATACCCACTCTATAGCTACTGATCCACCCAATGTACTAGGACTACCTCCTAGATAGGCCCGTCGTACTACTTTCCTATGATCTCTCACTTATGAGGAACCCACTTACTCATTGTTCATAGTTGATCACTGACTCACTAAATCACCATCGAATGCACTCTCCCAACTCATTACATAATTGTGGGTGAACACATAAATAGTAGTGGGCGATGGAAGCTATTTTCATCCCCTACCATCCTCACATAAAAACATGCACCATATCTAAATTTGGACTAATGTTTAGAGTTCTATATTCAAACTTTTGATGCCTTATGATTGAAATAATGGAGGAATCAAAATTATCTCATGATTCGATATGGGGAATATAGCTCATAGAGCACCTTTATGATCATTATTACCACTAATACCCCACCTTAGAAGGCCAAGAGGTATGACCACTTCTCAAGGAACTCCATTTCATATTCTATTATCATATACCTAAAAAATGGGAAAAGATATAACATAAAGGGTTCTTTATAAATTTCCTCACAATAACATCAATCCAGACCAAGTTGCGAGGCCAACTCTCCCATGAATTTGAACACCAATGACTGAAAATTTGTACTGTGATGGGATATGGGGTTCAGATACTTGTATAACCCTACCTGTTCGAAAACCCAACAATACATTAAATGGAAGGTCCACACACAAAGAGGGGTGGGGGGTTCTTCCCCTAGATTATGTGATGTACCACATTATATAGTTTTTTTAGATTTATCACTGCTATTTTGATGTTATTCCCCATCAACACCACTATCTCCACGATTAAGTTTATCAATCACAGCCCTATATGCACATACAAAACTAGGAGCCTCATCCTACAGATAAGTATGGGAATAAATCCTTCAATCCTGACCATGGGAGCCTTGCCATGATGTTGTATCCCCAAAACTACTACTATAAAAACTCTAAAATTATCTGGTATGAGTCCTCCGTTCTTCACTATAATGTTTTATGGCATTGGTGTAGCCTCCCTCGTGGCTTGGCTATGTGATTGTTCTAAAAACAGTGGAACACATATTGATGGGGATATCCTTCATCCCTGGATTGAGGTCACTCTACCCCTGATGATAAAATTGAACAATACTTGTGTTAGATATCATATGCTCTTAGTCATCCCAAACATCTTATGTAGTTTCGAAATCAGCATACATGGACCCTTGAATTTGGATCCCAGAAATCTGGTAGAGATCCCACAAGATGATTTCGACCTCCCCATGTTATAGATGAAATGTTTTTGTCCTTGGTGATGACCTTCTAAAATACTCTTTCTTCATATCCATGTCACGTTATACATGGAACTGTGAGGACCATGTCACCATGTAATGCCCGACATGCATTAACTCCACCTCAAACACATGGAAATACTAGACTGCCTAATACACATAGTCTCATTCATCTGGAAAGTTTCAACCATTTCATAGGTCCAAAACTTCTTTCCCCCAGTGATAGGGTCCCCCAGTCACACCTTGAGAATCTCCACACACTGAGGATGGGACACCTCATACTTCAACACCTCCCCATTGAGCTTTTTTAGATGATTCCACAGGGTATGCATAGTAATAGATTCATGGTCCTTTATGATGTGTCCATCAAGATAAATTTTCATCGAGTAATGTCTAAGAAGGCACCTAAACTAGTAGGAATGAATATCATAATTGGAAATGGGGATGAACACATCATCCCATAGTAAAAAACCATACAACAGTAACATGTTGCATAATGGGTATTCTTGTTGACCATCCCTCAGAAATTCAATGAGTGTTTCATAAACCAACTCAATAATGACATTATCCAAAATCTTGATATTCCTAGTGATCTACCACCATCGAGTTGTGGTAGAATCTACATCATAAATGGCCATTATGCAGGACATTAAATTTTTTGTGGACTAGTTCATGATGATATGTCCACAAAATTATTTTTGTGAGGGTCTAGTTCAAGAATGTTGAAATTTCATGGAATTATGTTTGTGAAACTGTTCATATAAAATTTTTGTTTCACAAGTTGTGACGATCAAGATCACAAATTGCTCTGGAAGTTTATGAGTTTCACGAAAAGATGAATTGGACTATCTTTCATGAAAAACATGTGGTCCCCTAAAGGTACCAAAAATATATTTTTTGTAATAAGGTCATACTTAGATTTGTGAATGGGTCATTCTAGTTTCTAATTTTTAAGAGGTTTCCCTCAAAATTTAGCCTCATTTCACTTGTTAGATCCAATTATATGGTGGGAATTTATTGATTATAAATTCACATTTCATGGGATATATTGACGAAGGAACAGAATGTTTAAAGAAAATTTGATCCAAAATGGACTAAAAATCCACTAAATGGTACGGCTTGTAAGGGTAAAAAGATTCTAGAATGGTTTTCATCCAGGAAGTCCGATTTCAAATAGAACGTAACTGGTAATATCTATATAGATTATGTCCAGTTCATGGAACTCCAGTTTGTAGATTCCCCTGGCCACATGGAACATAGGTGGTAAACTCTGTGTAGCATAATTCTTGTTTGTGGAACTCCAATTTGCCGAATCCCCCAGCTAGGTGGAGCTTAGGCAGTAAACTTTGATCAATATAACTCTGTTTCACAAGACCATGTTAGTTTAATAAGTCATATTCTTATGATAAATCTTCCATATTTCAGTCAAATAATTCCATTTCCTCCACTAGGCCTATAAATACACCTTCCCCAAGTCTGACTTTTTAGGGGACGTGGACTTTCATCTTCATAGAAAATCACTAAATTCTAGAAATATTGAAGCTTTGTGAGTAAGAGAGCATATAGATTTCTAAATGAATACATCTTTTGAGAAACCACCTAACATGGGTTTTTAAAAACCTGAAACCATGGTAGAGATTCATTTTGTCAAGGTCTATGGACTTCGTATAAGAATAAATAACTTTGTGTCTTTTGGGGTATCATGAGATAATTATCCTTCATGAAACCAAACCCTTGGAAACCAATACTTCTCTCCAAAGTAGGGAAACCCTATTTTAAGAAACATATTCTTTCACGAGAACCATTACATTCATGAGACCACTATTCATTATGAAACCTAAAGTCTTTGAAAATTGAACACCTTTTGCGGAATGAAAAAATTAAAAAAAAAATACATCCTTAGGGCTTCTCTATGGTGACTCATTTCATCCCATACCATTGAGTGAGATTTGAGTTTATAAGACCCCTATACCAATCCAAAATTGGTTTAACTTTAACCCAAATCTCAATGTGACCAGTACGACAAACTCTTGTGTCCTCCCACATTGTAAAAACTATTCAATGGGCCATTACCCTACCTTTTTATACTAATAAGAGGTACCCCAATGCCTTTTTCTCATAACAATGTGCACCCTAACATCAGGCCTCCTAATTTCCACTCTTCTATGTTAGTTTTTACACCATGAATCATACACAATAAAATGAGTAGTGGTCACGTAATCCATAAAGGTGGAATCATTAAAGAAAATATTTTACATGTCATAGTAGAAACTAATTTTTCTTCATCTTCATATCCCCTTGATACGGTCCCCTCAGTTTGTAATCCACATACATGTCTATGTTTCATGACATAAAATTTACTTGATCAACTTCATTATTATACAGTGTCAAACTAGACGACAACGTCCTAAAAAAAGATGATAAACTGTTAAATTACCCTATACGATTAACATAGAATTCCCCATGTACAATCATCATGGGTTTACACCTTCTCTCCCTCCCATGAGGTGATCCAACTCCTTTGATCAGATTCCATTTGTATGAACCACACCACCCCTTGTTGACATTACTTTTATAGAACGAGTGTTGGTACCGATTGATGTTAAACATCATAGACCAATCCTAAAACATGACAATAATATATTACATCGAACTATGTTGGGTTTATCCACTATCTATTAAATAGGGTATGTTGTAAACCACATTTAGGATCAATCCATATGCCCCAACATCACATCCAAATTCCATGTGTGAAATATCCCTCCATGGAGACACACTCCACTGAATCCCGAGTGTGATATTTTCCACCCTTGGGTGACACTTCACTAAATCCCAAGTTTGAATTATTTCCCTATAGGGACACATTAAAACTCTAAAACATCTCCCTAATACAAAAATATTATTACTAATTGTCTCTAAAAGATGTTAATATTTAGACTAAATCTTTAATCATAACCCATAAAATAAACATCGGATGCATGAGGTAAAAAACCATAGAATAATTACACCCATTATGTCAATTAACTCTTGGAAAACATAAGATTTCATAGGTTCCACGACTATAATCCCTCATATGAGATGTATCCAACATAAATAAAATAGGACTTTATAGGTTCCCAAAAATCCGAACATACATGAATTCCCAGACATTCCAAACAGTACTATCTATCTGAGAAAATTTGTCATCCCTTTCAAGATTGAAGAAGGATAATTAACTATCACCCACCTAGATATGGAACTAGGAATGAGTTTCATTAACAAGACATAAGTCTATGAGGGATACAAAAACTAGGTGATGAACTCCAAGTAGGAATCCAAGGAAGGTGTAACTTGCATCCCATTATCCTATTTTTATCGAGTATTTGAAATCACTGATTAAAGTGATGTGAGAAACCCACATATATATTGTAGGAGTGTATGGAAATGGAAAAATAATGTCACCATGATATAGATATATGTCTCATATACCTGGTAAAAAATCGTCGAAAAGATACCTCAATTAGGATCATGATATGAGGTCTAAGATTGATGAATTTGTTGAACACATGGTGGAGTTGGTTTTGAATACCCAAATGTTGAGGAAAGTAATGGTGGCATAGAATAATGATATTTTGAATAATGGTGAAAAAATAAAGAGTCAAAGTGACTTAATTGTAGAAATTTCATATGAAGTGTGAAAGAAAATAGTCATAGAGAAGGAGCTAAAATATTGCATTTTCCCCCTCAAAATAAATCTGGAAGAGAGGTTAAAATATATATTTTAATGAAGCTCTTGTATGATAGAGATAGTAATATAATTTATTGAAAGGTAAGTGAATATAAATAAATTAAATGTAAGTATGAAAACATTAAACACGATAAACAAGATCCCTCCCATATTAGAACTAACAAGTAGAGTCCACAAATGTGGAAATACAGAGTAAACAAGTAATTCAAATCAACTATCAAAAATTGAAAGTGATATCTCATATAGGAAGGTATCCATTGAGTTCTAAAACTTTCTAATCATGGGGAATACCATGACTATTTATCTGGAATCTTGGGGACATAACAGAATAATGAAATATATT
Source organism: Viscum album (assembly GCA_963277665.1). Taxonomy (NCBI): domain Eukaryota; kingdom Viridiplantae; phylum Streptophyta; class Magnoliopsida; order Santalales; family Viscaceae; genus Viscum; species Viscum album. Next base: position 1,740,720,874 of record OY728160.1, read on the forward strand.
GTAAAAATATATCAACCGCAGTGTGACTATAAATGGTGTGTATTTAATAGGAGATGATTTATTTCTTCTAACCAGGGTCTTATGGATATAAATTGTAGAGAAAAAGTAACTAAATGTTTCATAATGAAATTATCTATTATTGTGACTAATAGGAAGAACATTTCCATCAAAAGAGTGTTTATTATGTTAGAGATTAAATGTATCACTTTATACAAAAATAAGGGAGCTCAAAAACGTTCATCAAGAACAAATATCAATTTCTACATGGTAGATCTCATGGAATGAAATAAAATAATATAGAATAAATGTAAGGAAGGTTCTCCAGCTTTTAGAATGATGGAAGTGTAGTCAATTTAGGGTCCACCAAGGAATAAAATTTCTAAGGTAGGTCTATTTTCTATTAATGAAAATAGACACAAGGTATGACATTGTGGTGTTTTGAGATATTTCTCAATGAAAGAGATAAAAAAATATTTCATAGTTCCCAAGAAAAGGAAAAAAGTAATATAAAGGAAATTTAAAAATAATTCATTGAACATAAGGGTACATGGAAGTACAAGAATAAGATATCAAAAACTGAATGGACTCTAAAATCCATTTTTATGAAAGTGACATCCCAAAAGAAGACATGGGCGATGAAAGATGATAAATCAGGCATGGATAAATAGAGGTTCAAGAGGTTGTAGAGACATAGGATCGAAGAATTAATGTGTGAGGTGGTCTTTGTTGGTAATATTACACAAGGAATAAGATTTCATGAGTTGGGATATGAGGAAACGAAAATTCCCAATCTAGAAAAGGAGAATTATAATTAATTCTTCTTAAATAAATATTTCTTAACTTAAAGTTAATTCACTTCAAATTAACTAAATAATTATACCATGAACAATAATTAGGAAGAAGAAAAATTTTATGGGGTGATTTCACGTCTTTCCTTAAATTTAAGAAGGGGAAAAGGAAAGTGTGATACTAGTGGTGTGTTCCACCAAAACCAACCTCATTCCTTAACATGACGAACTGAAACACCCTCACTCCCCATATGTTAAAATGTAAATGACTATTGTTAAAGTTTATTAGGTTTTAGTGAAGATATGAACGAAGGGGATGTTTTCTTAACAGATAAAAGTGGTTTTGTGACATTCCCCATAGTTCCAAAAAATTAAAATCAATAATAAAATTGTTATGTCTAGAATTATAATGGTTGAGAACAAAATAATAATCTGAGTAGTAGTGATGAGTCTCAACAATTTTCATCAGGAGATAAAATTTAATATTTAAATGGATTTCATGTCTTATCAAGATACATAAATCATTTATGAAAATATCACATGATCTCTAAGACTTTTTATCTTGAATATATAAACATGGTAAGCAAGAATAAAATGATCTCTAATGTTTTATTTTTTTATATAACATGTGATTTAATTTGAATGTTATCATGTTATTAGAAGCTGATATAGATGGATAACCCCCATAATGAATTTTAATACTATATTCAATGAAATAACTAAGAAAGTAGTGATGTTTTTAAATGAATATTTCATATATTATAACCCTAAAAAATACGAAAATATACCATTCAGATGAGAGAATAAATCAATTATCAAGTATTGTTCAGGATGTGGTATTGAATGATGAAAAAATGAGTCATTATTTTAATAGTTGGCATTGTTAAAGATTCAAAAAATGATTATACATCATGTTAGTATCTGTGATAGTTTGTATCAGCTTCAAAAATTGGTATCAACATCATTTATATATCTAGAGAAGAATTTATTGAAAGAATATAAATTTCTATGACTTCATGTGATGCATGCAAGAATTTTAGTGTAATGGGAAATATAGTTTTTATTAACCTTATCACTTGTTTCCTACACTTAGTCCTAAATTAATAGGATTATAGGTTTTATTGATGGATCATTGATAAGTTTTAATTTCACCCATTGAAAATATTACTAAATTAAACAATAGAATAAATTTGTTTTTTGGGTTTGAGAGGTTTCCAAAAATAAAGACATATATGAATAAATGATGTAGGATAAGAAGTGAATCTATGGGTCTAAAGAATGTTCCTAACTATAGTATGAGTGTAATTTCATATGGGGAGAATTTTATGTTCTTATAGTATGCAAGGACCATGTTGATTGTGGGGGAGAAGTAGAAATACCCATATGCCCATCATTGATAAGGGAGAAAGAGTTCAGTAAAATAATGAGTGGTCTCAAAGGTATTAAATTGTGGGAAGCATATATTTTCATACATCAAAAAAATAGAGGGAGAATGATATTATTCTAATGGTGTTATCCCTATTTCCCATTGTATGAGTTTCACTAAGATTTAATATATGGTTCATATGATACAAAGTGCACTTTGGATTTATTGTCAAAGGTGGATAAAAAAGGATCATGAATCTATATATTGTTTCTACCCAGTGTAAAGATCATCATAAAGATATGTTTGTCCTTCCCTATCCCTTCATATGGTTATTATGGTGTGAAGGCTATAAATATATTGATACTGAAGGTATTTTTTCAATGAAGATAAATCGTAGAAGGATTTTATGATGAATGCAATTTTCTAGTGGGGTTAACAAAGTGGTATTATTTTGTCCCACACATTATTAAATAGATTATTTTGATTTCCTATAGAAATAAATAATTGGTATCATTATTCATGGACTATTGGTAGTGGAAAAGGATTACAAGTTCACATTGAGATGGGGAAAATGATTCATGAAATTGTTTCCAAAAAATGAAATGTGGGAAATTGTTAGAAACCAATGAGAATTTTTGTTTCCATATGTTTAGTTTTGGATTCATTTTAAATATTATTATTATTAACCTTGGAATTTTGGGGTTTTGGATATAGTTTTTCCATTAACATAGTCTGGTGGATCATGTTGCATTTTCTATTCACCATGTCAATAGTTTCATGAGAAGATAGTGTTCTCATTAATAGAAAAGTGGAGGATTTCACTATGTAATATCGATAAATGGAATGAGAAGATAATTTCATAAGCATAAGGTGTTACTAATAATGGTAAAGTGGTGGTTTTGATGATGTAATGTGTGATCTTGTAATTTATATCCTGATAATACTTGGAGACGTGTTGAATATATTAATGAAATAGGATCACCCATATAGGGATTCAAAATGAAAAGTTCATAGAGATTTTTTTGGAGAAATAATAAATTCATGTATTCATGTAGGAATTGGTTTGGAAGGATTTGAGTTTTTTTGTTAATTTGGTGTATAAAATAGTGCAAAGGAAGAAGACTAATGAGAATTTGATGTTGGGAGAAGATGGTGTTTCCATACCATTTCAACAAAAATGGAAAAAAAAGAATATTTATGTAAATGGAATATTATTGTGGAAGGTATAAATATTTTCCTAATGATTGATGTAATTAAATATTCAAGATGGCCTCATCAAAAAATGTTAAATTCCGGATGTGAGTAAAAGAGTTTTATGAAGAGGATAGTTTTACAGACTTGTCAAATGTTTTTCAGTGTTGAATATCCAAGTATTCATTATGAAAATATGGAAAAATATTAAAATTAGGAAAATATTCATGGTTTTTTCATATAAATATTTTGTAAATTTGATGGTTTTTTCAATGGATAAAATTTACATGAAAATTTTGTTTTTTAGAAGTGTGTATGGATGAATATTTTTCAAAGACTTTTCATGAAGAAATGGAGTTACACTAACAAAGTGAAATGTTTCATGAAAATGTGGTGGTGAGTAACATATTTTCAGGATGGTTTGACAACAACCAGAAATAGTGGTTACCCCCTCATTTGAAAAAGCATTCCTTGTTGAAGATACAATGGATCTAAACTCATGAAATTATTAACTAAAGGTTTTTCTTGTGAAAATCATTCATATGAACACCAGATAAATGAAGAAAAGACTTATATCGATTGGACAAAGTGGGTTTTGAAATATACTACAAGGCCCATTAACAGTTTTGAGTCTAGAAAAATAGAAAATTTTCATGAATTTTGTGTAGGGGTTGAGTGAAATTGAATCTTATGTGAACTCTATGTAATTTCCCAAAACATATGTGGTAATGTGGTATTCATCAAGTGAATAAATTTTGATCTTTATGGTACAAAAAATAAGGGGTAAAAAGTTTTGATTCAAGTGATCCATAGACTAATATTAAAAATGATGGTTTATTTCACTTCAATTGATAAAATATTAAGTTCATAATGTCCTACTCATGGTTTTTAGAAAAGGATGATGAGGAAGGCAGTGATACATTGGTGGTAGTGAGCCAACATAGAACTTTTAAATGGAGTTACTCCTGGGTGGTAGTCAGCTAACCCTCAATCTTGTAAAGGGGGTGACCATTGGTTGTAAGTGATAAATCCCTAAATACTATAACAAAGGTGACCCTTTGGAGATAGTTATTCAACCCTAAATCTTTAAAGGGGAGTGACCCTTGGAATAGGAGTGACCTAGCCTAAATCCATCTTTGAATAATTATTAACTGATTTTCACACATCAGAGAAATGTTTGTGTGTGATTCTTGGACATATCCAAGTACGGATGAACCAAGTAAGATTTTTATTTTTTCTTTTCATTTGTTTCTTATATTGTATTAGATCAAAATTCGTGCATGAGAATTGTGAACTCATCAATATTATCTAAATAAGGCTAAGATTAGTGAACGAATTAATCTGATCAAGACATAATAAATGAATAAAAGAGTCTCCATACTTACATGTGATGTAAATGTTGGTAAGGTATGATATATTTTCAAGGGTATGTTTGGAAAATATGAATGATTTTCATGGCCCAATTCACCCCACAAGGGAATCTCTCACTGAAGTAAAATGTGAGTCTAACAGTCCATTTTATTATATTTTCACTCTTTTTTGGGTATTTCCCACCCTAGTACCTAAAATATGTTCTATCACATGAAACATCATATTATGTGGCCTATTATGAAATGATATAGATTTGGATATTTATATCATTGTTATACTGTCTAACGGATTAACGTTGAGAATTAGAAGCCTTATGGATTACTTAAGTCTCCACCCATGACAATAAGGATGTTGAATAAAATTTCAAATGATTTCATTATGGGTTTACCTCAAACTCTTTGAGGTATAAATAATATTTTGGTGGTGATTGATTAGTTGAACAAATTTACTCATTTCATACTAATCCATGACACCACTAAAACAGAGGACCTGAGAAAGTTGTACATGTATGAGATTGTAAAGATTCATCGAATTACTTTTACCATTTTCTTATAAAATAACCCTTGTTTTTCCTCAATGTTCTAGAAGTAAATACATTAGGCAGTGTTTACTCATTATAGGTTGACTATAGAATATCATCCAATGATGGATATATAAAATGATATGGCTAATCAGATTCTGAAATACATACACCATGCTTACGTTTTAGACATCACTGGTCCTTGGGATAGTTATACGGGGTTGGTTTAATTTACTCATAATAATAGTTAATAGTTGAAAATAAAACTCCACAATTCCAAACCCTGTATGCATGTCCATGAATATCTCCAAAGTATTGATCCATGTTTGGGGAATCATCTATGGTTGGATTGGGTATGGTTCAGTAGAACATGGAATAAAATCTAGTTGGTTTGTTAGCATTTAGTGATGGAACAAATCATGTTCAATTCATATGAATATCAATGTTGTCACCACTTGTATTATTAAATTGGTGATCATGTGTTATTAAAAATCTCTCCATGATAATGTCACAAGTGACTTGAAAAATAGGGAAAACTAACTCTTACATATTTTGGATCATTTGAGATCATGTAATGACTTGAAAATTTGTCCAGTTACATGGAATTACCACCTTAGTGGTCCTTAATTTAAAAAATATATATATCTATCGACAAAATAATTATTAGAGAGATGCATCACATGTTTTGAATTGGTAGTACCTTGAAATATAACCTGATTTTTTAATGTCTGAGAAACCACATTGGGATGTTTATTCTCAAGTAAAGGTTATACATGGAATTTCAATACCTTTGTTTCAAGTTCTACGAAAACATGCTTCTTATTCTAATAAGACATGTGAGTGAGTTTCATTGATGAGGGGTTAGTGGTATTAGCTATTTAAAGTATAGAATTCATCGATTTAAAATTATGGTGGTAGAAATAAATATGGTGGGGTGAATTGGAACACCCCCATATTTGTTTTGGGTACTTCTTTACTCTTGTTATTATTTTCACAATCCTGGGGTTTCTTAAATCTTGTTATTATTATTATATGTTTTTTTGTTCTCTATCCTTTTCGGAGGTGTGTCTTGATGTGTTTGTTATGTTTAACAATATTATAAGGCATGGATAATTCTTCACCATAGAGTTTGTTATTATGGAATGGTTCATGTACTATGGAATAGTGGATATATTTAGTGGTTATTCCTATTTTTTCGTGGCTACAGTGCAAATCCTCCACTACGATTTGGAGTCCTGGAAGGTGAAATCGTAAGGTTTTACATTTTAAGATGTCACTACGCCATTGAGAAGGGATACATTATAAGCATCTACTTTGATTTAGAATTAGTTTTTGTGGTTATTACCATGTGGTTTGGCCCCTCTTTTCTAGTTTATAGGATCTCACTATTAACCATGTCATATATTTCATTAAAAAATGTTGATTAAGCTCTTTAACAGTGTAGTCCCTTCCCTTGACCCATATTTTTTTCCACATTAGTCTCATTGTTCGATGGTGTAGGGTTTGTTTCGTAGTGTTATGTTTCCTAGTTTTTATACATAAATTCACCAAGACCAATGAATCTATCATTTCTCTAAACCATTCCTTTAAAACATGGGAAAAATATTGGTCTACATGAATAGTTCTTTTAGCCCGCAATATCTTGGATTCATCCTCACTTGATTTGTTGCATAATTTAGGGATTTGGATCAGATATTCAATCTTTATGGTGTCTTAATCATGAATTGAGGTGGTAAGTATTCTATTTTTTATTCTTCATTATTTAAAATGTAAATTTTCTTATTTATAACCAGGAACTCATGTCCAACAATCCATTCTCATTTCCTAAGGCCCTTTCTCCTCTTGGATTGTCATGTACCATGGGAATTTTTAATTCTAAGTGTTCCTTGGCGGGTAATTTTTAAACTTGGCATTGTTTTTTTAAACATGATTTCTTTATCTTTGAAATGGATTTATAAAATTACTTAATGGCATGAAACATGTTTTGATAAAAGGAGATTCTCATTAATAGGTTTTTGAAAATGTATTTCCTCACTTATGTCATTTACAAAAATGGTTTCTAATCATGTATTTTATGGTTTCAGTGAAAAATTCTAGTAGATAACATTGAATTGGTAATCCAAGATGTGATCGACGATAAGTTAGTGATACATCCCTATGTATGAACTCTTTACCCCTAGAACTATATCTATAGGGTAATGTGTACAACATATTGAATAATTTGCATCTAGGAGCCACTCTCGGGAGTATCGTCTTACCCCATGGACTAGATCTACCAGGGTAATGTGTACACTCGATGGACTATTGATCACTAAAATTATAAGGGGATACTAAGTGATCTTATAATTTTTTATACATCTTGGATGGTTATCTCTATTGTTTATCTATGAAATGCTACCCCCCCGGACTAGTTATACATCATGTTTCTGAAACATTGGGTTTGATCCTATTGGGATATTTTTCTCACACCCAATATACACCATTATTTGTTTTTAGATAATATTATATCTGTTGTGGGAAAGGGAAAAAACCATATGGAGGCATGGAATTTGTTAATTAATTTGTTTTTAGAGCTTGTAAGTAACATCATGTTATGTGGTGTTTGGAAATAGTAGTATTCCATACATTGGTTTTCTTATGTATCATTCCAAATGATTTTTCTGATAGTTGTATATATTTATTGTTGTCTTATTTTTTTGAATACTGAAATTTTTTATATATTTATCAGTTTGTTTTAGATTTATTATGGAAAAAAATTATAAAGGGGAGTTATTGGTGCATAGGTGCTTATCCCCAACCCAGGGGGATTGGGAATTCCATTTGAGTATTGTTCGAACCATTTCAGGTTATGGATGGATTGAGTAACTTATGAGAATTCATAATATAAGAGGCCATATCCTTAGTTTCCCATGTGATTCCCATGTTTCTTGATTTTTAATTTATCACTTTTGACTCTTACATTGTCTTTTTAAATTATCAAGTCTTGATTCCTTTAAAAAAATTATTTAGAATTTTGATGTATGTCATTAGTCTTCCTACTTATTTAAAGGTTGAAAAATCATTTAAAAAGGGATAATTTTTAAATTTATTTTCAAATTGATTTTCAAATGGTATTATTAAATAAAAGTGGAAGAGGATGGTAAATTTTTTTCTTAGTGATTATTTCTATTTTAAATAAAAATGGATTTTATATATGTTGATAATGTGATATTGAACCTTATTTTAAAACAAAAAAATATTTTATATTAATATTTTAAAACATGAATGAAAATAGATATTTAATTATTTGGTATTCATGTCACAATGTGGGTAGTGAGCTATTGGGAATTTTATTCCCATGCATATTTTTATTTTAGTTTCTAATTCTTTCTCTATTTATAATCACTCATGGTGGTTGTTTTGTTTTTGCATAGGACAGTTACTCATGGATTAATATGTAGGTTAGTTGGTGGTTTTATTTTATTTATATTTTATATTTATATCTTACTAATAGTAATTTTATTTATTTCTATTATGGTTATTTTTTTATCGCATTTTATTTATGGAGGTTGCAGTATAGAAAGGTTTTGTTTCTGTGGTGGGATTTGGAGGGTGAGTGAGGTATTTCATTATTTAAATTATTTAAATTTCTTATTGTATTTTATTCTATTTTTTTCTAGAGGTGATTTTCAAATTTTAAATGTGTCATGTTAGGTTTTATATTTTTTATTAAATCTAATTTATTGTGATAATTCATTCCTATTAGATTTTTTTGATGTACAAGTGCTTATCTACAGCCCAGGGGGGTAGATAACTCCCCATGGGTATATGATGGGCTAGAATGAGTGTTTGATGAAGTGATAGATAGGGTTGTTTTGTGGAGAATGGTATAAGAGCCTAGGTTCTTATGTGGACCTAGATTTTAGGGTTCCATTTTTTGGTAGTAATGGTAGATTATTGTTATTATTTTCAAAGCTAGAAAGGTAGGTCATGGGTTAGTGTCTAATAACCATCAGTCGTAACAAAACCATAGTTACAATTTAATGTGAAGAGTTTATTTTTATTTTGATTTTATATTATGGAGTTATGTTCTTTTAGGGATTATAATTAGACTTGAAAATATATCAAAAACGTCACTTACACTATCTTTAAAACCATGTGAAGACTAATTTCATGATTTATATGACTTCTAATGGTTGTTTCATTATTGGAAAATGGTTTGAAAAACCATGAGGCCAAGTCATGTTCAACCAATAGCCCCTCCTAAATATGGGTTTGGGGATATTTGGTTATCTTTATTGAGTTTTGGTTAGCTTTGTTTGAGTTCACATTAAAAATGATTTGGATTTAAAAATTTATAAATGGTGGGTTTTAAATGAATTCTTATCTTTAGAATAAATGTTATATTTTAGGATATAAAAATGATAATATTGAATTATGAAAGTGGTTTTTAAATACAATTTTGTGTTTTTGGTTTTTTATGGATGGGTAATGTTGAAATTCATATTTAAAACCCCAGTTTTATGTTTAAAAAATTATTTTTGAAATTAAGGAAGATAAATTTAAAATTAATTAAAATGAAATTGGTATTGTAAATTTTTTTAATGTTTTAAATGAAAAAAATTCATATTGTAAAATATTGTTTCAAATAAATCTTTCTAAATTGAAATTAAAGGGGTGGTTTAAAAATTATTAAAGAATATTTTTAAACTTTTTATTATTTTTCTTTTCTCTCATGGTAATTTTGATTCATCTCATTTAGTTGGATTGGGATATGATGTTGGATGATAGTGATTTTCTCTTTGAATCTGATTGGTTCGAACTTATGTCATTCTGTTATTTGTAGTATACCCCAAATAAATTTCAAAATCGTTTTCGGTCTAGTAGATCACCTTTTATGATTTTTCATTCATTTGGGTCTTTTTGTGGCTATTTCTATGTGTACCTTCCCGGTTCTCTTTCTTTTTTCCTTTTTTGAGTGCAGGAAATTGACGTTTAGTTTGTTCTTTGTTGATGTGATTGGGCCCCCTAAGTGTTTTATGTGGCTGTAGATGTAGTGATATTTATATTAGGCTTCATAGGCATAAGATAACCTTGGGAGTATTTCTTGGGTGACTTCGATGGATGTTGGACCATTGAACTTCACACAATAACTAGGGTATATTTTACATTGTGGGATCACCGTGAGTGGTGTCATAGGTATATGGTCCTAGGATACATAGGTACTTTAACCGAGAGTTAGAGCCATGTAGTCTGATAGGATATGATCATGGTTGATACCCTGTGCATTTTTAATTTGAGTTCAAAGGGTATTTGTGTAGCAAACCAGCTCGGGTTTACCGTATACATCACTTAAGAGAGCATGCAATAAGGTGTGGATCACATTTTCAATCTCCCTGGGATAAAAAAAGATCTAGGGAATCATAAATAACCAATTGTCAATTGGTTTACCCTTTAAAATTAGAAATTTCACATCCAAGAATTAGAAAGCCTCACCAACCAATAAATAGAATTAACAGATTTAAATATAAAAAAATAAATTATGTAACAAACAAAATAAATATCATAACATTAACACATCAGAAGTCATAAATAATACATATACATATAATATTCATAGTGAAACCATAAAATAGTGAATAAGACCACCATATCTAATACATCATATCCCAATGATAAAAAAACCAAACACCGCTCCATAAGAGGTTAAATTCATGAGAAAACAAAACGACCATAAAAAAATAACCTCAAATGTTAGAAATCAATAATTGACATAGAAATTAAATCTATTGCGTCCATTTATTATATCCTATAAAACAAGGTCTGCATATAACCAATGGAATAAGTTGGGTGTGAGTCACAAAGCCTAGCATGATACAACAATGAATATATTTGAGGATTTTACCCATGTAAACCATTATGTGTAGTTTGAGAAATCATTCTTAAAACCAAATTCACTTTTTAAAATAAATTTCACATGAAAACAAAGCTTTACAAATAAATTTTGGATTTCTCCAACAAACCATCTTTTTCAAACACATGTAGAATAAGTCTTAAATAAATAAATAATGTCACCCGACATAAATTTCCTCAATTTATTAAAACATGAAATAAAAATGGGAATAATCATAAATATGATTCTATAATAGAATAACTGAAATGGAATAAGTATAATATATAAAACCCAAACAAGGGACTATAATAAATCATAAAGATTATAAAAATCTACAAGTCATATATTTTATATATTATGTGATCTAACCAATCGGGATCTAGTGTGACTTATTCTATGAAAATGTTTTTTATAGCCTACTATGTAAGGTAATAATAATTTTATAAGATTTATCATTATTTCCCCAATCCCAACCATAATTATAGGGTAAATATTGGTCTATAAGGAAATCTTTTAAAACTTCCCTACATATTTCTCCCATAGGCTCCCATTGTCCCTTGGAAAAAACTCCCTCACTTTTAAAAGAAATAGGATAAAGTTTTATTTGTCTAATTTATGATCAAATAAACAACGAATGTCTCCTTTATGCAACAAAATCTTAAACGAAAAAAAATTAACAAGTTTCAATAACATAAATCATTCGAAATAAATTTTAATAAAACTTCAATGATTATAATGAGTCATGAATTTAAAGCCATACAAGGCCTCTTTTAAAACCCTTTTAAAAACCCATTTGAAATCATACAAAACTAATTGATCCTTTTTAGAATGCATAAAGAGTGCATAAAAATCCACTTTAAGCCATTAAATTTCCAACCAATTTATAAATCACAACAAGAATTTATAAACAATCACTAATAATTAAATTAATGGAGAATTAATTATAAAAACCCAGAGAAATCAAGAATAAATGAAAATAATTGGAAAATCACCCTTATATTGAGACACATACCTCGATACTAAACCAAATCATATCACCTTGGATAAAAACAAAAATATATTAGTTGGATTGGCCCTTACACACCTATGATGTAAATAAAAAACAATAAACACCCATAAAAACCCTGGGTTTATCCATATTGAAATCTAGGGTTCCTATACTAAATGAAAAGTGAATAATAAGGATGAATAAGTGGTAAATAAGAATAAATCAAGATAAATAAAAAACTATTAAGGAACTCACCAAATTAATAATGGAATACACTAAAACCCAAGTGAGTATTGCTCTAGGGAGAAGGGAGATACATTCAAGTTCATAGAGAATGAAATGAGGTCAATGAGTGAAAACATCGATAAGGAAAAATGATCAAAACAACTTTTTTAATGACCTAGACATGCTTCATGGTTTATCCTCATAGTCAATAAAACTATGCACCAACCATACATGATCCAAAATCTCCCAATACACAACCCGAAAAAATTATAGAGATCCTTGAATAGTTATAAAAACTATACTCAATACATAAAAAACCCCATTGTCCCACAAACATCCCTCTCACATAGGAAGGTGTCTAGTTTCACTAATCATAAGTCAAACGTGTACGATGGAATATTTTCCCAAAAACGAAAACTCTAAACATTAAGCTTCTAAAAAATATGAGAATAAATTAATTAATTTATTAAACTAAAAATAAGTCATATATACGATGCGGTGAGTTTCATAATTCTCCAAAAAATACCAAATTATTCCCCCAGAAAGTCCTCAAGGATAATCAAAATAAAATAGGTGAGGTTGTTGTACCATAAATAAAACTTCCCACACCCAAGAATCATTGTTTCAAAAACTGTTATTCTAAAATATAAAACCAATAGGCTCTACCTATCACGGGGAACCATGTTTTGATAGCCCATGATATGAACAGGCTACATCATAATGATGGTTCAAGGATCTAACTATAAATCTTACCACTCTATCACATAATATGGGTTTGTATAGAACCCCTTAAACTATGATATATACCATAAATCATGGATTAAGTTCAATTATGGAGGAAAAAATATAGTCGATAGGCCTTCTTCCTTAGATTCTTCACAACCTAAAATTGGCTGAGATAATATGGTATTAACATTACCTTCTTTTTAAAATGATGATTCTTGATCGAATATGTACCTTGAGGAACACTTTATCACCAAACATAATCTCTATTTGAAAATAATGATGGTCCATATAAAAATTTAGGGTCCTGTAAATTTTTTCTATCCTCTTACAGATCAAATTCACATTATTCTTGATCTCATAGATGAGACTCGATCCTAATAAAGAATGCTCACCAAGCTAATCCCAACATGATGGGGACCATCATAAGTAATATTCGACACCTAAAAATATGACATCTTGATTAAGGTCTAGTAATTATTATTGTCTTAATATTATACCAATATTAGGTAACTTTCCAATGAATCTCTAAAGTCCATCAAACAAGCATGATGGATATCCTAAAAAATATATATATCATGATCAGTCAAACCAATCATATGTTAGTGATAAGATGTTATTTAATTCAATTTGGTTCAAAGGGATTCCTAAAGACACTTCTAAACATGGGAAGTAAAATGAGTATCCTAGTAAGAAACTATCACTAAATTCACCCCATGATTCATAATGATTTCTTGGACATATAGGTTCTTGATATCCTCTCCCTTCATTGAATCTCTAACTGGAACAATGTGGGAAATCATAGTCAATTGATATATAATTTCTCAGATATCATATTTAACACTATGAGTACCATTTTTACCAATCATAATGTCCATGGGGATATCATCCCACTTCCATTTTCTAATGGGAATAGGATGAATTAACATAGATGGCCTTGGATTCTCTACTTTAATACTTTAAATAGCAAAACATTGTTAGAAAAAGATGAAATGTATCATCTAGCTCAACCAAAATCAAATAATTAGAGTGAAAAACATCTTAGTATACCTTGGGTGAATGAATTAGCCCTAATATTTCCCCTTTAGAATCACCTTCTTTCTATAGGTCAAATGGATGACTAGACACTTCCTAAAGAAGTGGTTACTGTTAGGAGACCAAGAACAATCACCTGAGGTCTCCTCTACTACTTAAAGCACTAACAATCTGTTGTAAGTATTTCTCTAATGCTTACTCACAACGAACATGGATAACAGAAGATGGAATGACCTGAAACCTAGTCAAGAACACCTTAAATCTCTTTCCACTAACACCTCTAGGCTCATATCATAAAGTAAACCCATCAAACTCTACTCATCAAATTATTCTTTAACATATTGGATCAATAAATTTCATCTCTAGGCATTGGAAGCTACATTTTCCTTCTCATAGGAATATATTATATCTAAATAAAAATTATAATGATACTCTACCCAATATCTATGACCACATTTTAAGTCCTTTTTGTTGAAGATGTACTACATGATCTTAATATCTTAGTAGACTATATAACGCTCAATGAAGAGGTAATTCTACTATGTTTTCAAATCATGCATAACAAATTCCAACTCTTGTTCATGGGTGGGGAATGTACTGTCATGTGGGCATAGATGAAGGAATACATAGGGGAGCACATTATCATACTATATTAGTACACACCCACAACCCTACACCTAAGTCATAAGAGTATACAACATATCCCTTCCCAGGATCATGATGAATCAAAACTAGAGCTGACATAAAATGAATTAGTTACTCTTAAATATAATTTTTTTCCTCACTCCACTCAATATTTAGCCCTTTATAATTTAATACTTTTAAATAAGAATCTTTCTTGAATAACTCTTTAATAAAGATCGTCTAATATCTTTACAATCATAAAACAATCCTGATCTCAAACACATTTTTGGGATGTTTCCATGACATAAAAAAATGATCTTATCAAGATATACTGAAATACCTTTATAAAAAATAACATTCCTAGAGACAAAACCTATTGGATCCAAAACTGGCATTTGTATATCTTTTGATATAGGATATTCTGTTTAAAACTACAAAAACAACATTCGGATAGTCCCCTTATTCCACAACTATCATGGAATATTTTATGATTTTATAAACAAACAAGAATATAATAGGGATTAAAATGTAGATAAATATCTAATTTTACAGATTCATAATGACTATAAGATCATTGGTAAGGAAAAATGGAATAACCAGATACTCAAAGATCCTATACTGACTCCTAAAGGTAGCCTTAGGAACATCCAATTATTAGAATCCCAACTGGTGGTACCTAAACATTAGCATAATTTTTAAAAACCACCAAGCTCCCATAAGATGATTAAAACGAAAATCAATTTGAGGAAATGGGTATTTGTTCTTAATAGTCACCTCTTTAATCTTAAGATACTCTATCAAAAGACAGACACTCCCATTTTCCTTCATTTGAAATAGAACTTGTGACTCATATGGAGACATGATAGAATTAATAAACGCCTTTAATTCAAGGTCTTCCAAAAAAACTTTTAACACCTTAGACATTATAGGATCAATCTTATATGATGTCCAAGAGATGGATCTCATCCTCGGGAGAAGATCGATAGTGAACATGACATCTCACTGTGGTGGTGGCTTTGAAAATTCAATTGAATATACCTCAAGGTACTAGTACATTACCAATATAATATGACCATCTAAAACCTACTCAATTATATTTAACCTAACATTTATAATGGATAAAAAATAAATATTGAATCCTAAAAAATGGAGCCTTACCTATTTAACCACAGAACTCACTCACCCTGGAAGACATGAGTTCTCCCATAAAGGGATTGAAACTTGACCCATGGATTATAATAGTAGTTATGATATTTGAAACAAATCATCCAATCCATGTCTATGATGAGATAGAAAAGGTACTATTCCAACACAAGCAAGTCTCACACCACCTCTACTTCTACAATCAAAACATGGAATTATATAGATATAAAACCTTTCTTCTTCTTCTATTAAAATGGGGTATGTAAATTCATCATAAATGGAATCCACTCTACTCATATAGACAAAATGTCATGAAAATATAAATATATAAAATAATAGGAAGCACCCATATAAAATAAGGCTAAAGATATGAACGAAGAAATAAAAGTTGTACCTCCAAAGGTGTTCGGCCTAGATTCAGAGTCCAAAGTTGAAGTATCTACTGCATAGAGGTTTCAAAACAGTTGCCTCCCCTAGTATTTTTTAGCTGGTAGAGAATCCACACTAGACTAATGGTGATATCACACACACCTAGAATAATTTTTTCACACATTTAAATGCTTAAACAAATAAGAACTAACTTCACTCCCTTTAAGGGGATTTTTTCTAAAGAACTAAAAATTTATATAATTCCCACACTATTGTAACATTATCAAAGCCTCTGGGAAGTCAAGTTTCACATCTCTAGACTTCCTAGATAGATACATGTCACAATCGAATTCACATAAGAGACTACTGACACTGAACCTAAAGAATGTTTACCACCCTTTCTAATACATAATGAGGATCATCCAAATTCATTTAACGACTAGAGGAATAACTCTCAACACAACTTATTTCTAAAGAAAATCTATTAAGACATGTATTCCCTACTATGTTCTCCTTTTCCAAGATACTTTATCCACATCCATGGAATTATTTGTGTAACACCCCGACCCTAGTTACCTAGATTCGGTGCATTATTACATAACATTGGCATGATCACAAGAAAGATCAAGTCTCGAAAGACCAATTAGTTTAGTATCCTTGGAATAACTAGATAAATCCATAATTTTTTAATATTACATCATAAAAAAAACATCTTGTCTTCATATCCCCTCATACTATCCTTGCAGGTCATTCATAAATTACTTCTTCATAATCCTAGGAAAAATAAAACATTGAAAGGGGTGAGCTCAGATGCTCAGTAAGGATAACATTATAGCAGAAGCTTTCATAAATAAGCATAAACAATTAAGGCAGTTTATAACTAAAACAAAATCCTTTTAAACTTGAACTTCAGCATAAAATGGAAAGGATAAAATAACATAATGCCATTTAATTACTCACATGGATATTCTACTAGTCGAACAATCCCATGAATTATCAATAACCACTTTCATAATGATGGAATGCATAATTCCAGACTATCATAACCACATAGCCAAGGCCTCGTTCCAAGACTACAAATAAGATTTTGCCAAGGCCTTGTTCCAAGACACTAGTTTGTCTCATGAGACCTACCGATGCATCTAGGAGCTATAGTGGGCTCCACCCGTCACTTATTAAGTCCAATTCATTCCTCATATGAATAGGTTTAAACATAACATACACATTCGTATTAAAACTAGAATACAAAATGTCAATACTTTAACCACAAACCATGAATGGTATAAAAATAGCACATCCACAGTCAAACTTAACTCATTCGATACAATATGGAAGACTTTATTGTATCACATTAAACTCAATCAATAATAATAAAGGATGTTGACATAGATGAAAATAATCATCAAAAGTATTTGAGAGAAATATCTCCCTTTTTCTTGAAATCATTTAAAAGTAACACTATTTGTCTAGAAGCCATTTAAAAATAGATTTTTTGAATCAAAGTGTCCCATACCACTTTGAAACTTTTTAAAAGGAGTTTTAATTTTAAAACTTTAATTTACATATAAATAAATCCTTAAAAACATTTTTAAAACATGGACATTAATGAGAAAGATTTAGATGAATATGTCTTTAAAACATTTAAAAATGGTATTTTAGTTAGAGATTCTAACCAAAAGAGAGACACTTGAATACAAATAATTGAGGTAATCAAAACAATGAAATATCATGAGAATAAAGGGATTCAGGATATACTATTTCAAAGTACATTATATACACCACATAAAAGTGATTTGGTGTATAACAACAAAGAAGTCTCAATGGAATTTAAGTTGAGATGAAATATCTCCTAAAGGTCGTATCCTTAGGTTAAGGATAAATCAATGAGATATTTATGTGTGACAAATATAAATACACTAAATATGATTGGATATTCAGTGTAAAAAAATCAAAGGATATTCACACATAATCTTGTAAAAACAACACCAATGAATTGGATGTTTAACTCAACAAATGGAGGATGAGTTACAATTACTCTCATCAAATTCATATCGATGACTTGAGAAATTATTAATGGAGTGATTATGTGTATCAATAGTATATACAAAGGAAGGGGAGTGAAAATTATGACATAATCAAATGAATAGTGATTCCACACATAATCTCGGAGTAAAATAATCAATGAAGTATGCGTAAAGCCAAATGAGTGGAAATTGAAATCTCAAATTCCCTTATCGATTTGGTAACTTATGAAACATGCACCCATGAAAGAAGGATAATAGAATGATGATGTAAATACCCATAAATAAAAGTATATTACACAATGAATACAATCATGGGCAGTACACATACACCACATGCAATAAATAAGTGGTGAACAATGGAATTCCCACGAAATTAAGAGTGAGATAAGAAACCCCTTACCACGTTAATCAATTGAGTCATATGGACAAAATTTAATAAACACCAAATGATTTACAAATAACATGAATATAAAGATAATCATGATAATATATATCAAATGGCAGTACACAATACACCACTTTCAATAATTTAGTGGCGAACAATGGAAATCTCACGGAATTGAAAGTCAGATAAGAAAATCCCCTACTTTGTACTTTTTCCTTGGTCGAAGGTAGGTTTACCTCCTGTATAATGGTGAAATAATTGTTATTGAATTATAAAAGAATAATTTACTTTAATATGATATCATATATGATCTTTTAACATTGATTTGTTAATAATATCTTAGAATTATCGTCATTTCGGGTGTTAACGGGTTCATTTTACTTTATATTCTTTGTTATGTGAGCCATATTAGTTATTAATGGGATGTATATTATTCATATCCAGAATGATATCATGTCCTTAGATACTATTTTTAAATCATCAAATTATAATTATACTTGAATGGATATGATGGAGAATGAATCTCATCGCGTTCGTGGAGACGGTAGTCCATACATACGCACGAGAGAAAATATCATTCTTTTGATATTAAAATAATATATAATTGGATTTTATATCATATATAAAGAATCATTATCATGTTATATTTATTATTTACATGAGTTACACATCATTATTATACCCATCCAAATAATAATATATTGAATAACAATTACACCACGACGTGGAGACGGTAAGCTGTACGTACGCACGTATGGTGACATGTTATTCAAAGGATGGATAGAATACTGAATATGGTTGTACCATATTTATAATAACATCACAGTATATATATGATACTGGAGTTATTATTTTATAATGGTAATAACAAAGAAAGAGGAAGTGGAAGAAGAAAGGAACTTGAAAAGGGATGGTGAAAACATTACCTCTTCTTCGGGTTCTTCCTTTTGATTTGATCAAAATGGCTCGTTAGGTTGGCTTTCTGATCAAACTAATTCCTCTAGGTTGTATTGAGGGAAGTTTAGATAGTATTTGGGCAGGGTTTTTCCGAACAAAAGGGCTTTGAAGGTGTGAAGAAATGATAAGAAGGAGTGCCCTTTTAAAAGAGGGGTGAGGGCCACCTTTGGAAAAGCTAGAAATATTAATTTATAATAAATTCATATTCGGTTTATAATGGATCCAAAGTTTATTATTTAAATTTTAAGGTGGGTATGGGTCGAAAAAAATTCAACCAATAGAATTTAGACAGGTTTGGGTCATTATATTAACGTTATCTTTAAGTATTAACTCTTAGTTAATTAGTTTCACTTTTACAATGTCTCTTTGTATTTTTATATTATATGGTTAATAAAGTTACTATATACATCCAAGAGACCCCCAAGTGGTCCATTAATGATGAACCTATCATGATATAAGTCTCTTTGATGAACCTTATATTTTTAGGATTTTAATATCAATTAATAATATAATATTTGTTTTAAGAACTCTTTTATGTCAATTTTGACACTATTCAATAGATGATTTTTGTGAAACTCATAACAGATTTATTTCTTCGAAAAACGCCAATTAAATCAATCCTAATATATCATATTATCCTATAAAATTATTTTAATTCATTAAAAATTTCATATTATATTTATTTGGGTATTTATAATATCAATTATTTTAATTTTTCACTATTAAAGTAATTAATTCATCATCATTGTGTCATAAATAAATTAAATTATTTAATGTCTAAAAATTATAAATAAAATATCAATATGTAGGAAATAGTTTTATCTTTCCAATGAATATTTATAATCTAAAATCAAACATATATAACCCTCTTTAACAATTGTTTTGTTAAAAGATATATGCTTGTGTCATTTTTGTATTTATTTTATCTTCATTAAAATAAAGTGTCATTATCACTTACAAGTGGATCCATGGGGTCCCAAAATCGACCCAATGATGCCCATGGTCGACCATGTATCAACCAATAGGGTTAAGACACGTTTTAGGATAATTTAGTATTATTATAATATTATTTTGTTAACCCTTGTTTACCGGATTTACCCTTTAACCATGGTAAATAAAATATTTACCGAAATAATTATCCAAAATGTTTAAAAATAAAAGTTACCTATTTAAAAAATTTTAACATCATGATTCCAAATATTGAATCCATTTTTCCAAATTCAAAACACATAAGTGTCAGAAATTAATTTAAATTTAATTCCCGTTGATAAAACAAAAAGCGTGTTTTTTAGAGATAATAACTATCAAAAGATTGTCACTTGTTTATGTCTGGTTTAAATGTGAAATGATGTTCAATGACCCACATTGTATTACATGGTAAAAATATATTCTAAATATACTTTAAAACCAATCAAATTCATAATTTATCACTATTAATTATTTTTATTAAAAAAGTTGGTTTTAATTAAAATTTAGTAATTTTCACTATTCATCTAAATATGAAAGTTATCCGAAAAGTACCAAAATTTCACCTTAGGCTAATTTAGATATTCCAAATCCAAAAATGAAGTCCATTTTGAGATATAGAATTTATAAAATTTTAAAAAGTAGGTATTACTATTCATAACGGCTAGTTTGATTGGTTATGGTGTGTTAAAATCTCGAAGTTGCGTACAATGCACGCTATTGCATTATTCGAAAGGAAACATACTGAGGAAGCTTGGGGTGTTACAATTTGGTAGGAAAACGATAATAAAAATGACCTAATCACATACTTTAATCCCATTTCAAAATATATTTCCCTAAGATATTATTTTATGGGGAGATCCAAAATAGATATTTCATTTTTTGTAATGACGCATTTGCAACGGACATCCATCGCAAAAGGTCATTTCTAATGGTAGTCTATTTCTAATTCATTGTTGCAAAGAAGGCATCAAAAATGTAGTTATTTGAGAAGATTATTCTCAAATAGAGATTAATTATGATATGTAGAAAATCTATCAAAAAAGTTTATCAATTTTTTAAATACCAATTGTGATAGATCATCCTAATTGTTATTAATTGTGATGAAATTTTCACCTGTCGCAAATATTATTTTTTTAAAATAAAATACAAAATATTATATAGTGTTAAATAATTTTAAATAATAAAAAATAATCAAAATAAATAACAAATAATTAAAAAATTAAAATAAATAAAATATTTTATTATATTTTATTATATTTTAAAAATTAATAAAATTAAAAAATTAAAAAAATAATTAAATAATTTTAAATAATTTTAAATAATCAAAATAAATCAAAATAAATTTCAAAAATCAGAACAAAACAAAGAAAAATATTTGACATTAATTAATAACATAAAAATAATTAACAAAATTATCATAATTAAAACAAATACTTAAAAATACATAAAAATAAAAAAATACTTGAAAATTTAAAAACAAATTAAAAAATTAAAATTAATTAAACAATTAAAAATAAATAAAAAATTATAAAAGAGACATAAAAGAAACACATCACTTCAAACATAATATGTTTTTCACCTCAAAATAAAAAACATCAATAAAACATTAAAAAACATCAACTGATTTTAAGTGGAGGAGGATCACTCGAAGGATTAGTGTGATGAAACATCATTCCATTGTCATACAAAAGTCGTCACATATTGGTCAAAATATACTCATCTCTTTGATGCTAGTACTCACCATCCTCCTCCATCTATCTATGCCTCTGCTGTATCGTTTTATCATGAGATATCAACCTCTCCTCATGCTAGGCAGCAAACATGTTATCGATGATGACACTCCACGAGCTCTATTCTTGCTCACTGGTCACATCACATAAGTACCATAATAATATATAGGTGTTAGTAGAGAACCAGTGCCAATCACCAAACCATTCTTGACACCATAAAAACTCACCAGTATCCATCCCCTCTCATACGAAGCAGAATCACCATTGACATCTTCCTCACTCTATACTTGACTCTCCCGTGAATGAGAAGTCACAACCTCATATGTTTCCTTCAAATATAATTAGAAATTAAAATAATAGTGAAATAAATATTCATGATTTTTAAAAAAAATTACAAACCTATATATGGAATTTTCAGTCACCAAAAAGTTATCTTATGTGGATATTAGTGTACATATTCTTATAAAATTCACAATCCATAATAGATGGGTTATTAGCGAATTGTATAATATAATAAACATTTTATAGTTAAAATATGTATATGTTAATAAATAATATCACTTACCACATGTCATTGATTTATTCTAGATGTACAACTTCCAGCCTAATGTGTGACCTCCTGCCTCCCCCAACTTTGACGTCCAGATGATTCCCTTCTCTTAAAAGTGGCTAATGTCCAATAGGAGAACAATCTACCCCATACCTAAGCTGACATATATTCATGTCAATGGGAGATGCAATATTAGTCAAAAATAGTATCTGAAGACTTATATATATCTCACATTCTAAGGTTTTGTAAAACTATGGAAAGATATACTTTATTAAAATTCCAAAAGCCTCTTGGATAGGATCTCTCATTTTATCAACAATCAGAGAAAAAAAATCTGCAAGACAATTAAAAATAATATGTTATAAGTTTAATAAATTTTAAAAAATATATATTATATAATAATTTACAATCCAATGGTCAAAAATCTAGTGATGCCTAATGATGGGAACCTGGTCCCCTGACACACATGGATTAGAAAAATAATTTCTTATAATCGCACCAGTATACCATATACCTAAATTTGAAAAACTGTGAAAATAAAAACAAATAACCATAATAAAATTTAAAAAAAATTAATTCAAATGGTTAATATAAAATAGATATTATAAATAGAAAATTATTCCTCCATAAGAAAGGATCAACAAAAATAGATGGGTGTCTCTATGGAACATGGTCCAAAATATACATTCGACAAAGACCACACAGGCTCATAATAGGCGCAAAATCCTTTGGATACGATGAATCAATCTCATTAAAAACATTTCTAGCATCAGTGAGATAATGAAGTAGATCTTCAGGAGAACCTCTAGCCATATGAAATACAAAATCATACCATTAAAAAAAATTATTCAAACATCAAATATTAAAAACTAATAAATGCAATAATATAATAATTCAACCTATAAGAAATGTTTAACAAAAATATCAAAAATAAAAACTAATAAATACCATTATATAATAATTTTTCATAAATAAATACCATAACATAATAATTTAACCAAAAATATTTTATATTATATATATCAAATATAAATAATCAATAAATATCATTTTGAACATAATGTTATTAAATATTAATAAATGTTAATACGGATATCAAATATAAAAAACTAATAACTAAAGGCATCACTGAAGGAATGGAATAGAGCATCTGGTCCAACAATCTAAAACAAACAATCTTACTAGTAATTAATTATTAATACAAATATAAAATATTAAAAACTAATAAATACATAAATATAACACATAAATCATCTTCTTTTTCATCATTTTCATCTAGGACAATGGCCTCATCCTTATTTTAGCATCATCAACTTGCATATGAAATTCATTTTCATCATCCCTTATTACATCATCAATATTATCTTTATCATTGTCCCGTAACTGGGGAGCTTCATCATCAATATTTATATCTCTTCTGGTAAGAGATAAATTTCATTGTTTTTTCTTAAAAAAATCAATATATTTCAATCCCATACAATCGTTTTCATTTTCCATAAACTGATTTTCATGTGATTTCATTTTTATCACCCTCCAACTATCATTCAAATATCTCAAAACATCACATTAATTTTAATAAAAAACGTTTTGAGCATGATGTGCCAACATAACAAGCCCATTTGATGCAATAAGACTATTATATTTAATTTTAACACCTCCATGTTGTAGATGAAATCACAACCGTTGATCTGTATCAAACCAATGAAATTTAAACATTATTAATTATTACGTCCTAGATTACATAACCCATTTATTTCATCTATCATTCCATAAAATTTAACATCCCATTAATTATAATTATATCCTTCCAAAAAAATTCCACTATTAATTTTTTTCATTGACTAATCATATATGCATGTATAAAATCAATATCCATTAACTACATACCAATTATAAGATTTTATCAATTTTGATGGAGGGATTTTTAGCACACATAATCAGCTATCGATTTTATTTTCACGTTGGCTTTCCTTAAAACAAAAATAATTCTTAATAACAAAAAATCAATTAAAATTTGATTTATTGTCCCATAGAAATCAACTAAAATTATCAATATTTGAAACCAATAAGAATTTTTTTATGATGTTCTTAAAAATCAAATAATGTATCGTGTATAAACGATTTCTTCATATGGTCATCATTTGGTCTTCATAAAAATAAATAAAATAAATATATTTTCTACAAAAATTTCTAAAAAAAATAAAAGGTAGTACTTAATACACAAATCATTTCATTTCTTCAAAATTCCACAGAATATATGAATGTGCTTTGTAGATTTCTTCATATGAAATCGATCATTCACAATAGCCACCAAAACGAAGATTTGGCTGATTAAAAAGTGACTATTGATGGTTTGTAACATCATAATCATTTGTCTCGTTATGAACCATCTGATTATATTTTTAAGGATATTCCGATTAAAAATAATAAGATATTTTTTTTGAAATTTCCTCCTAGAAGTACCCTTCTACAATTGACCCTTCAACTGAGGATATTTTATTTATTTTTTTATTTAACTTTTGTGTACATATCTCAAATGAATAAAACCATCATAGTTGTACCTGTCCACCTCATTTACCTTCATATGGAAAATTCAATATTAAATATTATATTTAGTCAAAGAATCGTGCATATAATATTTTCTAGAATTTATATAAAATTAAAAATAAATTGGAAAAGTCAAATCATCATAATCTGATGTTGGTACACAAATATCTCAAAAGAAATATGATATTTTGGTCAACACATCCAATATTGAGAAATTAGACGTCCCTCTAAGACTAACAAGAAGTAATCTTTCCATTATGACATGATGGTCATGAAATTTTAATCGAGTAATATGCCCATTTCTGACATAGTGAGACAAATAAGAATCATAACCATATTTTAAACTAAAATATAAAATCCATTGACAATATAATAAATAAATTTCATTAGAAATGGTGTAAGTTTTTTTTGATTCATTAAATTGTGTGATATTTCGTCTTAAAATAATTTATATTTGGGATGTCTGCAAATTTAGGAATGTTCTATTGATGCATTTACATTATATTTGGACTTACTTGGTTTTTAAAACATGGTATAAAATATGTCATCAAAAAAATTCTTCTCAATGTTCATTAAATCTAACATGTGTTGAGCCAAAAAATCATACCAATATAGAAGTTCCTAAAAAATAATCCACTTTATCTAATTATGATCTATCCCAAAACCATTTATTTTTTGTTCATTTATTGTTTTTCGAAAAATAACATGAATTAATGTAGAGATGATAGATTTTACCTGAATACCTAATAGCACTATAATATGTTTTTCTCTTTCAATACAACCTTATTTAAAATAAATTATGTTCCTTCAAAAAGGGTGATCTGTAGGAAGAAATATCCAATAAATTCAAAATGACTATTATTTCTCCCATTTACAAGAATAATAACATTATTATTCTAAATTTAGTATCGATATTATTTTATACCATGTTTTCTCTATCCAAATAACATACCATACATGAAAAAGTCACCAATCATCCATATTAATGAAGCATTTAGTGTAAAATTATGATCCAAAACAATATAAAATGTAGACACATTGTTGTTCCATAATGAAACAAACTCATCAATGAGTGGATTCAAAAAACATCAATATTATTCTTTTTATTTTTTTGAATTTATTGTGAGAAATATATATATGGTTTCTTCATTAGAATCCATGGAGGAAAGTTGTATGCAGTAATGAAAAATAGACAACAAGAATATTGACTATTGTAAGCACCAAATGGACAAAAACCATCAATAGAAATACAAAACCATATGTTATGAGTTTATGAAGAAAAATTAGGTTGAGTGTTTCCATGAATCACCCTCACATGGATGGTTTAATATTTTATTGATAAAAATATTATATTTATTTCATTTCATGAATACATCCATGTTATGAGACATAAATAAACAATGTAAATGATGTGAAATTGGAAAATAACTAAATGATCCTAAGAAATCTAGACATTACCTATTATTCCTCTTCACACCGTGATTCTCCAGATGTTATACAATTAACTAAGGATTCAAAATCACGATAATATAATAAGCAGTCATTGGAACACACATTATTCTTCTGATAACTAGGACCTGAATTTTGGTCTAACCTATAACTTTCATAGAATCTTCCAAGTAATGTATTTATGTTAGGAAAAAAATTTAATCAATAATAATATCTGATAAAACAAATATTTTACATTCCAAAATTATATTTAACAGCCTTATATTTTTTAACAGCTTTAAGTTTTCTCGTTTGGAATCCTGAATATAAGGCCTCTTAAAAAGATTTCAAAAAGAAATTAAATTGAGAACATTCTGATTTTGGATTTTGAATATCATTATGAGATTTTTTACTTATTAGATGGAACATAAAATTCATGTACTAACTTCTTAAATGATAGATCTAAAACCAAATAAATTTATTTTTTACTGAACTATGTTCACCATGTTGATACTAAAAAATACAATCTTTATGAAAACTAAAATGAAAAAAAAATAAATCCAAACATTTTAAAAAATTTCAAATTTCATAATATCAAATTTCTAATAAGGACATTTAATTATTTCATCAGATAAAATTTATGAAGTAAATGATTCAAATGATATAACTGTTTCAACACTATAAATTTAGATAAGATTTATACTATATCCATTGGGATTTTTGTGATTATTTATACAATCAATACCCCGTAGTAGAAACATGTGTATACTTCCTCAGACCATTGTTACCTAAAAAAATAAGAATAATTATTACTAATCATTTGGAATAATTGAAAATAATTAAAATATTTTAACACTATGAATTATTCTATAGAATCTGATCAGAGTGGGGTGCTGGGTTTACACTGGATTATAGCTCTTATAAGGGATTGTCTTAGATAGAATAAAAATATTGAATATATTATAATAGATACATAATATTTTTATAAAATAAAATAACATATCCTGAAATATAACTCAAATAGGAAATGTGACACAACTATTATTACTGAGATATGTGGGTTACTCTATGCACAATATAACATTTGGTTCCATCGAGAGTTTGGTAGTATCATCCATGATAGTAATTCATTTAATTTTTTATTATAATTTTATACAAAAAAATGATGTATCTCTATAATGTTTTATCATATAAAAAATATTATACCACTTTTATATTGAGGATATTGGGTTTATCCTAGGATCGACATAACTGTTGTGTGCATCGGGTGTTTAGTTACATGGAATGTGAGGGTAATTCAACTAATATTTTTATTATAATATTTTATAATAAAATTATGTATCTCACAAACTATGTATCATATAAATTATCAAAGACTACTATTAGGTCCAAAACATGGGTTTTACCTTGGACATGAAATAATATTTGTTTTTGTAATCTATTTTTTAACATCACGCATGATGAGAATTCATTTAATTTTTTAATTATAATTTTTTTAAAAAAATATGTATCCCTTAAAAGGTGTATCGTATGGTAAATCTGAGACCACTGTTGTTTCAAGCATGGTAGGGTTATGATTTACGTGACATAACATTTGTGTTTGTCAGATCTTTGGTTATATTTCACATGAGGGTAATTCATTTAATTATTTTATTATAGTTTATTATAATAATATAAATTATATCTCAAACTGAGTATCAAATGAAAAATTAGAGACCAATGTTAGGTCCGAGATGTGGGGTTTACCCTAGATGCTACATATCATTTTTATGCATCGAGAGTTTGGTAACATCATGCATGATGGTAATTCAATTTAATATTTTTATTATAATTTTTTTTAAAAACTAAATTATCTTCAAAATGGTGTATCATATCAAAAATAAGAAGCCACCATCAAATTAGGGATGATGGGTTTACCATATGCACAACATAACATTTCGGAGTATAAGGTGTTTGATACATAATATGTGAGGGTATCATTTTTAATATTTTATTTTTTATGTAATACTGATTATTAACAATTTTAAAAATGAAATTATAATAAATATAATTATTTTTTACAATTAATAGAATATCATAATGTTTATTTGACAATGTTTTTCAAATTTTCATAATTTTCTCAAATTATTAATAATATTTTGTAACTACCAATAATATTTACTACTTATTAATAATATTAACTAATTATTTATTAATTATTGTAAATTAATCAATGATTATTATTATTTATTTAAATTATTATTAGATTTTTAATATTTAATTTATATATCACGATTCTGTATTTAATATAAATACATCAAATATATTCTATCTATTTGTTTAAAAAATATACATATCAAATCTATATAAACATATATATATAAATAATAAACCTTACAAGTTTTTTAAAAATGATAATATATAGATTTTTATATGTTAATATATATATATATATATATATATATTACACAATTTATTAATCCAATATATTTTTACATTTTTTTAAAACATATATACATATTAGACATATATAAATATATATATATATAACCATATATGTTTTTTAATATTTAGACATGTTTGTGTGTGTGTCAAAAAAATTACATTATTTTTTATGACTTACATATATATATATATATATATTCACATGTTAATATACACAAACACACACACACACACACATATATATATATATTAAAACCTGTACGTGATTTTTTATATAATAAAATATATATTAAAAAACATTCACATTTTTTTAAAATGTTTACGTATGTATTCAGAAGGTATTTTATATATATATATATATTAAAATGTTTCATAATTAATATAAATACATCAAATATACTATGAAATTTTTTTAAAAAAATATAGACATACCAAATTTATATATACATAGACACAAACATAGATACAAACAAACATATATATATATATACACATATATATATATATATCAAATATCATGAAATTTTTTAAAAAACATTTATATATATACTCACTTATCAATATAAATACACACACACATTCACATATCCAAATTAAACAATCAAAAAAATACCTAAAAACAAATTAAAATAACTCATGCGGACCTGATTAACATGAAAATAAGCTATAATAAATTTTTATTAATACTAAATATAAATACAACGTCAAAATAGGATAGATTTATAAACCAAGAATTTTGGAAAAACATAATCATATAATAAAATAAATAAAATAGAGAAATAATGGAAAACAAGACATGAGAAATCAATACCAATGTGATTCAAAGGTAGATATGAAAAAATTGTTATAGAAGAGTAAATCTGGGTGAGGGTAGAGTTGGTCATGCATTGCAGCCATTCGGGAGAAGGAGAGGAAAAGGGGATGGATGGGAAGGAAGGGGATGTGTATGTAATTTTTAAATACTAATTACGATGGACTACTTTTGACATAATTAATCCCTTTGCCATATATTTTTTTAATCACAAGTATTTGTGATGGGAATTAAGGCCCATCTAAAATAATTTCGAGCTAAGTACAATTTGAGATGGATATAGTGGTCCATTTCAAATACCCATCGCAAAAACATTTCACACTAGGAGGAGAGAAGTATCACACAAATTATTTGTGACAGATAATTTATTCCATCACAAATGATAACTATTTGTGATCTAATAATTCATCTATCCCAAATAGGGGCTGTTCAGATAGTATTTGTGATAGGAAAATCTCTCATCATAATTTCCCCATCAAATGTACCCTATATTCTAATAGTGGAATCGGAGAAAAACGAACCATTTTAGAACTCTATTACTGAATTGTCCCCTTTCTTCAATGCTATGAACTCACTGACCTTCACCACCTTCAGTGTCTTCAGATAAAAAACTAATTAAAATACTTTTTAATGTAGCCCATATATGATCCTCATGTATCTTCACTTTCACAATGGATTCCCACCATATCCTACATGGGTATTCCAATATATAAGTGGTGAATCCTACTTTTAAGGTCTCATGGTTCCTATGAAATGGAAGATATGATTAATACTAAAGATCCTTTCATGAGGCTCATGGGTATCACTATAGCTATGGATGATCAGTAGATGATTCTTATTATACTTTTGGTCATGGTCTATTTTTAATGCCTATACACTTTCACCCTCCTAACCTAATTTCTGAACGTACTGATTATCAATTCTACCAAAGATGGATCAAATAGATGGGTCCTCAGCAGGACATGCTTTGCAACTCCCTATATATGGATAGAAGAGGTCCCTCTAGGAGGCATTGACGAAAAATACAAGGTAAAACTAATTCAACACAAAATTAAAATTCAATTGATATCAAATAAACCATAAAAACACCTATATTAGGACTTAAAAAATATCATTAACATAAACAACATTTTTGAATGAATAACGGGTGAAAATGTAACAACATAATCATTTTCTAAATGTGTATGGTTTAGTCACACAGTCATAAAAACTCTGCACCAACCATGTGAAATGATACTATACGATTATATAGATCGTCTCATGAGCTTCACATGGTTACTACTAACCATGAACCTCAGTTGTGTTCCTAAAATTTTCTAACCCATTCTACCCCAAAACTAAATATTTATCCAATCAAATCATGGGTTGTTCTAAAAAAATCATGTTTAATAATGAAAAAACATAAAGTATAATAAAAATCCAAAATAGTATTCAAATAATAAACTCAACTCTTGATCAACCATTGAAACTCAAGGTTTCGCATGAGGAAGAGTTAGCCAAGGACTCCTATGTTCGCACCACTTCAACACCTATAGTCTTATCCATTTTCAACAACTGGACCTCAAATAATGAAAGGTCTCTAATAGAATAAATTCACCCTAGTTCAACCCAAAATGGAATTCTATAAATCTGGTAGCAAATTCCTAATCAACGTAGGATGGAAATAAGTATTATAGAATCACAAATAATATTTTGGGAAGCTTTTCACTATTTAAAATCTGCCATGACCAATAAATGAATTTGATAGACACAGAAACCATTAAACCACATAAACAGATATAAATATACGATGTAGTAAACACTATAGTAACTAAAAGTAGATATCATAACATCAAAGCATCATAATTCAAAAACTAGACATATACATATGATATCCATAGTCAAAACTGAAACTATTTAATAAGACCATAAATGAAAATATACAATATCCCAAGAATACAAAACCCCAAAAAATCTATGTAAGAGATAAACTACATGAAACCACAGCTCAACCATACTAAAAAAACATAGGATTTCAACAATCAATAAGTTCCATTGAAATACAAGGTTCTCATTCCCTTGTATGTGACCTATAAAACAAGGTCTCTATATTCCTAATGAAATATATATGACATGAGTCAAAAAAACCCATTAGGATACCACCATGAATCTATGTATGTCCTTTACAACTTAAAACCATTATTTCTAGTTTTAAAACTTTTTTTCTAATCCTTGTTCACTTTTATAAATTAATTTCTCATGAAAACAACACTTTTGATTTACCTTTGGGTTTTCATAGACAATCCATCTTTTCGAAACATTGAAAAAATTTCTATAATAATTAAATAAATCTAGTTGATATAAATATTCTCAACACACCAAAAAATGGAATAAACATTGGAATAAGCATTAAAATGGTTATATGACGGAATTATGTAAATGGAATTGGCATAATATATCACAACCAAAAAAGGCACTAACATCATGCATAAAACATAAAAAACAAACCAGACAAAAGTAGTATGCACCATGTTCTCAAACAAAAAGGGATCTAGTATGAATTAGTATATATTAAGATTTTTTATAACTATATAAACAAGATATTAACAAGTTTGGAAGATCTTTAAATCTTCCCCAGGACCAACCATAATTCCTATGGAAGTCTCTGTCCATGTGGCCATGTTTTGGAATATCCCTCTATGTTCCTCATAATGGCATCCTCGGTCCATTGTAAAAAATACATTATCAATTATATGGCATAATATAAGGATATATTCGCCTAATTCATCCACAAACACCCACACAAGGTCTCCCATGTGCAAAATAATGTTATACATATAAACATTAACATGTTCTAATGAAACAAAATCCATTTAAAATCCATTTTAATAAACCTTCTATGCGCAAAACATTTCGTTAATTTAACACCAAGAAATACGTATTAAAAAAACATTTCATACCCACATTTTAAAACATTAAGCCTATTTTATATATTTTAAAAATCATATAGAGTGAATTAAATCCAACTCTCTCTAAAAATCCACTTTCAGCCATTAAAATTCCATCCCATTTCAATGTTCACAACAATCATGTATACACTATCCCTAGAAACTCATAATAGGTACAATTTAATAAATAAAAACTATGGTATATACCTAATCAATGGAAATAAATGTAAATTTGACCTAAAATAGTGACATTGAGATTAATATATTACCAAATCTTGTCTCCTTCTATAAAAAGAACAAGACTTTTGTAGTAGTGGTCACCACCTCTTATGCCACAATGAAATAGCACCAAAACCCTGTCAGTAACACTATAGTTGACCAAATCACAATATAGGGTATTTTACTCCATTAAAATGGATGAAAAGTATGAGATAGAGAAAAGGAGTATGAAATCAAGATAAATCAAAATATGCATTGAAGGGAATAAAAAAATAAAGGATACAACAAAAAATTTAGGGAGGAGGGCTCCAAAGACAAGGGAGATGTCTGGACACATATGTAGAAAGAAATGTGTCCAAGGTGATATAAAATTGACAATAAATAATTGGTCAAAATCCATTTTTTAATGGACCATTAACATCACATGGTTTATCCATATGGTCAACAATATAGTGTGATAACTATGAAGGGGAATCTATCTCCTAAAAAAGTCTATGTTTTCAAAGATCATAACATAGTTAGATAAACTATTTCTAATTCATGTGAACTCCCACTATACCCCAAAATTCCCATTTCAATTTTATTCGTACAATTTCTGATGGTGTGTGGCAAACATACAGTAGATCCTATTTTCTAAAAAATGGAGGCTCTCAGCCTCTGACCCCATAACACTTTAAGAATAAATAAATAAACAAATAAAATATAAAATAAGATGTACTAGGGACATAATGAGTGACACAATATATGATTCAGATAATATTACTTATCATGGAATTCTTAGGAGTGTTCTTTATGGTCATGAATTTCGGGATGCATAACATCTTACACTCATTTGTAGAGTGAGAACATGTTTTTTAGGGATCTAGGACGTGTCATTTGTAGAAATTATAAAGCTTTAGTGCCCCTATTTAGGGTAAATTGTATAATTTTAATTTTCTTCTATCTTTTCAGTTGGTCTTTAGTTGTGGTGGTTATTAATAGAAAGAATGTGTTTTAGGGAATTTTTTAAATGGTGGAGAGACTTGTTATGTGTCTCTATTCCTTGATATTTTTCTTGAATCAATTGGGTGTTAGTTATGGAATGAGGATAAAATAATGTAATGTTTTTTAAGTATTATTTAGTTTTTTTAGTTTATTTTAGCTTTTATTGGTTTGGATATTTTAGTTTAGAGTATCTATTCTTTTTTGATTTATGCTTATTTCATATTTCCCACTTTTTTCTTTGAGTCCCTCTCTGACTCTTTCTTGATTTCGATGGATTTATGGGGGTATAATGTTTTATTATTGGGGGAATTTTAACAGCCCATTATTTATTTATTTATTTTAATTTGGTATTTTTATTGTGTTTTATTTTAATCCATCATTGAAATTTGAAAATTATAAATTTTTAGAATAGGCATACAATTGGTGAACAATTTATAGAAACTATTCATAAACCATGCACATGAATCTGAATCTTTGATGGAGAAAGTTATAATAGTCATAAAATATTTTTCCAAAATGTATGATCCAACCATGAAGTATCCATATGATCTCTTGAAATGGGTGTATAGGTGGAACATTGTTAGGCCAAATTTCTAGATTACTCATTAAACAAATTAAATTTCTTATTATACACGAATAATTTTTATTCCCACTTTACCTCACCCTATCACTGCCCAATCAAACCTATGAAATATACCTAGGGAGTTTCCCCTAATGTGAAATACTCTTCTATACCTCAATTGGACCATGATATCCCCCTCTATATTTGGGTGTTGTCCCATAGGGTTAGAATTTCTTCTCCTTTATCTCTCTATTTTCCTAGTTTCTCCCCATATAACTTACTCTCTCACTATGGATCACCCTAGGTCTAACTGTAGATGGGGTTTTAGTTTAATTTTTATTTTGGATTGATTTTTCATGTGGGTTCTTTTGGATGAGGGTTCCTCTTTCCATTTTTTTTATTTTTCAAGACATTTTTGTGGTGGTTTTAAATGTCTGTTGTCAAAAGTAATGAGTTCTAGGTTGGTTATCCTCATGCTTGTATCATTACATTTAGAACGATCGATTTCATATATTTTATATTCATGTTTTAAAACCATAATGATAATATTATGAATTTTTATTGAAATTATAAATATAAAATTTTATTTCAATTTGGATTCCAATGAAAGTGAATAGTTTTTCTATTTTTGATATTGATCCAAATCTACATTATTTAACCATGCACACCATGTGTTTGAGAAACAAACCAAATTTCCTTTTTTAATGAATTTTTTTATTTCAAAAGGTCTTTTTATCTTTAGGTTGAATTATCAATATGATCATACGTTTTACCATAATTTCATGTAATACATGAAATTCCTTTTATTAATAAATTAATTCATGATTTCTTTAAAATAAAAATGTAAATTTTTAGTAACTTTTTGTATATTTGGTGGTTATAACCATATACATGTTTATACATATTTCTGTGTGTGTGTGTATAAAAATTATCAAGAGAATATGTCAATTTTTTCATTGAGTGAAATACAAATTTGTGTAAATATATATGGGAATGACATTTGGAAAACCTCAAACTTTTATCATGAAACTAAAATTCGATTTGAAAAAGATCAAAGTGGTTCTATAAAATAAATTATAAATTATTTATTAGAATGTTTTACTTTCATTACATGTTTTACAAAGAGTTTTTAAATTGATTAATTCCATGTTATAATTAAACTGATGGTCGGTTTTATACCTATTGGTTTTATTAAATGATTCTTTTTGATTTGAGAGATATTATGCTCTAAAGAGGCATGTGGTATTCAACAAACGTAATAGTATTAAAAGGGTTAACTAAAAGGAGGTTATCACATTTCAAACCAAGGTAATTCTGAGGGGTAACTATTAAAAGTAAACGATGAAGACTTACACTCTCTATCCTGTGAAAAAGGATACAACAAAAACTAAAAAACATGTGACGTTAATCTTATTACTACTAGGTTTTGGAATGTTCTCTACTAGAGAATCTTCTTTATGAATGGTATTTGGTAGTTCAATATCCAAGAGTATCTGAATCCTAGGATTACATTCCCTGACCCATGTTTCCCTAGAGAGTATTATGGTTCTTTCTTTTAACATTCTTACTTTTGACTCATCCTTTTTCTATTTAAATTATCAATAGAATATTTCCTTTACATTTTTTTCTGTAGAATTTTAAAGTATATTGTTATTATTATAGATTCATTAATTGTTAAAAATTAATTTAAAAGGGATAATTCTAAAACATATTTTGAATGTGGTTTTCAAAAGGGGTTTTTCAGTAACAATAGTGAAATCCAATGAGATTGTTTTCTAAGTGATTTTTTTTAATTAAAAAAAATGAATGAATTTCCTAAATTTTGATAAAATGATATTATCCTTTCTGGTAAAATAAAAAAAATATTTTCTATTCATATTTCCAACTATAAAGAAAATGTATCTATAATTAATGGGTAATCATGTTGAAAGGTGGGTACTGACCTACAGAGCAATGAATGTTCATGCCTGCTTATAAAATAGTTTTAGATTTTGGCTATGTTTATGATTTATCATAGAGAATTTATTATTTTGGGAGTATAATGTGACTCATGGAGTAACATAGAGGGAATTTGTTTATTTTATTTTATTTGGTTTGTTTATCACATTAACCAAATTATCCTTTTTCTAAATTCAGTTATTGTTATTAATGTATTTTTTTGTATTGATATTGGATTCAATGGAATAATGTGTTATTTTTGTGATATCAGTTTTAGGGTGACTAAGGTATTGTTGTATTTCACTTATTTAAATTTATTATTTTCTTAATATACTTATTTATTTATTGTAATTACATCTAACTTATGGGAGGTTCATAATAGTATTTTTATTGTTTCTTAATTATGATTTAGTTGGTGAATTCATTCCCATGATATTTATTTGAATCACGCGTGTTTTTCACTAGAATGGGGGGCATGAGAAATCCCCTCACATAAATCTTGGAAAGTCTTGGGTTTCCAATAGAGTTATAGACCAACTTTTTATAAGAAAAATGGTATCAGATCCTAGAATATTATGTGGGATAATTTTTAATGTAGCCCTTTTTTATTTGGGTTTCAATTATAGATTGGAGTTTTGATTTTTAGAGCTCGATAATTAGTTCATGGATTGGTTTAGGATCATCATTGCTCATTATAAAACCTGTGTTTCATTAGGATATCAGAAGTTGAATATTTATTCCATGTTTCATTTTTATTTTTTCTTTTATATTTATGAGTTTTGAGAGATGAAAATGGTAGTTGAGCAGGCATCACCTGGTGATCTTGAATAGATTAGTAAATCATGTGTATCTTACGTTCTTGGATTAAAATGTATTCATGTGGCCATTTCATTATTGAAACATGGTCCAATAAACCATGTTTCAAATTCATGAACATTCTATATAGCCCCATGAATATTGTTTTGGTAAAATATGATGTTATGGGTTGATTTTTTATTGGAATGAGTACGCTTTGCATGAAAAATTATTCAAATTTAAAAAATTCATAAATTTATATTTTGAACAAAAAAAATTTATTTTAGATAAATATTGTGATTTGGGGATTTAAAATCATTCTTTGGGATTCTTAAAGTGTCATTGAAATAAAATTTTGTGTTGGATATTGTATTAAAAAAAATCAGTTTTTTGTGAAGGAAATTGGTTTTGAAATTATGAAAGAGACTTTCTAAAATAATGAAATCAGTGTGTGAAAAATTTTAAATTTTATCAATGAAGAACAATAATTTTTTAAATTCGGTTTCATGTGAAGATTTAATATTTCAAATTCAACGGTGAAATTTCAAAATGGTTAAATATTAAAAAACATTACATGTTTCGTTTTCATTTTACCTTGAGTGGTAATTGTAACTCATTCATTTGAGTTGTTATTTTGTATTAGGATATGACGTTAGATGAAGGATAGTTTCAATTTGAATATGGTTAGTTGGATCTTATATGCTTCCATTATTTGAAGTATCCCTCCCAAAAAGGTCTCAAATTTTTTCAATATATAATATAGTCTGTTGTGAATTTTAATCATTTGGGTATTGATCTTTCTCAAGTTAGGTGTACCTTCTGAAGTCTCTTCTCATTTTTCATTATAGATTTGGATTATTTGAGGTTTCAAATGTTATATTTTGATGTGGTCGGGACTCTAGAGGGTTTTATGTTTTTTTTGGATGTAGTGAAATTTATATCAGAAATGCTAGGAATTGGATAGCCTTGGTGGTATTTCTTTGGTGACTAGGACGTATGTTTGACCAGTAATGTTCACACACAAATTTTGGTCATTTTGAGTTTGTGGGATCACTGTGACTAGAGTCCTGGGTATCTAGTCCAAGGATACCCTTGTTATTTGACCCATAGTTTGAGTCCATGTGGTCTAATGGGATGTTCTCATGATTAAAACACCATACCGTTTGATTGTATGTTTAGTGGGTGTATTTAACTGTCTTAATGGTTCTTATCATGGAATTATTGGTTGTTCCTAATGTAGTGTTCCATTGGGATTATTCGAAAATTGTGATCATTTGGAGAGTGATCACTTATTTTTTAAAAAATTTGGATTTGTCTTTCATATAAATTATTAAGGGTTGGTGGTCCTGTTGAAGGAAATTATATAATTACTTTTTTCATTTATTCTTTCATTAGGATATTAGAAATTGTGGTTCTCTCTAGAGAGAATGTGTTTTACGGAATCTCTTAAATAGTTTGGAGACCCACTATGGTTCTCTATTCCTTGATCTTTTTTTGGAATCAACCAGGATTGAGTTGTGCTTTGAGAATTTAATGATGTTG
This sequence comes from Viscum album, assembly GCA_963277665.1. NCBI lineage: Eukaryota > Viridiplantae > Streptophyta > Magnoliopsida > Santalales > Viscaceae > Viscum > Viscum album. The sequence goes on from OY728160.1 coordinate 1,740,759,881, forward strand.
GGGTTTTGGTTAAGCTTCAATGGATTTAATTTAGATCATCTTATAGTTGTTTCGATGTTTCTGTTATGAGTGTCCATTCCTCTTTAGCTAAAAGGTTTTTATCATTTCCCCCATTTTGGTTTGAGTACCACTTTGAGTCATACGTTATTTTACAAGATTTATACTAATAGAAATTTATATTGTGGGGAAAATTATATTTCATTATTTATTTATTTATTTTATTTATTTTATTTTATTTCTATTTGGTCTATTTATTTAGTTTCTAGATGATGTTCTATAAATTTGGGATTTTTTAGGTTTTAAAATAGATTCATGGTTTGCGCACTACTAATTGAAACTGTGTGTTAATGATATGGATGCATTTGTAACCTTGAAAATGTTATTTTTCATCGTCATTTCATGGTTTTATAAACCATGTGGGCCAATAATGTGGCCTCCAAATGCACTCTAGTAATGGGTACATGGTAAGATAATGGTTTGAAAAACCATGAAGTCAAACCATGTGGATTACTCAGTGAATTTGAATTTTAAAATTTTCTATTCGTCCATTATAATTGTTATTTCCTATTTTCTTATCCTTCACACTTCCCAGTAAAACCCACCCAATACCCGTAGGGAGGTCCCCCTCAAGTGATACCCCATCATCCCTCTTCTTTAGACAATCAGGTCTCCCTTTGATTTTGGGTGAAATCTTCTCATGTTAGAATTTATCCTCCTTTGTCTCCATATTCTCCTAGTTTCTCCCCTTCACCCTTTCTCCCTCAATTAAACTCACCCTGTGATGAAACCAAGATGTTTTTTCATCCTATTTTTCTTGTGGATCTATTTTTTATGGGTATTCTTTTCATATTGGGTTCCTATTTCCTTGTTAGTGTTTTTAGGACCTTGTTCTGACTATTTTGGAGGTCGTTTATCTAAAGTTGAGAGTTATAGGTAGGTTTATGCCACAGTTTACCCTTTTTCTTAGGGCCATTGATTTATTTTCATTAAAATTAATTTTTTGATACCTAGTGATAATATTACGAATGCATTTGGAATTTATAACAATTAAATTGGATTTTAATTTAGTTTCAAATGAAATTGGAGTGACTTTCAATTTTATATATTGGTCCAAATATTTTTTTTAACAACCCACACCATAGGTTTGAAAAACTACCTAAATGGGCCATATAGATGAATTCTGTGATTTCAAAATGTTTTTTCATATTTAATGTCAATTCTAAATTGGTTCTTAAATTTTAATTATCCTTTCATGTGAAACATAATATTATAATTCTTAATAAAGTATTATAATATTTGGTTTAAATAGAAATGTAATATATTTTAATTACTTTTAATACATTTGGTGGTTATAGAAATATACATGGGTTTACATATGTGTGTGTGCATGCATAGAAATTCACATGAGAATATATGAATTTGTGAATTGAGAGACATGGATATATGATTAAATGTATATGGTAAAATAATATGGGAATCTTAATAATTAAAAATTTATGCTCAAAATTGATTTTCAAACATGTTTTAATGTGGTTTTATAAATTAAATTAAAAATAATGAATTTTCATTTATTACCTGATTTAATTTTTTTATAAATATATTTTTATCTAATTAAATCCATGTTATAGTTAAAGTGATGGTTGGTCTCATTTGACATTGGAATTTTTAAATGGTTCCCCTTGATTTGAGAAATTTTATTTATCAAAAGAGTCATGTGGAATTAATGAAATGGAATGGTTTTCAAAGGGTTGATTTAGATGAGGTTAGAACATAGGATACTTGGGTACTTATGTTAGATGACTGAAACAATTACACTATCCAAACTTTTACACCTTAGTATGTGAAAAATACTACAATACTAACCAAACATCATGTGACACAGATTTTGTTACCACTAGGTTTTGACATGACCCCCCCTAATAGCTTGTGCATAAGAATGGTATTTTAAGGTTCAGTCACTCAGAGTATGAGGGTCCTAGAATGACATGACCAAATATTATATTCCCTGGTGCTTCCCATGGTTCTTTGTTTTTACTTGATTACTTTTGGATCATACTTTGTCTAATTAAATAATCAAAATAATGTTTCTTTTAAAAAAATTCGGAAGAATTATAAAATATTTTTTAGTATTATTAGTTATTTAAGTCTTAAAAATGATTTAAAATGGGTTTATTCATAAAAAGATTTTGAAATTAGTTTTCAAATGTGGTTTTCATTAAATATAGTTGAAACTAATGAAATATTTTTTCCAAGTGATTATTTTCATTTAGAAGAGAAATAAAATTAATTTTATAATTTATGATAATATGATATTGGCCTTTATTGTAAAATGAAAAACATAGTTTTTCTTCATATTTTAAAACTAGAAATAAAATGGATCATTAATTAAAAGGTAAGCATATAGAAAGGAAGGTGGTGACCTACTGGGCATTTTATGATCATGCCTATTTATGTTTAAGTTTGAGGTTATGGATTTTTTTATGAATAAATGTGGAGTATTTTTTGTTTTGGGATTGGATGGTGTCACAAAGAGTCCCATTAAGGTTTGTTGTTTGTTCAATTTTATTTATATTTATCTATCACATCATCCAAATAGGCATTTTCCTTCTTTCAGTTATGGTTATTGGTGGATTATATTATATCTATAAATATTTTATTGGAATAATGGATTGTTTTTGTGGTGGGTGTTGGTGGTTGAGTGAGGTATTTCTTGGATTAAATTATTTAAATAAATTATTTGGATTTATTCTTCTAATTTGATTCCCTTAGTGAAATTTTACTTATAGGTGGGTCATATTGGTTTTTCTATTGTTTATTAACATTGATTTATTGGGATATTTCATTCCCATTAGCATTATTTGATTCCATGTCACATTTTGCTATCCTAGGGGGGATCGAGAACGTCCCTCATGTACTTTATGTGCTATATTGGGTATCCAACAAAGGGATGGACCTGGTCGGTCAATAGAAAATGGTGTAATACACAATGTTCTTAAGTGGTATTAGGTTTTATGTAACCTTAATATATTTTCTTTGCACTAGTAGATTGTCTTTATGATTTTTGGAGGTCAGTAGGTAATCCATATGCTGGTTCGTGAACACAACCAATCATGACGAAACCTAAGTTACTATGGTATGTCAAAATTTGATTTTTTTTTCATTTTATTTTTTATGATTCTTGTGGAATTATTTTTTCTGAATGATGATAATAAGAGTTTAACTGTAATCACTTAGTGACCTCACATGACCCAGAAAACTATGGGAAGTCGATGTTCATGGTTCTATACTAATTCCAAGTATGGTTTCATGATTGGAACAAGGCATGTTAAACCATCTTCCCAAGTCATTCATAACCACAAGTCCCCCCTAAATAATTTTTTAGGGATATGTGATTCTATGGATTGAGTATTGGTTGGAATAAGATAGTTTCATAAGGGAAATGATTTGTATTTAAAAATTTCTAAAACAATTATTTTAAATGGGAATTTGGATTTAGAAGATGTATTGGATTTGAGGATTTAAAAGGGTATCTGGACATCAAAATGTGGTTTAAAATACAATTTGGGAATTCTGATTTTATTTATGAATGGACTATGTTTTTCTTTGTGTTGAAAAACTCAATTTTATGTTAATAATTTTTTTATGAAATTATGGAATATACATTATAAATTAATAAATAAATAAAATTTAAATTGAAACATTGTGCATGCTTTCAATGAAGAACATCAATATTTTAAAATGGCTTTTAAGTGAAGTTTAGAGATTTTTAATTTACTGGTTCGATTAAAAAATGGTTAAAGTGGAAACTTTTTTTAGGTTTAGTATTTTTGTTTACTTGAGTGTTAATTGTGATTCATTCCATTGAGTAAATATTTTGGATTGGGATGTGATGTTGGATGAATTACCATATGTATTTGAATGTGTTTGGTTAGATATTTTTCCCTTAAATTATTTTATGTACATGCCAATAATAGGTCTTGAAAATTATAGGAAATTATCTATTTCTATTTTTTTTATTTGGGTCCTGTTTTGGCTCTAGTTTGGTTTACCTTCTTGAGTATCCACACAGTTTCCTTTTTTTATCAGGATGCTTTGAGGTTTCTCTTGTAAATTATTAACGTGGTTGGTTCTCCTAGTGGTTGTATATATATATATATATAGATATAGTGATATTTATTTTAGGATTTTTCAGTATAAGAAAACCTTGTGGGATTTTCTTGGGTGACCCGGATAGAAGTTGGCCCAATCGAGTTCTCACATTGGGTGGGACCAATTTGATTTTTAGGGATCACCATGAAGGGTTACCCTAGGTATCTGGCCCTAGGCGACCGTTATTATTTGAACCAATTTTAGTTCCCATGTGTTCTGATGATATATTGTCATGGTTCATAAATTATCCCTTTTTTCAGGGTTCGGAGGGTGTTAGTGAGTGTCTTAACATTTCGTTTCATGGACTTTTTTAGAGATCTCCTAAGGTCATTTTCTCTTGGGATGCTTGTTATCTTACACCCATTTAGAGTGTGATCACCTTTTTTAGGTATCTTGGATGTCCCTTTTGGGAAAATTGTGATGGAATATTGGTCATGTTTAGGGTATTTTTATCATTTATGTTTTTTTCCTTGGGTCATCGGGTGTGGAGGTTTTTCATAGGGAGAAATTATATTCGGGAATTTCTTAAATTGTTCTTCGACCAACAATGGGTATCCATTCCTTCATATTTTTATTGAAATGATCAGGTGTATGTTTTTTATTAAGGATTTAATAATATTGGTGTTTTTACATAATTACAGTTTTTCAGTTTAATTCATATTGGAGTGTCTTGGATATTGTCCATAGAATTTTCTGTTTTTTTAGTTGAATATTTGGTATTTTATTACCAATTTATATTTGAGATCTTTTTTCAGTCCCCCTTGAGTTTGGGGGTTTTCTTTATGAAGAATATTTTATGGTGTGTTGAATCACTGCACCAAAATTTTTATTTTATTTTATTTATTTATTAATCCATTGGATATTTCTTGGGTTTTGTGTCAATATAACATGAAAATTTAAAAATTTTATGTTTTATCATAGGTTTATGGTTAGTGCACAGTTAGTAAAAATCATGCGGAAACAATGCCCATGCATATTCAATCTTGATAGGGCTATTTGTCAAATTCATTTTATGGATTTTCAATCAACATGGGCCAACTATTTATCCTCAAAATGGTCTCTAGTAACGAGTTCATGGATGGTACATGGCTTGGCCAACTATGTGGATGACCAAATGAATTAATGATTTAAAATTTAATATTTTGTCTTTATAATTTTCATTTTGGATTTTCCTCACAGTATCCCCTCTCTATTGAACCCACCTAATTCCCACAAGGAGATCACCTCCCACACATGATTCCCTCTCCTTCCTCCCTAGTGGATCTCCATTACTCCCATTGTTTTTGAGTGTCAAACTCTCATATTTTATTTTTTTTCTCCTATATATCCCTCATATACTAGTATCCCCCTTCTCTATTTATCACATTCTATATATCTCCCTAGGTTGAACCAAATAAAGGATTTGTTCTAATTTTTCCAATGGATATTTTTTTATTTGGATTCATTTGGTTGTGGTTTTATATTTCTTTATTAGAGTGTTTGGGTCCTTTTACAGTGGTTTTAGATGGTTCACATAGAAATATTTGAGTTCTATGTAGGGTTTCCCCATTCTTGAATCATTACATGTAAATCCATTGATTGCATGACTTTAATATTCATGTTTTTTATACACAATGATAAATTATCAATGTATAAAAATTTATTAAAAAAATTTTGGATTAAAATTTTGTTTTCAATGAAAGAGGTGAGTCTTTATATTTTAGATATTAGTCCAAAAATTCATTCTTTGACCACATACACCATGTGTTTGAAAAAATGCTTGAATAGCCCTTATAAATTAATTATGTGATTTCAAAATGTGTTTCGGTTTTAAAGTTAATATTCAACTGGTTCTTAGGTTTTAAATTTACTTTTAAGTAATAAATGAAATATCAAAAATTAATAAAGTATTTCAAAATTAGTTTTAAATAAAAAAATATGGTTTTTGAATTCCTTTTTATTTTATTTTTCTATTGTTATACTCATATACATCAGTATAAATATATATCTTTCTGTATGTGCATGAATAGTTTCAAGACATATTTAAATTTTTTAATTTAGATACATATATATTTTTATAAATTTATATGGGAAAATGAGAGGGGAACCTTATGAATTTAAACATAATGTTAAAATTCAATTATCAGAAATGTTTTAAATTGGTTTTATAAATTAAATTAAATTCCTTGGTGGAATGATTTACTTGATTTAGATGTTTTATAAAGATTGTTTTCCTTTATTAATTTTTTTATAATGAATGTGATGGTTGGTTTTATGCCTCTTAGGTTGTTATATGTTTACCCTTGATTTTAGAAATATAATGGTCTATAGATTCTTTTGGTATTTGAAAAATGGATTGGTTTGTAAGGGGTTTATTGACAAGATATTATCTCATGGGAAACTTGGGTACTTTGGTAGGATAACTAGGATATGTATGCAAGGAAAACATTTAATCACTTTCCTGTGAACAATAATATAATACTCACTAAACATCATGTGACATGAATTTTATTACTGTTAGTTTCTGGAATTGATCCCCCTAGTAGTTCAAAAACAAGAATAATATTTGATGGTTGGATCATTCAAAGTATAAGGATCATAAAATGGCAGGCCATAACATCATTTTACCAAGGGTTTTCCATGGTTCTTGGTTTTCACATTGTTCAACTTTACTCTTTCATTTTCTATTTAAATTATCAAGATAATATTTTAATTAAAACTGTTTTATAATGAATTTTAAAGTATTTTTTTATATTGTAATTTATTTTTTAAAAGTTAAAAAAAATTAAAAAGGGTTGAGTATAAAATTCAGTTATGAAGTGGTTTTAAAATTTTGGTTTTCAATAGAAACGCTTCAAGATAATGAAATGATAATATAATTTATTTTTTCCATTTAAAATAAAAATAAAAGGAATTTTATAAATGTATATAATGAAATTTTGGCCATTCTTATAATATAGAAATCATATTTTCTATTCATATTTCCATACTACCATAAAAAGGGATTTTTAATTAAAGGCTATGCATGTGGAAAAGTGGTTATGGTTCTACTGTGAATTTTATTCTCACTGCTATTTAAATTTTAGTTTTAGGTTCTAGATCTATCTATGATCTCTAATGCAGTGTTGTGTGTTTTGGGATCAGACGGTGACTCATGGAATCACAATGAGGTTACTCAGTTGTTCTTTTTTTTTGCATCTTCTAAATAAGAATTTTTTTAATTTCAATTGTGGTATTTGGTGGGTCACATTACATATGTGGAGGTTGCGGTGTAATAAAGGGTTGTTTTAGTAAAGGGAGTGGGAGAGTGGGTGAGGTATTTATTTAATTAAAATATTTAAATTATTTATTCGATTTTATTCTTCTTATATGTTTATAATGGTTAAATAAATCTTACAGGAAGGTCATTTTAATTTTTATACAATTGGTTAACACTGATTTATTAGTTTAAATCATTCGTATAAGATTTATTTGATTCCATTCCACTTGTTACCATAATTGGGGGATCGGGAACACCCCATGGCAACATTATGTTCCAACTCGAGTGTCAAATAGTGGGATGACCAAAGATATTTTATGATGGGTCACCTTAAATCAGTTCATAAAACTACATTGAAATGTCAAAGAACATACAATCCCTTATTCTTCTCATTATTAAGCTTAGAAACTCCAATATCATTCTCATAAATCTCGGGAATTCTAAACTACTTACAATCATTTACAAAAAAATATTAAGAACATTTTAACACTCCATGTCCATTGGAAATAAATAAAACACAAAATATAATGTGGGATTAAAAATACATTTTATAAAAATGGACATCTATCCACATATTTATATCAATAAATTTATACACACTTCATATCTTATAACAAAGTAGATACTAGGTTGAAATTAGTGATGGGATTGATCTATTAGAATTACTTTTAGTATATTATATACAAAACAAATCATATATATAAAATTATAATTTCCAAAATATAAAAAAATTGTAAATATAAGATTAAAATCTCAAAATCCATAATTTTATGCTCTTGATTTCTCATTACTGGTATAGAATTAGGGTTTTTGGTAGCAAATGAAATTGATAGGCTCAATGATTTGAAACTAAAAATGTTTTATATATTGTTTAAAATAACACCAGAAAACTAAAAATTATGACACCATTTCATAACAATGATAACCCCCATAGAATTAGGATTCACATTATGTAACTAAGGATTCATTGTTATTTAGCCTTCAAATTTCTCTTTGTGATTATATTTTAATAAAAATTTAATATATTGACTGAAAACGAACATATGACCAAGATCATTTTATGAGTGAGTCAATCATGGAAGGAGAGGATCACTCATAACACGTGGATGGGTACACATATGATTTAGGATCTTTTAAGATAGACCTTGGACCACAAGATGATTTCACATCCACCTATAAACTAGTCTCTAAAGTGGCTAAAGGTTATCATAAATCATTATTATGTGAGTAAATATCAAATTAATTAGATTTTATTGAATGTATAAAATATTCTAAATCATGTTACCAATGTGAGTACATGATGTTACTTTTGGATGAGGATGTGATGATGTTTAGGAATGGTCAATGATCATTATAATCAGGGGATTGTTTTGGATGTCTCTTATTTGTTCCTTTATCACTTGTTTTTTAATTTGAATTAACTTTAATTAATTTGAAATATTTCAGATAGATTTATTTTGATATTAAAATATATTTCAACTTAAAATTAATACTTATAGGTAAACAATATACCATTGGTGACTAATGGGAACACAAGATAGGCCCAGGGACCTGGTTTAGGGAAGAAATGATATAAAAATTGTTGACCCATGAGAAATATATAATTTTACACTAAAACTGTAGGAAGTAATCACTACATGAAATGAAGGTTACACCAATGGTTCTAAACCATTGGTATAGGCTGGCAAACCGTTGGTATAGCCTATACCAAGAGTTTTCCAAACGGTATGGTAGTAAGCCGTGAGGGAATACCTATACCAATGGTTTGATCTAAATCGTTGTTATATATAACTGTATGTATTGATTTACCAAAGATTGTAGGCTAACTATTGGTATATTTTGGTATAGAATTGTTACCAACGGTTTTAATGAAACCGTTGGAATATATTGAAGAATAAACATTGTACCAATGGTTTTAAAACCGTTGGGATAGTTTTTAAATTTTTATCAATGTATACCAACAGTTTAAAACCATTGGTATTGTGTATTTCTAGAACTATTGCACAACAACCCCTCCAGCAGCCCCTCCAGTATACACCTGAATAAAAAATAGCACAAAACACATGCAAGCAGACTTAAAATAGCATAAAACACCTTCAATAGCACAAAAACACATAAAACCATCAAACTCTTCCAACCATGTCATGTACTACAATTCCCTATTTCATTATTCATATGAAAAAAATCTTCCAGTAGAGTTGAATAACAATTTCAATAACTCAAACACTATTTACACCCATTTCAATCTTCATATGAAAACCACTCTTCCAGTAGTAATTCACCTCACCCCTACAAAACCCCCCAACCAGCACGGCCCCCCCTCCCCCCCATCAAATTCTAATATGAAGAATAGTCTGAGAAAAACTTATTAGAGTTGAATAAGAGTTTAAAATTGGCTCAAATCTCAATTTTATTTTTCTGATCCTAGATTTGGGTATTTAATGATTTGTGATGCATTTTACATTGAACTTGTATTTTTTATAATATATGGTGAAAAGGTATTTTATTAGGAGTCTCATCACTTATGACCCCATAAGTGATACTACCCAACTCATGAAAAAGAGTTTTTGACTATCGTTGATGAGTGTAAATTTCAGAGACACCACCTCTTTGATTAGAGACATGTTATATATATAAACTGAATGTCATAGTAATATATTTTATTCTAATGTGAACTAAATCGTTTTCAGATGTGTTGGATAAAATACATATTGATGTTCAAATTTGAAATGGAATATGTTCTTTTTAAAGGAAATGTCAGTTTTCATGCACTAATAAGGAAGATGATGGAGGTAGAGGTGTTAATGTCAGATATTGGGGGAATGGTAATGGCTTTGTTGGTAGACTCTATAGTGGTAATAACATAATATACTTGGGTATTGGTTTTCATACGCATAGTGATGATATGAAAATTGTTTGAATAAGTTGATATTGAACATGTTTCTGATCCAGAGTATGTCGTGATGCATATGAGGTTGACAAAAAATAGTCCCCTTCCAGGATGGGTGTAAGTCATACATGGTGTACTACTGTTAAATGTATGGGAGACACTACTTTATTCCATGATAAAAATAATTTATGAGACCCACTCGTGCTTAATAGTGAGAATAAAAGTGATGACACATAATATCCTAAAAAAATGGATCCAACTAAATCATACCCCAAATACCATCTTTAACCAAACCATCATACCATATGACTTTGAAAAGTGGCATCATATTCCCTTTCTACACTTTCTTGATGTTGTGAAATAAAACCCCTCAATTTTTGAAATTGTTAGGTTTTTGAGGATCATAATAAGATCTTTTAACAGTGAAAGAACACCCAAATATGATCTATCCTCAAACAAAAGCAACATTTACAGAAAATGAAAAATGTATGAAAATGTATTTTACCTAGGAGTGGTTTTCTTGTTCCTAAATCTAAAGATAATGTTTGATGATGCATACTATGAATCTAAATTTGAAAATGGGGTTTAGAAACTGACCCATGGATCCATGTTCCTTACAAAAGGAGTAATGTATGGAACTCTTTACTTGATTTAAAATTCTGGAAAAATTGAAATGATCAGAAGTTCAACTTGTGATGGTCTAGAAGAATGGAACTGTAAGTTTATTGACCTTTGTGAGAATAATATTAATGTTCTTAAGGCTATGAACACTAAATGGTACCAGAATGAGGTGATCTATTTATCAGAGTAGGATTCCACCACATCGTGCCTCAGATTGAGGTGGGGTTGACTCATACACATAAAAAATGACCAATGTATCGTTGTCCTAATGTAACAACACAATCCAAATACGTTTGGTCAGTTTTTCATATGTTAGTTGTTGTTTTAACTTAAAATGTTGTTCTTTTTAAAAAAATTGAGACACTTAGAGTGATACCGACAACACCGTGCCTCAAATGGAGGTGGGGTTAACTTTTACATGTCACAAATGACACATATATCATTGTCCTAAAGTATTAATACAATCTGAAAGAGTTTGGTTAGTTTTCTCTATGCAAGTTGTTGTTTTCACTTAAAATCCTAACCATTTCAAATAAAAGAGAGACAAATTGAGTGATACCTACAACACCATGCCCTGTATTGGGGTGGGGTTGACTTTTAAATGTCACAGATGACTCATGAATCATAGTCATAAAGTATCAATATAATCTGAATGTGTTTGGCCAGTTTTCCGTATTCTAGTTGTTGTTTTAACATAAAATGTGTTCCATTTTAAATAATGGTGAGCCACTTTGAGTGGTGTTGGCCACACCACGCCTTGTATCGAGGAAGGGTTTACTCGTACACATCACATAAGACCCATTTATCATTGTTCTAAAGTATCAACACAATCTGAATATGTTTTTTTAGTTTTCTTTATGCCAATTGTTTTTACTTATAGTGATGTCCTTTTTAAACAAAAAAGAGACAATTAGAGTTATATCGGCAACACCACACCTCGGATTGAGGCATGATTGACTCCTACACGTCACATATGATCCATGGATTGTTTTCAAAAAGTTTCAATAGAATCCAAATTAATTTGGTTGGTTTTAGTATGTAATTTGTTGTTTTCACTTAAAATGATGCCCATTCGGATTGAGGTGGGGATGACTTGTACACATCACATATGACCCATGGATCATTGTCCTAAATTTTCAACAAAATTTGAATGCATTTGGTCCGTTTCCTGTATGTCAATTGTTGTTTTCACTTAAAATGACGTTCTTTATAAATAAAAGAGAGACACATTAGTGGTTCCAGCCACAGCGTGCTTCATATTGAGTTAGTGTTGAATCTTACATGTCACATATGACCCATGGATCGTTTCCCTAAAGTTTCAATATATTATGAATGCATTTAGTCAGTTTTCCGTATGTCAGTTGTTCTTTTCACATAAAATGATGTACATTTTAAACAAAAGAGAGGCATTTTGAGTGGTGTCGGCCACACCGTACCACGTATTGAGGCAGGTTTGACTTTTACACATCAAGAATTACCCATGGATCGTTTTCCTAAAGTATCAACACAATCTGAATGTGTTATAATGGTTTTCCTTATGCCAGTCATTTTCACTAAAAATCCTATCCATTTGAAATAAAATTGAGATAGTTTGAGTGGTTCTGGCCACACTAGACCTTGTATTGAGGTAGGTTTGACTCGTATAGGTCACATATAACCCATGTATCGTTTTCCAAAAGTTTAAACAGAATCTTAAGGCCTTTGGTAGGTTTTCCATATGTTAGTTTTTGTATTCACTTGAAATGATTTCCCTTTGAAACAAAAGAGATACACATTGAGTGGTGTTGGCCACACCACACCTCAGATTGAGGCGGGGTTGACTCGTACACATCCTAAATGATCCATTTATCATTTTACTAAATTATAAAAATAATCCAAATGTGTTTGGTTGCTTTTCCATATGCCATTTATTTTTACTTAAAAGTGTGTCCATTTTAAACAGAAGAAAGACACTTTGAGTGGTACCGGCCACAATGTGCCTCAGATCGAGGTGGGGTAGAATCTTACATGTCACAAATGACCCATATATCCTTGTACTAAAGTATAAACAGAATCCGAATGTATTTGGTCAGTTTTCCGTATCCCAGTTGTTGTTTTCACTAAAAATGTTGTCCATTTCAATGAAAAGTGAGACACTTTGAGTGGTGTCGGCCACACTATTCCTCAGATTGAGGTGAGGTTGACTCTTACATGTCAAAAATGACCAATGGATTGTTTTTTTGAAGTATCAACACAATACGAATGCATTTGGTCTATTTTATATATGCCAGTTTTTTTTTTCACATAAAATGTTGTCCATTTCAAATAAAAGTGAGACACTTTGATTGGTACCAGCCACACCGTGCCTCAGATTTAGGCGGAGTTGACTCATACACGTCAGAAATGACCCATGTATCATTGTGTTGAAGTATCAACACAATCCGAATGCATTTGGTCAATTTTCCATATGCCAGTTGTTTTTTTCACTTAAAATTTTGTCCATTTAAAATAAAAGTGAGACACTTCGAGTGATACCGGCCACAACGTCCCTCGGATTGAGGCAAGGTTGACTCATACAGGAAACAATTACCCCTGGATCATGTTTCCAATGTATAAATGGAATCTGATTGCATTTGGTCAGTTTTCCGTATGCCAGTTGTTGTTTTCACTTAAAATGTTGTCCATTTCAAATAAAAATGAAACACTTTGAGTGGTATCGGCCACACCATGCCTCGAATTGAGGTAAGGTTGACTCGTACACGTCAAAAATGACTCATGTATCATTTTTCTAAAGTATTAAAACAATCTGAATCTGTTTGGTCAGTTTTCCATATGACAGTTGTTGTTTTAATTTAAAATGTTGTCCACTTCAAATAAAAGTGAGACACTTTGAGTGGTACGGGCCAAACCGTGCCTCGGTTTGAGGTGGGGTTGACTCATACATGTCACTTGGTAATTTTGAGTTTCATTAAGTGTGGATTAATGATTCGGTTGAGTCTAATCCTCTCCTTGATTCCTCTTTTTGATTAGGGTTTTTACTCTTCTCACATCTTCTTTAGAATCTCTAAAACCCTCTTTTCAGTTGGGATTTAGGGTGAATCTTGAAGAGAGCATAGATTGGGATCTGGGGTCCAATGAGGAGGGTTAGAGGGTCTATATGGGGGATGTCCAGGGGGGCTATTTGGGGGGCTATTTGGGGGGTTGTCCAGGATCCAAGGAGGAGGGTGGGGGCTGTCTGAGGGGCTATCTAACGTCTAGGGAGGAGGGTTGGGGGTTGTCCGGTGTCCATGAACGAGGATGGTTAATGTATCTAAAACTATATCTAGGTATCATACATCGAATTTCTACATGACTGTGAACCACCGCAGGGTGTTGTCCTGGAGCAGGTCCAAATCACGGCATTACCGTGGCGTGGCCGCAGCGTGACTGCGGTGTGTTGGCCCGGTCCTGCGACATTCACAGGGCAGCATCTTCCAGCCAGGAGCGAAGGGATCAGGAGGTGGTGGGGAAACATTCTGGCTATTTCCTCCCTCCCCATTAACTATGGGTGAGTAATGAATCTAAAACTCTATCTAGAAATCATACATTGAATTCTGACAGGACTACGAACTGCCACGGGGTGTCATCCTTGAGCAGGGCCAAATCACGCATTACCGCAGCGTGACCGCGGTGTGACCGTGGCATGACTACAACGTGACCGTTGCGTGACCGCGGTGTGACCACGACATGACCGCGGCATGACCTCGGCATGACCACGGTGTGACCACATCATGACCACGGCGTGTTGGCCCGGTCCAGCGACATCCGCAGGGCAGCATCTTCCGACCAGGAGTGAAGGGAGTGATAGGAAGTGGGGAAACATTCCAGTCATCACCTCCCTTCCCCTTAACTATGGATAGGTAATGTATCTAAAAATCTATCTAGATATCATACATTTAATTCTGATAGAACTACGAACCACCGAGGGGTGTCGTTCTGGAGAAAGGCCAAATTACGGCATTACCGTGGCGTGACTACGGCATGACCATGGCATGACCACGGCATGTGGTCCTGGTCCAGTGACATCCATGGGGCAGTATCTTCCATCCAGGAGTGATGGGAGCAAGATGAAGTGGGAAAACATTTCGGTTCTCGCCTCCCTCCACATTTACTATGGATGGGTATTGTATCTAAAACTTTATCTATGTATCATACATCAAAATCCTACAGGACTGAGAACCACCACAGGGTGTCGTCCTAGAGAAGGGACAAATCACAGCGTGACCGTGGCATGAGCGTAGTGTGACCACGATGTGTTGGCCCGGTCCAACGACATCCACGGGCCAGCATTTTCCATCCAAGAATCCAAATAAATCTTATGTAGTTGTCCTTCACATTATAGAAACTGATCTTATTTTATAAAAAAAATACTCTTGATTCGGGATTGTGGTATGATAAAGATATATATTTTATATTTGTTTTTTTAAGTGGTACTAGGTAGTTAAAACTACTTATTGAGATTCAAATTGTGTAGGTGTATTACTTATCAATGGTATATGCATTTATTGGAACTCTGATAATAAAACCTCAGTCTCCTTGAGAATAATAGAATTTGAGTATGTTTTAACATCTCAGGATGCACCACAAATCTTATGGGAGAATTCATATATGTAAATAATTAGATGTGCATCGAGGCCAGGCAAACACCCCAAATAGTGTTAAGATGAAGCTTATGGTGGGGAGCACCATAATCCTGACATGTGTTAAATAATGACACCATCGGTGTTTCTAGATATATATTCTCGGATAAACACCATAAGGGGTGGCCAAGAGTCCAGGAAAACACCCGAAACGGGTTTCGCTATAAGATAAGGTCACAACAGACATGATAGAAAAAATAAACTATTTAATATGATTTAACAAGGGATCGTCGGAAGGTTTTAGTGAGAATCACAATGACGCAACTTCTAAAGGGAAACGAAACGACAGAAAAGAATCATAAAACCTAAACTATCACTGTGAGTTTTCATAGACAGTTCACCTCCGTTGGAGGTGTTTTAGTATAAAAACATGACTTTATGTATCAAATGAAACAAATATATTAATGAAAACTTATTCAAGATATGCATTTCAACATAATTAAGCCGAATTAAGAAAGAAGCTAAATTCAATTTAAATCATTCTTAAATTAAGTAGGCGACGAGAGGGACTCTTCCTCAATGTGGAACCAAGCCATCCACTTCAGCCCTTGGAGCTTTCTAACTAAAATTTTTATTCTCCTCCATTGGCTATACGCACCTTCACACACATACAAGGACACCTATCCCCTATGAACACACTTGTGTGGCCATAAGCATGTGCAAGGGGATCCTTTCACATATTCTTATATGCATATATCAGTCTCCACTCACCTGTGTAAGCATTTATATATATATACATGGGAACACCTTGCCCCATATATGCATAATCACTACCATGGGTGACTATACACGTAACAGGGGAACCCATATACAAATACTTACTTACATATGTACACGCAGGCGAGTCTCCCTTGACTTGGAAACTCGAAGCCAACGAGCAGGGATCAACACACTACAAAAAGGATATTAAGAACCTTAAAACACATGAAGGAAGCTATATAAATAGCGAGAAACCAACCAATGGAATTAAAGCCATACCTAGATTGGAAGCGGAGAACCAAATCCACTCGAACCAACATGAAACGATCCAACGCCCTACTAAAAACATAATATTGAGTAAAAAAAACTAATGCCCCAATTAAATGAGGTGCGAGAAAAGTATTAACCATAGAATCTTACCTCGGATAAAACCCGGTGGACTGAATCAATCTGAACTCCTTTTGGTACCCTTCACAGAATATAACTACCCTCTATCCATAGAAAGCAGTTAAATATCTAAGTGACCAGTGTGATAAAGAAAATAAAACAAAAACTAATCTAAAACATACCTATCTCCTATGAATATACCTGTCACCACCCAACATATAAGTACCACAGCGCCCCATGGGTCAAATCACGTTCTTGTAAGAAAAGTGGAAACAGATCAATGTTTCAAAAATGATACTATCAAATAGTGCATTCCTATTAATTAAAAATAACACTTCCTATTAATGGTATATAATAAATTTTTCCCAAGTTTCAACTTAGTTTTTTTTTGTTCAATACAAGTGGTGAGGTCTTTTTATTCTTGGTTTTTTTGTTTACACTTGAGATATTTATTTAAAAATGATACGTGTATTTGGAATTATTATTTTTTGTTTTAGTTCTAAGACTATTTCCATGGGGCCTATCCACATGTATAAATCTTGGAATGTAGAGTTAAGTTGACATTTATTGAATTTAATGTGATTGATGTCACTAATGATGAGGATTTAGATCAAGTAAAATATTCCTAAGAGGATTGGGCCTTGTAGTGATGGGTGTGGAAATTGTACATCTATATTTTGATGAGGAAATACTTATGAGGATGGATTGGAATCTTTGTAGGTTCTTAGATTGTGATGGTCCCTCTGAGTATGTAAAATGTATTATGAAAGTGTTTACTCCATTTAATGATTAAAGACTTCAACTAAAGAGATGAAGGATGAGATGTTAGTGTGGGTATTGGGTATTTTCAGACAGATTGGCATTATAATTCCAAGAGGCTTAGTGTGATTTAGCTTAGGATGGAACGTGGTTAGTGGGGATGGGTTATAATACCGGATTTTGATGGCGTTATTGACCAGATTACTGAGAATATAATGTAGATGGGTTCGACATGGCCTGCTTTTGTGACTAGGATAATCATAAGGTGAATAATCCTCTTTGTCTAGTTCGGTGATGAGATGTGCATCGAGGCATGGGATAATCCTCGAGAGATGAGTCTAGACTATGTGACTAAGGGGATAGACTAGGATAGGTTTGATAGGATTGGGTTAGTGGACAACCCATGAGAGGATGATACGATGTGTGGAGACACTTGGAGACACTTGGGGTTATTTATGCTATCTCATGGAGACACTTCGGGTTATTTCATGACTCCAACATACTCCAGAAATGTTCCCACACATTGTTTTAGGAAAAAATTCCATCTCATGGAAGACCCCAAGGCTCCCCATTCTTCTAATGTTTCCTCACACTCACACCACATGGTATTACATTATATATGTGATCTACACCAACTAGTCAAGATAGAATCACTACCCTCCGTCTGTAGAAAGATGTAAAATACCTATGTGGACAATGTGATAAATAAAATAAAATAAAAACCAAACAAAAACATTCTTGTATCCTATTACTATACAGGCCACCGCCCTATATATAAGAACCACTCCTCCCCATGGGTCAAATAATGTTCCTACATGCAAGGGGGAAAAAGTTCAATTTAATTATCTCTTTATTTTTCATTATGTTCATTATATAGAACATTGATGGAAACACCAAACTAGTAAACATAGGCATTGAATATGAACCTATGATAAATTAGTTGAGTTGAAGATTGTGCACATAACCCTCTTCACTATGGAAAGAACCTCAGAGGGACCACAATCAATGTTTAGTAGTTGATCCTACTCTTGAACCTGGTTGGGCACCAGTCCATGAACCATATGGTCTACTTGGTCATGAGGGTGTAAACCATTTCATTATACTATACTAAGAATAAAGGTATAGGTATGTTTTCTACCAGTAATGGGAATTTCACAATGCTTGAGTGCCAATCGACTTCAGTTCATAAGTTAATGTGCCCTTAACTATTCGTAGATGTCAAGGAGTGTCTCCCATGGGTGTCTTGTGGTGTGTAGTGTCTGTCTATGATTTATATGGTGATTCCGTATTGTGAGAAATGTGTATTTCATGGTTAGTTTAATAAATACATTAGTCAATTAGAAAATACACCCATAGTCAATAGAGATATACCCACTTTTGATAGAGAATACCATCCAAATAACCAACTCGGAAATCTAAGACCAACATTTTACTTTACCAATTCCAATTACATAATATATGCAGCACCAACTTAGATTTTATGAAACAATCAATTAAATGGAAAGAATAACCTCACAATCACCCATAAAATCTCATATAGCATCACTCACTTCCAATTAACCCACATCATTGCACATATTAATGATGATACAACCTCATCACATATATATCATTATTAACAAACAAAATCCAACACAGTATAAGGTCTAATACGATTATATAGAAGAAAATATGTGGTTTTTAAAAAATCAGGATCTTTTTATTGAATGCACTGTTCAAATGAATGGAATACAACCTATGAATCTAACCCTACATTTTTGGAAGACTCTATTTTGAAAAAATATACAATTTACCCAATAATTCACCTCAACATGAGTTGGTTACTACCCAAAACTCTAGAAAATTCATGATTAATATGAATGGTTATCCTAACTATGAACCTAACAATGCATTCCTTGTTGCCTCATTTTTTTTAAAAAAAGAAGACTATTTCTCACCTGTAAGTACCCATCAAAATCCCTGGCGGGAGGAGAGGTAGCCGAGAGAGGGGGATGTCCCACAGGGTGTTCGTCTATGGGGGGTCTCGCGTGTGACTGGAGAGGGGGTCAGGGGACATCGGAGGAGGATATTGAGCCAAGAGTGGAGGGGGATGTCTCCAAGAGAGGGAGATGTGAGGGGAGGGGGAATGTCGCTGGGAGCCAAGAGGGGAGGGGGACATCGTCGTCGGAGAAAAGGCCGAGATGGGAAGGGGAACGTCACCGGAGGAGAGGGATGGGGGTCGGGAGGCAGAGGCGGAGGCCGGGAGGCGGAGGCGGAGGTGGCGAGGAGGTCGAGGTCAGGGAGGGGAGGAGTGTGCGGGGATTAAATGTCGCAAGGGATGGATCCCTAAATTGGGTATAATTTTTCCCAACAGTTAATAAAAACAGTGGGTAATAGTTCTCTTTCCCAATGGTTTTCTTAAACCATTTGGAAAACCCAACATATAACAGCCTATGCCAACGGTTTTATGGAACCATTGGTATAGGTTCTTTTTCCCAATGGGTTTTCTAAATCATTCAGAACAAAGTGTTGGTATAGGCTCAATTTCTAGTAGTGAATCAAAACATAAATTAGAAAAAAATCAGTTATATAAAAATTATTATTTCAAGAAACACTCTTAAGTAATTTATCATTTATATTGAAATTAGAATGCCTTAAATCCATATCCAAGAATATAGTTTTGTAATATATTTTTAATGATATATTAGTACAGTTTTATGATATAGATATAAAATTATCACTTGGATAGTTATTAAGTCCTTGTAATTTATCATATTCAATTAGATTACACATAAAATGATCACGTAATAAAACATATTGACATGTTTCATTATTATTGAAGGATTTAATAAATAAAAGATGTTAAACTCATAATGGAGGTTTTTATAAGAATTATAATAAAATCTCAGAAAATGTTTCTATTTGGTAATCATTTATTAAATTATAAGACAATTTTAGAACAATTAATTTAATTAAAGAGTGCTATAAAATGAGGGATAAACCTCATTAAAGTATATGTGACTATGTTATGACAACTCTTCACTAAAGATCATATCTTACTTTTTATTTTCTTATCAAGAGTTAATAAAATGAATTAGATGTAATATAGGTAACAATATTATGACACGTGATTCCATAGTTGGTGTATTACCTATAGAGCAAAGAGTGCTTCAATTTTTTCTAAGGTTTATTTATTAAACTTGTTGTTATGGAATAAATTCTTGGTCATACCAGTGTATTATTCATTAATTTTTATAATTTGTTTTTATTTACTTGTATGGATGATTTTTATTGGGTTTTGTCATTACACTATTTTTAATGAATATTATATATCCACTATCCCATCAATGGCATTAGTGACACTTCTGTGAAGTTTATCAAAAATATAGATTATTTAAAAGTTTATATATATTTATATATATAACATGAAAATATTATAATATAAATGGGATATAGTATTATATGTCATGATACTATATGATATCATGTAAGGTTTCTGTACGATACAATGTGGTGGGTCATTAAATAGATCTATTTATTGATTAATAATATAGAGAAATTTGGTATGTCATGTTGTACAATGTGTATCGGATCTTACAGTATAGATTATCATAGGATAAAATATCTATAAATTTATGGGTTGTGTAAAATATGGTATTTTTTCACTTTTAAGCTATGTAATATATAAGGGGGTAACATAGTTCACATTGATTGTTTCTAGTGTATCTAATGATATGATATATGTGTGAGTGTGTGTGAATATATATACAAATATTAAGGTGTGGTCTTATGTCATAGTGAGTGGTATATGCAGTTAGAGCACTCTAATACCCATCTATTGTATATTACACCTCAATTCTAATGAATTATAATAAGGAATAATTATATATATTATTACAAGATATTTCTATATGACATATTATTATACATTTTTAATGGAAAAATATACATTATTGTAAATTTATAGTAATTTAAAAATTATTTATCAATAATAAAATATTAGGAATATAAAACATGTACTTTTAATTTGTGAAAAGTTCAAAATTCCCTTTAAAATGATGAAATTTTCATAATTCAAATTATTTAATATTTATTAATAATTAAATTCACTAAATATCAATGAATTATTTTAAAATTCTTCAATTATGTGGGAATAAAGGGCCTATACTAAATTTACATCCTTTTAGGCCATAAAGATTTTGTTTTGGAAGACTGGATCTTTGTCTAAACTGGATTCCTCATTCTTAACTTATAAAGCTTTGATTTATTTATTTCCCTATTATTAATTATTAATAATTATTTAAATATTATATTCCTACTATATAAATTCTAAAATGGTTAATTCTTTATTGTAAATGATACACTATGAATTTAATGGGTTTTATTATGGGTATTGCATATTCTTTAATTTAGTTCAATCTGAATTCATGTTTTTACATATTTTGAATTTAAGTAATTATTGAAACATTAAAACACCATTAAGTATTTCTGTCAAATATATGTCCTTATTTTCAGGTATTTTATATTCTATTCATGGATTATATGTTCCCCCTTGGCTACCCATTAAATTTTGGAGAGAAATTGAAAATTTGGGGTGTACAGAACTGGGTGCATGGTTAGGCCTCACAGTTTAGTAAACCGTACGGACAAACCCTGAAAAATTTATAGGTCATAAATAATTTTTTTTCACATTTTCCAATCTATAAATAAACCTAATTCACAACTTTCTTCCCCCATTCTACTATTTCAATCATAGAAGGCTTCCAAGCTCCCTCCAGGACCCTTGGAACACATTTTTAAGGGGTTTTTGTGGGGAAACATCATGTTTCTTCAAGTAAGTGAGTATTCCTTTGTTCTCATCCTTATCTCTAGTGTCACGACCCTCCCTCGGGGTCCGTGCCGTGACTACCCCAAGCCCGCCTTCCATAGGCCAGGGGCTGGTGACTAGCACCAAGGCGTAAATACCAGTAAAAAGGGAAGGCATTGCCTTTGTAAAGTAAACAAACACCACAGAGTAAGCAAGCAGAAAGTAAATACTAAGCAAAAACAGAGTACAACTGGAAGTGCGGAAAAGTAAATGGGCCAGTATACAAACCCAAACTGAAAGTAAAGTACAACTCGAAAGGGAAAACAGCAACTGAAAAGTAAAATCCGCTACACCGAGCTGTCCACTGGAAATCCCACCTGAAGGGTGGGTACAGATAGCTCCACTGCTCCACGGGTCCCGCCGTCCGCTCCGAGCACATCCCGCCCAGTGGTCCACCTCCAGGTACCGTCCTGCTCTGCAAGCCTCAGCTAAGATCAACGATGTCTGTCGTCTGCAACCAACACAACGTAGTGCGGGCAAAGACCGTGCAGGGGTGAGTATAAGCTACTCAGTAGGGACCCCGAGACCCCTGAAGGTCTCTCAAATCCACAAAGGATAACCATGAAGACAGGTACAAACACGAAGTAACAACCGACACTGCTTAGGTATATGCCCATACATATACCTAAGTCATCAATTTCAAATACGCTCTAACCTCCGAGCCCAAGTACAACTCAGTCCACACAGGAAAGTAAACGTATTCCACACAGGAAAACAAAACGTAATCCACACAGGATTTCACAACACAATCCACACAGGAAAGCAATAGGTTTCAGCTCACACAGGTATACTTCTTCAAAGGACGATAAAGATGATCTCTGATCCATCTAAGTCGTCGGACCCACGAAGGATCGATAGATAACTAACCCCCACAGTGACCTACACAGGATCGGACCCACACAGGATCGCGCCCACGCAGGACCTATAGCACTGATCCACGTAGGATCGCTGAGTTCAGTAGTCATCGTCGTCGAATCCACAAAGGATCTATGTATTGTTGTCGTCGCAGTCACAGTAGCAGTAGCAGTAGCAGTCATAGTAACAGTCGCAGCCAGCACTAGGGTTCCCGCACACAGCAAGCTCGTTCGGAGGATCCGCTCCACGAGCCGAGAGGCTGATACTTCAACTGTCACAAAGTCCAGAGTTGATGTATCCAAAAGTTCCGTATCGTTAACAGGAACTCAACGCATCAGACGGCGCGTCGATCGGACGCCCGGTCTGAGAGTTATTGACATTTTTGTCCCCGGGGCCCGGTTGGTTTTTAAGGCAAAACCAACCTGACCGTACTCCACCTGCGTCCAAACCTCGGGCGGAGTATGCCAAAAGAACCGTCTCACTAAGAGGAACACAACAAAGCTGACGGCACGTCAATCAGACGTCCGTAGCTTAAGATATGAGCGTTTCCGCTCTGAGGGCCCGGTTGGTTTCGTGAACGAACCAACCCGGCCGAACTCAAAGTATTCCGAAACCCTGAGTGCGATATACCAAAACGACTGTCTCGATCCGAGGATCGCGTTGCCATAGACGGTTCTTCATTCGGAGGTCCGTGGCTCATGTTATGGCCAAAAGACCGAAACTGATTTGAAACGGGGGGTCCGGGTCCGGGCCGACCCGGCCCGACCCCCCCTGGGTTGGCCCGAACCGGGTCGACCCGACCCGGGTCCGACCCGGCCCGGCCGGCCTGGCGGCGCGGCGGCGCGGCGGCCTGGCGGCGGCGGCGCGGCAGCCTGGCGGCGCGGCGGCCTGGCGCCGCACGGAGGCAGCGCGCGGGGGGCAAGGCCCCCCGCTTCTTGGAGTGGCGGCGCGGCAATCAGGCCGCGTCCCTTTGTCAACAACGGCCCCCCTACTGCTTCGTGAAAAAAAACCGGGGGGCCGCCTGCCCCCCCTCAAGGAAACCGCCCCCCTCTTAAATGAGGGGGGTTTTGAGCTGGCCGGGGGAATTTATTTCCCCCGGCCTTTGACCTTCCGGTCGGCCAACTGCCGGCCGGTTTTCTCCAACGGGACCGGAAAATCCGGTCCCCTTTTCGGCTTCCGACGCCGGCGGCCCGGCCGCCGGTCTCCTCGTCCCGCCGCGGCCCGGAACCGGCCGCGGTGTTCGTCGTCCGGCGCGGTGCGACGGCACCACGCCCCTCCGCCGCCCCTTCGATTCCCCTTGACGCGGCGCGACGGCGTCGCGTTCTTGATGATTCTTCCACGGCGCGGCGCGACGACGCCGCGCAATATAATCACACGATTAACCGCGTGGTGCGATGGCACCACGCCACCATGTTTCCACCCGCAAGGTAAATCAACAAGAACGATGGAGGGAGTTCGGCCGTGTTCATGCGGTCCGGCCCCCTCACGTTAAAAGATAACACAACTTAAATCCTTACGTTAGTCATGCATGAACCACGAACAAGGATAAATAAATAAACAAAATACAACAACCCCTACCTTGGGTATAGGTTCGAAGATTTGTCAACGTCCCGCGGAAGACAACGTCGCGGAGGTCGGGCGTCGCGGTAGCCGTTCGTCAAATCCGATGACGAAGAGGTACGTCCGAAGAGATACGTCATTGGAGAATCTTCGTATGCCGACGAAGGGAGTCCGAGGAGGAAGCGGCGTTCCCTCTCATTGACACGGAAGACGAAGAAGAGAGGAGTGGCGTTCTTCGTCGGAGCTTGAGCGTTCTTCATCAAGTTGAGCGTTCTTCGTCAAAGCTTGAAGAAAAGGAAAAGCTCTCAAAAGCTCTCAAGATGGATAAAGGGTTCTAACCCAACAAAATAAGCTAAGAGCTTATTTTATTAAGTCAATCCAAACCTTTTGAATTTCAAAGGTTTGAATTAAGAAAATTCAAGCCATTAATTAACCAACTTGCCATGTTAAATTAAAAGGGGAGTTTAAGGGAGAAGATGAGAGGTTTAGGTTCGTGTGGGTCCCACCACACTTAATCCTCTCAAGGGAGGTTAAGTGGGTGTGGGTGCCACCCCTAACTCCCTTTGAGAGGAGTTAACCTACAAAAGTAAAATAAAAAGAATTCCACAATTTTTTTATTCAACTTTTTATAATTCTCCCCAAAACTAACTTTCGTCCCGCAACAAACGCAACTTCTGAAAAGGTCTCCATAAGCGAATATCGGCGCTGCGAGTTCATCGGTGCCCTCAGATTTCAATTCTGAGCACCGAATCAAAAGTTAGGAATTCCCGCTCGTTCGTTCACTGAACGTACCCGATCCAAACTTCGTAAAATGATTCCGGGAACTCCGGGCCTCGGAATCAGGTGCCGTCTGAAACCGCGATCTTGTAAAATTCTAAAGAAAATTAAGAAAAAATTTCCCTTGAATTTTACGGGTCTTTACATTACTCCCACCTCAGGGCTTTACGTCCCCGTAAAGATACATCAAAAACTAGGGAAACAAATGAGGGTACTGAGCACGCATCTGAGCCTCCCGCTCCCATTTGCTCTCCTGGAGATTCCCGTGCTGCCATCTGATGCGCAAAAGAGGAATCGATCGCCCACGCAGGACCCGCTCCTGTCGATCCTCTATCTCCACCGGGACCTCCGTAAAAGTCGCCCCGTCGTCAACGTCAAGTTTTTCATGATCAATGATGTGCGTCGGGTCGTGCACGTATCTCCTCAGCTGAGACACGTGGAAGACGTCGTGCACCCGGTGCAACTGAGGTGGTAGAGCCATGCGATAAGCCACCTCACCAATCCTGCTGAGGACCTGGAAGGGTCCGATGAAGCGCGGAGATAACTTGCCGCCTCGGCCAAATCTCCGAATACCACGTCGAGGTGAGACCCGCAAGAAGACGTGGTCGCCATCCTCGAACTCTAGTGGCCTCCGCCTCCTGTCAGCGTATGACTTCTGCCGGCTCTGTGCTGTCCTCATCCGCTCCTGGATGACCTGGACCTTCTCTGTCGTGGCCTGGACCATCTCCGGTCCCACCAGTGCTGACTCTCCAGGGTCTGTCTAGCACAAAGGTGATCTACAAGGTCGGTCGTACAATGCCTCGTACGGTGCCATCCCGATGGTGGAGTGGTAGCTGTCGTTGTACGCAAACTCCACCAAGGGTAGGTGGTCCTCCCAGCTACGACCAAAGTCGAGGACACATGCGCGGAGCATGTCCTGGAGAGTCTGAATGGTCCTCTCCTTCTGACCATCTGTCTGAGTGTGAAAGGCTGTGCTCAGTCGTAGCTGCGTCCCGAACGCCTCCTGTAACCCCTTCCAAAGCCGGGAAGTAAAGAGAGAATCTCGATCGGAGATGATAGATGATGGCACACCGTGGAGCCGCACAATCTCTTGAACGTAGAGACGTCCCAAGCTCTCCACTGAGCCCTGCTCTCTGATGGGTAAGAAGTGTGCCGACTTGGTGAGTCGGTCAACAATCACCCATATGGAGTCGTGACCTCTGGAAGTACGTGGAAGTCCAGTCACGAAGTCCATAGATATGTCGTCCCACTTCCACTCCGGAACCTCCAAGGGCGGTACCGAGCCTGCTGGTACCTGATGCTCTGCCTTCACCTGCTGGCAGGTGAGGCATCGAGAAACGAACTCTGCTACTGCCTTCTTCATGCCCGGCCACCAGTGCTGTCGTCTGAGGTCCTGGTACATCTTTGCCACTCCAGGATGTACCGCCAAAGGAGAAGTGTGAAACTGTCTCAGCACTTCCTCTCGCAAAGCGACTGGTACCATAGTACGTCCTCTGAAAAGGATGTGATGCTCTACTCCAAGGGAGAAACCATCAGGTTCCTGTCCCGAGGATATCTGTGCACGCCGTGTCTCACAGTCAGCGTCCCCACGCTGTGCCTCCCTGACTCGCTGTAGTAGTGGAGGAGTGACTGTGAGAGACTGAAGGAAAGCTGCTCCATCTCTATCCACGAAGGATATCTGCAAAGAGGCTAGCTGCTCTGTCGCCTCCTCAAGTAGCTGAATGCCCGTCCTCCTGCTGAGGGCATCGGCTACTAAGTTCCCCTTCCCAGGAGTATAGACT
Organism: Viscum album; assembly: GCA_963277665.1. Classification (NCBI taxonomy): domain Eukaryota; kingdom Viridiplantae; phylum Streptophyta; class Magnoliopsida; order Santalales; family Viscaceae; genus Viscum; species Viscum album. Next base: position 1,740,787,101 of record OY728160.1, read on the forward strand.
ATCTCAAAGTCATAGTCCTGGGGGAACTCGAGCCATCGCCGCTGTCTCAGGTTCAGGTCCTTCTGCGAGAATTCCTAACTTTTGATCTGGTGCTCAGAATTGAAATCCGAGGGCACCGATGAACTCGCAGCGCCGATATTCGCTTAAGGAGACCTTTTTGGAAGTTGTGTTTGTTGCGGGACGAAAGTTAGTTTTTGGGAGAATTATAAAAAGTTGAATAAAAAAATTGTGGAATTATTTTTATTTTACTTTTGTAGGTTAACTCCTCTCAAAGGGAGTTAGGGGTGGGACCTACACCCACTTAACCTCCCTTGAGAGGATTAAGTGTGGTGGGACCCACACGAACCTAAACCTCTCATCTTCTCCCTTAAACTCCACTTTTAATTTAAGATGGCAAGTTGGTTAATTAATGGCTTGAGTTGTCTTAATTCAAACCTTTGAAATTCAAATGGTTTGGATTGACTTAATAAAATAACCTCTTAGCTTATTTTGTTGGGTTAGAACTCTTTAGCCATCTTGAGAGCTTTTGAGAGCTTTTCCTTTTCTTCAAACTTTGACGAAGAACGCTCAACTTGACGAAGAACGCTCAAGCTCCGACGAAGAACGCCACTCCTCTCTTCTTCGTCTTCCGTGTCAACGAGAGGGAACGCCGCTTCCTCCTCGGACTCCCTTCGTCGACATACGAAGATTTGCCAACGACGTATCTCTTCGGACGTACCTCTTCGTCATCGGATTTGACGAACGACTACCGCGACGCCCGACCTCCGCGACGTTGTCTTCCGCGGGACGTTGACAAATCTTCGAACCTATACCCAAGGTGGGGGTTGTTGTATTTTGTTTATTTATTTATCCTTGTTCGTGGTTCATGCATGACTAACGTAAGGATTTAAGTTGTGTTATCTTTTAACGTGAGGGGGTCGGACCGCATGAACACGGCCGAACCCCCTCCATCGTTCTTGTTGATTTACCTTGCGGGTGGAAACAAGGTGGCGTGGTGCCGTCGCACCACGCGGTTAATCGTGCGATTATATTGCGCGGCGCCGTCGCGCCGCGTCGTGGAAGAATCATCAAGAACGCGACGCCGTCGCGCCGCGTCAAGGGGAATCGAAGGGGCGGTGGAGGGGCGTGGTGCCGTCGCACCACGCCGGACGACGAACACCGCGGCCGGTTTCGGGCCGCGGCAGGACGAGGAGACCGGCGGCCGGGCCGCCGGCGTCGGAAGCCGAAAAGGGGACCAGATGTTCTGGTCCCGTTGGAGAAAACCGGCCGGCAGTTGGCCGGTCGGAAGGTCAAAGGCCGGGGGAAATAAATTCCCCCGGCCAGCTCAAAACCCCCCTCATTTAAGAGGGGGGCGGTTCCCTTGAGGGGGGGCAGGCGGCCCCCCGGTTTTTTTTATGAAGCAGGAGGGGGGCCGTTTTTGACAAAGGGGCGCGACCTGATTGCCGCGCCGCCACTCCAAGAAGCGGGGGGCCTTGCCCCCCGCGCGCTGCCTCCGTGCGGCGCCAGGCCGCCACGCCGCCAAGCCACCGCGCCGCCGCGCCGCCAGGCCGCCGCGCCGCCGCGCCGGGTCGGACCCGGGTCGGGTCGACCCGGTTCGGGTGGAACCGGTTCGGGCCGACCCAGGGGGGGTCGGGCCGGGTCGGCCCGGACCCGGACCCCCCGTTTCGAATCAGTTTCGGTCTTTTGGCCATAACATGAGCCACGAACCTCCGAATGATGAACCGTCTGCGGCAACGCGATCCTTGGATCGAGACGGTCGTTTCGGTATATCGCACTCAGGGTTTCAGAATACTTTGAGTTCGGCTGGGTTGGTTCGTTCATGAAACCAACCGGGCCCTCGGAGCGGAAACGCTCATATCTTAAGCTACGGACATCCAATTGACGTGCCGTCAGCTTTGTTGTGTTCCTCTTAGTGAGATGGTTCTTTTGGCATACTCCGCCCGAGGTTTGGACGTAGGTGGAGTACGGTCGGGTTGGTTTTTCCTTAAAAACCAACCGGGCCTCAGGGACGAAAATGCTAATAACTCTCAGACCGGGCGTCCGATCGACGCGCCGTCTGATTCGTTGAGTTCCTGTTGACGATACGGAACTTTTGGATACATCAACTCTGGACTTTGTGACAGTTTATGTATCAGCCTCTCGGCTCGTGGAGCGGATCCTCCAAACGAGCTTACTGTGTGCGGGAACCCTAGTGCTAGCTGCGACTGTTACTGTGACCGCTACTGCTACTGTGACTGCGACGACAACAGTACAGAGATCCTTTGTGGATTCGACGGCGACGACTACTGCACTCAGCGATCCTACGTGGATCAGTGCTATAGGTCCTGCGTGGGCCCATAACCCACAGGTCCCAGGATCGAAACCTGGCTCTGATACCATTTGTCATGACCCGCCTCCCGGGCCATGAACCTTATCATCTGACCCCATGGGTCTCTTGTAATACCTTGGTTGCCTTCTTAGCACACCATAGGCTATTACTCACTAGGGTCGCTTATCAGACTAATGACTGTCCCCACAGGCCAACACATGTCCTTTACAGTGTGTTTTGTCCTCACTCACACACATCCTGGAAACTTCCCAGAAGGTCACCCATCCTGATCACTACTCCAGGCCAAGCACGCTTAACTGTGGAGTTCTAATCAGACAGTCTCCTAAAAAGGAAGGTGCACCTTGTTGACATGGGTAGTAACATTTATTCTTTTAAGTCTCACTTTTTCAGGGGTGTTACAATATCCACCCCTTTAAAGCACAACGCCCTCATTGTGGACCCCAAGCCTCAAACCCAGGCAGTGCCTAAGCACATCCGGCTGGATATTGGCTCTGATACCATTTGTCATGACCCGCCTCCCGGGACATGAACCTTATCATCTGACCCCATGGGTCTCTTGTAATACCTTGGTTGCCTTCTTAGCACACCATAGGCTATTACTCACTAGGGTCGCTTATCAGACTAATGACTTTCCCCACAGGCCAACACATGTCCTTTACAGTGTGTTTTGTCCTCACTCACACACATCCTGGAAACTTCCCAGAAGGTCACCCATCATGATCACTACTCCAGGCCAAGCACACTTAACTGTGGAGTTCTAATCAGACAGGCTCCTGAAAAGGAAGGTGCACCTTGTTGACATGGGTAGTAACATTTAGTCTTTTAAGTCTCACTTTTTAAGGGGTGTTACATCTAGGGTTTCTTCCCCCATTATTGAAGTTATAAAATTCAATCATCAAGGGTTTCATCCCTAGGGTTTAATATTGAGTTTCTTGGTTCAATCTTCTTCATTAGGTTTTGTTTTCACCCGCGTGTGGTGCGGGTGAAGCTATACACATATTTTTGGGGTTTTGACAATAAAGGTATGTGGTCCCATGTGTAATTTTTTTTGATGAATTTATCATTCATGAATAAATTATTTTCATGTTTCTCATATATTATCTGTGGTGAGAAAACTATTTTTTCTATCATTTCGTAGGTGTTAAATTTTAAAGATTCATTTTGACATGAAATTGGGTGTTTTAAAAGTGTATTCCATGTTGTATCATTTGGGGTTATTTTATGATTCATTAAATTGATTTATTAAATATTGTTAGGGATTCCAATTCTAGTATATTATTTTATTTTTGGGCATTTAGCCTTAAAATTGTTTTTTGAATGAATTTTGTGTGCAAATCCCTGTAACACCACTTGAAGTTTTTTGATAAAACATTTATTGGATTTAATGAAATAAATTAAGGATGAGGAACATGTTCCTTATTATTTATTTTTTGTGTATGATTTAGGAATATTTTTTCGATGTGATAATGTTATTTTATAACATGAGGACTTGATTGAGCACAAATTGGAATCTCGGGTATCTCGGTGGGCGGACTAGGACAAGTATGATTCTGATTCAGAAGTGGCCTTTTCTTGGTTTCACATATAAAGATTTATGATAACAAAAATAATGAAATAATTATGATTTATTGGTGACCACTAGGTTATGGGTGTGTTCCCAACTAGTGGATCGTTCATGAGAACTTAGTTTTTGTGGTTCCCATGCCACATTTCACTGAGAAACGATGTACCTAGTGACCCATTGTTAGGTAGTGCCTAGGGGTAGTTCCCATGACCAGTGATCATTGGTTATATTATAATTAACATTGGAATATGGTTTTTTTTGTTATTAATTTTATAATCATGTGTTTTTTCATTAAAATTGTTCGTTCTTTAGTGTTTGCCTCTGGAAAACTATTTTTATTTAATGTTTCCTCCCTTTAAAATTGCCACTAGCATTTCCTTTTTATGAAAACTGGCATGCTTTTTGTCTTATAATGCTTATAGCATGGAATATTTTCTTCGGTGGAATCCTATTGGGCTTAGTATAAAACCCTACTTACAAATTTTGGTGTAAGTATACTAGGTAATGTTTTATGTAGGTAAGGGTGAGGTCCTTGCAGATTGTGGATTGGGTTGTTAGCTACCTTTCTTGGTGTGGTGTTGTGGAGATTGCTTAAGCATGATTCCCCCATGTCATGCGGTGATTTTTGAGTAAGAATTTATGCATCTTTTTAGGTATGTACCTCATGGGATTTTATTTAAACTATGTAATTAATTTCTGAATTTGTTTAAGGATTGTTTTTTGGGGAATATTTAGATTAAATTTATTTGTTATTGTTTGTGGCTTAATGTTTCTAAACATTGGTAAATCATTCCCTAACATTTTTTATGATACAAGGGCACTTATTCCATCTTGGGGGAGGGGGTAGGAGACACCCTTCGGGCCTTGAAATGGATAGGTTCAAGCACCAGTTTGGTTAGCAATCTTGCTTCATTCATGATGAAATTTAATCAAATCAGGTTATGCTCTTTGGGTCATATTATTTGGGATGAGTATCATTAGACTTGAGCTTGGAATATCAGGGCTCATAGTTCTGGATGTGAGTAGGGTGTCTGGCCAACACCCCTAATTACGGACCACGATTCTCCATGGGATGTTGGTATTTTGTTCCTGACTTCTCTTCCAGGTGGGACGTATGGTCTGCAGGATACACATGGACATTTTTTTGGGGTGATGTATTTGTTTATTTTATTTTTTGATGAGTTCGATCTATTTATATTTGATTTTATTATGTCAATTTTTCAGAACTATTGTAAAAACTGTTTCTCTTGTGACTGTTTCTTTTTGTAGAAACCAACCACCCCGGAAAGCTCTTATGAACCCAGAAGAGGAATCAATTGGGAGTTCTCCCCCACTGCATGATCAAATATTGGTAAAAGATGTGGTTCGGGTTGTCCAAGCTCTGGGGTAGGGAGTGGGTCATGCTCCAACTCTAGATAGAGAAGATGTGTCTAGTCCCCATAAGGACAAATATTAAGCATTTCTCAAGAACAATCCTCCTAAATTTTAAGGAAATGTTGAGCTATAGAAGTAGATCATTGTATTGAGAAGATCGAGATAATTTTTTTGTTTCATAACACACGTAAGGAGGGAAAGGTGAAATGTGCATCATTTCTACTAGATGGTCCCAGACGTAGGTGGTGGGAATCAGTACTTCATGCTAAGAAGAATGAGCAGATGAGAATGGAGGATTTCAGGACCATCTCCAATGTGTAGTATTGTCCCAAGGTCCTAGCCTATGACACATCCATAGAGTTCACGGATCATTTATATGTAGATCTATTAGTGATTGAATATGATAACTATTTTTTTGAGCTAGTGTTGTACGTGCCAGAAATTTTTCTAATGAATCTATCAAATCTCGTAAGTTTGAGAGGGGTTTGAGACCATAAATTTACACACTAGTGTTCTTGATCATGTAGGGAACCTATGCTGAGGTGGTTGATCATGCTTACATGGTTGATGTTGATCATAAAAGAATGATTGGTTTTTATAGAGTTTTGTTTACTATTTGTAATGGAAACTACACAGAGAAAAAGAGGAAGAAGGATGACTAAGGGAATAAAGGAGGTGGTCGTTCATTCAATACATCCTGGTAGTCTTCGTCTATAACATATGACGTAGGGTCTGTGGTATTCAATCAGTGTAGGAAGTCGTGACACATACATCCTGAATGTACCTCCCATCGTAGGCCTTGTTATTGATGTGGAGTTATGGGGAACGTGCATTTCTTTTGCAGAGTTACATGACCATACCAGAGTGGGGAATGATCTATGGATTCCAAGGGATTGTCAGTTCAGTCAGAGCCGATGAGGAAAATGGGATATTATTTTAGTGGTTGCGGCGATAGAACTGGATCATCTTCAGGGCTATGATGCTGGCAAGTAGTCGTTCTCAGGAAGAGACCAGTAATCTTCCTGATGTGGACCAGACACTAGAGAGATCAGATGTAGGGCCTTCAATAGTTCAAGGTTCCATTTTTATTGCAAAATATATTACAATCATTCTTTTGGATACCGATGACTCTGTTTCTTTTATATCTTCCTATCTAGTGAATATTCTGAATATTCCATCTGGTGTGTTTTCTTTTGTAATGGAGTTGGTGAAATCGTTGGGTAAAGATAAGGAGCAAGGGTTCAGGTTCCCATCTTGTGTGCTTCGTGTGTCTAGGGTTGAGATAGAATGGGATCCCTTGGTCTTTGATATGGACCTCTTTGATGTAATCCTTGGCATAGATTATCTAGTGCACTTTCAAGCGCATATCAATTTCTATAGGTGGTAGGTGAATATCATGGAACCTAAGGGAACTCCACTCCCAATGTTTTGAAATTATTTCCTTTAGTTATCATCGCTCGTTCTAGAGGAATATGGTAGTACTTGTAAGGGTGTATTAACTCGTGTGGTGTACCAGTTCATGGAGGTATTTCTATAATATTTTTTAGGCACCCCCTTGGAGAGGGAAATGGATATCTCGATTGATTTGGCATTAGGAACACATCTGATATCTCTTAACTCATATTGTATGGCCCCCATTGAGTTAAGGGAATTAAAGATATATCTGTACAATTTTGAATCCAAAGGATTTACTCACATTGTCCTCTCTCATTGGGCTACCCCAATCCTCCTTTCAAATAATACTAACAAATGCCTTTGGTTGGGAATCGATTACCAGAAGCTGAATAAGTTAACCATAATGAAAAAAATAGATGATTCCCCAAATGGATGACTTGATTGATCAGCTAAATGGGTAAAAGTGGTTTTCGAAAATAGATTTTCATTCTTGTTACCACCATGTAAGGGTGAGAGAGGTGGATATCCTGAAGATATCTTTACAAAGTAGGTACGACCACATTGAGTTTTCATCATGCATTTTAGATTGACCAACGGTCCAATGGTTTTTAGGGCACTCATGAATATGGTGTTAAACCAAAATATAAATTCTTTTTTTTTTGGTAATTTTGGACTACATTCTGGTTTACTCATGATCCATGGAGTAGAATGACCATCATTTGTAAATCGTGTTGGGAACTCTGGGGGATCATCACATTTATGAAGTGTTGTCAAAATTAACTTTTTGGATAATGGAAGTAAAGTTTCTAGGTCATGTAATCTTAGAACAGTGGGTTTCAGTGGACCCCAATAAGGTCATTGTAGTTATGTCAGGGGAGCAGTCAAAGAATGCGTTTGAGATCAGGAGTTTCATCAGCCTGGAAGGTTATTACCATCTTTTTTTTTGTAATTTCTCTCATATTTCTTCACCCATGACTACTAACACCTAGAATGCAGTGATGTTTTAACGGGATCTAGAATGTTAGGAATCCTATGGGGATAAAAATAATCAGTTGATTACCACTTCATTTTTATCTCTACAGAATTTGGAAAGGGATATGTGGGTTATTATGACACTTTAGGTATGAGTCTCAGGTGTGTGCTTATACAGGGTGAATGTGTGGTGGCGTATGGATCTCTCCAACTCCAACCACATGAAAAGAATTACCCAACCCATGAATCATAGTTACCATAAGTTATTCATAATTTGAATACTTGGAGTCACTACCTATTTGGAGAGAAGTTTTTGGTTTAATCTAATCATAAAATATTACACTATATCTTCTCACTGAAATATCTTAATCTGAGGTAGAAAAATTTGATCGATTATTTTCAGGTGTTCAACTTTGATATCATCTATACACCTGTAAAGGGTAATTTGGTTGATTATTCCTTAAGTAGAAAAGTACCAGTGTAGGATTTGAGTGATTCCAGTGATGGGTGGGCTCTATTGGGGACCTCTTCTCAAATGCATGTGGATACAAAGGAACATATTTGAGGTGTGATCTTGGTGATAATTCAGTTGAATCCCTATCATTTAGAGTTGATTCAGAGGGATCATCATAGTGATGAGTTATGACTATTTTCCTATTGTGGGGAGACATCTTCTATTTGGTATTCATCCCCCAAGGGCATATGGTTCTTCAAGGGTCTTTCGATGGTTCCATTATCTCTAAGGAAGGTGGTGATGTAGGATAGCCACCAATCTCAGTGTTCCATTCATCCCAGAGCTAAAAAAATTTATTTTTATGTTCTTTGGTAATTATGGTGGCTAGGTATGAGATGAGACATAGGTGGTTTCATGTCGAGATTCGTTACATGTCAGCAGGTAAAAGCAGTGCATCAAAGGCCCTTTGGTTTTTTTCAGTCGTTACCCACTCCTACCGTGATGTTGGATGAGGTCTCCATGGATTTTATTATTGGAATACATCACACGCCTCGGGGTAAGGATGCTATTTGGGTATTGATTTATCATATGACCAAATTTTCCCACTTCATTCTGATTAGAGATACATCTAAATTGGATGAGTTGGGCCGATTGTATTTTCAAGAGATGGTATGGCTTCATGGTGTTCCATTAGTAGTTGTCTTAGATTGAGACCCCCATTTTACATCCTAGTTTTGGGAAGGCATTGAAAAGGCTTTGGGTCACAGATTAAGATGATCACGACATTCCATCCTCAAACAGATGGTCAGATAGAGCGAGAAAAAATAGATTCTTAGGACAATGCTTTGTGCATGTGTTTTGGATTTTGGAGGACTGTGGGATACCCATTTGGGATTAGTCATTTTCTCTTATAATAATAGTTATCAATCATATATTCAATTGTATCCTTTTGAGGTGCTTTATGGTTAGAATTTTTGGTCTCCCCTGTGTTGGGTTGAGGTAGGTGAGACATCGCTTTTTGGGGCCGAACCTATTGCAAGATATATCTAAGAAGGTTAAGTTGATCAGATAGTGGTTATCGACAAATTTGAGTCACAAAAAATCATATTCTAATTAGAGGTGTCAAGATCATGAGTTCTCTATGGGTGAGTAGGTATTCTTGAAGGTGGAAGCTTTTTTAGGCCATCGTTGTTTAGGAAAGCAAGGAAAGATAACTTCGAGGTATGTTAGACCTTTTGATATCATAGAGAATATTTGAAATGTAGAATACATGCTATATTTTCCTTTTCAATTGTCATCTATTTACGACGTATTCCCTGTCTCCCAATTAAAGATGTTCAACCAGTATATATCCCACATGTTAATTAGGGAAGAGTTTGAAATAGAACCTGATTTATTAGTGTTTGAATGGCCTATGTGAATAGTCGATTTCCAATAGAAGGTGTTTTGGGTAATGTTTATTCCACTAGTCAATTTCCATTGGTATAATGGGAATTATATGCACAATACGTGGGAGTGGAAGTTGGGGGGGGGGTTTATCAATAGTACCCATTCTTGTTTTCCAATCATGTTTCAGGTTGACATTCTAGGGAGAAAATATTTCATGGTTGGGAGAATTATCCCATATGTGGCCTTATTTTAAGGTATTTTATCTTATATTCTTACCATATATTTTAAACCTAGGAACAACCTTGAATTTTTGAGTAAAATAAAAATTTATGGGTGGATAGAACTGGGTGCACTATTAGACTTCATGGTTTAATAAATCGTGTGGACAAACCGTGCATTGTTTCTATGTCATAAAAAAATGTTATTCCCATTTTTCACTTTTGGAATTGAACCTAATGTGCCTCTTTCTTACCCAATTAAACCAATTCATCCATTTAAGGCTTAAAAGATCCCTTGGAACCCATTTTATAAAGGGGTTATTGGCCGGGAGACATCATGATTCATTAAGTAACTAAGTATTTCTCTATTTTCTTCCTTATCTATAAGGTTTCTTCCCTCCTTCTGGAAGTTATAAAACTATAGCAACTACGTTTTCATCCCTACTATTTAATATTGAGTTTATTGGTTCAATATACTTTATTAGGGTTTTCTTTCACTCGTTTATGGTGTGATTGTGGTGGGGGTGATATTTTGCACCAATTTTTGTAGTTTTGACAATCATTGTAGGTGGTTCCATGTCTAAAAATTCTTTGATGAACTTAACTTTCGGTATTAATCTGTTTATCATGTTTCTCATATTTTATGTGTGGTGAAAAAACTATTTTTGGTAGAATTGAGTATGTGTTTAATTTTAATGTTTCATTTTGATAAGGAATTGGGAGTTTTTCATGTGTATTCCATGTTATTCCATTTGGGTTTATTTTCTGATACTTGAAATTTATTTTTTATATGGTGTTAGGGCTGAAAATTATGGTTTCGTATTATATTGTTTGTAATTTGACCTTAAAACAGTATTTTTTTATATGAATTTTGTGTTCAAATCCTCATAACACCTCTTGAGGTTGTTTTATAAAAACTTTATTAGGTTTATTGAATTATATTGAGGGTGCGTACATGTTTGGGGTATTTTTTTTGTTTGTGTATGATATAGAAATGGAGTTTCAATGTGAAATGATATTTTATAACATGTGTAACTTGATTGAGCACAAATGGTATGTACATGTCTCTAGGTGGGCAGACTAGGACTAGTATTCTACTGATTCAGAAGTGGCCTTGTATCGATATCACATAGAAAGGTTCATGATGACAACACTAACTAAATAATGATGATTTATTGGAGACAAATAGGTTATGGATATGATCCCTACTACTGGATTGTGCAAGAGAATGTTGTTTGTTGGGGTTCCTATGCCACATTTCACCGAGATATGAGGTACCTAGTGACTCATTATTAACTAGTTCCTAGGGTAGTTCTTATGACTAGGGAAAATTGGTTATATTTTACATACCATAGGCATAAGGTGTGTTTTGTTGTCAATTTCAAAAGCATGTGTGTTTCCTAAAAAATTGTTCATTATTTAATGTTTCCCTCTTGAAAACTATTTTTACATAATTTTTCATCCCTTTAAAATTATTAGTTAAATTTTCTATTTATGAAAACTGGGATGGTTTTTTTCTTATAATATTTATAATAAGGAATAATTTCTTAGATGGAATTCTATTGGTCTTAGGATTACACCCAACTCACACTATTGGGTGTAATTGGAAATAGTAATGTTTGACATAGTTAAGGGTAAGGTACTTGGAGATGGCCATTCAAGTTGTTTTCTTCCTTTCTGAATTTGGTGTTGTCGAGATGGATTGTGGGAGATGCCCCCTTATTCTATGGTTATTTTTGAGTTGGACTTTATCATCTGTTTTAGTTGTGGCCATGTTGTACTTTTCTTAAATCTATGTAATTCAATTCTTATTTTTTATGTGTTTTTTGGTTTGGAATTTTTAGATTCAGTTTATTTATTATTGATGGTTGTTTAATGTTGCTAAACTCAGGTAAATCATTCCCAAACCATTTTTTATAATTCTGTGGAACTTTTTCCATCCCATGCAGATAGGGAATTCCCTTTGGCCCTTCCCATGGACTCGGTCAGGTGCCTATTTAGTTGAAGATGCATCTTGGTTCGTGAAATTTTTTAATAGTTAATAGGGATTTGTAAAAGATTCCTTAGTGACTTGGGAGGTCAGGATATTTCCAAAAATTGTTTGTTGTCTCTTTTTCTTACAATAAAATCTTTTAAGTGATTTTTTATTTTGTAGTTATTTTATTCCATTAAATTAAATTTATTTCATTTACTATATTCATGTGATGCATATGACTATGTTTTGAATATTTTAGTAAAATATATTTCAGTGAGTATATAGCACAAGTTAATAGTATTTGATATTGTTATATTCATATGATTAATACACATTAATTATTTTGAATAAGCATGTGATACATAAATTAAATCCTTAAAGTATTGTGTTTATATAATGATTGTATAATATAAAATATGTATATGATTCATATAAAAAAGGATGATATATTTAAAATAACTCTCAAAATTATAAATGTATTAGATTCCTTCCAAATAAAATACTTATCAAGACCATGATCACCTATATGTGTAGGCTATACTAAAGTGGAACGCTCTCAGATTATCTTGTTAATGGAATTAATGATATAGGTGACCCTAATGGATATATATTTGTAAATAATTATTAATATTAGGTGACATTTAGATGCATAATACTAATGGATAGGTTCTCATAGGAATGGGGTTGGGATGATTCCTTATATTAATAAAGGTAGTTCTTTGTCTATATAGTTATCCGATTTTTTTATGTAATATAATTAACGTGATTATATATGTAAATAACAATGAAATGTGAGTAATTATTAAGATAACACAAAAATTATTCAAATTTGGAGCATAGTCCACTAATGGATATGATATAAAGGAGTCATCATTTAAATGAGAGTATATTAAATAAAATATTTTATTGGTAACTTATCTAAAATGGGAAACACACCCAAAAAAATTATTATTTATTATAATACATTTAAACCCAAGTTATATTTTATAATTTTTATTTATCTTAGTTTGGAATTCTAATCTTGTATAAAGGTATTAAACTTTAATAAAAGTTATTAGAATTAAATAATAGCATCATGAGTGAAATAAATTGATTATAAAAAAACCAATTTTTCTAATTTTGAGAGATAGATATTAAATACCTATTGTGTATCACATGAATGCATAGAAGCACATGAACTTTGAAATAAAAGATAATTCGTTAATTATGACAACCCTGCTTTTTATTACAACTTAAACATGCTTTATTACATAAAACTTCACTTGGTCCAACAAAGAAGATCGAGAGGTTTAGTGTCTTTGGGGCTTAGGATCATTACATAAAAACTTTAAACTAGAAATACAACATCCTTATTGAAAACTTCCATTACATGACCACTACATTCCTTCGTACTTAGCATTGCATGGGATAACCTGAGGACATGCATAAGAAAAGGGTGAGCTATAAAGCCCAGTAAGGGAGTACACAATGAATAACATGAGGAGTACAATACATGTTAGGCAATAGGCATATCAATAGAGCATAAGAGAGATATGAACATAAAGGCATGATAAAGCATGATAATCATAACATGGAAATGTGGCAACAACACTTAACATTGAATTAGTATGAGCCAAGGCTCATTGCACATGGAGCATGAGTAAACCGTCATTGCACTTGAAGCACGAGTAAACCCTTGTTTCACCTGAATTAGCATGAGTAAACACTCATTGCACATGACGTATCATGATACTATACTTTACCCAATGCATTGGAGCGCTATCAGGGCACACCCTTCTTAAACATTTCATTTCATGCATAAGTGTGCCACATGGATCATAAAACATGGATTCATAAAACATAATCATTTATTCCACGATAAAGGAATGTGGAATTCATACATGAAACTTTACAATCAATAAGTAAATGTGCATAAAGGGGAATACCCTTGATGGAGAAATGGGCATGGTATTCACTACACAATGATATTGGCTTAGAAAATCGGTGTGATTTCGGCAGCGTAACGGCGTGACATAAGAATTCATAAAAAGGATGATGAGAGAGAAAGGGGTTACTCATCATATTTAGATGTAATGGACAGTAAGAAGGTCATATAGATACATTTCCCAACAATTTAAACGGAATTTAGATTCATGATACAAAAGTATTGCTTGAATATAAAAGAGGAGAAAAAGGTTCCTTTCGGAATTTCGGCATAGTAACGGGTGTACATGGGAGGCATCTAATGAGAGAGAAAGGGGTCTCCCATCATTCAAACAATAAGAGGGAAGTATGGGAGAGGTGCGAAACCATACCCCAACATTCATAAATGAAATTAAAAGGGCAATACAACTTAAAGAAAATTGACAAAAATGAGAAAGGAAGAAAAACCCTTACTTGGAAGTGTTCTTCCAAAGGCTAGAGAGAGGCTTGTGAGAGGCTTATTGGGAGCTTGTGGCACCTTGAGAGGATTCTAGAGAGAGTAGGGCAGAGGTTGTACGAACTTCAAGGGCTTTGGGTGAGGAGGAAGTGGGAGCTTGGGTGGGTTTATATAGGAAAGGTGAGAGAATTCTTTATTATTTAGGTTTGGGACCCCTTATATTAAGCTAATCCAAACCACAAACCATCCCATGGTATTTGACCATGGTTTCTGGAAAAGGAAGGAGGAAAAAAATATTTTACAAGGCCAAGGTTCGAACTTATTAAAAAATTAGGGTTGCTTATGTGGAGGTGAGTCACACTCCCGTGGAAATTAATTTAAAAAGGAAAAGTGTTGAATAAGTCTTGAGGGCTCCATTAATGCTTTGAAAAGTGAGTCAAACAAACCCAAAACCTCATTATTTTAATTATAAAACACATATTGGCCGAACATAAGGATTATGGTATTTTATTACATCACCATTGGGTCATTATGATGTCATAAAACACATTATATATTTAAATGGTATTTAATTTTTACCCAAAAATTTGACTGTCTCAGAAAATTATGAAAAATTCACCGTTGGATAATTTCGACGTCCTGATTCCAAAAATAATATTTATTTTATCTAAATAATTTTCTAAATATGCGAATTTTCACTTTTAAAATAAAAACCGACATTTATAAAAAAATCACGGGTTTTGACAGAAATGGCTTCCAAACCTTAATAAAAATTTTAATTGCATTCATAAAATTATAAGATCATTTATATTTAATAAAAATTAATTAAATATTAATAATAATATTTTATTAAAATATTATTTAATTCAAAAATCCTTTAATTTAATAAAATATAATTCTTAATTAAAAAATAACTAAAAACACCGTTTTTACTTTAAAAACTAATTACAATGTATCAAAAATGACTAGAAATTATATTCATTATTATATAAAAAAATAATGTACATGAACATGGTGCTACTTATTTGTTACATAACCCCTTAAAATAGCCGCATAAGACCTAAGGGTATGGTGTGCGATGGTGACAGACTCTTGGGGTTGCTCGGATAACATCGCTCGAGTGGTAATCTCTATCAACTTCCATTTTTCCCGTAGACGATCACGTTAGAGCTTGACTTGATGAAACTCAGCTTGGGCTTGGTCAAGGGAAAATCCCAAAGACACCACCTCCTTTCTGAGCTCCGACAAATGGGCTTCTTAAGGGGCAATTCTACTGGATGAGGCCATCGCTTCCTTTGTCTGAGTAGAAAATTGGTTCGTTAAAGCCTTATATTTAAACTACCCAGATGATCACTATTCAACGGCTATAAAAGTAACGGTCACAAATCTTAACGTTAAACTAAAGAAGTTGACATCTTATAAAAACATTTTTTTTCATAAAGAAACATTTAACTGGATCAAGAGGGATTTTCCATTAATGAAATTTTGGGTCGTTACAACATTCCCCCCTTAAGAAATTTCGCCCTCGAAATTTTCCTTTTCCCGCACTAAAACAAATGTGGGTAACTTAGCTTCATCATATCCTCCGACTCCCAAGTTGCTTCTTCAAACTTGTGATTTCTCCACAACACCTTGACGAGGGGCATTGTCTTATTTCGTAGAACTTTTTCTCTACGATCCAAGATCTTCACTGGTTGCTCCTCATAAGAAAGATCGTCTTCTAATTGTACCACCTCAGAAGAGAGTACATGTGAAGGGTCTGGTATGTACTTCCTTAAGAGGGATACATGGAAGACATCATGCACCTTGGCCATAGTAGGTGGAAGTGCTAGTCGATATGCCACAGCCCCAACACGATCAAGAATCTCGAAGGGGCCGATGTACCTTGGACTTAACTTCCCTTTCTTTCCAAACCTCATGACCTTATTCCACGGAGATATGCGTAAAAACACCATGTCTCCGAATTTAAACTCAAGGTCTCGTCGACGATTATCTGTATAACTCTTCTGTCGACTTTGGGCTGCCTTGATATGCTGCTAAATGGTTTTCACCTTCTCCACCATTTCTTCGACCATTTCTGGTCCAAGCAGGTTACGTTCACCGACCTCATCCCAACATGCCGGTGTTCTACACCTTTTCCCATACAGGGCTTCATATGGTGCCATTTGGATGCTCGAGTGGAAACTATTATTATAAGAGAACTCAACTACATGAATATGTTGATCCCATCCTCCTTTAAAGTCCATTGAGCACGCTCTCAACATATCCTCAAGTGTTTGGATAGTCCGCTCGGATTGGCCATCAGTTTGAGGATGATAGGTCGTACTGAAGTTCAGTTTAGTATTCAGAGCATGTTGAAGACTCTTCCAAAACTTAGAGGTAAATATTGGATCTCGGTCAGACACAATAGATAGTGGTACTCCATGCAACCGTACCACTTCCCTGATATATATCCGTGCCAGTTGATCCAAAGAGAAATCCTCTCGAATAGCAATGAAGTGTGCAGTCTTTGTAAGATGATCCACAATAACCCAGATTGCATTGTTGCTTTTGGATGTCCTTGGAAGTCCAGTGACGAAGTCCATGGTGATGTTCTCCCATTTACATTCTGGTATGGGCAATGGTTGCATCATCCCCTTAAACTTCTGCCTCTCTGCCTTCACTTGCTGACACACCAGGCACTTTGATGTATATTCGGAGATCTCCTTCTTCATATTATCCCACCAAAAGTTTTCTCGGAGATCTCGATACATCTTTGTGCTCCCTGGGTGAATAGAGAAATTTGAACTATGTGCATCATCCAAAAGTTCCTTCTTCAACTCCGAACTTGATGGGACACATAGTCTTTTCCCAAACTGCACAATTCCTTCTTCATTAACATTAAACTCTGAGGATTTTCCCTTTTTGATAGCTTCAACTTTTTCTTGGATCCTCGCATCATCCTTTTGAGCATCCTTTAACCTTTCCAAAAGAGATGGTTGAGCAATCATTTGTGAAAGGATTGATGATGTTCCCTTCTTTATGATTCCCACGTCCATCTTCATCAAGTCTAGGAAGATTGGATCCTTATGAATTCTCATCATTGATAGAATTGCTGAATCCTTTCTACTTAGGGCATCCGCCACCTTGTTCGCCTTCCCAGGGTGGTAATGTATTGAACAGTCAAAATCCTTTATGAGCTCTATCCATCTTCTCTGGCGCATATTAAGCTCTTTCTGTGTGAATATATATTTAAGACTCTTGTGGTCAGTATATATCACACATTTCTCTCCATAGAGATAATGCCGCCAGATTTTCAAGGCAAAGATCACCGCCGCCAACTCCAGATCATGCATTGGATAGTTTCTCTCATGGATTTTCAACTGTCTTGAGGCACAGGATATCACTTTATCATTCTGCATCATCACACATCCTAAGCCCTTCTTCGAAGCATCACTGAATACCACAAAAAGCTCCCCACTTGTGGGCAAAGTGAGCACAGGTGCAGTGATAAGCCTCCTTTTCAACTCCTTGAAGCTTTCTTCGCATTCATCACTCCAAGAAAACTTTACTCCCTTTCGAGTTAGCTTGGTAAGAGGGTTGGACAATCGTGAGAAGTTTCTCACAAATCGTCGATAATATCCAGCTAACCCCAAGAAGCTACGGATATCAGTTACCGATGTTGGCCTCGGCCAACCCTCAATTGGATCTGTTTTGGAGGGGTCCACAGATATCCCATTGCTTGTGATGATATGGCCCAAGAATGAGACCTCCTTCAACCAGAACTCACACTTGTTGTACTTGGCATAGAGCTTCTCCTTGCGCAAAGTCTCCAGTACAGTTCTTAAATGCTCCTCATGGTCCTCCTTGGTTTTGGAGTATATTAGAATATCATCTATAAAGACTACCACAAATTTGTCTAGGTAATCTCTAAAGACTCTATTCATCAAGTCCATGAATATTTCTGGAGCATTGGTGAGTCCAAAAGGCATTACTATGAATTCATAGTGCCCGTACCTTGTACGAAAAGCAGTCTTGGGGATATATTCCTTCTTCACCCTTACTTGATAATATCCCGACCGCAAGTCAACCTTGGAGAAGTATTGTGCTCCACGCAGCTGATCAAACAAGTCATCGATTCTTGGGAGAGGATACTTGTTCTTTATCATGATTTTGTTAAGTTCACGATAATCGATGCAAAGCCGCATTGACCCATCCTTCTTCTTGACGAAGAGGACTGGTGCACCCCATGGTGACGCACTTGGGCGTATAAACCCTTTATCCAGATTCTCCTATAGTTTTTTCTTCAGTTCTTCAAGCTCAACCACAGCCATTCTATATGGAGTCTTGGATATTGGTAGCACCCCAGGTATAAGTTCAATTGAGAACTCAACATCTCTTCTTGGAGGAAGACCAGGAAGTTCCTCGGGAAATACTTCAGCGAATTCCCTCACAATAGGCATTTCTTCAAGGGTGGTTTCTTCCTTGGACTCAATCATCTGAGCCAGATATGTGTGCTCATAAGGCAGTAATATCCATGCTTGAGATGATGGATCTAAAGGAGATTCATCTTCCTCCTGACACTTGTAAAGAATCGGGGGTCGATTCTCCATATGGAGTGTGATTTCCCTCTCCCGACAATTTATGTTGGCTCTATATAAGGAAAGCCAATCCATGCCAAGAATTGCATCAAATTACACCAAAGGGAGTATGACGAGGTTCTCCGGGAAATTCAATCCACAGATTATAACAGGGGAGGACTTATACTCATGGTATGCAATGATTGCCCCATTTGCCATACTCACCGACATCTTTACTTCCATGATTTGTGGTGGTGCAGGGATTATTCTACTAAACTTTTGAGATATAAAAGAATGCGTAGAACCTGAATCAAAAAGTACGTTCACTATTCTTGAATGAATAACTAGCGTACCTATCACTACTTCGTTGTCGGGGTTCACTTCGGAAGAAGTGATGGAAAAAGCTCTTCCTTGCTGTCTTGGAGGTTGTTGATTGCCTCCGATAACCCTTGGATTAGGGCACTGATTCGCAAAATGACCCGGTTCTTTGCATTTAAAGCATTGAACAACGCGTTGAGGTTCGAACGGAGTGTTCCTCCCCTCCGTCGCAGCCGCGGGTCCTTCTTGCTGACAGTTAACAGCTAGGTGCCCTTCTCTTCCACACTTGAAGCATTTTCTTGTCCCCCTAAGGCAATTTCCAGGGTGCTTTTTTCCACACTTTTGGAAAGTGGGGTGCTGGAATTTCTTAGCGCTGTTGGATTTATCCATCGGACCACCAGCATTGAAGTCCACCTTCCGATTCTTGTCCCCATGATACCCCTGTGATTCTCCGATCTCCATTTCAACCTTGAGAGCACATCGGACAATTTCCTCATAGCTGTCGAAGTCACGGATTGCTAATGATTTCCGCAAGCTAGGCTTCAGCCCACCAAAGAAGCGGACAACCTTGCATTCGGGGGTAACGACAAAGCCGGAAGCGTATCGTGCAATCCTTGTGAAGTTTGCCTCGTACGCTCCCACAGATTCCTCATCTTTCTGCTTGAGGGAAAGGAAATCCCTTTCCATCTTAAGACGGAGGGTGCGTGGAAAATATTTATCGAAAAACATCTTCCGGAATACCTTCCATTCCAAAGCCTCGATCTCCTCCTCAGGCTTTGTATTTTTGATCAACGTCCACCATTGATCAGCTTCACCCTCCATACGATAAGCCGCCAGGAGAACCTTCTCTTTTTCATAGCATTGGAGGATGGAGAATATCTTTTCAATGGAGTTGATCCATTGTTCAGCAATCGTGGGATCGGATGATCCACTAAAAGTAGGAGGCCTTTGTCTCATGAAGCTTTCAATAGCGACTTGTTATTTCTTAGGGGGGGTTGAACGTTCCTCTTGAACAATGTTTCTATTCAAAACTTGAGTTAGCTGAGAGTGAAGCGTGACAAAGTTCTCGATTCCCGCTCCCATTGGATTGGGCCTCTCATAAGTACAATCATCACACTGATCTTCACAACGGTTGTTAGCCCGAGTTCTCCTATTACCGTCCATTGGCTGGAATAAAAGGAAAGTTAGGGGTAACACATAAAGGGTAATCCAAAGACAAAAGTTGATGACTTATAAATAAACTTTAATCTCTTTAACTCATGAGTCTATAGGATTCAATCCAGGCTTTTCATGATCTTCCTTCTGACATATATCCTTAGGGGAATTTTTCCCTTAATAAGGGTTCATACTAAGATTGTGAATTTATCAAAACATATCCCCCGGGAGTGTCGTAACCAAGAGTGCAGCAAGGGCCGTTGTCGTGCACCAGTTCCCGTTCGAGTCTAGCTCAAAGCGGTGTTTTCGGGTTTTACCCCTAGGATACATCTGTGCCAGAGCCACCTCTACCTGCTCGTATCCAGACAGGGATGTATTTGTTTGATAAACCACTTACTTAGTATTTACCAAAACTTAGGGATGTTTTTATTATGATTAGTCTTGTATCTAAGGCTTTACTAGGGTTTCCTAATCCCAAAAATAACTAAACCTATCCTTTGATACCAACTATGACAACCCTGCTTTTTATTACAACTTAAACATGCTTTATTACATAAAACTTCACTTGGTCCAACAAAGAAGATCGAGAGGTTTAGTGTCTTTGGGGCTTAGTATCATTACATAAAAACTTTAAACTTGAAATACAACATCCTTAATGAAAACTTCCTTTACATGACCACTACATTCCTTCGTACTTAGCATTGCATGGGATAACCTGAGGACATGCATAAGAAAAGGGTGAGCTATAAAGCCCAGTAAGGGAGTAAAAAATGAATAACATGAGGAGTAAAATACATGTTAGGCAATAGGAATATCAATAGAGCATAAGAGAGACATGAACATAAAGGCATGATAAAGCATGATAATCATAACATGGAAATGTGGGAACAACACTTAACATTGAATTAGCATGAGCCAAGGCTCATTGCATATGGAGCATGAGTAATCCCTCATTGCACTTGAAGCACGAGTAAACCCTCGTTGCACATGAATTAGAATGAGTCAACACTCATTGCACATGACGTATCATGATACTATACTTTACCCAATGCATTGGAGCGCTATCAGGGCGCACCCTTCTTAAACATTTCATTTCATGCATAAGTGTGCCACATGGATCATAAAACATGGATTCATAAAACATAATCATTTATTCCACGATAAAGGAATGTGGAATTCATACATGAAACTTTACAATCAATAATTAAATGTGCATAAAGGGGAATACCCTTGATGGAGAAATGGGCATGGTATTCACTACACAATGATATTGGCTTAGAAAATCGGTGTGATTTCGGCAGCGTAACGGCGTGACATAAGAATTCATAAAAAAGGATGATGAGAGAGAAAGGGGTTCCTCATCATATTTACATGTAATGGACAGTAATAAGGTCATATAGATACATGTCCCAACAATTGAAACGGAATTTAGATTCATGATACAAAAGTATTGCTTGAATATAAAAGAGGAGAAAAAGGTTCCTTTCAGAATTTCGGCATAGTAACGGGTGTACATGGGAGGAATCTAATGAGAGAGAAAGGGGTCTCCCATCATTCAAACAATAAAAGGGAAGTATGGTAGAGGTGCGAAACCATACCCCAACATTCATAAATGAAATTAAAAGGGCAATACAACTTAAAGAAAATTGACAAAAATGAGAAAGGAAGAAAAACCCTTACTTGGAAGTGTGCTTCCAAAGGCTAGAGAGAGGATTGTGAGAGGCTTATTGGGAGATTGGGGCACCTTTAGAGGATTATAGAGAGAGTAGGGAAGAGGTTGGACGAACTTAAAGGGCTTTGGGTGAGGAGGAAGTGGGAGCTTGGGTGGGTTTATATAGGAAAGGTGAGAGAATTCTTTATTATTTAGGTTTGGGACCCCTTATATTAAAATAATCCAAACCACAAACCATCCCATGGTATTTGACAATGGTTTCTGGAAAAGGAAAGAGGAAAACAATATTTTACAAGGCCAAGGTCCGAACATATTAAAAAATTAGGGTTGCTTATGTGAAGGTGAGTCACACTCCCATGGAAATTAATTTAAAAAGGCAAAGTGTTGAATAAGTCTTGAGGGCTCCATTAATGCTTTGAAAAGTGAGTCAAACAAACCCAAAACCTCATTATTTTAATGATAAAACACATATTGGCCTAACATAAGGATTATGGTATTTTATTACATCACCATTGGGTCATTATGATGTCATAAAACACATTATATATTTAAATGGTATTTAATTTTTACCCAAAAATTTGACTGTCTCAGAAAATTATGAAAAATTCACCGTTGGATAATTTCGACATCCTGATTCCAAAAATAATATTTATTTTATCTAAATAATTTTCTGAATATGTGAATTTTCACTTTTAAAATAAAAACCGACATTTATAAAAAATTCACGGGTTTTGACAGAAATGGCTTTCAAACCTTAATAAAAATTTTAATTGCATTCATAAAATTATAAGATCATTTATATTTAATAAAAATTAATTTAATATTAATAATAATATTTTATTAAAATATTATTTAATTCAAAAATCCTTTAATTTAATAAAATATAATTCTTAATTAAAAAATAACTAAAAACACTGTTTGTACTTTAAAAACTAATTACAATGTATCAAAAATGACTAGAAATTATATTCATTATTATATACAAAAATAATGTACATGAACATGGTGCTACTTATTTGTTACATAACCCCTTAAAATAGTCGCATAAGACCTAAGGGTAAGGTGTGCGATGGTGACAGACTCTTGGGGTTGCTCGGATAACATCGCTCGAGTGGTAATCTCTATCAACTTCCATTTTTCCCGTAGACGATCACGTTAGAGCTTGACTTGATGAAGCTCAGCTTGGGCTTGGTCAAGGGCAAATCCCAAAGACGCCACCTCCTTTCCGAGCTCCGACAAATGGGCTTCGTAAGGGGTAATTCTACTGGATGAGGCCATCGCTTCCTTTGTCTGAGTAGAAAATTGGTTCGTTAAAGCCTTATATTTAAACTACCCAGATGATCACTGTTCAACGGCTATAAAAGTAACGGTCACAAATCTTAACGTTAAACTAAAGAAGTTGACATCTTATAAAAACATTTTTTTTTTCATAAAGAAACATTTAACTGGATCAAGAGGGATTTTCCATTAATGAAATTTTGGGTCGTTACATTAATGGTGGAATTAAATATATGTGTTATCAAGGGGGAATAAGTTTCTACATTGGAGATAGGGATATATGATTTTAATGTACCTAGTGTATTGGTTTTATAATTTTTTTTATAAATAGATTTTTTTTATGTTAATTTTATATATATGGATGTAATTTTTCCTTTCCTTGAGGTTTATCCACTAATGTAGGGATGCCTATTTATTTGTGCGGTGAGATACACAAGCGTCATATCGATGATAACTCTTTACTAGGATGCCATAAAAAATTGGAATGTATATCATAATAAACCATATCCCAAGTGGTCTATTCATTTTAGTAATAATGGAAGACCATAAATAGTGACATTATCACAAATCATTCGAATCTAAGAATTTTTTATGTCAATATAATGCAGTGTTACCAATTAAAGATACATAAAGTATACTTGAATGATAAATATGATTCATGAATTTGGTTTTAGAGATAAAATAATAGAGGGAAAGCTTAAAATTAACCTTTAAAATGATACATGCCGCATTTGGAAAAAGTGAAGTACTATGTAGAAAGAAAAAACCAATTTTATCAAGTTATATAACTCACAGACATTTTTATTCATGTTTATATTTTTTTCATTGGATTGAATTTTTGAATAAGATAATAAGGATATATATAACGAAATTAAATTCACATTTTTTATATTATTATATAGGTAAGTGTGTGTGACTGAAAAATTGAAATTATTAATGTATTATCTTATTTAATATAATGAGTTTTAACACAAGTAATATTAGAGGACTTATTGATAGCACGTTTTGAATTTTTAAGTTAACTCAGTGAAAATATCTTAAAATTGAAGCTATTTGATGTGATAAATTATCAAAAAAAATTAATAATTGGTATCAGGATACTGGTATCACATATTTTGTTTTGAAACAAAAAGAGTGGTGGTTAGAGATAAAGGTTTAGGTTGGTTAGAATAGTAGATCTTAAAAATTATTAATGGGGAATGATATGAGAATACAATTGATATTTTATTCAAAAAATGTGATAATATAGATAAATATTCAACGTAATTTGAAAAGTAAATGTAGAATTCAATTATATATAAAATCGAGTGAATGATCATTTAATGTATTAAGAAAATATACTTATAAAATAAGGCGTTTAGTTTTAAAAAAATTTAAACATGGAAATGGTATTGATTTTTTAATATGTGTATTGAATTTTATTATAAAATCTGTAGAAGGGATATATAATAAATTTACATAATCTAATGCACCATTTAGACCTATAAAGAAGGTAAATTATGGATGTGGATTTATAGAATAATTTATAAAAAATTAAAATGTTTGTAAGTTATATTTGTTTTCCATTATGTAAAAATTTTATTTTGAAAGAACAACCAAAGTGGATAATATTGAAACCATAATTTTGTTGTCAAATATAAAGGTATAGATCGTAGATAACATAGTAAAGAGAAAGATGAATATCATATCATTATATTTAAAGATAAATATAAAGATCATAATGTACTTAGTAAAGACAATAAATTGACCAATAAATAATGAAGTTAATGAATATAATACACATGATTATGTTATAAAAAATTTATTGAGGTACTTCATAAAATTTAATTGGTGTGGTGATTTATGAATGTTCATACATGGAGATTAGTAGAGATTAAATCAATGTCACTTAAGTGAAATTAGTTTGGAGATTGATTTCACTAAGAGAGTATACGTCCTAGACAAGAATTAATATATCTTGAGAATATGAGCAGTGGAGTGTTCTGTTTTACCATGGTAATGAATAATATTTTGAAAGAGTTGAATATTTTTAAATAATAATAGAAGATATTGTTAGTGAAGAAAAAAAACACATTTTTATTTCTAAATAGCTATCATGGTTAAAGGAATTTTAGAGATCATGGTTCTAAAAAATATATATATTGAAATAATTAGGGAGTTATTTAAATAAAATGAGGTGAAAAAAATCATTGTCTTATAAACCATATCATATTATAGTAACCACCATCATGGCGGCCATCATTTTTGGTGCTGTATGTTTGATATAATTTTATAACACCACAAGATTACTAAACCATATTTTGGTTATCATTTGCGATTTCAACAATGTGTGATGTAGAGGCCATGATTTTCTTAACATTGTGGTTTTAAGTAGTTGGAGTTAATGGATGAGTGTTTGGAAGTTGTTTGGGTAGAGAGATGATTTTTTTCTAAATTAAGAAAACCATGATGTGGTCTAGTCAACATTTTACCATGGTTAGTCTCAAGTTATTCATGGTTTGGTTGTGGTTATGGTTTTTGGGTATTTTAATTCTGTTTTTGTGAAGTTATAATTGATTCCAGACATTTTGAAGGGTATTTATATCATGATCTATGTTTATAACAACAAGTATCCCATTTTTCTGGTCGTGGTTTTGGTTGATATATAAATAAATCATCTTGTTCCATAGGTAATGTGAAATTTCTTTTTTGGTGATCATGGTGGATTACAATGTGGTCTAGAGACCACCATACCATAGTCATTTTGTGGGTGCTTCGGGTGATGGGAGACAGAAGGGGTGGCTGGTTAAGGCTCTATCTTGGTGGACGGTAGTTTGAGAAGGGAGACCAAAGGAACATGACACAGTCATAATTAATTATGTCATGATTTTGGGTAAATCCATTTTCAAAGAAAGAAATGGTTCGTTAATTTTGATGGAAATATCCATTTTTAAGCCTATGGTTCTAAACAATTGGTTGATTGAGCTACAACACATTATAGAGAATGTCCATTATTCCTTAACAAGTCCCCTAGATTTTTTTTATAAATTTATGGTTCCTTTAACTAATAGTTTGATTCATTTAACTTTTCTCAAACCCTAGGTAGCTTGGAGTTTTAGTTTTAGTGGACTTTTTCATCCCTTAGTGGATCTTAAGACAGTGGCTTTGTATGATCAATATCATGCAAACCAAGGTGTTTTTATCATCCTTTTTGTGAATATCATATTGGGTTACTTCATGATCTTATTTTTATATGAGGTTATGTTTAGGGTATTTTTATGGATTCAACGGTATATGGTTAAAGTCTTGATGATAGAGGATGTGTTTTCTGTTTCTCAAGGTTTCTCATTGAATTATTGGGGTTTGAATAGTGGATAATTTATCTTATTTCAATATTTCATTGTTGAAGCTACATTTAAGGTGGGGGTTCAGATTCTATGTATTTTTATATCTGTGTAAATATATATTAATTATTTTTTAGTTTTATTTAATAAAATATTTGATATTTTCCTAATAATTATAATAACTAAAATAATAATTTGGGGTTTTAGGAGTCGAGAAAAGTTTACTTATTTCTTTTGTCAATATTTTGATATTGTTGATTGAATTTTTGATAATCACGAAGAAATAATTTTCCTATTTTTTTATTCATCAAAACATGTTATGAATTGGTTAAATGTTTTAAAGTTGGTAATGGAAGGAATAAAATGGAAATATTGAATTTTTATTGACATTGTTGAGCATGAATTGATAAATAAATGATAATGAATTAAAATAGGAGGTTATTTTTTATCATTGTGATTTTTTATTTATTATTGTGGTCTAATTATGATTTTTTTTTGTGATTGTGGTTGTGGTTTTATTTTGTTTTTCTTTTTGTAGTGTAATAAGTTAGCATGATATGTCAATATTGTTCTAAGTAGTAGTGTAAGATATTATTGTGGTTTTGTTACAGTTTTCTAGGGATATGGAAGTAGGATGAAATTAATCAATAACATTTAATGAATATATAATGGGAATGGGAATAATCTGAATTAATGAGTTGTTAAATGATATGAATTAAAATACTTTATATAAAATATAGATATTGAATGATAAGGATGAAATAAAGGTGAACATGGAAGTGTAGTTGAAGAAATTTAAGTGGGTGAGTAATTAATGGGGTCAATTTAATAATGTGTTTAAAAATGATATATATGAAGTGGTAATAACTTTTAACATGGGAAGAAGTTTTGTGGTTGACTTGTTGTTGTGCCCTATGGTGTGGTTTCGAGATGATATAAATCTATAGGTGGAAGTAGTTATTTTTTTTAGAGGACGAGATGAGATTTTTAGGAGTGGTTATAGAGTATTATGTTATTATTTATAAACTTATAATTGGATTATGTGTTATTTTATATCCATTGTATTTTCAATTATTTCTTACATGTCACCGCCTAATTTGAGTAACCTTACTGGAACTTATATGCGGTATTGATTTTTGAGTGTACCCCAATATCTATAACATTGGTGATATAGATGGCTTCTTATTCCCCATCTCCCTCTCACTCTTCCAGATATTGTGTGGTTATGTTGTGGTGGAATGTAAATGTGTTATGTTTTATGTGTATGAGGTGATGTGGTAGTGATGTGGTTGTATATTGATGAATTTATTATATAATGGAATGTGATTATGGTTGTGGAATGTGGTATATGACTATGGTTTTTGATATATGGTTGTATCATGTAGTATGTAGTACTCGTTATGTAGATGAAACTATGATTTGGTCATGTTGTATGTGGTTATTATAATATAGAATGTAGGGTAGAGATAATATGAATGTAATTGGGATATGAGGGTGGATAAATCAGTGGGGAATGAAGTAACATGAAACTTTCATGATATATTTTCATGATTATTATGTTATTATTCTTTTGTGTTGATTTATTGAGAATAACATGGTGATAATCTCTTATAGTTGACCTTAGGATAGGTAAAAAGTCTGTTTCACTTCATTTTCTAGAAGGATTTTGGGTGATTCTTCCATATTTTTTCAAGTTATTTTTGGGAGGGACCTATACAGTATTCTTGTATGCTCACACTTATCATTTATATCCTATGTTTATATATTTTCATAAATAAGATGATTATTTGGTTAATGAAGTTTATCTATTGGTGTACATGCTTGATGATGGAGTCACATTCATGTGAGTTGTTATTTTAATATTTTTTGGATGGGTTTTTTCAACTATAACATTACATGAATTTTAAATTATTAATGATTTAGTTTTATTTTATAAAATTAGTTTCATAAGTGGTTTATTATTATCATTATAGGTATTCATTAGGGTAATTCCTCCAATTATTTTTTTTATGTCATTGATTGTAGTCAATAACCTAATTCATATTGGTGATAGGATCTGGGGGTATCACTCATATTTTTTATTGACCCAGGAGGGGTTCTGAAGGGGAAAATACATGACATGTGAAGATCCTATTTTTAAGTGTAATGTTGACTACTTTTGCTAATGTAGTTTTTGGTAATTTCATGATAACTTTTTTATATATCATGATTCTTCTGAAAGATTAACAAAATTGGAGTTTAATATGATAGTATCGTTGTTACATGTCCTGATTCAGGGTGAAATGAAGATTAGTTATAGACCTAGTTAAACTATAGATCTTGGTATTGAAAAAAATAGATAAATAAGAAGACGTATTAAAATATTCCATAATATAAATCATAGTTAAATATTTATCATGGTGTAGTTCTGGTTGAAAGTTAGGTGTTTTAATTTTAGGTCCATGGTTATATTTCCTTTTACAAAAAATGGGTAATCTATTCATAGCTAGATCAGGGTGTATAAAATTTTTCTAGATAATATTACATAATTTATATGTAGAACTAAACATAGAAAATTATATTATTTGTAAAACACTATTTCATAAATCATATGAGATGTGATTCTTAAAATGAATAAATGAATATATTTTTTATTGGTCCAAAATATAAAAAATTTGGTTTATGGATTCAAACCGTGTCAAAAAAAGATATTTTGGTTACTATGTCACACCCATGGTGTCATAATTATGTATTAAATGTATTGTTTTTTGGTTTCTATCCTTGCCTTTCATTTTTTATAATCTTCTTCTAAAAATTTGTGAAAATGGGGTAAATTTGTATAACGACCCATACTTTACATACATTGTTATTACTTCAGAATTGAAGCACAATTATTACAACATATAACAAAACCAGGAAAGGACAGTATAGGTATAGAGTCTTTAGAAACTGGGAAACATAAACAACAGGTTCATAAAGCATCTACTTTACCTCCCATTTATTTCATCATATCTAGAGTCCCTTTTTGGCATATCCTACTTAATAACCTTATTCCTATCCTGGGGAAAGAAAACATACAAAAGGGTGAGCTCAAATTCTCATTAAGGGTAAACAAAAGAAATATCAATCACATCATATACATAAGAATATAACTTTTGGAAATATTAACCTGCAAAAGAAATCATAATCTCATAACATGGGATAAATCATAGTAGTGAAATGTAATCCCAATAATCAAAACTTAAAACATGAAACTTTTTTGCATACACACGTAATCATAGAGAATCATTTATTATTAGTCAAGGATCATTGCCAAGACTATCTTAGTGGACAAAGTCCATTTCTGAACCGAGTTCACTCCTCGTTTCAGTCCTGTTTCACTGAACCGGTTTAACCTGCCGTTCCAGCCATGTCTATATCATGAGATATAAAATCTTTACCCAATGAATTGGAGGGAGATATAGGTCCCACCCATCTCATAATGATACCATTCTTATGTGTGCCACAAAATCATAAACCATACATCATAGCATAACCCATGTAATAAAAATTGGAATCTTAAACATCGTGACATCATAAAAAAATTCATATAAGATAAAGGAATTATTAAAAATAATTCCATCACAAAATAATCAAATAAATGTAATAATAGGGATAAAAAAATAACCCTTTATTATCTTAGATGGAAAATAATTTTGATAAAACACTTGAACTCCATTCTTGAAGATAATATCCTTTCTACTTCAAAAACACTTTTCCTTTCATAATATGTCATACAATTCTAAACTTAAAGAAGTTGATTAAAAATAAACTTGAAATTTTTAAGGAAGATTTTTGGAAATATTGTTTTAAAAATCCATTCATGCTGTATAAGTGAAAAAGAACATTCATCTCATACTTTTGTCGAAAAGTCAAAAAGTACCTCTTACGAAAAACGACAAAAGATTCCTTTCATATCTTTTACTAAAAAATAACCGAAGGGTAAAATTGGATTTAAATAGTTATAGGTGGATGGAAAAAATATTACATATTGAGGAAACATGGATGTGGATGATAAAATACACCCCAGTAAATTTCAAAGTATAAACAATCTCGGATAAAAATGAGATTGTGATATTTTCCCTTACCTTAGATCCGATTTGCTTCGTAAGTGTCCGAACCTCCTGTATAATGATTTAAATAATGTCATTTACTTATTACAGAATCATATTCATTGTTTTTATGTCATATATGGTTCACTTATGACTTTATATTACCCGTTCTTTTGTAAATTCATGTTAAAATAGCATTTTGGGTAAAATCGTCTCATTTGTCATTCCTGTTTTAACTTGTAATTATTCATATGATTACTTAGATCAGGATTACATAAATCCAGAATAAAAAACATGATTTATATATAATATATATTCAGAATATACATATATATAATGGATCGATAAATGGAAAGAAGTACACCGTTCATGCAGACGGTAGGTCGTACGTACGCATAAACGCTATTTTCGTTTCCTTATTGAATTGAGTGGAATTAAGTAGATGACATAAATATATAAATATACATAAATACAGTAGTATTATTATGTCATATATTTCATGATTACTTATTATATATACTTTATAATCATTCATGAATGGTTAATGTGGAGAATGAATCTCATCGCGTCGTGGAGACGGTATTCCGTATGTACGCAAGAGCGATGATATCGTTCCCATGATCATGGAATTGTATTGGAGTGTATTTATACTATTTAAGAATCAATATCACTTTATAATAGTCATATATAGTCATTATTTACACCATTATACCCATCCAAGTAAGGTGGCGGTGGAAAATAGATTACACCACGGCGTGGAGACTGTATTCCGTACGTATGCATGCGCGGTGATTTCATTTTCTGTAGGATGGATAGATGGTGAAATAGGGTTGTTTCATACATATAATAACATATCAGTATATTATTGATACTTATGTTATTACTTCATAATGAAACAACTAAAGAAGAATAAGTGGATGAAGAAATAATGTTGAAAGAATTGGTAATCGGACATTACCTCTTCTTTGAAGCGCCTCTTTGAGATCTCTTTTTAGGGCACTAAAATTGGTCTTTTAAGAATACCAGGACCTCTAGGATGTCTCTAGGTAAGTGGAGATGAGAAATTTTCATGGTTTGGCCGAGCTTGATGGCTCAATGTGGTGTGAGGAAGAGGGGGATGAGGTGCCCTTTTATAAGGGAGGAGAGGGGCTCCTTTGGAAAAACTAAAAATATTATTTTATTATAAGGTCATATTCGGTTTTAAATAGATCCAAATTGATTTATTTAGAAGCTAAGGTGGGTATGGGTCGAAATTCTCTCATCCAATATAATTTATACAAGTTTAGGTTCCTATTTTAACCTTGTCATTTAGATTTAACATTAAGTAAAATAATTTTACTTTTACAGTGTCTTCTTGTGTTCTTATACTATAAGGTTAATAAACATACTATAACAAGCCAAACGAACGCCAAGTTGTCTATAATTAATATAAATAATCTTATCTAAGTCATTTTTCTGAAACTTAGATTTTTAGGAATAAAATAACAATTAATAATATACTATTTGTTTTAAAAACTATTTTATGTCAATTTTGACACTATTTAGTAATTAATTTTTGTGAAAATCATACCAGAATGATTAGTTCTAAAAATGTTAATTAAATCAATACTAACATGTCATATTAACCTATAAAATAAGTTGAATTCATAAAAAGTCTCAAATTACATTTATTTGGGTATTTATAACATCAATTATGTCAATATTTCATTAATAAGATAATTACTGCATCATCTTTGTGTCATAAATAAATTAAATTATTTAATGTATAAAAATTACAAATATAATACCATTATGTAGGAAATATTTTTATCTTTATAATGAATATTTATAGTTGAATTTATTTTATGAATAAACTTATATTAAAGATTATTTAGTTATTAATCTTTGATTTTAACTATTTTAACCCTTCTTTAAATAAATTAATAATAAATGTCCTAATCTAATCCAAGTAGGCCTAAATGGTCATATTTTATTTCTAAGGTTGTTTTTGGTCGAATTAAACTTATCCAATAGAATTAGGACATGTTTTAGGGTAATAATAATATCATTTTTACCCTTAATCACCCTATTTACTTTTACCTGTGGTAAAAAAGTAAAAAGTAACTATTCACCGAAAATTATTTTAATCTCATTGAACCAAATTTTACTTACTGACATCAACCGTGTCTGTCAGATTTTTGAAATTATACTCACAGAAGCGGTAAAATTAAGTTTTATGAAAAATTCAGTTTTTTAACTACCACTTAGTGATTTCACTATTCATCAAAAATTGAAAGTTTTTAGAAAAATACCAAAATTTCACCCTAGGCTAATTTCGATATTCCGAATACAAAAATGAAGTCCATTTTGAAAAATAAAATTTATAAAATTTCAAAAAGTGGTTATTACTATTCATAATGGCTAGTTTTAATAATATTTTACTAGCATATCATTATTTAGTGAAACTCGGTATTGCGTACGACGCAAGCTATCGAGGAAGGTCGCGATTGCGTGTAAAACAAGCCAAGCAAGTGTTGTGTGTAGTGAAAGATTACTTTGATGATTTATATAACATAAAAGTCTAGAGTGTTACATTCTACCCCCCTTAAAATGAATTTCTTCTTCAAAATTCGTCACTTTGTAACAAACAGATGAGGATACCTCTCCCTCATCATATCCTCAAGATCCAATGTAGCTTCTTCAAATTGGTGGTTCCTCCATAAAACTTTCACCAATCGAGTGGTCTTGTTTCGTAGGACTTTTTCTCTATGATCCAGAATCTCTATCGGCTGTTCTTCATAAGAAAGATCTTGCTCCAGCGGTACAACTTATGAGCTGAGTACATGTGAAGGATCAAATATGTACTTTCTCACGAGAGATACATGGAACACATCGTGAACTTGAGAGAGATTCGGTGGAAGCGCCAATTGGTAAGCTACCTTCCCAACACGATCCAGTATTTCGAAAGGACCGATATATCTAGGGCTCAACTTCACCTTCTTTCCAAATCTCATGACCCTCTTCCAGGGAGATATTCGTAAGAACACTTTATCACCCACTTCAAACTCTAGGTCTTTTCTTCGGTTGTCGGCATAACTTTTCTGTCGACTCTGAGCTGCTATTATGTGTTGTTGAATAGATCTGACCTTTTCTGCCATTTCATCAACGAGATCAGGTCCTAATAGCTTTCTTTCCCCAACTTCATCCTAGCAAGTTGGAGTCCTGCATTTCCTTCCATAGAGAGCTTCATAAGGAGCCATCTGAATACTGGAGTGAAATCTATTATTATAAGAAAATTCCACCAAAGGTAGGTGTTGATCCCAACCACCTTTGAAATCCATAGAGCAAGCTCTCAACATATCTTCTAGACTTTGGATTGTTCTCTCAGACTGACCGTCTGTCTGAGGATGATAAGCAGTGCTAAAACTTAACTCTGTATCCAGAGTATGCTGAAGACTTCACCAGAACTTTGAGTTAACCCTCGGATCCCGATCAGATATAATAGAAAGTGTTACTCCACGCAATCTTACCACTTCCTTTACATATATCCTGGAAAGCTGTTCCAAATAGTAATCCTCTCTAATAGCGATGAAGTGTGAAAACTTTGTAAGATGATCAACTGTGACCCAGATAGCATTATTTCCTTTGGATGTTTTAGGAAGTCCTGTGACAAAGTCCATAGTGATGTTTTCCCATTTCCATTCGGGTATGGGTAATGGTTGTAACATCCCCTTAGACTTCTGTCTCTCAGCTTTAACTTGCTGACAAACCAAACATCTAGAGACATATTTAGCAACATCTCTTTTCATGCCATCCCACCAGAAGTACTCTTTTAGGTCCCTATACATCTTCATGCTTCCAGGATGAATAGAGAATGAAGAACTATGAGCCTCATCCAGCATCTCTTTCTTTAATTCGGGGATGGGAGGAACACAAACCCGATTCCTGAGCTTTATTATCCCATCACAATCAAGGTTGAATTCAGGAACATTTCTCACCTTCTTTTGTAACTCGACATCTTTTTCCCATCATTGCGGCATTCAAAAGACATATGACCTTCCTTTACACATTTGAAACATTTACTTGTCCCTTTAATACAACTCCCTCCATGTTTCTTTCCACACTTTGAGCATAAGGGAACACTCATCTTCTTTTTAGTGTGTTCTTTAGATTTCCTTTGAATTCCATTTTCCTCTTCTTATCAAACCCATATGACTGATGGGTTACTCCAATATCCATCTCGAATTTGAGAGCACATCGAACGATTTCCTTGTAGATATTGAAGTCCCTTATGGATAACGCCCTTCGTAGACTTGGTTTTAAGCCACTAAAGAATCGATCGATCTTACTCTCAGGTTAGATAATAATACCAGAAGCGTACCTTGCAAGTCTTGTAAAATTTGCAACATAGGCACCAACATATTCATCATCCTTTTTCTTCAGTTCAAGAAACTCTTTTTCCATCTTTGTTCGGAAAATACGAGGGAAGTACTTATTGAAAAATAAGTTCTTGAACTTGTCCCATTCCATGGACTCAATTTCATCTCTTTGCCTTGTATTCTTGATAAGATTCCACCATTGATCAGCATCACCTTAAAAATGATACACTACTAAGATGACTATATCATGTTCAGAACATTGAAGAACTGAAAACATCTTTTTAGTAGTACTAATCCATTGTTCAGCAACTAATGGATCAGTAGACCCGCTGAATGAAGGTGGATGTTGTCTCATGAAGGATTCAACAGAATGTTTCTCCTTCCATTGCTCGTTTGGAAGTCCTGCATGATTCATAGCTTGAGAAAGTTGTGTGAGCATGGCTACAAGATTTTTCATTCAAGCTCCCATGACATTTGGTTGCTTAGAGGGACAATCATTTCATTGCCCGTCGCATTCTGCATTAACACGGTTCCTTCGGGTTCCAGCCATTGACTAAAACCAAGAAGAATAGTGTGAGAAACACTAATTATAATAGGAAAACCCCAAAATCCTGAATAAAATTTCACACTTAATGTCTTATCCTAGGTTATTCATGGCCATTTCTAAAACACTAAGATTGTGTTCTATGCTTAGACTTATCCTTAGGGTTCTTACTAAGTCTTTCACATCCTAGTTTCCAAAGGTGGACTATACCTTTCCTCTGATACCAACTATAATGACCCATACTTTACATACATTGTTATTACTTCAGAATTGAAGCACACTTATTACAACATATAACAAAACCAGGAAAGGACCGTATAGGTATAGAGTCATTAGAAACTGGGAAACATAAACAACTATTCATAAAGCATCTACTTTTCCACCCATTTATTCCATCATATCTAGAGTCCCTTTTTGGAATATCCTACTTAATAACCTTCTTCCTGACCTGGGGAAAGAAAACATACAAAAGGGTGAGCTAAAATTCTCATTAAGGGTAAACAAAAGAAATATCAATCACATCATATACATAAGAACATAACTTTTGGAAATCTTAACCTGCAAAAGAAATCATAATCTCATAACATGGGATAAATAATAGTAGTGAAATGTAATCCCAATAATCATAACTTAAGACAAGAAACTTTGTGTCATACACACATAATCATAGAGAATATTTTCTTATTAGTCAAGGATCATTTCCAAGACTATCTTAGTGGACAAAGTCCATTTCTGAACCGAGTTCACTCCTCATTTCAGTCCTGTTTCACTGAACCGGTTTAACCTGCCATTCCAGCCATGTCTATCTCATGAGATATAAAATCTTTACCCAATGCATTAGAGAGAGATATAGGTCCCACCCATCTCATAATGATACCATTCTTATGTGTGCCACAAAATCACAAACCATACATCATAGCATAACCCATGTAATAAAAATGGGAATCTTAAACATCGTGATATCATAAAACAATTCATATAAGATAAAGGAATTCATAAAAATAATTAAATTACAAAATAATCAAATAAATGTAATTATAGGGATAAAAACAGAACCCTTTTTTATCTTAGATGGAAAATAATTTTGATAAAACACTTGAACTCCATTCTTGAGGAAAATATCCTTTCTACTTCAGAAACACTTTTCCTTTCTTAATATGTCATACAATTATAAACTAAAAGAAGTTGATTAAAAAAAAATTGAAAAATTGTAAAGGAAGATTCTTGGAAATATTGTTTTAAAAATCCATTCATGCCGTATAATTTAAAAAGAACATTCTTCTCATACTTTTGTCGGAAAGTCAAAAAGTACCTCGTGTGAAAAACGACAAAGGATTCCTTTAATATCTTTTACTAAAAACTCACGTAAAATTGGATTTAAACAATTGTAGGTGGATGGAAATAATATTACATATTGAGGAAACATGGATGTGGATGTTAAAATACACCCCAGTAAATTTCAAAGTATAAACAATCTCGGATAAAAATGAGATTGTGATATTTTCCCTTACCTTAGGTCCGATTTGCTTCGTAAGTGTCCGAACCTCCTGTATAATGATTTAAATAATGTCATTGACTTATTACAGAATTATATTCATTGTTTTTATATCATATATGGTTCACTTATGACTTTATATTACCCGTTCTTTTGTAAATTCATGTTAAAGTATCATTTTGGGAAAATCGTCTCATTTGTCGTTCCTGTTTTAACTTGTAATTATTCATACGATTACATAGATCATGATTAATTAAATCCAGAATGTAAAACATGATTTATATATAATATATATTCAGAATATACATATATATAATATATCGATAAATGGAAATAAATACACCATTCATGGAGACGGTAGGTTGTACGTACGCATGAACGCTGTTTTCGTTTCCTTATTGAATTGAGTGGAATTAAGTAAATGACATAAATATATATATAAATAAATCCAGTAGTATTATTATGTCATATATTTCATGATTAATTATTATATATAATTTATAATCATTCATGAATGGTTAACGTGGAGAATGAATCTCATCGCGTCGTGGAGACGGTAGTCCGTACGTACGCACGAGCGATGATATCGTTCCCATGATCGTGGAATTATATTGGAGTGTATTTATACTGTTTCAGAATTAATATAACTTTATAATAGTCATATATAGTCTTTATTTACACCATTATACCCTTCCATGTAATGTGGTGGTGGAAAATATATTACACCACGGTGTGGAGACGGTATTCCGTACGTACGCACGCGCGGTGATTTCGTTTTCCGTAGGATGGATCGATGGGGAAATAGGGTTGTTTCGTACTTATAATAACATATCATTATATGAGGGATACTGATGTTATTAATTAATAATGAAACAACTAATGAAGAATAAGTGGAAGAAGAAATAAAGTTGAAAGAATTGGTAATCAGACATTACCTCTTCTTTGAAGCACCTCTTTGAGATCTCCTTTTAGGGAACTAAACTTGGTCTTTGGAGAAGACCAGGACCTCTAGGATGTCTCTAGGTAAGTGGAGAGGAGAAATTGGTAGGGTTTGTCCGAGCATGAAGGCTCAAAGTGGTGTGAGGAAGAGGGGGAGGAGGTTCCCTTTTATAAGGGAGGAGAGGGGCTCCTTTGGAAAAACTAAAAATATTATTTTATTATAAAGTCATGTTCGGTTTTAAATAGCTCCAAATTGATTTATTTTTAAGCTAA
Source organism: Viscum album (assembly GCA_963277665.1). Classification (NCBI taxonomy): domain Eukaryota; kingdom Viridiplantae; phylum Streptophyta; class Magnoliopsida; order Santalales; family Viscaceae; genus Viscum; species Viscum album. Next base: position 1,740,825,114 of record OY728160.1, read on the forward strand.
GGTGGGGATGGATCTAAATCCTCTCATCCAATATAATTTAGACAAGTTTAGGTTCTTATTTTAACCTTATAATTTATATTTAACATTAAGTAAAATATTTTTACTTTTACCGTGTCTTCTTGTGTTCTTATACTATAAGGTTAATAAACTTACTATAACAAGCCAAAAGAACCCCAAGTTGTCTATTATTAATATATATAACCTTATCTAAGTCATTTGGCAGAACCTTAGATTTTAAGGAATAAAATAACAATTAATAATATAATATTTGTTTTAAAAACTATTTTATGTCAATTTTGACACTATTTAGTAATTAATTTTTGTGAAAATCATAACAGAATAATTAGTTCTAAAAAAGTTACTTAAATAAATAATAACATGTCATATTAACCTATAGAATTATTGGACTTCATAAAAAGTCTCAAATTACATTTATTTGGGTATTTATAACATCAATTATGTCAATATTTCATTAATAAGATAATTACTGCAACATCATTGTGTCATAAATAAATTAAGTTATTTAATGTCTAAAAATTACAAATAAAATACCATTATGTAGGAAATATTTTTAACGTTCTAATTAATATTTATAGTGGAATTTATTTTACGCATAAACCTATATTAAAAATTATTTAGTTATTAAACATTGATTTTAACTATTTTAACCCTTCTTTAAATAAATTAATAATAAATGTCCTAATCTAATCCAAGTGGGCCTAAATGGTCATATTTTATTCCTAAGGTTATTTTTGGTCGAATTACACTTATCCAATAGAATTAGGACATGTGTTAGGGTAATAATAATATCATTTTTACTAGGGGTGTCCATGGGTCGGGTTGGGTCGGGTTGGAGGGTTTTTTGGACCCGACCCAACCAAAAAAGAATGGGTCGGGTCGGGTCGGGTTGGAGGTGGTTTTTATTTTGGACCCGAACTGACCCAACCCATATTGGTTCGGGTTGGGTTGGGTCGTGTCGATTGGGTTATGTAAAAAAAAGACGCTGCACGGAGACAACTTCATCCTATTCGCTTCTTCTTCCTCTTCTATTACCGAAACACCTCAACTGGATGAATAATCGACTCAAAAAGTGTCAGTCGGGGGCGTGCATGATCGGTAGTGGTGGGATGACTATAGATATGGGGTCTGGTAAGTCGTTGTGGAGACGGAGACAGTCTCCACTTTCACAGCGACCACCTCACTCTCGACCACATGAAACTGTAGTTTGAGGCATACAAGGAGGAGATAGCCTCCATCCCTGCCCGTAATCGCTACCAATGTTCTCTTTCATTCATTTGGAGGGTGTCTCTGTCCCTTCCTTCCTCCCTCTGGTACACGTACCCGTAACTGTCCTCCTCCCTGCCCTTGAGTGTCCACACCGCATGCGAGAGCTCGTACTTGGCCCGCGCCCGGTCCCGACGCCACCCATGAGGAAGATGTAGTTGTAGAGAAGCATATAGCAGTTGTCGCCGAAGTAACAGCTAAGGGTGATGTTCTCCATGCTCATCACCACCACACACGTCTCAGGGTTGGCCAGGAGGAGGTGGAGGGAGAGGACGACGGAGATGAGGCCGAAGTTGCACCCCATTCCGCCCAGATTGTAGCTCTTCACGTCGAGTCGGAGCATGAAGCGGTAGACAATCAGGGCGCACAATGACAATGTGTGTGCAGTTCACAATAAGTAAGGATACCCATATCCTCTGGCCGGACCCCAGTGCCTTCAAACAGAGATCCGAGGGCGCCGAACATGACCAGCTCCACCTCTGCCTGGGCCTCCCTCATGAAGAGGTGCGGTGGCCTGGACGTGACCCCAGCCGGGAGGTACGTCTCGTCCCCGAGCCCGGACTGAGAGGTGACCCGACGCTGGAACCGGAACGACTCCTCCCCGAACCTACCACTCTCGTCCGTCATCTTCAGGAACCCAGCGTTGGAGATCTTGAGCTTATCGTTCGGCTGAAAGTAGGCGAAGTCCACTGGGTACAGTGCCCTCGACCACCTCGCATTGTAAGCAGTGAAGACGACGACCAGCACAGCGAGGCTGGCCCCTATCACGGCGCAAGAGCCTCCCTCAAAAACAGTGGAAACCCGGATGGCGGTACCCGTAACCTAAACCGCCATGGAGACAAACAAGGCGGCGGCAGGGGCGAGGAGTAGAAGCACAGTCGCCGAATTTTAGTATTACCCGTAGTCTAGCTTCATGTACTTGAGCTTCATAGACTGTAGGAAATCAGGGAGCCTCTCCTGATCTTGATCACGACGGCGAAGGAGTTGGGGAACGCCATTTCTGTCGTCAACCTATCCTCTTCCATGACGGGGATTTTCTCTCCTCTTCCAGTATAACATAGAATATATATTAAAAATTGATTATAAATTAACAGTGGCGTGAATTTGAATAAACAAAGAAGACGCAACACAGGGGTTCTCCATCGGGTCCATTGGGTCGGGTTGGATCATTTTTTCCTCAACCCGTGACCCGACCCGACCCAACCATGGGTCAACCCGTATCAACCCGACCCATGCATATGGAATTTTGAACCCGACCCAACCCGAACCGACCCGGCCAGGTCAGGTCGGTTGGGTCGGGTTGGGTCGGGTCTGGACACCCCTAATTTTTACCCTTAATCACCCTATCTACTTTTAACCGTGGTAAAAAAAGTAAAAAGTTACTATTCCCCAAAAATTATTTTAATCTCATTGAACCACATTTTACTTACTGAAATCAACCGTGTCTCTCGGATTTTTGAAATTCCACTCATAGAAGCGGTAAAATTAAGTTTTATGAAAAATTCAGTTTTTTTAACTATCACTTAGTGGTTTCACTATTCACCAAAAATTGAAAGTCTTCAGAAAAATACCAAAATTTCACCCTAGGATAATTTCGATATTCCGAATCCAAAAATGAAGTCCATTTTGAAAAATAAAATTTATAAAATTTCAAAAAGTGGTTATTTCTATTCATAACAGCTAGTGTTAATAATATTTTAATATCATATCGTTGTTTAGTGAAACTCGGTATTGCGTACGACGCAAGCTATCGAGGAAGGTCGCGATTGCGTGTAAAGAAAGCCAAGCAAGTGTTGTGTGTAGTGAATGATTCCTTTGATGATTTATATAACATTAAAGTCTCGGGTGTTACAATATGGGCTTCGAATGATTAGCGCTTGATTTATCTATCCATGTTTTCAACATATAAAAATTTTGTAGTTTTGAATAGTGGTATTTACATAGTTGGAAAATGGTTTTCCTAATGTGGTAGAAAAACTATTCAACTTTAGGATCTATTTCTAGTGTCACTTGCATGATTAGTGCATGGTTTTGAAAACTATGTGGTTTTTCTATATTTTTGTTAACATTAAATTTCCTTTCTTACCTCAATCAAAATAATCCCCATAACCCTCAAATTTATCTCCCACTAAAACCCAACCCCCTTCTCTCACACAAATGCCTCTCCCCCTCCCTCTAAGGTTCAATTTTTTTGGTATTATTCAACTTCCATAATGTTGTCATTATGTATGTACCTCATCTCCACTTCTTTGATTCTTACCCTCTCTTATTCATAGTTTCTTATTTTCTCCCAAGTACATAGAAAAATATGGTTTTCTCAATCAAAATTTTATAGTATGGGTTATGATATTTAGTGAATAATTTTTCCTTTCTGGGATCCCTCTTCCTTTTTTTCAGTGATTTTCATTGACTGGAAAGGGATTCATCAGATTTTGGTGGGTATTTTCATTAATCACCATTGTTTGATGACACTTAGATTCTTTTAAACTTTCAAATGATGTTTTTTAATTTTTTTAGGAGTGTTATTTGATCATTTAAAAAATAATATATATATTTTAATTATTTAGATTAATTTTCTCTTGAAATTAGAAAATGAGATTACTTGATTGTGGTGTTTAAAATGTGAAAATGGGAGATACCTGTATTATAATTGGTAAGGCTCCAACTTGTGTGATAAATTAATATTAAATTATGACATTTTAATTATTTTAAAAGGTGGGACAACCCTAGGGAACCATGGTACCTTGTAGGATATTTGGACAAGTTCAACTAAACATTAAACCCCCATTTTGGCCTAAGATCTATGACATGATAACTATATTATTTCATGAAATTGATGTGGCTACTTATGGGACTTTAAATAGGTATCCATAGAAACTCATGAATGATACTATATATATCCTATTATGGATATATATTATTGTCTCTATCACTAAGAGATGATGAGGATCCTCGGGATCCCATGACCGTATAAACCTTGTGGATTTCCCCTTGGTTCTTGTTTTTTAAAATATTTTGTAACATGGATTTTAATTTTATTTTCAAATTTTATAAACATTTTTTTATATTTATTATCTATAAATAAATTAAACAGTATGTTCTTGTATTTTATTTCAAACTATCATTCATGATTTTATCATAAAATGGCCTCTCATTAAACACATGGAGTTATCGTACTGGGAAATTGTTTTCCCAGCTTACATACACCCATATAGTGTTTTTAGATATTGTTTTTAAAAATAAAAGAAAATGATAGGTGTATATTTGAAGCCAATGGTACTCATGTTAGTAGATCTTGGGTTAATGGAGGTTATAAAATTGTGTGATATGTCCCTCACTCCACAAAGAGATTGTTGGATTTTTATTTTATTTTTAATATTTCAATGAATTCTTACTCATGTATAACCTACTATGATTACCTTGTAATAAATTTTTTATGTTTTAATGATTATCATGAGTATTTATTAATATAATTTCTTTTGGGATTTATTTTATATTATATAAATTCTTGAGTTTATTTTTGTTTTAGTTTTTTTAGATGTGTGACTTTAAAAATTATGAAAAATCTATGTCAGGTCCTCAGTTGGGAAATTTTTGATTGGTCATTGGGAAAATAATTACCATGGTGTGTTTCATAATGAATAGGCACTAGTTTTCAGATCATGGGGATCAAGAACTCTATTCTATTTATTCCACAAACTAGTTTGAGTGACCGGTAAGTGGGTGGCCTAGGTTGGTTCGTGAAAAAATGGTATCAAAGTTTTTTATGGTTTATATTATTTAGGGAGTCGTATAAATGGGATATGGGGTTGTTGGGGATCAAGTAAGATGTACGAATAAGTGTTTGAACAATAATTTCAGTACCAATCATCAAGTCTCCAAGGGATTTAGTGAATGATATCTTGATCGTGGATTTATTTAAGTATTCTTTTGGGTATGGTTGACAAGTTTCAAACCATGCATTCATGTAATGATTCATGGAAGGATGTGATTGGTTATGTACCTTCATATATGATTTTATTAGATATTTAATGCATGTTCGTGAATTGTATTGATAATTGATTACCTGGTTGATTACATTACTCTCTTTTATTTTATTTTATTTCATGTAGTTTCATACCCATATTGAATGTTTCCTGTGAACCCTTTGAAGACGGCAGTGGATAATTTTCCATGGAAAAATCCCTAAGTAGACAAAAATATTTTCAAATAACTATTTAAAAATTCTATGAAATGCACCACGGAGTGGACCATATCTGTTTGCAAGATAAATAATTGGTTTTAAGCCTAGATAGATATCTAGATCTAGAATTTATTTATCATAAGACTACTCATATCCAAGGAAGAACTAATCCTAGAAAATTAGAGGATTGGATGGAAAATATTTGAATTTATCAAGGCCCCATATTCTGTAATGGTTAAATTTGATTCCTTAATTCATTAAGGTCCCATATAGAACTTCTTGGAGTTAGTTTTTTAGGCTATGAAGCATTATAATTTGGAATGGAAGGATTTAAAGGGGATATTAAATTTGTATTTATACATAGAAATGATGGAATTGGAGAATTTTCATGAATTTTTTACCCTTCACTAGGGTGAGATAATAGTTATCAAGTATGAAAATAGATTTTTCTAGCTCATTCATTTGGAAACAGAGAAGGTATGTCATGAAAAATTAGAGACTTAAATATTCAAAATGGGTCTTCCACCAGATATTTGATTGTGGGTCCTCATAAAAAGATCATTACTTATATATAAGTCATAAATAAGAACATGGGGGTTACGATTAAATATATAGGGATGTAAAGGATGATTTTGGTTCCATCAATGCATGGTGGAAGTGGTTGTGGCCTCTTTTAGGATAATGGAAACCATAATGAACTATGAAGATCAAGTAATTGTAGATCTAGTCACCCATATCATATTTAAACCATGAAAATCAGGGGTGGTGGATCTCTTATCTAATATCAATTTTTAATGTGTAATACATTGAGATTTTATGACATATTTCACCTCAAATAAATTGAATTTCTTTTATTGATTATGTAACTTGTAACCTCGAATCTAAATGAACTATAATATAGTATATCATTATTTACTAGCCATTAAATTAGTCAAGTGAATATGAATAAAAACTTCTTTTAATAATATTTATAAGGGTTTTAGATAAATAAAATATATTGATAAATAATTAAACACTTTTTAGAAATTTCATTATAGGTTTTAAAAAAATCCTCAAAATGGTTATTCTTTATTTTTGTGAGAAAATAATATATTTATTTTCATCCACATTTATGAAATTAATTGGTAAAATTCCATAAATTTTTAAATTGTATATATTAATTTATATTAATATGCATTTCAGATAATTTTATGAAAATATTGATTGTTTGATGAATAGTGAAATATTGTAATTTTTATTGAAAACTGCATTTTATTTTAAAGAATTTAAATTGTTTGATTTTGTTTTCAAATTATTTTTAAAGTAATATAAGTCATTTATAATACAGTTATGGTCATTATAAGTAATTTTATATTTTATTTTGTTTTTATAACTCTTCAATTTTGGAAATATTTTTTCTGGAAAATACTTCTCAACGCATTTAGAAGGTTCATTATTAAATTTAATTACACCACTTATTTGAATTGAAACATGAAAATGGATTTCATATTTGGAAAAAGGAGGATCAAATTTGGTAAATAGTTCCCTTTTTTATTATAAATTGTAACCTTGGTAAATATTTTTCACTTTGGTTGGGTAAAACAATTAGAATCAGGACTAAACATTGGATTAAGGCTTTAAAAGTTCTCTGAAACTTGAATTTATTGTATTCTATGAGTTTATTCTTTCCATGTGTAACGTTTTTTTATAGTAAATCCACTTAAGGACATTATTCTTTGGTTATAACATTTAAAAAAATTTTAAGAATATAATCAATACAAAATGTCACTCTCTAGTCTTTAATATATCAAATATATGGATATAAGGATAATAATAGTTTCCTTTAAATTATAAATGATTATTTGAAATATAAAATTATTTTTTATCAAGGAAATTTATTTGAAATTATTATTGATTGAATAATTACTTTAAATTATTAAACAATGTCAGCACAAAATTTATTCAATTAATAGAAAAATAAAGTAAATGATTTAAAAAATATTAAATTTAATACAATTTGGATGAATTATTTTGTTCCATTAATTTTTTAGAAAAATATAACATATTCAGGATAATTTAATAGTTGAAATTATAATTCCATTACTATCATGAGGACATTAATATCGAAGTAAATGAATAGTTCCTAATATTACATTATTGATATTTTATAATAAACAATATTTTATTAAGTTATTTAAGTTTAAAAAATTATCATTTTTAAATATTTGAAATTGTAATCAATTGATTTTTAGAATTAATTAATATTAATTAAAAACATTAAATAATTCCTGGAGTGTCACTCCCCTCACTTATAAAATGGAACACCTTCCCGGATTTTTCTAACACATTTTGAGCCTTTTATCTTGGCCAATTCCTTACATAATACCTCCCAATATTTCTTCACTAGATCCTAGAGTTATTTTGTAAACAAAATACCACCCATTCACGGCTTAAGGTGTAATCCACAAGTGGTTTCTCAATGAATAGGTGTTACTCTTAGTCGAGCATTTTTCAATTTTATTTCTTCTCATACCTCCTATAAATCCATGGTATCTTTTCTAAAATAATTAATTTGGTATATTAAATATTATGAATTATTATCATAATTATGGAACAACCACTATAAACCTTTTACCCATCCTACAGAAAGTGTAAAATTTTCTCATGCGTATGTACGGCTTACTATCTCCACATAGTGATGAAAATCATTTTTCAGCACCACTTTACATCGATGGTTATATTAAATAATTAAATATAATTAAATATATATTATTTATGATATTATTATGATTTATAAAAGGTGATTTATTATAAACCATTCTCTTTTTCATCCACCTAAAAATTGAAACACCATTCATGCGTGCACACAACCTACCATCTCCATGAATGGTGTAATTCATTTTTCTAGCTCTAACATTTATGAATGACTCTATATATAATGAATATTTTTTTTATTTATATCATGTTTAACATTATGGTGAAAATGGGACCATAATCAGTTTACAAGGACTATAACTAACGAAGCAAAACATCCATTAAAAATAAAATAGTTTACTCATAGAAATGATGATTTTAAAAAATACTAATTAATAAATGGGTGTTGAAATGTTATAATTGGATCATATATAATATTATAAGTATGTAAACTATTATTTTATAGAATTATAATATATTTTATTTTATTATATATGAGTTTAGAGTGCTTTCAAAGTATGTGGAGGTTTTTAGTGAATTATATGGTTGTGGTGATTTCTTTGGTGTTTTTAGGCGAGATGTGATGACCCAGGTGTTTTTGGGAAAGATGTGTACTGACTTTATTGTTGGGCAGTGAGCCCACCTGTCTACGGGTGAGGTGTGTTGTGATAGTTATTGTGGGGTGCTGTGGTATATAGAAGATTTGAGAGCACCATAGAATATGACATTGGGTGTTAGAGTAATATACCAGTTTGGAATGTGGTGCGAGGTACCCTCATCAATGTGAATTCAAATATATTATATTACTTGGTTTTTTTTATTTTGTGAGCATGACTTGGTGAGGTTGTGATGGTTAGTTTACCTAGATTGGGGTTGTTTGGTTATGCTATTTTCTCATAGTGGAATTTGTATGCTTCATTCACATTTTCTTGAGAGACATTTTTTTTCCAACTAATTATACTTGTATGCTCACCCAAAGTATACAAAACTATTTTTAGGTTCCTAGGAGGACCGCATGAAATGTGCTAGACATTACTATCTTGGATCCTTAATAGTTGTTGTATTATTGATTTATCTTTACCTTGGGTTATTTACATTGGGGACATTATTATATCAGTATTAGTTTAATTTATACATGCTTGTGGGATGGTTGTTGTCTTTTTTATGTTGTGTTTTGTTTTTTTCTAGATGATCCATATTATCTCTCGATCCTATTTATATTATAGAGGGAAATTCCTCCCACATATGATATTTTGTATACCCTCAGTGATAGTCACCAAACCGGGGCCTACTGGAGGTGGGAATCAGAGGTCTTTATCTCTGTCCCCTCATTATGGTATCTTTGGTTGGAGGTGGTTGTGATAGAGTGTTATCAGACATGATGGTTGTGAGATAGGATGGAGTTTGGAGTTAGGCACAATGAGGATTGCATGGGGTAGTATTGAAAATAGTGCTAGTTGGGATTTGGTGTGTGAGATAGGATGGGGAGACCGGCTAACAAATTGGATTTTAGGGGCCCCTCTGATCCAGTGCATGGACTCTGACCTTATTTAATAGCCGAGTGAGATAGACCTGCTTGCTCGGTAGAGACCTAGTAATTGTACGTGAATTATAATGACTTGTGTTTTTTCTTGAGTTGAGTTCTTTAGGAAAATTTGAAATATATAAAAAAAGTAATTAAATGAATTAAAATGAATCTTAATGAAATTACATACTAATCATGCTTAGAAAATCATTGTTCCCCTTTTACCTATGGCCCTTGTTCATCATGTGCATGTGGTTCAGGTAGTTGAGTTTCAGCAAGCTAATCTGGTTAATCTTCATAGGGTTGATCTGGTTGAGGAGGAGGATAAGTGGTAGTGGATGTTTCATGCCTTACCGTGCTAGTCTCTAGGGATATATGAGGGAAGTGTTTCATATGTGGAGATTGAGAGCTAGCTCAAGGATCTCGATATCTCTATCAATTTGATCTCGACCCAGATGGAGGACTGGGTCCCTTTGGTAGGTAGTCAAATGCGGGGAGATGCATGTCAGTGGTGGATGTTGTATCCGGGGGAGAAGAAAGAGGTAGATGTTTTGTGGGTTGAATTTTATAAAATTTTATGGAAATATTTCCTTTCATAAACCTTGAATAAAGTAAGGAGGTATGATCTTATTTCTCTTCAGTAAGGGATTATGTCATTTCGGGAACTGAGAACCAACTTTAAAGAACTTTTGTTTTTTTTCAGATTCTTTTCTAGATGAGGAGTCTCAAGTAAGACATATTGAGCAAGCACTCTATCCTTATATCCAGAATACAGTTAATTATTTTATGTTTTCGATGTATCTGGTTGTTCAGAATATGTATGGAGTGATCGAGCAAATTCACTCATGATGAGGTTTACCAAGAGAGGGGAGCCAGTAGTGTAACACCCCATGATTTGTATGATATAGATTTTTTTTAATTTCATTGATGTGTTGTGTTGTATGATACACCAAGATAATATTGTACAATACAAAACATTGTATTAGTTTTTGGTATACGCAATGATATTCTAGGATTATTTTATACACAAGATCAAGCTCATTTGTAATAATTTATTTCACGAAAGACTGAGTATAAGTTTAAAACTATGTATTATTAAGTTACCTTACAACCTAGCAGTTAAAATGGTGGGAATGAAAATTTTTAATTTATTTATGAATGTATTGATTAAACAGGTATTTAATTAATTCTTTTGTGAACAATTATTTACAAATAAATAAAAAACATTTTTTAATTAAAATAATTTTTTTAAAAAAAACTTGTTAAATAAAAATAAGTGAGTTTATAAAATAATTAAATCACTCTTTATGGATTTTTAATTGAAATATATTTTTAATATATTAAATTGAATTTTTATAATTTATCATATATGTTTTCTACTCATGATAAAAGGACAAATTCAATTTTCTAGATAAAAGAATTATTTTTCAGAAAATACAATTTTACCACCTTTTGATGGAGAACCCATTTTAAATATTTTTTTAGACTTTTATAATTTATTTTTAACAAAATAAAAATCTTATTTGGAATTAGGAAATAAAAATTTACTTTTTGTTGAAATTTTGGTATTTTTCTGAGAAAATTCAAATTTTAATGAATAATAAAATATAATGCATTTTAATTAATAATTTCTATTTCGTCTAATTTATTTGTATTGATAGATTATATATTAAATTTTTTTAATGTATATTTTAATTATTTTTTATCATTAAATCCAATTTTCATCATTGGATGTAATTTAACATTGAAATTTTAAATAAACACATCTCAGTCTTTTGGTTGTTTTTACTTTAAAAATTCTTGTTTTCTCGCTTTGACAATGGGAATAAATTTTAAATTAATTACTGATATAATTGTGTTTTTAATTTTGAAAAATAAATTCTATATTTGGAATCATTATTTCCAAATTATATAAATAGGTCCATTTTATTTGTTTTTTACATTATGAATAGTAACTTTGATATTTTTTATTTACTATAGTTAAATGTAAAATCTGGTAAATTAGAATGGAAAATAATACGATAAGGATACCAAAATTACCATAACACCTACCAAAATCAGATTGGATTAATATAAATAAACCCTAAACACATAAGAAACAAAATTGATCCATTTAATTGGCCTTTTTTTCTAAAGGTGATGTAATTATTATTTAAACAAAATAAAATGACAACATGTCTCTCTCTTATCTCTTATAAGTATGAAAATTTGTATATAGTGATAAATTTGACGAAACTATTAAAATAAGTATTCTACAGAAAGATAATGAAATTATACACATAAATTTAATTTTTTGAAATATTTTTAGTGAATAAATTATTACCATAAATGTTGACAAAACAATGATACAATAATTATTTTGTTAAGAGAAATATCAAGTAAATGATATTATAAAAATAAAAATAAATGTTATATGACATAATTTATGAAATAAAATAATTTTCTAGGTGAATATGACATTTTATAATACTATTCATTTTTTTGGTTCGAAGTTATCGATCTCTATAAATTTTATTTAAATTCAATGAAATAAATAGTTTAAAAATTGACACTATTGATATTTTATGAAAATAATATTTTATTAAATTATTTAAAAATCCTAAAAATCATTTAAAATAAAAAATTAACTAAGATATGTTCTAAAATTTCATTAAATGTCAAATTATGTGATATTTACCCCATATATGTGAAATTTAAAACTTCTCAATACATAATATGTTTTCACCATAATTAAAATTAAAACGGAATAATTAATGGTAAACAGAAAAGATAAGGTTTAAAAAAATAAATAAATGTATATAAATTATTGGATGGGATAATTTAGAACTATAATAATATTATCTTCTAAATATTTCCATTTTTAATATTTTCAATTAAAAAATTAATTTTTATTAATTTATTAATTTTAAGAATTTTCATGGGTTCCCCTCACCTCAATTATAAATGTACACCTCCTCCCTCACCTCATCACTTAAATTTGAGACATCATGAATTAAAATACCATGCCATTTTCCCTTATAAACGTCCTTACACACATTATAGAAGTTTTTTTCTTCTCAAAAGACCGACTATAAATCTTTTAAGATGATATTTTATTGGAAGCATGTTGAGGAAGAGGTAATCTCTTTTACCGATTCTTTCAAACTTACTTCTTTTTATACTTACTCATCATTAGTTTTTTGATTATTAAATAATAATAGTATCACTTATATAACGAAATGTTATTATAATTATGAAAAAACTATATTCCACCTTATTTTCATCCCATGAAAAATGAAATCACCACGCGTGTGTACGTACACCTTACCATCCCCACGTCATGGTGTAATCTTTTTTTCACCACAACCTTATATATATGAATATAATGATATAAATAATAACTATATATGATTATTATAACATGATATGGATTCAATAAAAACATATATACCATCTACTTTCATACCATTTCACAATTATCATAACGATATCGTTGCACAAGCATACGTATGATATGTCGTCTCTACGATGTGATGTGATTAATTATCCAAGATATCCATTAAACAATAATTATATAAATGTACTGAATGAATAAATATGATATGTATTATATTAATATCATTTTTAATGATATAAATATGACCTATGAAGGATAATCTGAACTTATTCGATGGAACATGCATAAAAAAATGAAGCAGTTTATACATTAATAATGAGTAATAACAATATCTTATTACCAAATAGATGATACTATGATCATATATGATATCATAAAAATTAGTATGATTCTGAAAAAATTAAATGATATCATTTAAATCATTATATAGGAGGTTTTGATGCACACAAAGGATATCAGGCCTAAGGTAAGATAGAATATCCCAATCTTGTTATTTTCTGAGATTGATTATATGTACATATTTTCAGAGGTATATTTATCATCCATATACAAGGTTTCTAAAAATGTTTTCATAAAATGATTACTATTATCCTATTGATTTCTAAAGTCTATTTTTACCCATTTTTTTGACTTTTGTTACAATTTTGGAAGAAATATTTCTTTCATTATCCATACGAGGTGCTTTTTGACTTTTCTGGAAAAATTATGACAAGAATTTGTTTTAGATTATACGGAATGAATGTATTTTTTACACTTTCATAATGACTTATTTCAATTATTCTTGTCTAAAACAAATTATGTGTTTTTTCAAAGAAATTATTTTTGATTAAAATATCATAGTGTTTTATGAAATCAAAATGTTTTTGAATTAGAAATGATATTTTCCTCAAGAATTAATTTCAATTATCTTATCAAAATTATGTTTCATCTAATATTAAGGATATAATTCATGTATAATATCTCAATTAATATTATTTATTATTATGTATATTATGGAATGCTATTTATGAAATCTATTTTTTTACATGGATTATGTTATGATAGAATGATGTTTGAGAAACCCATTTTATTCCTAGGGTTATGTTATGTTGAATGATTTATGTTATTGTGGAACACATATGTTTATTTTGCATTATGTTATGGGAGTAACCTATATTTACCTCCAACGAATTGTGTAAATATTTATTCCTCATGAGATAGATATGCCTGGAACATCATGTAAACTTGGTTCATTAATACAGGGATGGAACAACAAGTAAATATGGTTTAGTAAAATAGGGTTGGAATGATAGGTAAATATATTTTAGTAATAGAGGGCGGAGACAGCATGTAAACACAGTTCAGTAATGGAATTTCTCTACTATAATGGTCTTGTAATTGATCCTTGGGTAATATGTAAATCTTTTTCTATACTTAATTATTTTACAAAAGTTCATGTTTTATGTAACTTATATGTTATCATGGTTAATGTTATTTTATGATTTATTCCTTTTTCACTTTAAATATATATTTTATCACACAATATATTGATATTCAAAATATATGTTATATTTTTTCATTCTTTTGTTTAGGATTTCCATGTCTTCCCTTACTGTTAATTTGAGATGACCGTTTTTATTTTTTTCTTAACCCAAGGATATAAATAATGTTTTTTTGTAGAAAAACTAAAGGGTAAGATATTTATCAGAGATTATGAAGATCTTTAACCAAGCTAGAATAATGTGTTCTATGTTTCCAAGGACACAAAACTAATATGTTCTTTGGGAATCAATTTATGTAATTTCATTAGTATTATGAAAAAAATGTAATGTATATGTACATGGTCATAAATATTGGATATAAATAAGTAGGGTTCCTAGAGTGGAAAATTTTCCAATGGAAGGCCATAGGAACCAAGACCTTTGAGGTTTTGACCAGATAATAATCAACGTTAAAAGATTCCTTTTTCGACCTTCTAGTGCTCGTGGTTTCTATGATTTTCTAGGGATATTTTTGAAAGTATTTTATTTTTTTTTTGGGTTCATTACCATCACTAGAATGAGTACCTAGTGGTTAACTAATATCTGTTTGCTAGAGGTGTACAGGATTAGCACTAGCCTTAGCAGTAACTTCCAGTATGATTATTTCAGCAAAAGGGGTAGTAGACTTATGCTCTTAAAATGGGAGATAGGGAATTTAAATGACAACCTTAGAGTGTTACTAATATTCAGGGATCAAAACCCACATGTGGATATGGTGGTTGTCATCAGAAAAGAGGTAGAGGAGATGGGAATGGTTAGTTACACACAGTGTAGGAATTGAATCTACAGTCGAAAAAGATCTCGAAATGTATGATTATAATTTTTTAGTACCCTGGTTTGTGAGTAATTTGATTAAGAATCTTCTCTTTCAATTTTTTCACCTACTCAGGCCCATGCTATGGGACTATACATAGAGAGTATTCTTGTTCCCTTGGTGTTGACTGCACAAGTCGGAGGCCAGAGCATGTTGTTTGATATATGCAAAGAGTGTATACTAATGATGGGAACACATCATTCATGTGGGTATATTTTCAATATATGGATACATTCATACAATGCCATCCTCATAATTTAATAGTTTTATTCTTTACATGTTGTTATCGACTGCATACAAAGGATATTTGGGTTTTTGTATGTGGTTAACCAATGTGTGGTTTTCATTAGTGAGTGGGGTTGTTAAGTGGGAATTCGTAATGTGGTTCCGATTATTTCATTATTCTACGAGATTTCAGTTGAATCAATGTATGCTGAGATGGTAGATGTTTTATGTCCATTAGGGAGTTCTTGGATGTTTTCCCTAAGGATGTTATGATGCTACCCCCTCAACGTGATGTTCAGATCGGGATAGTCTTAGAGCCTAATGCTTCCCGGGTTTTTAGGGATCCTTATCGAATGAAACCTTATGGGTTGTTGGATTTGAGGAATTAGGTATATGATCTAATGCTGGATAGTTTTATCTTTCCCAGTGTGTTGTCATAGTGATCTCTAGTGTTTTTTGCAAAGAAGGAGAATGGTGGTCTGAGGTTTTTCATAGACTACCAGAGGTTGAATCAAGTGTCAGTAAAAAACTATTACCCTTTTCCATGGATATAAAATCTTTTCGACCAGTTGAGTGGGGGAGTTTGATTTCTATGATCGATTTGTGGTCTAGATATCACCTTTTGAGGGTGAAGGAGGGGGATATCCCAAAGACTACCTTCAGATACAGGTACATGCACTTCCATTTTGTAGTCATATCATTAAGTGTTACAAATGCACCAATTGTGTTTAGGAGCTTATGAACTCTATGTTCCATGAGTTCTTGTATCAATCCGTCATCATATTCATCAATTATATCTTGATCTACTGGAAGTCAAAGTAGGGTCATGAAGATCATTTTTGAACTATCTTTCATGTTCTTCAATGCCACCATCACTCTAGAAAGTTGTCCAAGAGTATGCTATAGACATTAGTGTTTCATTTACTTTTGTATGTGGTGTCTTGAAAAGGTGTGGTAGTAGACCCCAAAAAGGTTTATTTAGTTGTTTCTTGGGAACCACCAAATAATGTGGCAGAGGATTTTAGTTTATTTGCCTCACATACTATTATCAGAGGTTTTTACCAAATTTCTCTTGAGATTTATCCCCACTGAAAACTTTCACTAGGAATGAAAACCTTTTTTTGTGGAATGATAAGTGCTATATAGTGTTTGGTTACCTTATAGGGAAGTTAGTTAGTGATCTAATTCTTCATCTATAGGAGTTGGGTGTGTTGTTTGAGGTGTTTTGTGATGCTTCCCATCTAGCATAAGGACTCATGCTGATGCAGTATCAGGTAGTGTTCTCTTATGGGTCTAGGTAGTTATATTCCCATGAGAATAACTACACCGCCTATGATATGGATCTAGCATCAGTTCTGTTTGCACTAAATTTTAGGTGAAATTACCTCTTTAGAGAGCCCTTTGTGGTCTCCACAGATAACAAGAGTTTAAGGTATATCTTTTCGTAGGATGATTTGAAGTTGCAGAATCAGAGGTGGATGGAGTTTCTTCATTAATATAATTTTGATATCTATTAAAACATTCTAAATGGTAAATTTGAGGCCAAATACTTGAGCAAGAAGTCATGGAAGGATGATTTTTGAGTATCTGGGAATACTTGGAGGGAAATAGAGGAGTTGGAATCATTTCACCTAGATACAAGAGTGGATGTTGGCAGAGGTTGTTTTTTAAAAATGATGATGCAGTCTTCTCTAATTAAGTAGGTGAAGGATTCTCAGTTGGTAGACTCAAAGTAATATGTGTTTCGTGATCATGTTTTCCATATTTATGATCTTGAAAGACGATCAGAGTATGGGTAGAATCGGGTGTTGTTTCATGGGAGTTTGTTTTTTATTCTAGTGATATGTGATGGAGTCCTTCGTGAGTTTCATAACATCACATTGGAGGTAAACCTGGGAGTTTCAAAGATATAATGTGGATTGATTATTTTTGGTGGCCCGATATAGATTGGGCGGTGGTTGAGTTTTTGGAATGTTGATTAGTTTTCAATTAAGTAAAGGTCAATCATCACGTTCCTGGTGGTTTGTTACAACCCTTTGATGTTTCCAAGTGAATATAGGATGACATATCAATGAATTTATTCATAGGATTACCTATAAATCATGGATATTGGGATATACTCTAGGTGGTCATGGATCAGTTGAAGAAATCAGATCACTTCTTAGTGATCAAGATTAGGGCATAGTGGATTGTTTGGATAATCGGTACGTGGATGAGGTGGTGTTGTTTCATAGTGTTTTGAGGTCTATTACTTTGGATCAGGAAACACATTTTAACACATGAGTCTACATGGTAATTCATCATGCTTTTGGAAATCAGTTATGCCTCAACACTACTTTCCTCCCTAAAAAAGATGGAAAAATTGAACTGACTATGCAGATGTTGTAGGATATCTTGCAGGTCTGCATCATATACATTATTGGATCTTGAGTATGACACCTACCTTTTGTATAGTTTTCTTATAATAATAGTATCACTCTACCATTGGCATTAAATCGTTTGAGGATTTTTATGGAAGACAGTGTCATTCTGTGTAGTGCTTGATGGATGTTGGGGAGATAGTTTTTCTTGGTCTCGATGTGGTGCAGAGCATGTTAGAAAAAGTTCATATTCTTCATGAGAGGACTAAAGTAGTGTTGGACTAATGAAAGACTTATGTCGATCATTAGGGGAGTCCCATGGAGTTTTAGGTCAGGTACAACATGTTATTGATGGTTTCCTCTTGATGTGGGAAGTAGAGGTTTGGTAGAGGGAGTAAGATTTCTCACAGGTTTTTTGGTCCCTCTAAGGTGTTTGATCTTGTTAAAGAGGTGTAATATTAGTTGGAGATTCCCCTGAATTTGGAAAAGATCCACAAAATCTTCCACATCTTTCATGTTTATCAATATCCCCAAGATGAAGGTCATTTCATTCAATGGGGAGAGTTGGATGTTTAAGTGGATGTGATGTTTTTACAGTGGCTAATAGATATCCATGATCGTCAAGAGAATTCACTTTTTGGACGGACCATTTCTTTGATTCGTATATTATGGATGCATGTTTTCTTGAAGGAGTGTACTTGGGAGTGAGAGATGTAGATTCATGCCAAGTACCCAATGTTTTTTTGAGTGTTTCTTTTCTGTGTTTTGGCTTATGATGCATTTTTTGAACTATGTTTTATGAGACATGTTTTTTTCCTTTGTTTTTGATTTGTGTGGTGTCATGTGTGATAAAATTATGACATATGAAATGGGAAGGACCAGATTCCTAATCAAGATGCATTAACTGCTATGTGATTAAACAAATGTGGAGGATTCAATAACACCCAAAGTGGATAGTATCTTGACATGTAGGATAGAATTCCCTAATTCATGTGTTAGGGATGGTGTGGTTTATTTCTTATAACGATAGTTGGTTTTGGATGCGTGGAGGTTGATATTTTTGTGTGAGAGGAGGCATCGTTTTTGGTGATGTGGTTATGCAGTGTGTTTTGTGGCCATTTGGGTTGGTGTGTTTGGCTGGTGGTAGTGTTTTAGGTATGACGATGTCCATGAGAGGTATCTTACAGGGTTGTTGTTTGGACCCATTTCCTTATAGGTTTGGTTTTGGACTTTTGAAAGAGAGAATAATTTGAGAGGTATCTAATTTAATGGTCAATTTCATCCTTGTCCGTTACATTTCCATTTTTGGTTGTTGGAGGTGTTTGGGGGAGGTTCCTGGAGTTTTAAGTGGAAGCTGTAGCTGCATAGAATTGTTGCAAGAAATACAGATCGTGCAATCATATTACATGACATGAAATATTATTTCATATATTTTACCATGATGGTTTACGATGTGTAGAATTTCATGGTAAAATAACAAAAATGTGAAGTGTTTTTTTTATGAAACTAAACCCCTGGGATTACACGATGTGAAATGGGATTACCCGTCATGTAATCCCCCGATGTAGTGCAGTCTTAAAGTTATTTTCTAGCCAAATAATTTTTAATTATTCCTTAGCTTCTTCATCCTCTTGTTTTGGGTGAACCCTATGTTCCTTGAGGAGTTCTCCAATCCCTCTTCAACCCTCTTTAATCTATTGGTCTAGGTGGTTGTTCATTGGTAATCTATTGTTGATTCGTGGTAGGTTTTTCTCCTTTCATGGTTGGTTTTCTTCTTTACATATCTTGATGATTCGTTGTGGTGACGTTTTTTAGGTTTGTGGTGTTTTTTTGGTTTTTTATGGTATTTTGTTGAGTTATAGTTTTATACTATTTCTGATGGTGTGGTTATTGGTTTGTGGGTTTTATTCTTCTCCATATGGTGTGTAGCGAGTTGGAAAACTTCTTTGAGGTAGGGATTATCTCGTTTATCTTTATTTGGGTATCATGCGAAAGGGGTTTAATATTTTTTACCTTTGAATCATTTTTTCCATCTTAATCAAATATATATAATTTTTTAATTTAATTGAAAGTGTTAAATGGAGTTTGATTTTCATTTTTTACGGCTTTATTATTATTATTATATTTTGACTGTATGATCTTGAAGCCCCAATAAAAAATGTGGTCATTGGGGGATTTTTTTTATGCTGGATATATGTTTTTTGATTGATTCTTTTGATTTGGCTTTTTTGGAATCACCCTAAATAGAAATTGGTAAATTAGAAATACTTGGATAATGAAATGGTTTCCATATGATTTTGGTTTGTGCGACAACACCACCTAAATTAAAGTGGAATGTGTTAAAATCCCCTTCTAAAATATATGAAAATGGATCTTGATGTGTTTTGATGCATATCTATGCTATTGGGATGGCAGTGTGTCATTTCAATGGGGTGTGGGTGATATGTGGTTTGTTTGGCCATGTATTTAGGGCTGCAAGGAGGTGGTTTGACTGGTCAGGCTTTTGGGGTGGTGTGGAGATGGTTGGTTTGGCCATGCATTGAGGGCATTGAGGAGGTGGTTTTTTTATCATGCTTATGGGGTAGTTAGGTAATTTTATGATGGGGTTTTTGGCTTGTTTGTGATATATTGTCCCTTTTTTATTGATTCTCAAGTAGTGATGGGCTAAATGAATAATTATTTAGTAATGATTGTAATGGATCGGGTAGGTTTTCTTAAGGGAATGGAAATGGTTAAGGTATAATTAAATGGGGGATCATGTTTTTAATCTTGGTTGATGATAAATAATAAAAAAATTGTATGATTAAATGAAATTGGTTTGAAATGTGAAATGTGTTTTGTGCCTTATTGTGTGGTGTTATACTTTTACTGCTGGTAGAAAAAGTGATTGCGTTGTGAGTTGGTTAGATTGTTTATGAACACATAGTTTGGACTTGAGTGTTTTTTATTATATATATATATATACTTGTACATTATTTTTATTTCTATACGTATCACATCCACAACGATCACTATGTGCCGACACCATCACAGTCATGTGGGGGTGTCTTTCCCAAATTTTTTTGGGGAGTACAGATGGATGGGTACCAAATCTTTCTTGATCTCTATTCTTAGAGAGGTATTTGTTTCATACTCCATGATATTTATATGTCATTTGGTGTATTATACATTCTTTTTGGTTTCCTAGGTTTATTTGGTTGATATGTGATGGCCCATGTTTTTTCAGGAGAGATGTTTGCGGTTGTTCTTATAGGGTGGCGAGCCCAAGTGTATGCGAGCAAGGTGTGTTGTTACTGTTCTTATGGGGAAGTGTGGTATAGGTAAGAAATAGGGTTCCAATATGTAAGAAGTTGGGTTTTATACAGGAATAATGGTGGGAAACTGGTGTGGGGTACCCTTATCAATGTGATTAATATTTTATTATATAACTTGGTTTGCGTTATTTTTTTAGAAATCCTTGGTGAGGTTTGTATGGTAAGTATACATTGATAGGTTGTGTTTGGTTCTTTTATTTTATCACAGGGTCATTAGTATGCTTCATTTACATGTGCATGAGAGACTTTGTTTTTATAATTGATTATACTTTTATTATAAACCTACGTATATAAAACTACATTTTTTTTTCAGAAGGACTATGTGGACTATTTTTGGAAATTACTAGATCAGATCTTTGAAATTTGTTGTGTCGCTTAATTAGCTTTACGTTTTGGAATTTAAATTAGAGACTTTATTTAATAAGTATCAATTCTATTTATACAGGAATGTGGGTTGGTGTATGGATTTATTTTTATATTGTGTCATGGAGTGGTTTTAGGATGATCCATCTTATCTCTTGGTCCTATTAATATTATAATGGGTAACTCCTCCCATATATAATATTTTTTGTACACTCAGTGCTAGTCTCCAACCCAAGGACTACTGGAGGTGGGGATCATGGTTCACTATATATCTCCCCTCATTGTGGTATCTTTATATGGAGGGGTTCACAACATTAAATATCAAAATGCTTATGAAACTCCTTTCTTTTCCACATGTTATGATATATGTTTAATGTCTTATGATATTATATCACAAATATTTATGGTATTTATTATTTGATGGTTTGGCCCAGAATTATATGTTCGTCTAATGTATTGAGTAAATACAGATATCTTATATGATAATAGGGACAGGAATAGGGAGTTAACCTACTTCAATAATGGACTATATCCACTATGACAGTCTAGGATGTTAACCATGACTAACAACATAAGGGAATTGGGAGTGAACCCAATCCATTATTATAGTCTTGGTAGTGATAATCAACTAAATAAATGATCTTCTATTCTCATTTGTATGCCTAAAACTTATGTCTTATGCCCATTTAATTCTCTCGTAGATCATGTTATTTGATTTCGTTATTATTCATGTCTTATGAACTTCCATGATTTATTCCATGGTTCAAGATATTGATCTATGATATGTTGGGGATGGCTTTAAAATGTTAATCCTATATCCTCATACTATATTATCATGTTTATTCTTATATGACCATTAATATATCCCTTTTTTACCTTTACTAAGTATTTAATGTCACCATGTTCTATGACTCCTTCCCTAGGATGTGAAGAAATGTTTTAAATATGATATTTATAAGAAGGTTTCTTGTTGTAAAGAACTAGTGAAAAACAATAATTATATATTTTGAATAACTTTTTTTATTTATGATTTCAACTATACTAAACCAATAATATTATAGAATAGATCATAATATTATGTATTATATATTCATCCTATAATATGTAATATTTATGTATGAAAAATATGGGCTGTTATCATTCGTATCAAAGTAGGGGTTTTTCAATATTTAGAGATTAAGATTAGAGAACATTGGTGACAATCCTAAGGATAATTCTATGTATAGGATAATATCCCATTGTTTTATTAAGAGAGAGATTATGTGATTCTCTATGAAATTCATCTCTTTCTATATTCTATAAGTTGATCTGGTTTTGTATATATGAATATAGGGGTAATAACGCTAAAAATAGTTGGTCAAGTATATCTCACAGTTCATTTTGGTGCCCAGTGAGTGTTCCCTTATGGCGCACCTTCATTGATACTATTGAGGGATATGATTGGGTTAATCGTCTTTTTCTTTAGGAACCATTTTGAATGATTTTATTACGTGATGACCATGAATGACCTATGTTAATCATAAGGTTTCATAGATTGAAAATAAGGTGTATTAATTTAGGACATCATAAGAATTATTTTTATTTTAATATTATCATATTTCAGTTAAATGATCAACATGAACATAAAATCTAAATTACATCCATTATATTGTTCTTGGTTACTATTAAAAAGGGGTGTTTATCTTAGATGGTTTGGGAGAAACTCAAAGTTAATGGTATTCCAATTATACGAGAGTTTGTTGATGATTTTCCAAAACAATTTCACATCACTGTATAATTCATGTTTAATGTGAAAATTTGGGCCCAAACATTCATCTACTTGTGGAATTCAACATTATAATTATTTTAATTTTTTATAATGTTAAATGATTGAACACTTTGTCTAGACTATTTTTACATATATGATCATTTTATGAATCTAAAGGAAATGTAGGAATTTTTGGGAATGAATCTAGAAAGTTCTGAACAATTCAGAATGGGCCTTAGGTAAATCAAGAAATGGTGGGGCCCACAATACAAGCCCAAAAAATCTATAAAATAAAATATAAAAATAGACAAATATGTGGATAATTTCAATTTACTATGTATGGAGTTAATTAATAATTTTTCATGGGGATTTAGTTGGTGAAATGTAAAGGTTGAATTTATGGCCCAATCTGAAGACCCATAAAGTCATCTCGCCATTTCGAGCATAACATCCAAAAAAACAATCCAATTGGACTAAAATTTTAAAAATTATTAGAGGAAATATGGAGTAAGATATTTCTATTCATTGACCATCAATTATTCAGCCTTATGGATTTTTAAATTCACACATTAATAAGGGGGTGAATGTGGTTGATTTTCCTCGTCAACATTGAAACGTCTGATTTCCTTTGATTTCTCACCCTCCTTTTCACTCTCATAAATCATGTTAAAGGAATGAATTTATGATTTCTAGAACCGAGGATCATCATATTCTTATATAAGGACCTAGGGGTGAAGGGACTTGAAATCCTTTTTTTTCTTTCAATTGTAATTTCTTGCTTTTATTTTGTAATAGCGCCTTCATTTTTATCCAAGAATGTTTTTTGTTTATGTTAATTTATTAATAATAATTATTCATATTCTTATTATATTATTTTATTCTTTTAAATATTGTGTTGACACTTTTACCATAGTTAGTGAGTTTATTCACATCATATTTTGTTAAATTCATCACACAACAGTGGAGTGATCATTATTTTTCTTTTCTTCTACATCAATACAACTTCATTAAGTTGAATTCCTATATCCATTGATTAGAAAGAATCAATTGAGGGATAAAATTTTATGTGATGATACAAGGTAGTTTCATGCATTTTATTGAATTATATTTTATGTTCTTCAATTATTTAATTAATTCAATGGTTTGAGAGTTCCATTCTTTGACTTATTTCATCTTCATTTTCACCAACCTTAATGACTACATAATCTGAGTTCCAGTATGATCCAATTACATTGGGGGATCATGAATGTGGTACTCCATGTGAATTGGTGATTATATTTTTAATTATGTAAGGATTAAATTGGAAAATGATATGGAGGACTTATCTAATTTATTGGATACCTCTTTAATTATTGAATTGAAAATTAATAGAAAAATCAATATATCCAATATAGCTCTAGAAACAACCTAGGATAGACTCATCTTAATTATTTTTTTCCCTTAAAATATTTCACTGTTTAATTATTTAATTCAATCCACTCTCATAGGCTATTTTAGTTTTTAGTTTCACTATTTAAATCAACTCAATATGGAAAGATAAAATCCCAACCTCCAACAAATATTAGTGCCTCAAGGTTTCTTCTTCAGTATCTATGGATTTGATCCCCACTTATACTAAAAAACCACATATACCTATAGGGTAAATTTGGGTGCAACTAGTGGTGTCTTTCATGGTTGTATGACATGCTTCGAGATATTCTGGCATGGCGCCAGAGAAGGCTATTTTACATTTGTTATATTGTTATGGTTGGAATGGTTGTACTGTATGCTCAATGATATTCCAATACAGAGTAGAAGAAATTTGTTGTTATATTTTATTAATTTTTTAAATAATAAATACACGTGTTTATCAATTTCATACATACACTTCTTATAAATATTTTTTGTTTATACACGATGGTGTCGAACTGCTAAATTAAACTCAAACCCTATTCGGGAACCTATTTGGTACCTAAGTTGATTACATAGATACAGGTTTGGATAAGGGAAAATGATCTTGAAATTGATTATTTCCTTCCTAGATGGGATGGAGTTTGGTTATGGGATAGACCTGGGGTTCAATACCATGTATTGTGAGTCTTTATTGTGGTCTACTACTCTTTTACTTTAATTGTTTCTAGAATGAAATTTATTTACACTCTATCACATCATTACATTGTTCCATTGTTATTTATTAAATCATTTAGTTTTCTTTTATTATTGTATTCCTCTATGTTTATACTTTGATTTCATCTGTTTATATAATATAATTATTATTATATGATACTTCATAGCAGGTAGTATTGTCTCTGCATAATACATTTCACACCCCCACTACTAGTCGAAAGAATCAATAGTATGAGGAGGCTCACTTGAGGTCTCCAGACCAACCCTTTTTGGGCATGTGAGAGAGTACTGGATTGGGGTACATTACAAGTTGGTATCAATGGATCTAGATTTCTTTTTTCTCTTATTTTCTGTTTGGGAAAGGTAAAAAAATATACTAGGATTATTTATACATGCTAATGAGATTTTTTATGTGAGTAACTAACCCATGTACATGGGGAAATATGAGTACCCCGTGATGGAATTGTTGTTTGTATTGTTTTCTTGTTACAGTTTATGTTATATCACCTTGGGATATTCACAAGTTGCGTGAAGTTATTGTTTTATAATGATACTATTTCTTGAGATGGTACTCATGTCCCGGTATGGAGTGAGAATAGGATTAATGCATCATAAAAGTCACATAGTTATATATTGACTTGAATTATTGTTGATATTGGAAAATCGATTATTAAACGTGATATATAATTTCCTTTTGAACGTTGACATGAGATATCTGATTCACCAGAAAACCAAAATGAGTTGATGTTTCATGCTAAAAAAAATCAAATTTTTTTTAGGGATACCAGTAGTCAATGGTTCTCTATTTTAGTCACCTATTGAGGTTAACATTATTATTATCCAGTTCTATATGGTGTATGTCTGTATTGTGGAGAAAATGACTCTTCCTCATCTTTGAATTGAGAATCAGGAGAGTGGAAATTAACACGTTCCTAATATAGTTGAACTAGAACTTCTTATAGTTATTGTGGAGAAAATGACTCATCCTCGTCTTCTAATTGAGAATCAGGAGAGTGGAAAACAACACGTTTCTAGTATAGTTTAACTAGAACATATTGTAGTTATTGCGGAGAAAATGGATGTTTTGATTTGTGAAAGAATTCTCTGGGTCATGTGATCCATGTAAAGGGAGAATGTTTGTAACATTACGTTGATTTTTGAGCTGACAAGAGAGTTTCATATGTAGCAACCATCGATTATTAATAAGGAATGGGGACTCTAGGAAGCCATGTTCTAGATTGAGTCAGTCCAGATAATCATTAATCATCTGGGGACACCCATGGATAGTATTGTGAAGCTTACTTCATTTATTCTTCAGGGGTTTTCCTAGAAGTGGAGGTATATTCTAGAGGAATCTGGGTAGCGGTGTGATCTATCTTAGAAGGTTATTGAGATTAATTCCAAAATCCATTTCTATCCTAAAACATTTAGGAATGAAAAAGGTCATGTGTTCATGCATCTCATGTAGTGTATCATGTTAGTGATGGACTAATATTGACATTTTACTGACCTACAATTCTTTTCACCATCTATAGAAGCTAATGTGATCTCCAGGGTGAGGATTTTTTTAGGAACATCTTCACAATGAGATCGGGTCTCCGGTAAATATTTTTTTTTCAGGAGAAGATTTTAGGACATAATGAACTAGGAACTGATCAAGGATGGTTATATGAAAAAGGCCACTAGAAGAATCCAAGATGTTTCAATATGGTGATTTGGGAAATCTTCTTTCAGTGTCATGAATCTCTTCAATGATAGTTTCTACTTAGGTAATTTCTATAAGAGTAGACAGGGCAATGGAAAGCCATCTCAAGGCCATGCACTATTTTACTTCTGTTAGTGTGGAAATTTTTTTCACATGCTCATGCAGTTTTCTTACCCCATATACTAGTGTCATATCTATGGAATACTAGATCATCTTCAATGGTTCTATATGAACTTTACATAATTAACCAATTCCAGGGGATCAGAACAGGAACCTGATTTGGGAATGGTCTTAGCTACCCCTTAGTAGGCTGGTAACTAGAGTTCCACTGGTTGTTCAAGAAAATATAGGGGACGTGGTGCACTAGTGCATGAGGTGAAGTACTTGGAAATATAAATATCATAGGGTAGTCAGACTAGATCTTAGGGTAGGAGGAAAAGTCAGTTGCACGTTATGAAGACTACTCCAGTTATCGTGGATGTAAGACCATATACCATAAGAGGTATGATTCTAATATCATTTTCATTAGATTTTGTTTCTTTCAATACATGAGAATAACATTATTTTATATCTACATTTTTTTTAAATGGTTTGAGCTTAGATATGGAAATCATTTATGGTGTTTTAATCATCGACACACCATTTGGAGTGCATCCAACAAACTTCAAGAATTACAACGAATGATATATGGGGATTGGTGGTTACCATTTCTTTTGGGAAGAATTCATTCTGTAAATAACAATCTTCAATTCAATTCTTGGTATGGATTAGTTAGTTATATACTAGGATCATAAATACTATTAAAGGATAATATTTACCTTTCATTATCCATATAGAGGTAATAATTTTAACCAAGGTGAGTGGGATCTTCAGGCTAGTAATGCAGGACCAATCCATCGTAGATTGGATTGTCTCATGGATCAGATAGAGGACCTTGCTAAATATAATACTATAATAAATAAGTATTACTTTCCTCTTGTGGTAGAAAATTTTTAGGATGTCTTACCAAAATAGTTATACGGCTTCCACCCAAGTAGGAGGTCGACTTCACGATCGAGTTGGTGTTGGGATTAGAGCTTGTTTTTATCCCGCCTTACAGAATTGAATTAGAATAGTTTTGGTAATTGAATGTAACATTGAACGATCTAGAATATAAAGGCTTCATATAGACGAGTACGTATCCTTGGGGTTCTCCAATTCTCTCCTCCATGAAGGTTTATGGGTCTTTGAGATTATGTGTATATTATAGAAGGTTTAACTAGAAGATGGTCAAGAACCAGGGTCCTCTTTTGTGCATTGATGATCTTTTCGATCAGTTTAGAGGTGTTAATAACTTCTCCAAGATTAAAATGATATTATGGTATCAAAATTTTAGAATAAGACCATTATAGATATCTTAGACTAATTTTAGGAGCAGTTATGGATTTTATGAATTCATAGTGATGTCATTTGGTTTGACTAACACACCAATAGTACTCATGGACTCGATAAATGTGACATTTCATCCATTTCTAGAAAAGTCTGAGGTGGTTTTTGTTAATGGAATATTAGTGTACTTCATGTTAGTATAAAATCATAACAATTTTCTTGACATCATTTTGAGTACATTGATTCAACAATAGCTTTAGGCCAAGCTACCCAAATGTAGTTTTTGGATTAATAATGTACACTTTTTGGGCTATGTAATTTCATAAGAAAGTGTTTTAGTGGACCCAATGAAATTTCCAGCCACGGTATCATAGGAATATCTCAAGAATTTATTCAAAATTTGGAGATTTTTTGGTTTGGTAAGTTATTATCGGTTATTTATCCATGATTTATCCTATTTGGAAGCTCCAATGTCTTGGATGACCAAACAATGGGTGATGTTTTTTTGTTATAATGCTTATGAAAGGGCTTTTCCAAATCTAAAAGGTAGGATAACCTCAGAAATTATTTTCAAATTACCTGTGCTATGAAAATAATATACTGTGTATTATGAAACATTTGGGGTGGGACTTGGAGCAGTTCTAATCCAGGAGGATTGAGTGGTTTCTCTTGGATCAAGGCCATTGAGACCGCATGAGAGGAATTATACTACTAAAAATATTGAGTTAGAAGCAGTGGTACACACCCAAATATTTTGGAGGACCTATCTCAAGGGTTATAGGTTTGTGGTATACGCGGACAATAACAACCTTAGGTACATCTCTTCTCAGTGAGACCTAAACCATTAGTAGAGGAGGTGGGTCATGTATCTACATTATTTTGACATTGAATTGGATTATATAGTAGAAAGGAAAATTCAATTACCAAAACTTCAATCTGAATGACATTGACAGAGGTATTATATTATTCTTGTGATGAGGTTTGGATAATGGCCCTCTTTTCAGTCATGAATCATGATCTTCAGGAGTCTTGGGGATGGGAAGATTTGACATCAACATATTTTATACGCATGATTTTGGATTGGATTAAGACATATATTTTTTCTATTCTGGAGGTCTTTGTTCTAAGAGAAAAATTATATGGTGGGGATACCCAATCAGGATAGTCTCTAGATAGTTTTAATTATTTTCATTTTTCTTGGACATGTATGGTTTAATAAGAAATTTTGTGAGGCGATGATGAGGGTGTTTCATTCTTATATATTGGTGTTTCATCATAGAAAAAGATGTATCATGATATCCATATATAGTACTGGTGGTCAGAAATCAGGAAGGAGGTGGAAGGATTCATGGATATATACTTCACTTTTCAGTAGGTGAAATCTGACCATCAAAGGTCGGCTGGGATATTATAGCTTCTTACGATTCCTTGATGGAAATGGGATGATTTCACAGTTGATTTTGTGATAGGATTACCCATAAAAACATATAATAATGAATATTTATGGGTTATTTTGGATCAACTGTATAATGTATCTCATTTCTATCCTATCATGGAACACTTTATAGTTGATGATTTGGGTAGTCTTTAAGTGTGTGAGGTGGTTCTATTGCACTGTGTTCCAAGGAGTGTCATTTCAGAGAGATATCATCTTTCAAAATGTGTTTCTAGAATTTAATTTTGAATGATTAGGGATCATGGGTTCTTTTAATAAAATCATATAATCCACAGACTGCTGGTCAATCTATGTGAACTATTCAGGTTATGGAGGATATGTTACGAGACTATTTTTGGGATTTTGGTGGTTCATGGGAGAAACATATGGAACTCTTGGAGTTCTCATATAATAATAGATTCTAGGAATAAATCCAAATGGAAAATTTTGAGGATATTTATAGAAGTTCATGTTTTCCACCTCTTTATTGGATAGAAGATGGTGGGTCAACACTTGTTGGGATTATTCTCATGTAGGATACATCTGAGTAGATTCAATTAATCGGGTAGTAGTTAGTGATTGTGCGGAGTAGGAAAATATAATTTGATGACCATTATATATGATCTCTAGAATTAAATTTTGTTCATCATTTTTTTCTTCATGTTTCTCCATGATTGGGGAAACGATGTATCATGGAACAGGGAAAGATAGATCCTAGGTTTTTTGGGTTATTTGAGAAAGTGGAAAGGGTCAGTCCAATGGAATAACTTTTATCCCTTCCACACTGCTACAGTTCCATGAACGATGTTTTCCATGTGTCACAGATATGAAGATATTATTTAGACACTTTCCATGTGATATAAATTTTATATGTTGATCTTTTTGTTGATGCATACTTTGAGGATAATCTGATATGAGTTATTGATTGTAGTGAGAAATATCTTTAGGGTAGGACTATATCGTTGGTTTGAATGTAGTCGCATCATGGTTGAGTTCAAGAGGTTACCATGTATATGGAGTCTGAAGTATGAACATGTGGGCCAAACTTGTTTATTGAGACATCATAGTTAATCTTGGAGAATCTTGGGGATGAGATATTATATTGTGTGGAGGTTGTAATATACCATCATTTTCCATTTATATATCCCTCTATGTTTTTCACTAATATTTTCATTCAGTTTTGTTTCCTTTGTGGATTTCTAACGTTAGAAAATACATAGTCTTCAGTTGTGAGGAAACATGGGGAAACTATAGAGAATCCTCATAGTGATATTTTTTTGGTAAAATGACCTAATGTTGAAGGATGTATTCTTCTTAGATTTTTTGGATTCTAGGATTCAATGGGTTAAGGTTGAAAAAAAGTTCTTGTTAATTTGAGAAGCTTAAGGGGTTTTTGTTTGTTAAAAGTAAAAAATGGGATAAAATCCATCTACAGAACATTTAGACATCAATTAAAGTGATTAAACATAATCAAATTGTTGGGTGTTTTTAATAAAATAAATTTGAGGTTATTTTTTTAGCGTACTCTTACAAATATTAAAATGATGTGTAGCCATATTACACATAGTGTAATCCCTCGACCTATTCTTTTACAAATGTTTTTGGGTTAAAATTAATTTCATTCCATTGTATCACTTCTCTTCTCAAACCTAGGGCATTCTCTAGGAGAATTTGGAGTGTCATACCTCCTTATGGATGTCCCATTTAAGTGATAAATCCATAATAATCCCATCCATTATTTTTTCCCTTATCTCCTTCATATTCAAACCATTTTAGTGAAATATTTTGAATAATTGTGTTGTTGGTTTTTATCTTGACCAATTTGGATCTAAGAACCTATTTAAAATCATCTCAACCTTCCTTCTAATGGTAATTTTGTAAGAAAATGTCCTTAAACATTGTGTAATATTGAGTTCTAGTCAAGAAAATCACTTTCTTCCACATTGAGGATCTTTTTAGGTTTATATTCAGAGAGAATTTGGACATAAATATTACATGAAAACTAAAATATTACACTGTATAAACTTCTACTTAGTATCTATTTTTCACAAAATGAAACTTTTTTCAAATAAAACATGAGTTAATTTTCTTAAAAAAACATCATAAATTTCAACATGACACATTAATTTCTCTTAAACATCCTTATACCATGTGAAAAATATTTCAAAACTTTGGATGAGAAAAAAAAACTCAATAAGGGAAATAAAAAATTGAGATACTTTTAGTCCATTAATACTTATAAACCTATGAAACCATTTTCGAAAAGTTATACTATTCACTCATAAAGCAATATATTTTTATCTTACCTCATGAAATCATTTGTTTCATGTAAAACTCCATAATAAAAAATCATAAAGTTAACTTTTTGTGTCAATTACATATCACTCTTACATTATCTATCATGGATATATAGGGGGTAACCTTCATTATCACATTTGGAATACCAAAAATAGTATATTTCCTTAGTCTCTTAGGAGAATCATTACTAGTTAAATCTGCATAATTACCCAATACATTTTGGTAAAATATAGGGCTCATCCACCCTTGGTTTATCACAAAACCATCCATACTCCTAAAAAATTCCCATGAACCTTAACATATTCATAACAAATAAATCATTCATAAAATAAAAATAAATTTTCCACTTTGAAATCACTTTTCCTTTTTACAAAGTTGTGCAATCAGAAATGAAAAAACATTTTTTGAAAAAGATGTTGTAAACATGTAAAGTAAGAATAAAAACATTAAAGTGACATGAAATTGAGAAATTTTGTTCATTACATAAATTTTAAAAAAATATTACTTTAATGTTTTGTAAAAATAGTTGAATCATTAACATTAAAAGACATTTTTAAAAACAATTCCCTTACCTTGAGTCCAACTCATCACATATAATCTTTATCGTCCTAAATAAAAAAATTAGGTTAATTATTTACCATCTTGATAACCTTTTAAAATTTTATTATTCCATTTATATAATTTATAATCATGTTATAACAATTACTTGTTTAAGTTCATGTTGTATGTTTTAATGATATTTGGTACTTGAGCCAAAAATAAATTTTGTATGATGTCAATTGTCAAAGTGGAAATTATTCCATCATATCCAAAATAATTATCATTAAATTATCATATTTTTTATACATAAATTATAATTTCCAAATAAAAAAATTAATTATGGATATGAAAAATAAACTACATTAAAATCATATTGAGGGTAGGTCGTATGTACGCATGAGTTACATTTTCATTTTTTAATGATCATTATGGAAATAAGGTTAGTATCATTTAATACTTCAAAATTTATCCTAATATCTTTAATATCATATAAATCAGTTAAATATAGATATATATATCATCCATGTGATGTGGTTATCAAAAATTAAAGACAACACTTCATGGAGGTGATAGTTCACACATACGCCAGAACAACGTTATCAATTTTATGTGGATGGAATGGTTAGAACATAAATGATATATTATTATTTCATAATAATAAATATGAAATGATTATAATATTAAAACATCAACTACATCATTATAACTAATCTTAAAAGATGGTGTTGTAAAATGAATTATATCAATTCACAATGTGGTAGTCTTCCATAAGCACCAATGATTAATTATTTTCCCATTTGATGGAAGTGAAGATGGATTTTGGTGTTAAAATTAACATAATAATATCTCATTATATTTAGGATAATGGATTTATTATGTCATCATGGTTGGAGAATATTTTTAAGGAATTGGAAGAATAAATAAAACAGAAATACTTGATTAAAAGAATACCTCTTTTTCGTATAATCTTCTTTTCATAACACCTTAAGACCACTGAGGGTGGTGTTATGCCTAAAATAAAAGCTCTAGAATGTGTGGATGGATTATATGGAGGTATCTTTTATTATATTGGATGAAAGAAATATATTTTTAAATGTAAAAAATATAATAAGAGGTTCCCATTTATAAGAGAGATGAGAGACACTCTTGGAATTCTTCAAAAAAATTAAATTAATATAAATTAAATTTCAATTCTAAATGGATCCAAAGTGAATTATTTCCAATATAGGATGAGTATGGGTAAAAAAATTATCCAAATAAATTTTTACATGTTTTGATAATTTTTTTAATCCTTATCTTTTTTTAACCCTTATTGAACCTCTTTAATTCTTATCATGATATCATGTAATTTACACTCTTTTGATTAATGTATTTACTATAAAATAATATAATACCATTAAATGAGTCATTTATTACATTTTATGACTTAACGTAATAATTTTTAGAAATTTTAAAACATTATAATGTTTTTATCATTTAATAAAATATTATTTATTTTAAAATATCATTAATGTCAATTTTGACACTATTCATTATTTTTTTATTTTCAAAAATACAAGTTAAATTTGAACCAAGGATTCTAAAACATCAATAAAATATCACAATCATCTAAAAATTTATTTTATGACAATATTAATCACAAATTATATTAATTTTAATATTTTAAATGTCATTTATTTGATGTTTTCTTTAATTATACAATTATTACATCATTGTTATGCAAGAATTTAATTTAATTATTTCATCCCCAAAAATGTAAAAAAATATCATCATAAATATAAATAATTCAGGTTTAAAAATATTATTTATAGTTAAATATATCCCGAATATATCCCCATATTAAAAATATTTCACTAGTGAAAAACAAAAGTACGACAAAATTGAATTTTCTTTGAATAAAATAATATAAATTCCTTAATGTAATCCAAGTGGATCAAAGAGATAAAAAATTCTCAACAATTATGTTTTTGATCTAAAATAATTCATCCAAAAATTTATTACAAGTTTTAGTCTATTTTTAAAAAATTATAATATAATTTTACCCTAAATTACCTGATTTACCATTAACCATGGTAATAAAAATTACTAAAGTTATTATTCATATTGTACAAAAATAAAATATGAATGATTAATAAATTTTGGAACTTATGATTTCAAATATGGAATCCATTTTTCAAAATTCAAAACATATAATTGGATGAAATTAATTTAAAATTAATATCTTTGATGGGCTGATAAAACAATTTTTTAAAGTGGAAACAATTAAAATATTAAAATTATTTTGTATCAAAATTCAAGGTAAATTTGATTTATATAACCTAAATCAGATTAAATGATATAAAATTTAACAAATCTTACTTTCAAATGAATCTAAAATATAATTCCACACTATAAGTCGTTTAGAGGAGAAAGTTATTTCCAGTTAAAATCCAGTATTTTTACAATTCATCAAAATAAGAAACTTAACCAAAAATCACATTATCAAAGGAATTTAAATTTTGAAATTCATATTTTATAGAATAATTTTATTTTTTAAAATATAATTTTTAAAAGGTTTAAAAACTATTTTTAAAACAACTGCACCTTCAAAAGGGGGTAAAAAACCCTTTTAATAAAAATAATTCTTTTATAGTAAAATTGGTTTTCTTATTATATAATGTCTAGAAAATTAATATGATGAATTTTATAAATTATATTTAAAATATTATATATAAATTTAAATAATATAATCCAAAAAGTGTGATTTTTTATCTATTGTTATAAAACACACTTGTTCACATTTAAATAGTTTTTTTTTAAAATCTATTTAAAAATAGTTTAATTTTAATTTATAATTAATTATTCACCAAATAATTAATTAAATATATATTTTTGTGTGCACACCATATTTTCATAATTTAGTTAATCATGTTCATACATCCTATTCAAATGGCTATGTTATAATGGTAACATTTAAGTAACAATATTTAATTATTCATTTATGATTGATATGGCGTATTTTTTGTGTTGAATAATATAGTGTTTATTTCTAAAAATTATGGGATGTTACATTATCCCCTCCCCCTAAAAATTTGGTCCTCACTATTTTAAATTGATCTTAGTAATCAAGGTTCCACTATTCCAAAAACCATTATTGAAATCCCACATCTGAAAATGTTTTAATAAACATCAACATAAAAAAATGAAAGCGAAGTACAAAGGTCACCAGAGATAACACATACGACAGTTCCATATAGGAAAACAAAGATATAGTATAAAAAAATATCTATAATGTTCTCATGGATAGTGATAGAGAACATGGTCATGGGAATGTTATCTATCAAAAAACAATAAATCTTTGATGGGTTAAAAGGTAATTAATTTCATAGTAAGAAAATTAAATGAATAACGTCTTTGTTCTAAGATCATTTTCATAGATTTGGGGAATTATTTTACTACCTAGAAAAGTAACATAAGAAACTTTACTTAATTGACAAGTAGTGTTTCATCTATTAATCAAATTCCACTATAAATCATCCTTTTCTCCAAACGATGAGCATTTAAGATGAATTTTTCATGCCAAAAGCCTTAAAATCAATTTCTATGGATAAAAAAATTTAAAAAACGCATCAATATATAATCCTTCTATTTTTATACATAAACTAAAACCAAAAAATTTAGGATAAAATATGATAATTCATTAAAACTAATAAACCATTATTGGATGAAAAGGTACTTAAATATCTAAAATTAAATTGAAATACCCAACATTCAACATATACCATTTAGAAAATAACTATCTCTCTTAAAAAAAATATTCTTGAGTAATATTGAAACCCTAAATTCTAAAATATTTGATCACATTGTATTCAAAATAACATCAATCCCTCTTAATGGTACACACTAAAAATATAATTTCTTAAATCTCATAATATCCAAAATATGAAAACCATTTCCATAAATAACCTAAATCACCATAAGTCCACGAAAAAAATCATATTTGACTCCAAAGAAATTTCATCATTTATTCCTCAAAATATTCAATTTACCTTGATCTTATACTATTCCCAAAATAGAAAACATCTTCATAAATAACATTAATCACATAAGCACCAAATCATTTTCAAATCCCATGGTTACATATTTGATAAAACATATGTTACTAGTATCAACTTATAATTAAAATATCAAATAATTTAACTAAAAAAATCCATAGTAATCAGGAATTCACATAGGTTTGTGTTATGCGATGCACCCTTGTTACCATTTGGTTGTAGGTTCGATTCATGCAGCCTTACTAGATGTGATGAGTTATCGCACATCTAGAAGGTTGTACTTTTTTCATAAATTATATGATTCTAATAATATTCCTTGATATGTGATAAAGATCCTCAAAAATAACCATAACATGTTTTATACTCAATTTTTATGTCATACCTTTAATTTTTAATCCCAAAATGTAATAACCCATAATTAACTCAAATTAAAATATCAAAAAAAACCCTAATGGTTATCCATACTATTATAATTATATCCATAAAAGAAATGATAATTATTCTTTATATAAAAAATTAAAATATAAAACATTATGAGTTACCTATAACATAAACTAAAAAAGTATTCCAAATTACTCCCATCATCAAAATAGTATGAATACTTTTAAACATTTATACATCCCCAAATCTACCATAAAACTTTAATCCCTTACATGTATACATCTTAATCATTTATCATTCTTCATAATCCCTTAACGATTATTTTCCTCATATTAATTAATCCAAAATTCCTAAAAATAAAAACATAAAATACATAATATTATTTACTGATATTAAAACATGAACTAAGAAATAATCCATACCTTTCATATGTAATTTTCAGTTTCTTTATTCTTCAATTGTAAAAGCAATTGGTATTCCATAACATATATCAGTATGGTCCTACTAATCCAATTCATTATCCATCATCCTAAGACATCAATTTTAATAATGACCATACTCCACACATTTAAATCATTCAATTGATAAATCAGGAAGAACATATTTCCCCTTTATGGATTCACCGGAATGCTTCCTTTTTTTACTTGGAATATTATTGCTTTATGACCTCCTTTATCATATTTAAAACAGCTTCCCATCCCATCAATACATCTTCCTAGGGGTTTTATTCCACATACCTGACACATATGTCATTGAATATATTTACCTTTATGATCATTATTACTTGAACATCCATAGGGATTCATTTCTCTCATATGTAATTCATTTGAAAACTCACCAAGGATCATGTGGTAAATCATGACACCTGATAGTTGTTTTATAATAACCACAAGAGTTATCATTTAATAAGCCTTTTCATTTGGTTTCTTATTCAAATAAACACTATACTTTCCCTCATATCCATCATTACTTTGGTTCTTACTAGATCTGACCACTTAATAAAACCCAAACTATTAGTGTTACCAAAAAATCATTATATACCATCTTATGAGGATGATAAACACTAAAATATACTTATTACTATTATATAAAAGTCATAAAATTTATCTAATATAACAATTAAACTTCCTACCAAGATAACCATAATAGTTATATATGACATGTAACTTATGATTAAATAACATATAAACCTCTAAAGTTATAAAAACCATCATTTGATACCAACTGTAATGGCCCGACCTTAAACATCTCATAATATTGATTTGTAGTCCTGAAAAGTAATGTATTTAACTTTGAAGATATTTTTTGGTTTATAGTTTTATATAATCAGACCATAACTATTGAATATCAACAAAAATATTAAAAATTATACACTTCTACTCAATATACATTATTTCAAAAAATAAGAAAATTTAAAATAAAACGTGGTTTATTTTTCATGAAAAATCTTCATAACTTTAAACTTAAATTCTTCTGTTCTCTTACCCATCCTTATACCCTGTTAAAAAAATTAAAACATGGTATGTGAAAAAAAATCCTTGTATGGGAAATAAATTTAAATAAATAAATAGTTAGTCTATTAATACTTATAAACCAATGAAAACATTTTCACAATGTTATACATTTCACCCACAAAGCATATTATTTTTATCTTACGTCATAAAATCATAAGTTTCATGTAAAACTATACATAAAACCTAAATCTTAAAAGTAACATATTTAATAAATTCCATATCACTCTTATAGTATCTCTCAAGTCTACATAGGGAGTTACCTTCTTGGTTACATTTAGAATACCCACCTATGTATATTCACTTAATCTCTTAGGAGGAACCCTACCGGTTAACTCCATCTCATTAACCAATTCATTTGAGAGATATAATTGTCTCACCTACCCTTGGATTTTCATAGAACCACCCATTCCCATAAAAAATTCCCAAAAACAATAACTTAAGAATAACACATGAATATTTCAAAAAAGAAAAATAACTTTTCCACTTAGAAATCACTTTTCCTTTTTACAAAGTTACGCACTCATAAATGAAGACACAATAATTGAAAAAAAATTAATCATTTAAAGGAGGAATAAAAAATTAAAGATACAAGAAGTAGATAAATTTGGTCTATCACATATATCTTAAAAAAATTTGTTAGACTTTTGTAAAAAAAGTTGTAAGAGAATCTTTAAAAGTGGTTTTTTTAATAAAATCTCTTACCTTGAGTTTTACTTTTCAGGTATGATATTTATATTAATAAATAATAAACATAGGTAAATTATTTATATTCTTCATAACCTTTATAATGTCAATTATTCCTTTATGTCAATTATTATCATGTTATAGTAATTACTTATTTTTTTAGTTCATGTCGGACATTTTGAGGATATTCAGTACATGAATCCAAAATGAATTTAGTATAATTTGAATAGTAAAAATTTTCATTATTCAATAATATCCATGATATTATTATAATTTTTATACATCAATTATAAATTTAAATAAAACCAGTAAGTATGGTTACGAAAAATTAACTACGTTAAAATCGTAGAGACGGTACGTCGTACGTACACATGACTAACATTTTCATTATTTAATGATCATTATGGAAAGATGGTAAGTATAATAATAATTTTAAAAAATTATTATAATATATTTAATATCATATTAAATAGCTAAATATACTTATATATATCATCCATGTTATGTGGGAGTGAATAACATATCGCATCGCTTCATGGAGATGATAGTTCACATGTACGTAGAAAGGATGATATCATTTTTATATGAAAGGTAAAAATATAAATGATATTTTTTTATTTAATAATGATAAATATTTCATTAATATCTTATATATGAATTAATTTCATCATTATAACCTGTCTTGTGTGATGGTGATGTAAAACTATTTATTTCTGTAAGCGAGGCTGTAGTCCACTATACACATGAATGATTAATTATTTATCTACTTTATAGAAGTGGAGATGGATTTTGGTGATGATATTAACATAATATAATCTATGTATATTTAGTATATTTGGGTTTTTATGTCATCATGTTTGAAGAATATTTGAACGAAGTGGATGGAGAAATAAAATATAAATACTTGATTAAAACAATACCTCTTCTTTGGAAGATCTCCTTTTCATAACATCATAAGACAACTAAGGGTTGTGTTCTGCCTAAAATAATATCTATATAAAGTGTTTATGTATT
This sequence comes from Viscum album, assembly GCA_963277665.1. NCBI lineage: Eukaryota > Viridiplantae > Streptophyta > Magnoliopsida > Santalales > Viscaceae > Viscum > Viscum album. The sequence continues at coordinate 1,740,865,577 of OY728160.1, forward strand.
ATATGATGTTATTTTGGTATATATTGGCTGAAATTAATAGGCTTTAAGTGTAATGAAAAGAGAATAATAGGATCCCTTTATAGGAGAGAATATGGTCACTCTTGGAATTAATCAAAAAATTAAATTAATATAATTTAATTTTCTATTCAAAATTGATAATTTGTGATTTATTTAAAATATAAAAGGATTATGGGTCTAAATCCATTAATAAAATTAAAATTAGATATGTTTTGATTATTTTATTAATCCCAATCTTTCTTGTTTAACCCTTGTTTAACCTCTTTTATTCTTTCCATGATATCTTACACTTTCAAGGTTAATATAATTACTATAAAATACCAAAAATCCATTAAATGAGTCATCGATGGAATTTTATTAATTAACCAAATCAGTTTGAAGAATTTTATATTGTTATAAATTTTATTTCATATAATAAAACACTATTTATTTTAGAAGTACTTTAATATCAAATTTGACATTATTCATTATTTTTTATTTTACAAAAATAAAAAATAAAAGAAAATAAATTAGAACCAAGGCTTATAAAACATCACTAAAACGTCAAATTCATATAAAAATTTATTTTATGACATTAACCATCTCTAATTATATTTATTTTAATATTTTTAATATCATTTATTTGATATTTTCCTGAATTAATAAATTACTGCATCATCATTGTGAAAGTCTTTAATTTAATTATTTCAAAACCAAAAATTAAAAATAAAACATCCTGATAAATATAAAATTTTTATCATTCAGTATACTACATATTTTTTAAAAAATACCCTATGTAACCCCATATTAAAAATATTTCACTTGTTAAAACCAAAAAGTATGGCAAAAGTTTCTTTTCATTTAATAGAATAATATTATTGGAATAAAGTTTTCCAAGTGGGTCCAAAAATTCAAAAAATCGTCTCAAGTATGATTTAGGTCTACAATAACTCATCTAATAATATTAGGAAAATTTTTAGGATAATTTTCTTATATTTATAATATTATTTTTACCATTAATTACCATACTTACCCTTAACTATGGTTTTAAAAATTACTAAAGTTACTATTCATGTTGGACAAAAATAAAATTTTCCAATTTACTAAATTTGGACCTTATGATCATAAATATTTAATCATGTTTTCAAAATATAAAATGCATAATAGTCTAAAATTAATCTAAAATTAATCTTGTTGATTATGTGAGAAAGCAAGTTATTAAGGTTAAAATATAAAAAATATTGAAATGTTTTTATATCCAAATTTAATGTAAAATTTATTACAATGAAATAAATTGTGTTAAATAATATAAATTTTATCTAATTACACATTAATACCAATAAAAATATATAATTTAACAATGTAAATTATTTAGATTAACATTTTGAATTCTATTAAAATCCAATATTTTTCACTGCTCATTAAAACATGAAACATATCTCATGAATACCAAAAATTAAACCAAAATAAATTTTAATATATCTTTTTCAAAGAATAGGTTTAATTTTTAAATATAATTTATAAAATTTTCAAAAACTAGATGTAAAACATGTGCTCCATTAAATGGTGGAAAAACATCCTTTTTAGAAAAATATATCATTTGTGTGTAAAATTTCATTTACTCTTATATAATGTCTAAAAACTAATTGGATGAATTTAAAACATTATAATAAAAATATTATATATATAAATATATATTTCATTAATATAATCCAATAATAATGATTATTTAACTATTGGAGGAAAACACACATGTTCATCTTTATATAGTTTTCAAGAAAAACATTTCATTTTAAATAGGGTTTTATTTTAATTTATATTTAATGGGTCAACAAAGAATTAATTATATATATATATTTTTACACCATATTTTCATAATTTAGTTAATCATGATCATACTCATCATTCTAATGTCTAGGTTATAATGGTGACATTTAAATAACAATATTTAATTGTTCGTTTGTGCTTCATGTGATTTATTTTTTATGCTATCTAACATAGTGTTTATTTTTTAAAATATTGGGATGTTACATGTTCTCTATTAGAAGTGTTAAATTATTCAACAATTATGGTACATGGTCAGAATATTAACCCTATGGTTTTATAATTTCAAATTATATACAATATTGTGATTTCACCAACATTGTGTGTGCCCAAATAAATTAAATAAATGAAAGGTATTATTACTAGAATTCCATTGTTTCCTATTGTTTTCTGACCTTGATTATAGATACCGGTTCAGTGAGGCAACCATGAATATAATTGAATTGTCTAATTTTTGAAAGGGTTCTTATCCTGACATGTGACCTTAGCTAATTTCTTGATATTGAGTCCCTAAGTTGTGGCATTCTTAATATTGATATAACTATAAATCAATTGTGATTTAATTTAAAGTGGTATTTGAAAGAAAAATGAAAATATTCATAATTAACCATCGTGATATATGATGTGATATTTTGACATTCATGTTGTATGACTTGACTTGTGTTCCATGTTAAAATTTCTATATATCAGGCTCATCCCTAGAACTTTCACACTTATATGTTGTGATGTTAATATTGAATGGTATCAGCCCATTCCCTTACAATAATTCTTATTGAGAGTTGGCTATGTCCATTCCCCTATTATAATACTTATTGGGCTTTGACCCGATTATCGTAATGCTTATAGGGATTTCACTAGGATTGTTTTGACCACACCATGGTTTTATGGTGGTGGTTGGAATAGTTGTAAGAAATGCTCTAATATATTATGGCACTGTGTCGAAGAAGGTTGTTTTTCCTTGGTTATATGGTTGTGGTTGGCATGGTCATAAGACACGCTTGGATATATTCTGTCATGGAGCTGAAGTGTGTTTTTATAGTATTTTATTAATTGTTAAACTAATCAGTACACATATTTATCACATTATTGTATATAATTATTATCATACTGGTTGGTTTAGACATGGTGGTGTCAACCTACTCAATTATACTTACATCCTATTAGGCCATTTATTTGGTAATATAGAAAATTACGTGGATGCATGTTTGGACAAAGGCAAAGGACCGTGCATTTGATTACTTACTTGCTTGATGGGATCGAGTTTAGTGATGGGACATACATGAGGTTAGGGACTAGGTATTTTGAGTCTTTATTTTTGAATACTAGTATTTTACCTGTATTGTTTCTATTATGACATTTAGTTACATTCTATCACGTCATTACATTATTCATTTATGATTTAATTAATTATTCAGTTGGATTTCATTATTTTCATTCACTATTTTTATATATTGATTTATTTTTATATTATTTCATTATTATTATATGACACATCAAAAAAGGAGATATAGTCTATCGACTATACATTTCACACCCCCATTACCACTCAGTTGCCTCTGGGATATCAGGATATGTGTTGGAGGTCATGTGGAAATCCTTTTCACCTATGTGGGAGAGTTCTATATTAGGAGATGTTACATGATGTATATCTCCAAAATCCTATGAATTTTGTTATCCTATTATTTTTTTAGAGACTAAATGTTTTTATTTCAATTAACTCTCTTTAAGTACTCAATGAAAAGAATTGTTTTTAAGGAAAATTGGATTCATTTGTTTTTTGATAAAAAACCATTTTTCTTACATATACCTGTTATCTAAAAATGTTTCAAGAATAATATTAAAATAATTTTTTTATTTTTTGAATTCATATTTACCCATGATTAAATATTTAAAAAATAATTTCAAATGAATCTTCTTGTTGTTTTTAGAATGAGTTTGTTTCGATTTTTTTACTGAAAATGAAAAAAGAATCTCTGTTTTAATGTCCATGACATGAATGAAATTTTCCACCATCATGACCACTCAATTCTTTGAAGAATCCAAAAAAATTCCATGTTTCTTTTCAAAGAAAATTTTTTATTAATATTTTGTAATTTTGTTTGATCTTATATAATTGATTTCAATATAAAATGTGTATTTTCCTTATATAATATTTCAGATAGATTTTGATGGTATTTTCATCAAAGATGACATCCACTGATGTTAAATATGTTTCATAGGGATATGTCCCAATTATTTTATTATTAATAATTATTTTTATGGTTTATTATTATGATGATTCTATATTTATGAAACCCATTTAATTTCATTGGGTTATATTGTGATTAAAAATTAAAATGTTTATGAAACATGTTTCTTTTCTATGGATTATGATATATATGATAAATGTTTTATGATCTTATGGTACACATATATAAATATTTCATTATGTGATGGGTGGGATTGAAATTATATATCTCTCTAATTAATAGGGTTTATATTGATATCTCATTGTATAATAAATACTGGAATGTGGAGTCATCCCAATTCAGTATGGGTCTTTTTCTACCTTGACAAATGATATTATGAAATGGGGAGGGAACCAATTCATGTTCTTTGATTCCATTATAATTCATGTCTTATAAACTACCAAACTTTATTCCATGATTCTGGATTAAGATATATGATATGTTGGGTATGGTTTTTAAATATTAATAAAATCTTATAATACACTAATGCTCATTTTATTCTCATGTGGTCATTAATATCACCCTTGTTTACCCTTACTGATCATTTGAGCTCACCCATTCTTATATTTCCCTTACATGGGATATTAAGATATATTTTAAGCATGATATAAATAAAAATGTTTATAGTTATAAAGAACTAGTGAGAGACAATGTAGATCTAATATGAATAAGTTTTTAATATATCTAATATTCCAAAGACACTAAAATTATGTGATTTTTGTGTGGGTCATGATGTTATTTATAGAATATTCATCTAATAAGATGTAATATTAGTGAATGAGAAGTATGGTTTACTATATAATGTTTGGGAATATGAATCCTTTAGTTAAATCTACCCCAATGTTTTTTAAATAATATTGGTTTCTAGAACATCTACAGAGATTTTTTCAAACCATACCCTCTCCCTAGAGTGGCAAAGCCTCTTGAGCACCAAGGTGGTCTTCAACATAGTTAGATAAATCGAATAAAATAGGACCTTGATCTTAGTGGAATGGAGGAAAATATTTATTATATTATGGGTAGAATCATCTAAGGAAAAATCCATGGGATAATGGCAGAACCCAACCTTAAACTGAGACTAGATATTTATAAACTATAGAACCACCTCCAGTGGAGTTTGAGACAGGGTTGGTGAAAGTGAGAGGTACTATTATTATTGCATCATCAATGGTTTTTCTTTATTTGATGTCAATTATTATCACTCATTTTTTTCTGCCCATGTTATAGAATTGTTGAAACTTTTGTCAAATATTATTCCATATATTATGGGGATATCGAAACACATATGGAAGAACAAGTGTTTCTTCAACTTCCCTTTATGTATTGTCTCCATATCCAAAGTGGAGGTAGCATAGGACTTCCTAATCATTGATATGGGTATCTTTGACATTTTAATTAGGATGTACCAGATGGTTTCCTTCATGTATCATGTGCACTACTATTTATAGAAGGTATCCTTTATCAACTATGATGGGATTTGTCACATGTTTAAAATGGATTGGGTTCCTCCATAAATTTGGGTGGGAACCACAATTTTTGGAGTCATAAGTTTGGAATTTAGATAGACTCCCTCATTATTCAGGTTGATGAATGGAATTTTGGGTTCCACTTGTGGTTAAGTTGTATTATACGAAGTTTATGAATGTCTTCTTAAGTTTAACCCTAGAAGAGAAAGTTATGTTCTACATCAATCTGGTGCCTGCAAATTAGCTGATCACATTACCCTCTAACAATATGGCACCTATAAAATTAAAGTAATTAATTATTTAGATAGATTATTTGAAAGATAAAGGCTTCATCCACGCTAGTATATCTCATGGGGATACCTTGATACTATTTTCTAATAAAATATATAGAAATATATATATATATATATATATTATCTAAATCAAAATTAGGTATCTATTAAGAATAAATAACTTATTCCTTGTGTTGATTACCTATTCGATAATTTTAATGTTGAAAGTTAGTTTTTAAAGATGAACCTATTCTTAGGAAATTATCAGCACAATGTGAGGGAATTTGATATCCCTAAGACTGCCTTCAGGGGCATGTGTGGCCACTTTGAGTACTTAGGGATGTCGTTTCAGTTGAACAGTACTCTGATGATATTTGTGGGGATGATAAACCATATATTCTTGTGGTACATTGATTCAATGTTGTGGTATTTATGGATTACATTTTGGTTTATTAAAATACAAAGGGGTTCACAAACATCTTTTTAGAATTGTTTTGGGATCCATGTGTGGTCACTGCATTTATGTTAAGTTATCAAAGCATATCTTATGGATGAAATAAGTCAAATTCTTGGGGAATGTGGCATCAAAAAAAGACATTTCATTCAAACCTCAGAAGGTAAGAGTTTTTATATCTTGGTAAGAACCAATAAATATCTTTGATATCAGGATCTTCTTGGTTTTAGCAAGATATTACAAACTATTTGTGAAATATTACTCCATATTAGCCTCACCCCTAACAACTCTCACCTTGAAAGGTATTTAATTATTATTTTTTATGTCATATATAAATGGAAGACACACTTGAAGATTGTGGTGGATTTTATTTTAAAAACATCTTATAATGTTCATCCACATTATGTTTAAAATCACCAGAAGATTTGATTTTTCAATTAGCCCACTAATAAAAATAGGAAATATTATATATAGCATGAATATAACTATCGGAAATATTGATACATGAATAGTATAAATGAAAAACACACTAATAATAGTATAAATAATAAAAAAATTGTGTATTAGATAAGAAACAAAATACTCATTTCAACAATTTTATAAAACCAAACTTTTTTACAAAGTATAGGAGGACCATAAAACAAGATCCAAGGTGTCCTAATTTTAATATGTAAGTCACTTAACTTTAAACTTTTTGAAGTGAATCATTTTTCCTCCATGAAATCCATTAATCATCTTAATTCACATTAGCTCTGTAGAGAACCCAAACATGATGTACATGGACAATACATTACTTTTGTGGAATACTTAATACATAACAAAAACCAACACTCAAGGACCATAATAGATTACTGTCTTTGGAAACTTGGAACATAATTTCTAATCATGGTGAAAGATCTTCAAAATCTCCCATAAAGATCTTCCCCTTTTCATTTTCTTACCTAAAACCTTTCTTTATATCCTGAGGAAAAGAAAACATATAAAGGGTGAGCTCAAATGCTCAGTAAGGGTAATAATGGAGAAAATAAAACAAACCATATTCATTTGAACATAAAAACATGAACATAATGTTTAACCATCAAAATCTTGAGCAATGACATAAAAAATGGAAGTACATAAGGAATATATCATAATGGAACATCAATCGTGATTAAATATCATGGAAATATGTAATTGTGGAAAACCATTAAGCACATTATATGGTTTCTATAATATCCAAGGCATTTCTGCCAAGACCATCTTAGTGGATAAAGTCCCTTTGTGAATCATGTTCACTCCTCGTTCTAGTCCTGTATCACTGAACCAGATTAACTTACCATTCAAGACATTTCTATCTCATGAGATATAAATATTTTCCCAATGCATTGGAGGGAGATACAGGTCCCACCCATCTCATATTGAAATCATTCTTTCATGTGCCACAAAATAAACATAAATCATTCATCATAACCCAAAAAATAAAATGGGTTTCATAAACATCATCTCATCATAACATAATACATATAAAACAAATGGATATCATTTCATCATAAGAAAAGTGAAAAAATGTAAATCATTGAGATATTATACTTGAAACATACACATATGAAATAATATCATCTTAGATGGAAAATGGTTTTGATAAAACACATGAAATGAATTCTTGGGGAAAATGTCCTTTCTTCTACAAAATCATTTTATTTTAACAAAATTCCATGAAATTTTAAAAGACAAAGATTTTGTTTAAAATAGACTTGAAACCTTGTAGAGTAAGATTCATGAAAATAAGGCGTTATGAAACCGTAAAAATCTGCTCATGCCGTATAAGTTAAAAAAAACATCCTTCTCGTACTTTTTCCAGAAAAGTTAAAATTGTACCTTGTAACATAAAAAAAGAAAGATTCCTTACATACCATGTAGTAAAAGTAAAAAATGGGTAAAATGTACTTTAAACATACATTAATACATTTTTAGAAAACATGGACATGGATGATAAATTTAACCCTAGTACATACTTACGAATAAACAATCTCAGATAAAAACAAGATTGGAAAAGTTATCCCTTACATTATGTATGATATGCTTTGTATGTATCCGAATATCTTGTATAATGATTTAAATAATTTTATTGACTTGTTAAAAAATAATATTCATATTCATTATATCATATATGGTTCACTTATGACTTTATATTACCCGTTCTTTTGTAAATTCTATGTTAAAGCAGTGTTTCAGGTAAAATTGTTTCATTTATCGTTGGTGTTTTGACTTGTTGTTCTTGATATTATTACTTATATGCAGATTTACTTAATTCTAGAATGTAAAACATGATTTATATATAATATATATTAATCATATAAATATATATTATATATCGATAAATGGAATGAAATACACTGTTCATGGAGAGGGTAGGTCGTACGTGCGCATGAACGCTGTTTTTGTTTCCTTATTGAATTAAATGGAATTAAGTAAATGAAACATATATGTACATAAATACAGTATAATTATTATTTAATATATTTCATGATTAGTTATTATATATACTTTATAATCATACTTGAATGGTTAATCATGGAAAATGAATCTCATCGAGTTCGTGGAGCTGGTAGTCTGTATGTATGCACGAGCGATGATATCATTCCCATAATTATTTAATAGAATTGGAGTGGATGATATAATATCTCAGAATAAGTATGATGTTATAATAACCATATATAGTTATTCTTTACACCATTATATCCATCCAAGTGTTGTGGTGGTGCGAAACCTGATTACACCACTACGTGGAGACAGTATTCCGTACGTACGCACGCGCGTTGATTTTGTTTTCTGTAGGATGGATAGAAGGTGAAATGGGATTGTTTCATATTTATAATAACATATCATTATATTAGTGATACTGATGTTATTACTTTATAATGAAACAACTAAAGAAGAATAAGTTGAAGAAGAAAGAAACATGAAAGAATCAGTAGAAGAGATTACTTCTTCTTCGACGCACCTCCTTTAAGCTTCCTCTTAAGGAACTAGAGTTGTTCTTTTGAGAAGAACCAAACCTAAAAAATGTTTCTAGGGAAGGGGAGAAGAGAAATGGGTCGGTTTTGTCTGATCTTGAAGGCTCAATGTGTTGTGAAGAGGAGAGGGAGGAGGTTCCCTTTTATAACGGAGGAGAGGGGCACCTTTGGAAGCATCAAAAATATTAATTTATAATAAATTAAAACCCCACATAAAAACATCCAAAATGACTCAAATACAAATATAGAATGAGATAGGGTTGTAATATCATTAACCAATAAAATATAGACATGTTTGGAATTTATTTTAAACATTATAAACTTGATTTATCCTTATTTAATCTATTTAATTTTATTTGTGGTAATAAGATTCTAAATATTAAATTGTTATAAATAATTACTTATGTGTTGTGAATATTCCATAATTAGATAATTTATGAAATTTTAGACCATATAAATTTGATTTATAATTTTTAAATATTTTTGTGATTTTTAAATAATTTTATATTATGATATTTTTATAAATTAACAATAGTGTCAATTTCGACACTATTCATTTATTTGAATTTAAATAAAATCCGTACAGATAATATGTTCGAAATAAAAAATTTAATAGATTCATAACATTTCATATTTATCTATAAAATTTTTGGATCACATTAAATAGTTCATATAATATTTATTTTAATATTTTTAAATCCATTTATTTGATATTTAAATCAGTAAAATAATTTCAACATCACTGTTGTGTCACCTTTAATGATAATTATTTAATCCCTAAAATTTATAAATAAATTCAAATGATGTATATAATTTTATTAGATTTATTTATACTTTTCAGGTTCGATGTTTCATGAAGTTTATCACTAAATTAAAATTATTATACTTATAATATTTAAGAGAGTGACATGTTGTCACTTTCTTTGGTTTTAATAATAATTAAATTATTTTCAGGGTCAAAAGTCCATAAAATTAATCTATTCCAATCCATAGGTGATATGGGTCTACTTTTAGTCATCAAATAGAATTTTGGCAGGTGTTAGGGTAATTTTATAACCTTATTTTTACCCTTAATTACTTGATTTACCTTTAACTACAGTAAATAAAAATTACTGTAGTTACTATTCATAATATCAAAAAAAAAATAAAAGTAACCAATTAACATAATTTGGACCCACTAAATTCAAATATGGAATCCATTTTCCAAAATTCAAAAAACAGAAGTTGCAGTAATTAATTTAAAATTAATCCCCTTGTTAAGAAAACAGGTTTTAAAAGTTAAAGCATTGCCAAAGATTGAAATGTTTTTACCTATGAATTGAATGTAAAATTAATGGTAATGACATAAATTATATTAAATAGTAAAAATAATTCTATTTATACTATAAAACCATTAAATATTATAATTTAACCAAATAAATTATTGTGATGAAAAAAGTTGTTTTTAATTAAAATGTAGCGTGTTTTTAATATTCATTAAAATATGAAAGTTATCAGAATAATATGAAAAATTTATCCAAAGTAAATTTATATATCTGAAATACAAAGAGTAATTTTATTTTATCAAAATTTACTTATAAACCTGTCAAAAAATAGATTTAAAGTGGGTGCGCCATCAAAAGGTGGAAAAACTGCATTTTTTGAAAAATATTTATTTTACCCGAAAAAAATATTTTGTTCACAAGCCATGTTTTAGAAAATGTGTAAGATGAATAATAATGAAATAAAATTAAAAATTTATTTAAAACTATACATAATGGATAGTCCATAATATATCGTTGTTTAATAAAACCTTGTATTGAGTACTACACACGCTATCGAGGAAGGTCGCGATTGTGCGTAATGCAAGCCAAGAATAGTGTTTTCATATAATATAAGCTAATATGGTGTTGCCTATATCACAAGATAATTTTGGTGTAACATACAACACAAGATATCAATGAAATTAAAAGAATATTTTTCATAAAATCTCGGGGTGTTACATTCCACCCCCCTTAAAAGGAATTTCTCCCTCCAAATTCATCGGGGTGATAAATGGTTTACTACTTGAAAGTTTCTTTCATAGAAACCCATATCGTAAAAAGGAATACCAAAACTAAACTTTAAAAACTAAATTATGAAACGTAATGGTTACCCAAATTATCTAATCACTGGGTTTCTACATAAGAGAACATAGGTGAAAATATGGATATGGAAGAGAAATATAACCATCATGTTCTGATAGAGAGTGTTAGATAATAGGGATATGAAAAATCCAACAATCACAAAGCCATAATTTTGTGATGATCTAACGTACCATATTATTAATTGGATATGAGGACATTAGGACAACATTTTTGGTTTTCAAGATCATTTCCCTAATGTTGAAAAATAATTAAAAGAAATAATTTCTTGATTTTGGTACAATCTCACTGTTGTTTGTGCCTTGAACAATTTACACATCATCTATTAAATAAATGAAGTTGAATTTGACTTCCGTGAAGTGTTAGCAGATCATGCGATAAAATGATGAGTCATTCCATCTGTCTCAAACAAAAGGTTAGCAAAAGTTATCAAATATAGATAAGTCCATCTATGGTGAGGTTAATCGTATATGATTCCAAAAATGGACTTATAATTCATCTATCATACTGTTTAATATAATAAAACTATTTTCTTCTAACCATGGACTTCCTGTAGGCCAGTGGTATGCGATAAAGTCATGTCGCACTTCGGTTGTGGGTTCGATTCCCACAGCCTTGTCCGACGCGATTGGTTCTCGCTCATCCTACAAGTTTTCCTTTTTATAAAAATACATTATTATAACATTCAATAAATAATATCGAAAAAAGTCCTAGATTTAAACAATACTAACTTATGTCTAACATAATCTATTCCAACCTTTAGGCTTATCCAAAATACTTCTGTCCAAGAGTATAGAATAAAGAAAACAATTACTAGAAATGGCATCTTCCAAGCATGTGAATAACATAATTTATCCCCAATATATCATACTATATATCTTGTTGGTCACATTACAAACATGTGAATAACTTAATCATGTATTCTCTTGAAATTCCCATTGAACCTTAGTGAAAACATGAATGCTGTCAAAATTTAACACCTTCCACATACCAAAATCCCAAAATTTTTATATACTCAAACCATGATATGACTTTGTCCTTATACCAGTCATGAGATCATTTCATTTTTTCTTTATCCCTTCATTATGCGCATATCATCTTCTTTCCAAAAATATTTCAATCACCATTCATGGTTACCGGTACCATATAATTATTGAAAACCAATGCATAGATATTCCAAAATTCCACGATACCATAAATGAGATTCCATGATACTATTTTAAAATCCCCTTAGATAAACACTTAATCATTACACATTATCATTATCATACTCAACATCACAAATAGTGACCGCATGTGACTTCCCTTTATCCTTTTCCTTAAGATTTTTCTCATGTTGATCATCATTAACCGTTGGATTAGGTAATTGATTAGTATAATGCCCCATTTCCTTGTACATGAAGCATTGAAGTGTTGCTAGTGCGTTCTCTGTAGTCTTTTCGTTATTCACATCATTAGTAACCCTTTTTCAATTACTTCGACACTCAGTTGCTCGATGACCTTCTTTTCCACACTTAAAACATTTTCTAGTCCCTTTAAGACAATCTCCACCAAGCTTCATTCCACACTTTGAGCATAAAGAAACATTCATCTTCTTTTCACCATTATTATGAGATTTATCCTTAAACTCCATCTTTCGTTTCATGTCAGAACCATGAGATGGATATGTAACACCAACTTCCATTTCTACCTTGATAGCACAACACACAATTTTTTCATATCTACTGAAGTCTCTTATAGCTAATTCCCTTCAAAGAATTGGTTTTAATCCATTGATGAATTGATATACTTTACATTCATATTGGATGATAAAGCCAGATGCATACATTGCAAGCCTTGTAAAATTCGCTTCGTATATACCAACAAATTCATCATCCTTTTGCTTAAGCTCAAGGAAATCCTTTTCAATCTTTGTTCGAAGAATACGAGGGAAGTACTTATTGAAAAATAAGTTCTTCAACTCAGCCCATTCCAAGGATTCATTTTCATCTCGGGGCCTCGTATTCTTAATTATAGTCCACCATTGATCTGCCTAACCTTATAAATGGTAAATAGACCGAATGACTTTTTCATGTTCCGAACAGTGATATATGGAAAATAAATATTCAATGATACTGATCCATTTTTCAGCAACAAGAGGATCAGAAGACCCACTGAAATAAGGTGGGCATTGCCTCATGAAGGACTCAATATAATATTTTTCCCTTCTCTATTCATTTGGAAGTCCAGAATGATTCATATCTTCTGTATATATAGAAATAAGATTTTTCACAACATCTCCCATAACATTGGTTTGTTCAGAAGTACAATCAGTGCGTTGTCCATTACATTGATCAACATGGTTCTTTCGGGTTCCAGCCAACCTCTAAAACCCAAAAATAATAGTTTGAGAGGCAAAAAACATGATAGTAAAAAAAACATGGTAAAGGGAGAGTACCTTCAATATATAACATCTTAGGGTTAATTATAGTATTGTTACCATAATTCTACGACTATAACCTATACTTATACTTAACTTTAGGGACATCTCTAGACATACCATAGAAATATCTCTAGGGATCTCACTACAGTTTTCACATCCTAGTTTCCAAAGGATAACTAAACCATTCCTCTAATACCAACTGTAGAGACCCCAAACTTGATATACATGGAAATTACATTAATTTTGTGGAATACTTAATACATAAAAAAACCAACACTCAAGGACCATAATAGTTTAGTGTCTTTGGAAAATCGGAACATTATCTTCTAATCATGGTGAAAGATTTTCAACATCTCCCATAAAGATCTTCCCCTTTTTGTTTTCTTACCTAAAACCTTTCTTTATATCATGGGGAAAAGAAAACATATAAAGGGTGATCTCAAAGGATCATTAAGGGTATGCATGGAGAAAATAAAACAAACCACATACATTTGAACTTAAAAACATGAACATAATGTTTAAACATCAAAATCTTGAGCAATGACATAAATCATGGAAGTACATAAGGAATAGATCATAATGGAACATCAATCATGATAAAATAGTCTGGAAAAATGTAATTGTGGGAAACCATTAATCACATGATATAATTTCCATAGTATCCAAGGCATTGCTTCCAAGACCATCTTAGTGGAAAAAGTCCCTTTCTGAATTGAGTTCACTCCTCGTTCCAGTCCTGTATCACTGAACCAGATTATCTTACCATTCTAGCCATGTCTATCTCATGAGATTTAAATATTTAACCAATGAATTGGAGGGAGATATAGGTCCCACCCATCACATAATTAAATTATTCTTTCATGTTCCACAAAATAAACATAAATCATTCATCATAACAAAAATAATAAAATGGGTTTCATAAACATCATCCAATTATAACATAATCCATATAAAAGAAATGGATATCATTTAATCATAAGAAAAGTAAAACCATGTAAATCATAGAGATATTATACTTGAAACATTCACATATGAAATAATATCATCTTATATGGAAAATGGTTTTGAGAAAACACTTGAAATGAATTCTTGAGGAAAATATCATGTCTTCTTCAAAATCATTTTATTTTCACAAAATGCCATGCAATTTTAAAATAAAATGATTTTTTTGAAAATATTAAGGAAATATTTTAGAGTATGCTTCATGAAAATAAGGCGTTATGAAACCATAAAAATTCGTTCATGCCGTATAAGTTAAATAAAACATTCTTCTTGTACTTTTGCCAGAAAAGTAAAAATAGTACCTCATTACGTAAACAAAAGAATGAATCCTTACATACCATGTAGTAAAAGTTAAAAATGGGTAAAAAGGACTTTAGAAATACATGAAACCATTTTTATAAAATAGGGACATGGATGAGAAATATTACCCTAGTAAATACTTACGAATAAACAATCTCGGATAAAAACAAGATTGGAAAAGTTATCCCTTACCTTATGTTAGATATGCTTCGTATATATCTGAACCTCCTATATAATGATTTAAATAATGTCATTTACTTATTAAAGAATCATATTAATTTTTATGATATCATATATGGTTCACTTATGACTTTATATTACCCGTTCTTTTGTAAGTTCCATGTTAAAGCAGTGTTTTGGGTGAAATCATTTCATTTATTGTACGTGTTTTGACTTGTTGTTCTTGATATGATTACTTATATCCTGATTTACTTAATTACAGACTATAAAACATGATTTATATATAATATATATTCATCATATAAATATATATGATAGATCGATAAATGTAATGAAATAAACCATTCATGGAGACGGTAGGTCGTACGTACGCATGAACGCTGTTTTCGTTTCCTTTTTGAATTAAATGGAATTAAATAAATGAAACATAAATGTACATAAATCCAGTATCATTATTATATAATATATTTCATGATTATATATTATTTATATTTTATAATCATACTTCAATTGTTAATTATGGAAAATGAATCTCATCGCTTTCATGGAGACGGTAGTCCGTACGTATGCACGAGCGATGATATCATTCCCATAATTATTTAATAGAATTGGAGTGGAATATATAATATCTAAAAATCATTATGATGTTATAATAACCATATATAGTTATTCTTTACACCATTATACCCATCCAAGTGAGGTGGTGGTGGGAAAAATGATTACACCATGGCGTGGAGATGGTATTATGTACATACACACGCGTGGTGATTTTGTTTTTCATAGGATGGATAGAAGTTGAAATGGGGTTGTTTAATATTTATAATAACACATAATTATATTAGTGATATGGATTTTATTACTTTATAAGGAAAAAACTAAATAAGAAGAAGTTGAAGAAGAAAGAAACATGAAAGAATCGGTACAAGAGATTACCTCTTCTTCGACACACCTCCTTTAAGCTTCCAATTAAGGAACTAGAGTTGGTCTTTTGAGAAGACCAGAACCTCCAGAATGTTTCTAGGGAAGTGGAGAAGAGAAATGTTCAGGGTTTGGATGATCTTTAAGGCTCAATGATTTGTTATGTAGAGAGGGAGGAGGTGCCCTTTTATATGGAAGGAGAGCGGCACCTTTGGAAACATCAAAAATATTATTTTATAATAAAATAAACCCCCAAATTAAAACTTCCAAAATGACTCAAATAAAAATATTAGAAGATATAGGGTTGTAATCTCATAAACCAATAATATTTATACACTTTTGGAATTTATTTTAAACATTTTCAACTTGATTTATATTTATTTAATCTGTTAAATTTTATTTGTTGTAATAAGAATCTAAATTTTGAATTGTTATAAATAATTAATTATGTGGTGTGAATTTTCAATAATTGGATAATTTATGACATGGTAGACCATATAAATTTTAATTTATAATTTTTAAATATTTTTGTGATTTTGAAACAATTTTATATTATGTTATTTTTATAAAATAACAATAGTGTTAATTTTGACACTATTAATTTATTTGAATTTAAATAAAATCCACACAGAATATATGTTATAAATAAAAGCTTTAATAGATTCATAACATGTAATATGTATCAATAAAATTAGTGGAACACATTAAATAGTTCATATAATATTTATTTTAATATTTTTAAACCCATTTATTTGATATTTCAATCAATAAAATAATTTCAAAATCACTATTGTGTCACCATTAATAATAATTATTTAATCCCTAAAAATTTTAAATAAATTCAAATGATGTATATAATGTTATTATATTTCCTGATAATATTCATGTTAGAAGTTTCATGAAGTTTATCACTACATTAAAATTTTTATACTTATAAGATTTAAGAGAGTGACATGTTGTCACTTTCTTTGGTTTTAATAATAATTAAATCATTTTCATGGTAAAAAGTCCATAACATTAATCTATTCCGACCCTTCGGTGATATGTGTCTACCTTTAGTCATCCAATCGAATTTTTTAAGATGTTAAGGTAATTTTATAATCTTATATTTACCATTAATTACCCGATTTACCTTTAACTGCAGTAAATAAAAATTATTGTAATTACTATTCATAATATCAAAAAAATAAAAGTAACCTATTAACATAATTTGTACCAATTTAATTAAAATATGTAATCCATTTTTCAAAATTAAAAACACATAAGTTTCAGAAATTAATTTAAAATTAATCTCGTTGTTAAGAAAACGAGTTTTAAAAGTAAATACATTGTCAAAGAATGAAATGGTGTTACCTATGAATTCAATGTAAAATTAATGGTAATGAAATAAATTATATTAAATGGTAAAAATATATTCTATTTATACTTTAAAAACATTCAATATTATAATTTAACCATATAAATTATTACGATGAAAAAAGTTGTTTTTAATTAAAATGTAGCGTGTTTTTACTATTCATTACAATATAAAAGTTATCAGAATAATATGAAAAATTTACCCAAATTAAATTTTTATATTATTATTCAAAAGAAGAATTTTATTTTGTTAAATTGAACTTATAAACCTGTAAAAAACTAGATTTAATGTGGGTGCACCATCAAAAGGCGACAAAACTGTATTTTTTGAAAAATACCTATTTTACCTGAAAAAATTATTTTGTTCACACACCATGTTTTAGAAAATATGTAAGATGAATAATAATGTAATAAAATTGAAAATTTAGTTAATACTATTCATAACATCTAGTGCATAATATATCTTTGTTTAGTGAAACCCGGTATTGCATACTACACACGCTATCGAGGAAGTTCGTGATTGCGTGTAACACAAGCCAAGAATAGTGTTTGCGTATAATATAAGATAATAAAGTGTTGCATATAGCACAAGATAATTTTTGTGTAACGTAAAACACAAGAAATCAATGAAATTAAAAGAATATTTTTTATAAAATCTCGGGGTGTTACAAGCTCTTTATTCCACATGGAATCCATTGATTAAACTAATAAAAAATAAATCCATCATCCTCACAAAAACCCATGATCACACTAATTAGAAAAATCCCTATCTTACTTGCCAAAATCCCTCAACATAATTAATCGAACCGAAAAAATTAAAATAATAAAATTCTAAGATCTTTATAGTTAAATAATCTTAATATAGATCTATTAGTAGAATAGTCAGAGAGAAAATACAACTAGAAGATCGCATGATAATAATATATTATAGACTTCTAATGATTAAAATATCTTATATATCTCTTATTATAGTGAAATTTTATTCCTAAAGAAATAGCTCTTTTTATAGATGTTCCTCGAGTGGTCATATTCGAAAAACCTTGAGTATAGTTGTAAAGGCATCCAAATTATCTGCCTCCATCTTTTTATGGATTGAACATGTAACAGCCCGAGATTTTATAAAAAAAATATTCTTTTTAATTTCATTAATTTCTTGTGTTTTACGCTACACCAAAAGAAGCTTTCACAACACGCATCCTTGACTTGCCTTGCATTACACGCAATCGCGACCTTCCTCGATAGCGTGTGTAGTACGCAATACAGAGTTTCACTAAACAACGATATGCTAATAAAATATTATTAAAACTAGCCTCTATGAATAGTAATAACCACTTTTTGAAATTTTGTAAATTTTATTTTTTAAAATGGACATCATTTTTGGATTCGGAGTATCGAATTTAGCCTAAGGTGAAATTTTGGTACTTTTCGGATAACTTTCATATTCTGATGAATAGTGAAAATTACTAAATTATAATTAAAAACAACTTTTTTAATCGAAATAATTAATAGTGATAAATTATTAATTTGAGTGGTTTTAAAGTATATTTAGAATATAGTTTTACAATTTAATACAATGTTGGTCATTGGATGTAATTTCACATTTAAACCAGTCATAAACAAGTGTCTATCTTTTGATAGTTATTATCTCTTAAGAACACGCTATTTGTTTGGAAGACGGAAATTATTTTTTAAATTAATTAATGCAACTGATATGTTTTTAATTTAATAAAATAGACATCATTTTTGAATTCATAATATCAAATATATCTTAGATCTAATTTTTGGTATTTTTCTGAAAACTTTCAATTTTTGATGAATAGTGAAACCACTAAGTGGTAGTTAAAAAAAACTAAATTTTTCCTAAAAATTATTTTTACCGCTTCTGTTAGTGGAATTTATAAAATCTGAGAGACACGGATAATATCAAGGACTGAAATGTGGTTCAATGAGATGAAAATAATTTTTTGTAAATAGTAACTTTTTACTTTTTTTACCACGGTTAAAAGTAAATAGGGTAATTAAGGGTAAAAATGATATTATTATTACCCTAACACATCTCCTAATTCTATTGGACCAGTTTAATTCGACAAAAAACAACCTTAGGAATACAATATGACCATTTAGGCCCACTTGTATTAGATTAGGACATTTAATATTAATTTATTTAAAGAAGGGTTAAAATAGTTAAAATCAAAGTATAATAAGTAAATCATTTTTAATATGGGGTTATACATAAGATATATTCGACTATAAATATTAATTATAAATCTAAAAAGATTTCCTACATAATGGTATTTTATTTTTAATTTTTAGACATTAAATAATTTAATTTATTTATGACACAACGATGATGTAGTAATTATCTTATTAATGAAATATTGACATAATTGATGTTATAAATACCCAAATAAATATAATTTGATACTTTTTATGAACTAAACTAATTTTATAGGTTAATATGACATGTTAGGATTGATTTAATTAACTTTTGTCGAAGTAATAATTCTGTTTTGAGTTTCAAAAAAATCAACTATTGAATAGTGTCAAAATTGACATAAAATAGTTTTTAAAACAAATAATATATTATTAATTGTTATTTTATTCCTAAAAATCTAAGGTTCGCCAAAATGACTTAGAGAAGGTTATATATATTAATAAAACACAAATTGGGGGTCGCTTGGATGTATATGGTAAGTTTATTAACTATATAATATAAAAATACAAAGTGACATGGTAAATGTCAATCTAATTAACTAAGAGTTAAAACTAAAAGATAAGGATAATATAATGACCTAAACTTGTCTAAATTCTATTTGATGAGAGGATTTCGACCCATACCCACCTTATCTTTGAAATAACTCAATTTTGAGCTATTTAAAACGGAAATGACTTTATAATAAAATAATATTTTTAGTTATTCCAAAGGTGCCCCTCTCCTCCCTTATAAAAGGGCAACTCCTCCCCCTCTTCCTCACACCACTTTGAGCCTTCAAGATCGGCCAACCCCTGAAAATTTCTTCTCTCCACTTCCCTAGAAACATCCTATAGGTTCTGGTCTTCTTCAAAGACCTATTTTAGTGCCCTAAAAGGAGTTCTCAAAGAAGCACTTCAAAGAAGAGGTAATGTCCATTACCGATTCTTTCATCTTTATTTCTTCTTCCACTTATTCTTCTTTAATTGTTTCATTATGAAGTAATAACATCAGTTTCACTCATATACTGATATGTTATTATAATTATGAAACAACCCTATTTCACCATCTATCCATCCTATGGAAAAAGAAAATCATCGTGCGTGCGTACGTACGGAATACCGTCTCCACGCCGTGGTGTAATCTATTTTCCACCACCACCTTACTTGGATGGGTATAATGGTGTAAATAATGACTATATATGACTATTATAAAGTGCTATTGATTCTGAAATAGTATATATACACTCCAATACAATTCCACAATCATAGAAACGATATCATCACTCGTGCGTACGTACGGAATACCGTCTCCATGATGTGATGCGACTCGTTCTACATGATCTTCATTTCATAATGATTATATAGATTAATTGAATGAATTAATATGATATATATTACACTAATACCATTCTGGAAATTAGGTATCTATAACCTAAAGAGAAGAATAATAATTTATTCGACAAAACACGCATAAGAACAAAAAGTAATAAACACCCGAATAACAAGTAGTAATGAAATATTACTAATAATAAGATAAGAATATGACCATATATGATATCATAAAAATATGTATGATTCTTTAATAAGTCAATAACATTATTTAAATCATTATACAAGAGGTTCAGACACGTACAAAGCATATCGGAACAAAGGTAAGGGAAATATCCCAATCTCATTTTTATCTGAGATTGTTTATACTTTGGTATTTACTGGGGTGTATTTTATCATCCACATCCATGTTTACTCAAAATTTAATATTATTTCCATTCACATACAATTGTTTAAATCCAATTTTACCCTTCGGTTAGTTTTTAGTAATGTTTATGAAAGGAATCTTTTGTCGTTTTTCGTACGAGGTACTTTTTGACTTTTCCGACAAAAGTACGAAGAATGTTTTTTTAAACTTATACGGAATGAATGGATTTTTAAAACATTATTTCCAAGAAGCTTCCTTTACAAGTTTTCAAGTTTATTTTTAATCAACTTCTTTAGTTTAAAATTGTATGACATGTTTAAAAAAAGGAAAATGTTTTTTTGAATTTGAAAGGATATTTTCCTCAAGAATGGAGTTCAAGTGTTTTATCAAAATTATTTTCCATCTATGATTATAAAGGGTTCTGTATCTATTCCTATTATTAAATTGATTTGATTATTTTGTGATGGAATTATATTTTTATGAATTCCTTTATCTTATATGAATTGTTTTATGAAGTCACGATATTTAAGATTCCCATTTTTATTACATGGGTTATGCTATAATGTATGGTTTCCGATTTTGTGGAACACATAAGAATGGTATCATTATGAGATGGGTGGGACCTATATCACCCTCCAATGCATTGGGTAAAGATTTTATATCTCATGAGATAGACATGGCTGGAATGGTAGGTTATACCGGTTCAGTGAAACAGGACTGAAATGAGGGTGACTCGGTTCAGAAATGGACTTTGTCCACTAAGATAGTCTTGGCAACGAGTATTGACTAATAAGATATGGTTCTCTATGATTATGTGTGTATGCCACAATGTTTCTTATTTTAGGTTATGATTATTGGGATTTCATTTCACTACTATGATTTATCCCATGTTATGAAATTATGATCTCTTTTACAGGTTAATATTTCCAAAATGTTATGTTCTTATGAATATGATGTGATTGATATTTCTTTTGTTTACCCTTACTGAGCATTTGAGCTCACCCTTTTATGTTTTCTTTTCCCCAGGGTATATAGAAAGGTTTTAGGTAAAGAAAAGGTAAGATCTTTATGGGATATGTTGAAGATCTTTCACCACGATTAGAAGATTTTATTCCGAGTTTCCAAAGACACTAAACTATTACGATCCTTGTGTGTGTGTTTTTCTTATGTACTAAGTATTCCGCAAAAGTAATGTAATTTCCATGTAAGTTAAGCTTCGGTTCTCTATAGTTGGTATCAGAGGAAAGGTTTAGTCATCCTTTGGAAACTAGGATGCGAGAACTTTAGTAAGATCCCTAGATATATTTCTAAGGTATGTTTAGGGGTGTACCTAAGGATAAGTATAAGTATAGGATATAGTCCTAGAACTATGGTAACTATATTATATTAAACCAAAGATGATAGATATTGAAGTTACTCCCCCTTTATTATGATTTTTTCCTCTCACACTATTCTTTTTGGATTTTAGAAAATGGATGGAAACAAGATGATTCACGATAATGGAGGATATTACGGACAATGGAATGATATTCTTCATGAGCAACCAAATGAAATGGGATTTGGAAGTCCAAACATCATTATTATTCTGAATTAGCAATCTCATAATATGATCAATAAGGTAAAATTTGGTAATTTTCCTGACTCGGCTAATAAGAGAAAGATTGAGTTTCATGATGATCATAGAGGAAAGAAAGTTAAATTTCCCCTATGTAAATCATGTGGGAAGAGGCATCAAGGAGAATGTTTCAAAGGAACTGGAAGATGCTTTGGGTGTGGAAAAGAAGGACACAAAGCTAGTAAGTGCAAAGGAAAAGGTTCAGTTATCACCATGGATGAGGATAATGGTATTGCTACAACATCAACAATGGTTAAATGTTTCAAATGTGGAATGTACGGGCATTATGCAAACCAATGCCCTAAGGGAAAGTCTCATGAAGAGAATCAGTAAGGTTGTATGGGTAGTATTTATGTGGATGATGATGAAGAGACTATAAATGATATGTGAGATGAAAGAATTGTTGAAGCTCGGTCAATGGTTTAAGAATGTAGTGGAATGATTACATGTTTATCATGTGTAATGTCATGGTACTATGGAATAAGGAGACATCTAAGGATTGTTACACTGTTGTCTTTCCTTGAGTTTTGAAAGTGTATGATTAATGTTACCAGTATCCATGAAAGGTTATTAATATATTTTTTGGAATGTAGATGGTATGCGCATAATGAAGGGATAAGGAGAAAATTAAATGTTTGATAGTATTCATGAGCTCATGACTGATATAAGGAGAAGGTCATATCATTGTTTGAGTATATAGAATTTTTGGATTTTGGTATGTGGAAAGAGTTAACTTTTTACAGCATTCATGTTTTCACTAAGGTTTAATGGGTATTCATTTTTCAAGAGAATACATCATTAAGGTATTCACATGATTGGAATGTGACCAACAGGATATATGGGGGATAAATGATGGTATTCACATGCTTGGTTGATGACATTTCAAGTTATCATTTTCTTTAAACTATGAGGTTGGACCGAAGTATTTTAGATAAGCCTAAAGATTGGAATGGATTATGTTAACCATAAGTTAGTATTGTTTAAGGATAGAATTTTTTTTTGATATTATTTATGTGATGTTATAGTAATGTAGTTTTAGAAAAAGGACAACCTACAGGACGGGCGACAGCCCATCGCGTCGGACAAGGCCGTGGGAATCGAACCCACAACCAAAGTGCGACTGGCCTTTATCACCTACCACTGGCCTACAGGAAGTCCCTGTTTAGTATAAACTAGTTTTATTATATTAAGCAGTATGATATATGAAGTATAAGTCCATTTTAAGAACTATATATAATTAATCTCACTATAGATGGACTTATTTATTTTTGGATAACTTTTCTAACCTTTTGTTTGAGACAGATGGAATGAACCATCCTTCTATCACATGATCTTATAACACATCACGAATGACTAATTCAACTTCATTTATTTAAGATATGAAGTGGAAATTGTCCAAAGAACGACAAACGGTGAGACTATACCAAAATCATGAAAGTATTTCTTCTAATTTCATCAACTTTAGGGAAATGATCTTGAAAACCAAAAATGTTGTCCTAGTGCTCTTATATCTGATTAATCAGATGGTACCTTAGATCGTCACAAATTTCTGGCTTTGTGATTTCTGGCTTTTCCATAGCCATGTTCTCCACCACTCTCCATCAGAACATGATGGTTAGATTTCTTTTCCATATCCATATTTTCACCTATGTGGAAACCCAGTGATTAGTTTATTTGGGTAATCGTTACAATTCATACTTTAGTTTTTAAAAGCCAAGTTTTGGTATTCCTTTTTACGATTTGGGTTTCTATTAAAGAAACTTTCGAGTAGTAAACCATTTATAACCCCGACAAATTTCGAGGGTGAAATTCATTTTATGGGGGGTAGAACGTAACAGCCCGAGATTTTATAAAAAAAAATATTCTTTTTAATTTAATTAATGTCTTGTGTTGTACGCTACACCAAAAGGAGATTTCACAACATGCATCCTTTACTTGACTTGTATTACACACAATCACGACCTTCCTCGATAGCGTGTGTAGTACGCAATACCGAGTTTCACTAAACAACAATATGCTAATAAAATATTATTAAAACTAGCCGCTATGAATAGTAATAACCACTTTTTGAAATTTGGTGAATTTTATTTTTTAAAATGAACTAAATTTTTGGATTCGGAGTATCGAATTTATCCTAAGGTAAAATTTTGGTACTCTTCGGATAACTTTCATATTCTGATGAATAGTGAAAATTACTAAATTATAATTTAAAAACAACTTTTTTAATCGAAATAATTAATTGTGATAAATTATTAATTTGAGTTGTTTTAAAATATATTTAGAATATATTTTTACAATTTAATACAATGTTGGTCATTGGATGTAATTTCACATTTAAACCAGTCAAAAACAACTGTCTATCTTTTGATAGTTATTATCTCTTAAGAACACGCTATTTGTTTTGACGACGGTAGTTAATTTTTAAATTAATTAATGCAACTGATATGTTTTGAATTTGATAAAATAGACATCATTTTTTAATTCATAATATCAAATATAGCTTAGATCTAATTTTTGGTATTTTTCTGAAAACTTTCAATTTTTGATGAATAGTGAAACCACTAAGTGGTAGTTAAAAAAACTGAATTTTTCATAAAACATAATTTTACCGCTTATGTGAGTGGAATTTCGAAAATCCAAGAGACATGGTTAATATCAAGGACTAAAATGTGGTTCAATTAGATGAAAAGAATTTTTTGGTGAATAGTAACTTTTTACTTTTTTTTACCACGGTTAAAAGTAAATAGGGTAATTAAGGGTAAAAATGATATTATTATTATCCTAAAACATGTCCTAATTCTATTTGACAAGTGTAATTCTACCAAAATCAACCTTAGGAATAAATTATGACCATTTAGGCCCACTTGGATTAGATTAGGACATTTATTATTAATTTATTTAAAGAAGGGTTAAAATAGTTAAAATCAAAGTTTAATAAGTAAATCATTATTAATATGGGGTTATACATAAGATAAATTCGACTATAAATATTAATTATAAAGATAAAAATATTTCTTACATAATGATATTTTATTTGTAATTTTTAGACATTAAATAATTTAATTTATTTATGACACAACGATGATGTAGTAATTATCTTATTAATGAAATATTGACATATTTGATGTTATAAATACCCAAATAAATATAATTTGAGACTTTTAATGAACTAAACTATTTTTCTAGGTTAATATGACATGTTAGTATTGATTTAATTAACTTTTGTTGAAGTAATCATTCTGTTATGAGTTTCAAAAAAATCAACTATTGAATAGTGTCAAAATTGACATAAAATAGTTTTTAAAACAAATATTATATTATTAATTGTTATTTTATTCTTAAAAATATAAGGTTCGGAAAAATGACTTAGATAAGGTCATATATATTAATAAAACACAACTTGGGGGGTCTCTTGTATGTATATGGTAAGTTTATTAACCATATAATATAAAAATACAAAGTGACATGGTAAATGTCAATCTAATTAACTAAGAGTTAAAACAAAAAGATAAGGTTAATATAATGACCTAAACTTGTCAAAATTATATTGGATGAGAGGATTTAGACCCATCCCCACCTTATCTTTGAAATAACTCAATTTTTATCTATTTAAAACCGAACTTGACATTGTAATAAAATAATAGTTTTAGTTATTTCAATGGTGCCCCTCTCCTCCCTTATAAAAGGGCACCTCCTCCCCCTCTTCCTCACACCACATTGAGCCTTCAAGCTCGGCCAAACCCTGAAAATTTCTTATCTCCACTTCCCTAGAAACATCCTAGAGGTTCTGGTCTTCTTCAAAGACCTATTTTAGTGCCCTAAAAGGAGGTCTCAAAGAAGCACTTCAAAGAAGAGGTAATGTCCATTACCGATTCTTTCATCTTTATTTCTTCTTCCACTTATTCATCTTTAGTTGTTTCATTATGAATTAATAACATCAGTTTCACTCATATAATGATATGTTATTATAAGTATGAAAAAACCCTATTTCACCATCTATCCATCCTTTGGAAAAAGAAATCACCGCACGTGCGTACGTACGGAATACCGTCTCCATGCCGTGGTGTAATCTATTTTCCACCACCACATTAATTGGATGGGTATAATGGTGTAAATAATGACTATATATTACTATTATAAAGTTATATTGATTCTGAAATAGTATACATACACTCCAATACAATTCCACGATCATAGGAATGATATCATCACTCGTGCGTACGTACGGAATACCGTCTCCACGATGTGATTCTACTCGTTCTACATGATATTCATTTCATAATGATTATATAAATGAATTGAATGAATGAATATGATATATATTACACTAATACCATTCTGGAAATGAGGTATCTATAACCTAAAGAGAAGAATACGAATTTATTCAACAAAACAAGCATAAGAACAAAAAGTAATAAACACCCGAATAACAAGTAGTAATGAAATATTACTAATAATAAGCTAAGAATATGACCATATATGATATCATAAAAATAAGTATGATTCTGTAATAAGTAAATAACATTATTTAAATCATTATACAGGAGTTTCAGACACGTACAAAGCATATCGGACAAAAGGTAAGGGAAATGTCACAATCTCATTTTTATCCGAGATTGTTTATACTTTGGTATTTAATGGGGTGTATTTTATCATCCACATCCATGTTTCCTCAATATGTAATATTATTTCAATTCACCTACAATTTTTTAAATCCAATTTTACCCTTCGGTGAGTTTTTAGTAAAGGATATGAAAGGAATCTTTTGTCGTTTTTCGTACGAGTTAATTTTTGACTTTTCCGACAAAAGTACGAAGAATGTTTTTTTAAACTTATACGACATGATTGGATTTTTAAAAGATTATTTCCAAGAAGCTTCCTTTACAAGTTTTCAAGTTTATTTTTAATCAACTTCTTTAGTTTAAAATTGTATGACATGTTAAAAAAAAGAATTTTTTTTTTTGAATTTGAAAGGATATTTTCCTCAGGAATGGAGTACAAGTGTTTTATCAAAATTATTTTCCATCTAAGATAATAAAGGGTTCTGTTTATATTCCTATTATTACATTGATTTGATTATGTTGTGATGGAATTATATTTTTATGAATTCCTTTATCTTATATGAATTGTTTTATGAAGTCACGATATTTAAAATTCCCATTTTTATTACATGGGTTATGCTATGATGTATGGTTTCTGATTTTGTGGCACACATAAGAATGGTATCATTATGAGATGGGTGGGACCTATATCTCCCTCCAATGCATTGGGTAAATATTTTATATCTAATGAGATAGACATGGCTGTAATGGTAGGTTATACCGGTTCAGTGAAATAGGACTGAAACGAGGGTGACTCGGTTCAGGAATGGACTTTGTCCACTAAGATAGTCTTGGAAATGAGTCTTGACTAGTAATATATGATTCCTTATGATTATGTGTGTATGCCACAAAGTTTCATGTTTTAATTTATGATTATTGGGATTTAATTTCACTACTATGATTTATCCCATGTTATGAAATTATGATCTCTTTTGCGGGTTAAGATTTCCAAAATGTTATGTTCTTATGAATATGATGTGATTGATATTTATTTTTTTTACCCTTATTGAGAATTTGAGCTCACCCTTTTATGTTTTCTTTTTCCCAGGATATAAAGAAATGTTTTAGGTAAAAAAATGGGAGATCTTTATGGGAGATGTTGAAGATCTTTCATCGCGATTAGAAGATTTTATTCTGAGTTTCCAAAGACACTAAACTATTAAAATCCTTGTGTGTGTGTTTTTGTTATGTACTAAGTATTCCAAAAAAGTAATGTAATGTCGATGTACGTTAAGCTTCGGGTCTCTACAGAACATATCTCACCATATTTGGATTACATCAATCTATACCACTACGACACTCAAACATATTATGAATGAAAATAAACATGATATTTTAGTTCATTAGATCCTCCAAAAATCCATGATAGGTTTAAATCCTCATAATTTAAATTTATTTGATTTTCATCATGTTCAAAAAATATGGCTAAAATAACTTCAGCTAAAATTAAATTCCATGAAAAAGTGTATTATGAATTTCAAGATAAGTACATGAATGTGATATTTTACCCAACAATATCTCCATTTTTTAAAGAATATAAAGCAAATTAGATGATAATAAATGCGTAAAAACATCTTAATTTTGATGAAAAATATTATTTTCCAACTGAAATATTTCCCTTTGAAAGACACAAAAATTTTAGATTTACCATGTAGAAAACTATGATTAAAATTTGCTATAATATAAGTAAGACTTATCATTTACAAATTTTCTCTCTATTTTTTATTTTCAAAAATTACCACAAGTGTTAAGAAAATTGAATATGGAAGTGAAGGTATAAAAAAATTGTCTCCCTTGAAATATATATATATAGGTAAAAAATGGACTAATACTTTCATATATCAAAAAAATATTCAATAGAAATTCAGTTAATCATTAAATTTGAATTAAAAGGTTCTCCCCTTTCAATAATGATAATCATATTTTATGTTTGTTGATACTGCATCAACAAATAAATTATTACAACTATCTGAAAATAAAAACAATAAAAATTAAAAATTTAATTCTTGTTTGATGTTTTTTATCAAATTTTTGGACTTATTGATTTGTTTATATTGGAAATAAATATTATATTTTTTCTCATCCATAATTTGATTGTAGAAAACCAAAAATATCTATATCCCTTCAATGAACATTATTTTCCAATACATCCTTTCACATTTATTTTTAATAAACTCTTCAAAATCCACTGACCATTTTCATAAAAAATAATAATTCTAAAAAACAGAAACATTATGATGAATAATAAGATGAACATATTTTTCAATAGGTTTATGATTATTTTCAAAATATCATATCTTCTAGAAGTGACATTAATAATATTACTTATGATTTCCCAATCTTCCTATCATCTCAATAATAGATACTACCTGTTATTTTTTCTTTTTATTCTTTTTTAAAATGATCCATCTAGTCATATATTATGCTAAAATTAGTAGTTAATTATGGTGACATAGTAATCACACTATAAAATTTCATCAATAAAAAGGTTGAAAAATTAAGTTCATATTAAATCTTCAAAGATCTATTATTAGTGATATATTTCGATTAACTATTATATTTTGTTTTCTCCTTCAACATTTTATTTTTAAATTTATATATTTTTTTGAAGTGAAATCCATAATATTAACAAAATCATTAGGTTTTTCAACATCAATTTCATTTTAATCACTAATTACAATGTCTTATTTTTCATTCACTTCTTCGAGATGGATTTTAATAAAATAGAACAAGATCATTATCTTTTTCTGATGAGTTTATTTTTTTAAAATACACATGGAGGGGGTGAGATAAAAATATAGGAGGTATTAATTGAGGATTCTTATAGAGAAGGATATTTCTCCACTTATTTATTAATTTATTTTAAATTAAAATCAAGTTCTACTGGGGAACATTCCCTATCGACAACTTAAAATTCTTCTAGTTGATTTATAAAATGATATTCTAGTGGAATAACTAATCGTACTCCTTCAGTAGATTCTTAATCTTTAGGATGAGGAAAAGCATGTGATAATTATTTTTCCCCACCATCACTCACAGTATTTTTTCATCTTTAAATAAAATCATGTTTCTTCATGATTGATTGATCTTCAAATTTTTTTTCTTAGATATAAAAGAATGGTAGAATCATTATTTCATCTTAATATTTCCTTAACTTTTTAAAATAAATATTTTTCTTCCATTATCAATTTGGACTCATCCTTTTTGGGTGAAAATAGGGTTTTCTAAAATCTATTTCTTCTTTCTTGTTATTTATTTTTTCATATGTTTCATTCCATGATTCAGAGTACACATCCACCCATTTCAAAAACCCTTCTTTTGAAGTAACTCAAAAATGAAAATATTTTCTTTGTTAAAATATACTTCCCTATATTTATGATTCTTCTTAGAAGGATTATTTTTAGGAGGGGAAAACAATCTTTTGTTTTCTCAATGACTTTATTATTAGTGGATTTGGGAACATTAATTGAAAATACATTGGAATATTCCTTGAAAAGATTCATCTCAATTTGGTCTTAAAAAAATATCATCTTGGAGATGGTGTTTGAATTTAATGGATTTTATTTAACTATCTTAGAGTGAGCTTCATTTTTAACAACATAAACATTCAGAAACATTCCATTTAGTCTATTAAGTGTCCATAAATATAAAAAAATTAGACTCTATATTTTGGTGAAAAATTCTTTAATGTAGTTCAAAATGGGATTCCCAAAATTTTGATTTTATATGTTTATAAGAAAATAAAAAATAAATATCTTTTATTCTAATAATATCTTTATCTCCATTTATTAGTAATATGAATAATTGAACCCACTAGAAGATAATTCTTGGTTCTAGTGATAAATGATTAGGCTTGTAAACATTCTCATTCATTGAAAATAATCTTTTTTGTGATCTATACTTTGAAAAAGAAAAAATGACTTCAGATAACATATGAGATAAAAAGAGAGACTCACATTTAAATATTTTTTCTATTAACTCAAAAAATCATTCATGTTAAAAACCATAATGGGGATTTAAAAGAGGAAAAAACCTTTCTTTTCTCCATATGATTTAGTGAATTTAGTTATTTCATAGAAATCACTAATAATAGAAGGATAAAACAAATCATATTTATCATATGGGGGACCACTGACACCCAACACTAGAACATGATAACTTATTCCTATACGAATTTTTACTTATAAAATATTGAAAAACATGGAATCCTTTCTAGAATAATCACCCTACATGAAATTTCACTAGATAAATCCACTAAGTTATCAGTAAATTAATAGTAAACTACAACTTTCGAAATAATTCTAAAAACAATTTAGTAAAAAAGGTGTTTGACTAACCCTAGATCCACCTACCATTATATATGAAATTTGGAAAGCCATTGACCCCCCTTGATCAGAAGGTCCATATCAGATCTTATCAAAATACATGACATCATGAACTCTTAAAAGGAATTAATTTTTTTATTTTTTAAATATCTTTAGTTATTTTTTGATGTAATTGGAAATAGGAACTAAATATTTAACAATTAAATGCCATTAGAGATAAATAAAATTCATAAAAAAATTCATAGTTCTTCAAAATAACAGATATATTCCTTTCGAAGTTATCTTCTTATAAATAAACATGATCCTCTTCCCTAGAATATGGTTCCAGATAAATTCTATCATAAAATTTTAAACTCTCCATAAATTTAAAAAGTTTTCTTCTTTAAATTTTAACTAAACTCCCCAAAATGAACAAAATTAATGAAAATTATTAACCAAAAAACTAAACATTCAAGAATAAAAAAACTTTACATATGTAAAATAATTTGTTTACATGCACCGATGATATGTATTCAACTATCAGTACACAACAAATATGAGACTTTGAATTTTAATTTTTTAAAATATATACCTTTTTAGGTCAACAATTATTGACAATATAAATTATGGAACCCAAATCTACTTATCTAATTGATTATCATAAACAATTATACATATTTAAATAAAACCATAATTTCATTTCAATGATTGGATTACATTCATAGAATATTTCATCCTCTAATGTCATACTCACATCAATTTACACAGAAAAGTGATTTATTTAGCTTAAAGTAGTATGAATGATATATTTTTCCTCAATTGAAATCGCTACTAAGTCCAGAAGTATTTTTCATACCTCTAAGTTTTACATACATTTTCTTAAAATATTTTCAACCTGTAGTGAATTCTTCCGAAAACATCTTAAAATTTTCTACTTCAAACATCAAACTGATAACCTTATTCTTATCTTAAATAAATGAATGTAACATTTTATTCTCTTAATTTTTATTCATTCATTCATGTATCTTAATATGAATTTCTGATGATTTTATAACTCATATTCCATTTTTATCAAAAGTAATCTTGGAAGATTTTATCTTATACTCTTCCAAATAAAATATTATGTTCATATTTATATTATTCACATTTTAATGATCATATATAGACTTAGAAAAAAAAATCAACTGATTCAGTACTATGTTCACTATAATTTTTAGGATGTTTTGTAAAATCAATTTTAACCTTCTCTCATTCTTCTTTAATTATTTTCTCTATATTCTCTAGACTTGTTCCAATAAATTAAATTTATTTAATATTTGGTTAATAAGTCAAATAATAACTTTCATACCTGATTTTATAAGAAAAATTTGAATCTAGAGTTACATTTTTATGTGACTTAGAGGTTATCTTACACATGAATCATTTCTCATTTTGTGGAATGTTGGCAAAAAACCCTATAATTTTCTGACTGTTATCATATTCATCTGAAGACCTATAATAAGTAGTATCAACACAACTAGAACTCCATGTATCTGGTTATTTTATAATTTTATTTTATCATCTATTAGAATATTTATTTAAATACTTTTTATCTATTTTATCGAATTTAGGAAAGTCTAGTTGTATAGGTATAGAATTTCAATATTTATAACAGTTATTTTCTAATAAATATTTCTTTTTAAACTTCACACTTATTTTTATCTAGTTAGCTCTCTATAAATTATTTTTACATGCAGACAAACATATATATATATATATATATTAATTATTTTATAAAAAATCAATTTTACCTTCACTTAATTCTATACGACTATTTCCAATAGAAGAAATTGGATTAGAATTACATGCTTCAAAATTTAATCCTCCAGTTGTAAAAGTAAAATACAAATCATCCATTTCCATTTCCTTTCATGTAACTTAATTCATCATACCCTCATATTACATAATCATTACAATAAAATAATTATGCATAGTATCATCAAGCTCAATACATTTCAATTACCATTCTTTAGGAAATATATTGATAACTTTTTCAATAAGTTCATTATCAGCAATTTCTTTCACACTACGATACTATAAGATATTAATTATTTTCATAAATCATTGTATCATTTTAGAAATATATTCTCTAGGGTAAAAAAAATAAAAACTCTAATAATCATTCTTTGTATGCCTCATTTTGTCTACAACACCTTTGATGTTATGAATTGTGTAACTTTAAGGTTTTTCCATATCCCTGAAATTTGTATATATAATGAAATGTGACTATATATATTTATTGAATAAAAAATATTAAATTATTGGTAATAGGGAAATTCTACTGAAACACAACTAGATTCTCTATTGAAAATTTAGGGAATTATTTTTGTATAATATTTTAACTTCTTGTAACTATAATAAAATTTTCTATACTGGTATTAATGAAGAAAATTTCTATTGTAACAACCTAGGTATTTATAAAATAATACATTTTAATATCAATTAATATTTATGAATAAGATATTAATTTTATGTTAAAGAATACACTTTTTTTGATATAATACCTGATACACAAGAATGGATTTCTCCCAAATATTTCATTACACACAACGTTGAGTTATACCAAAAAATAATACAATAATATTATTATTAATTTAAATCTTAGTTAAATCCTACTCATTGTATTTCTAAGAATGAAAAAAACTCACAATTTTATGATTTTACATAATTGTTAAATGTTTTTACATTTATTCCAGGAATTTTATATTCTTAAAATGATAATGAATCCAATTTTAAGCATAAAATAATCTAATATTTCTAAAAGGTTGGTTTGCTGCCTTTTGGTGGAGAATCCTTTTTAAAAATATATATTTTTAATTTTATATATTATATTTGAAAAAATAAACTTCTTCTTTTGAAGTGGGGAATCAAAATTTACCTTGGGTGAAATTTTGGCATTTTTTTATGAAATTTATATTTAAATGAATTGTGAAAAACACTACATTTTAATTCCAAACTATATTTTCATCTAATTTATTTATATAGATATATTATATTTTTAATTGGGTTTATAGTTTAATTTATTTATGTTTTTATCATTTAATAAAATGATGTTCATTGGATGTAATTTCCAATTTAAATTGAACATAAAGACATGTCAATCTTTCTGTAGTTTTTACATCTTAAAAATATACTTTCAGGTTTTAACAATGGGAATTAATTTTAAATTAATTCCTACCAATTATGCATTTCGAATTTGAAAAAATGGATTCCATATTTAGAATCATAAGGTCCAAATTTTGTAAATTTTAACCTTTTAGTTTTGGACAATATGAATAGTAACTTTGGTAATTTTTATTTGCCATAGTTAAAGGTAAATCAGGTAAGTTATGGTAACAAAAAATATGATAAGGATAATAAAATTACCCTAACTATAATGTCCCTGAAATTCCGTATATTTGTTTTTAATTATATGGAATTATTTTGATACCGAAAAATCTGACGGTGCATGATTCCAAGGCCCGGAGTGCTCGGAGTGCCCAGAATAATCCATCGAAGTTTGGTTAAGCGTTAATTAGCGTGCATAAGATGTTTTCATAAAAAAGTTAAATAACTCTTAAGAGGATACTCGGATCAGAAATATGAGGGCACAATTGTGCTCTAAATGGCAGGTTACCCAAGGCGCGACTTAAGCTTAGTCGGTGCGAGCCTCCTGTGAGAAACCCCAAAAATGGAATAACCGTAAATAAAATAAATAAATAAAGTTATTTTATTTTTCAAATTCTTATAACTCACAAATGGTAACTCAGATTAAAAATACAAGACCACCACTAAACTTGTGAGGATATTCTTCCTTTATCCAGATACTAACATTGGCCAGCGCAAGCCACCGGTGAATGTTAGTATTTGGCCACAAATAAAATAATTAAGTGAAAATTATTTTATTGTAAAATTCCTATCTTTTAAATGGTAACTTGGATAGGAAATCTAAGAGTATCGTTGGTTTTGTTGGGGCGTGTTTCACTTAGGCAGAGCCTAACCTTGACTGGCGCGGGTTAAGGGTGACTGTTAATAATTTTCTGAACTTTTTTTAGGGTACGTTCAGTAAACACATGAGCGGCATTTTGTAACATTTGTATCAGTGCTAAGAATTGAAATCCGAGGAAACTTTTGAACTCACAGCACCGATATTCACGTAAGGAGACCTTCACCTCGATCGCAGTAGTTTGAGGTTGAATGTTAGTTTTCTTGATTTTCATGGGAGAGTTAAAAGAATAAAATTTAAATAAAACAACTTTTATTTTATTTTTATTTTGAAACCGTCCATTTGAATTCATGATGGTGGGGACCACCTGAACCCCCATTTAATGCGGGAAACCCTAGGGATCCTCCCAACATAATGTGCCAACCTTATCTTAATTAAAGTGCTAACTTTAATTGAATTAATAACATAACATATTATGTTTGGCACCACACTTTTGGTGGAAGAAATCATTGGAAAAGAAAAGGAGAGCTTGTGATAACATCTGGAGAAATATACTCCAATGAATAACAACCCTTCAGAAACAGAACATTGATGTTGGAGCAAGGTTTGGAAGAGAGTTTCAGGACCGACGAATGTCTGTGCTCCGTTCATCGACTTCATCTATTTCCTCATGACACCTCCAATGAATGTTAAGGTGGGGGTTTTAATTTGAAGTGTGATTAAATATATTGTTGATTCTTCATATTCTTGATTCTCAACGATGATGGCCAAAAAAAGATGGAAATCATTCTCAAAATATACCTTGACCCTTTTCTTTAGTTCATCATGCGTTCTTCATGCGTTCTTCAATGCCAAAAAAATTAATGATGCTGGAAACACAATGTTTTTTTGAGAGCGACGTAAGGACATGGAACCCCTGACCCGAGGAACGTGAATATGTGGCCGCCATATTTTTTGGGATTAGATTGATGTTGTAGTGACACACAAAATAGGAGGGTGGCAGGCACACTGGCCAACCGCGTTGAGATAGGGTGGCGTGTGACCGCACCGGCGGATGAGCTGGGCGCCGCGGTCCGTCGGCCGCAGCAGAGTAGGGTTGTGGCCGGCACGACGGTTGACAGCATGGTGATGCGGCGGCGCGCATTCGTGCCTCCAGAAATGGAGACCGTGGATACTTGTTCATGGTGGAGGATGAAGGGAAACTGATACCCAGCTGACCGTGGAAGAGAGCGGTGCTTTCATGCCCCTGGGAGGAGGACCGATTGGGGATCCGGCCGGTCATGACGCACCGAGCAGGACCTGCTCAGGCAAGTCCCATTACCAAAAACTAAATAGTCTGTTGGACCGTTCATCTAACTTGAGAGGAACCTCCCCTCCTAGGAGTCAACCAGGGAAGACCCCGCCACTGCAGTCCACCTGACCACAGGCCACACGACAGACCACCCGACTGCGGGACGTGCCCAGTGGGTTGGGTCGGGTCGCCCCCTTCGTGGGCTGGGTCAGACCATGGACTAGCGGGCCATGCTCGCTGCATCCCAGGTGAACCATGCCATACCCAAATCAGGCTGGTTCAACCAGAACCCAGTTGGGTTAGCCCAGGCCGGGTCAGTCCGACCCGGTCGGACTAGAACCTGGCCCATCTGGACTAGTTTCTCCTTTGTGGACAAATCTTGGGAACCGGACATCCATTTGACGAACCATCTGTGGCACTGGAATCCTTGGATTGAGATATTCCTCTTGTTATACTCTACTTGAATTTTGGATAAAGTTAGAGTACGACTGAGTTGGATTGAAGCTGCATCCAATCGGTCCCTCGAAGCCGAAACACTAATAACTTACCAACCGGGTGCTCGATTAACGCGTATTCTATTGCATTGGGTCCCTTATGACGTGAAAAATCATTGCGTTACTCATTTTTGGGACATAGTGGTAGTCAAGGTATGAACGATATCTCTAGGGACAGATTCTATAGAACGTGAGCGCACCGGTTGCAAGGAATCCAATGGATGGCAGTGAGGTAGAGGTTGGAGACGGATAATACGGAGGATAGTTACCTATCAACTCGGGGTGGGTCGAATCCTA
This sequence comes from Viscum album, assembly GCA_963277665.1. Classification (NCBI taxonomy): domain Eukaryota; kingdom Viridiplantae; phylum Streptophyta; class Magnoliopsida; order Santalales; family Viscaceae; genus Viscum; species Viscum album. The sequence goes on from OY728160.1 coordinate 1,740,903,570, forward strand.
TGTGGGTCATTGAGGGGGTTAGTAACTATCAATCTTGTGTGGGTCAGTGCACAACGATCCTGTGTGGGGCAGTGCATATCGATCCTGTGTGGGTCAGATCCTGTGTGGTCCAGCGCTCAGCGATCCTATGTGGGTCTGCGCATACCGATCCTGTTAGGGCCATATCCTGTGTGGGTCAGCGCTCAGCGATCCTATGTGGGTCAGCGCATACTGATCCTATGTGGGTCACACCGTATGTGGGTCATTGTAGGGGTTAGTATCTATCAGTATTCGTTGGGTCAAACTCCGTATAATCTGCAACAGTGCCTCTTGATATATTAAGATGATCTAGCTTCACGACTAATCAACTTCACTTCTATACTTCACTTATACAAGTGTGAGCTAAGTCTTTTACTCTGTGGTGTACCTGTATGATACATATATCTTAATGGTGTAACCTGTGTGGTACTTCTACCTTTATGGAATTCCTTCCTCATATGTGAAGAGTGTTTATATTGAAAACTTAGGTATATGTATGGGCATATACCTAAGTAGTGTTGACAACTATTGCTTCATGCTTTGAGATTGAGGTCTTTATTTTTGGTTTATCCTTTGTGGATTCTAAGATTCCTTCAGGGGTCTCGGGGTCCCTACTAAGTATTGTTATACTCACCCCTGCACGGGCTTCGCCTGCACCTTGCGGTGTCATGTGCAGATGATAGACAATACTGACCGAGGATGAGGGTACTGGGGCTGGAGGTTGCTCGGGGTGGACCATAGATGAGACAATCTGCTGAGATGACCATTTGAGATCTATACCCACCCTTCATGTAGGATCCTCAAAAGGTGTTCAGAGGATCTGTTTGCAGTTTTACTTATACATTCCAGTTTTAATTGTACTTTCTAGTTGGGCTTGTATTCTGGCCCCCTTTACTTACCGTACAAACCCTGTTTACAATATAGTTCAACTTTTGCTTGTATCTTCATGTGTGCTTAGTTTGTGTGAGTTTACAGGTTTATAGGCAATGCCTTCCTGGTATTAGGGATATGCCTTTCCAGTGCTAGTCTCCAGCCCCTGGTATATGTTAGGTGGGCTTGGGGTAGTCACGGAAGAGGCCCTGGGGGACGGGTCGTGACACTAACACCATAAAAAAATTTATTGGATGAATAAAAGTCTTCTAGTATCACCAAATTGTTTGAATTTATTCATTTTATGGACTTTTGTCTATGAATGTAATGTAATTATTATTAAAACAAAATAATGTGACAACATGTCACTCTTTTATCTCTTATAAGTATAATAATTTTAATATAGAGATAAAAATGATGAAACATTGAACATAAATTTTCTTCATAAATCTAATGAAATTATATATATAATGGGAATTGGTTTAGAATTTTTATATATTATATAATTACCATAACTATTGATACAATTGTGAAATAGTAATAATTTTATTAATAGAAATATCAAATAAATGATATTATTAATATTAAAATAATATTATATGACATAATTTATGTCATTTGCGAATTTTTTGGATGACTATGACATGTCAGTATTAATTTAATGGAATTTTATCAAATTAATTAGGTTTTAATGAATTTTGGGAAAAGTCATGTATGAATAGTTTAAAAACTGACATAATTCATAACATAAAATATAAAATATTTTATTAAATGTTTTAAAATTATTAAAAGTTAAGATTCATCAAACTGGTTATTATAAGTCAAAATTTATCATAAATTGAACTTTTTTAGGTTTTTTTACATCTTGTTAACTAAATTAACCCACAAAGTGTAAATAATGAAATATCATGGGAAGATTAAAATGGTAAAATTAAGGTTAGACCAAAAATATAAGGGTTAAAAATCTTATATACTTCTATAATTTTAAATTTTTGATTAGTATATGACCCAAAATAATATTATCATTTTAATTAATGAGTTTGGGACCATTTAAAACTGAAAATATATTTATAATAAAATTATTTTTCAAGACATTCCTAAAGTGCCCCCACCCCTCTTATAAATAGACACCATCTCTACCCACTTACTCACAACTATCAAGAACCTTGGATCATCCAAAGTATTCTAAAATAAGATTAAAAAATTCCACCCTTCCCCTGGAAGCCTTAACTTGGAGAGAAGAAAATTCAAGAAAGATTTTTTGGCACATATCAAAATGTGTTACCAGTTTTAGAGGTAGTGTCTTCTCTAAAGTTCCATTGCATTATTTTTCATCATCACTCCCTATTATATTCTTATTCTATGATTACTTAAAAAAATAGTATCCTTGATATACTATTTATTTTATGATAATTATTCTAACTATACTTACACACACCACAATATAATGGATACGAACATATGGTTTCTATGTACGGCGAACTACTCCCTCCCGAAATGAGGATTGTTCAACTTTATCCAACCAATTCTCATAGTGGCCATTATTATGGACCTCTATTTATTTATGATATATATTATATTTATTTTATCTCTATTCTTATGTAATTTTATTAAAAAATTACCTTTATTCTTTCCATAAGATGTAAATACGATAATTTCATTTAAGTGTGGATTACCAACCCCTAAAAGTGATATGACTCGTTCATGAAATAAATGGAACATATAAAGGATTATATAAATGAACTTATTTAAAATATATAACATATATATTATACTTTTATTATAATATACGTTTTTATCATTTAGTTTTCATTCCATTAATTTGAAAAATAAATGAAAGCAGTGTTCATGCATACGTACGACCCACCGCCTCCATGAATAGTGCATTTCATTTCTTATCTCCAAATGTTACGGAATATTATAAATACATATAAACTGGATATATATTATATTTAAATCAATTTTAATATTATTTAAATAATTTACTTATGATAGCATGGATAATTTGTATCAATATAAGTTCATTTTTTACTCAAGTACCAAACATCGACAATTATTCTGATATGAACTCAAATAATTAACTAATTGATATAACATGGTAATAAGTGATATAAAATGATTAATAAACATTAATAATGTTATAATGAAAGTATAAATTATCCAATGTTTATTATTCAGGAATGTAATGAATGAATGGGGTAAGTCAGATTCAAGGTAATGGAAATCTTAACTAAATATCCATTTATTCAGTTAAATACCATGGTCATTGGTTTTGTTTTTTAAATAGTATTTTTGAATGTACTATGATTTTTTACACTAAATATAAATTTATATTGGGTGTATGTATATTTATCACACATGATTATGACATTGATTTATCCATAATCTATGGACACAATATTTGTAATGGTTTTTGTCTCAATTATCATTCCATTGAGACTTGTTTTTTGTTATTCACCAATTAACTTTTATATGGTTTATATAATTCACATTGAAATATTATATTATAAATATCCTTATTCTCATGATATTATTTGTTTTATTTAAATTTATTCTTTAATTATTTATATTCATGATATTTTCAAGAGTTATGAGACTCTTTAACTGAGCATCTTTTTAAATGATTTCGAGATTTATTCTTTTAAATATTTCACATTAATGTACATGCCTACAGAATGGTTTTAAGTATTTATTTATATGGAAATGGGTGTTTAAAATTTTAAATTCTATTCAAAAGTTTCAATGTGTTATGGGAAAATTTGATTCAAAACTCTTCTTTTTGAATGTTTTAAATGAATTTATTAAATCAATATCTTGAAATGATATCTTGTGATTGAAATGTGGGAATGTTATTTTTAGTTTATGCTTTTTTTATGTGTTATGATTATGTTATGGTTCATGGGAATTATTTATGTATATTGGTGGTTTGTAATAAACCAAGGGTAGGTCAGCTCGAGATATCTCTCCAATGCATTGGGTAATGTGTTGGAGGTAAACCTTAAGGTTTCTCCTAAGAGATTTAGGGAATATACTATGATGGGTATTCCAAACGTAACCATGAAGGTTACTCCCTATGTAGATATGAATTCTAAAATGTAAGTATGATATGGATGTTATAATTTACCCTTATTTATTATTATTTCAATTATTTTTTGTATTAATCATATTATTACATGATGTAAGACAAGTAGTTTATGTTTTATGGGTGAAAACAATGATTTTGTGAATTTGTTTTCATGGGTTTTAAATATTCATGGGATAATTTTTTTATTCCGTATTTTATATTCCATAATGATAATTTTTTTCTCATACAATGTTTTGGAAATGTTTTTCACATGGTATAAGGAATTGTAAGAGAAAGGAATAATTTAAGAAGATTTATTTCTCATGAAAATTATTCTTTTTTTATTTAAGGAGTATAATTATTGTGAATAAATATGGATAGATTAGAAGTGTATACTTTGTAATTTTTGAGACTTAATGTAATATTTATGGCTTAATTATCTAATTCTCTAAACCTGAAAAGATCCTCAGTGTGAAAGAATGTAAATTCTTGATCAAAACTCAAGATTATATAGGGTTTAAAGCTAAGGTCATATAGTTACGCAATTTTCAAAAGGGGGGAATGATGTAGTGACCCAGGTATTTATAGAACAATACATTATCATATCTATTAATATTTATAAATAAGATATTAATTTTATTTTAAAGAGGAATATTTTTCAAATAGTGTACCAGACACACAATAATGGGTTTCTCCGAAATCTTACGTTGCACACAATGTTGAGTTATACCGAAAAATAATTTAAATGTATTATTATTATTTTAAACGGTAGTTAATTCCAATTATTTGTATTTGTGAAAATGAACAAAACTAACTATATTATGATTTTACATACATGTTAAATATATTTAAATTTATCCAAAGAATTTTAGAAGCTTAAGATGATATTTAATCCAATTTGTAGAATAAAATACTCTAAACATTTTAAATGGTCTAGTTACCGTTATATGATGGTGAACCCTTTTAAAAAATATTATCTATCATCTTTATATATTCTATTTTATATAATAAACTTCTTCTTTATAATGGCGATATAAAAATTTAACTTTGTGGAAATTTTTGTATTTTTCTCATGAAATTCATATTTTAATGAATTGTGAAAAATACTGCATTTTTATTCAAAACTACCTTTTTATCTAATTTATTTATATAGTTAGATTGTTTTTTTAATTGGTTTTTAAGATTAATTGGATTTTTGTTTTATAATTTCGTACAATTATGTTCATTGGAAGTAATTTCATAATTAAATTAGACATAAACACATGTCAATCTTTTGATAGTTTTTACTTCTTAAAAGCCTACTTTCTGGTTTTAACCATGAGAAATAATTTTAAATTAATTTCTACCAATTAGATGTTTTGAATTTGGAAAATTGGATTATATATTAGGAATCATAAGGTCTAAATTTTTTAAATAGGTACCTTTTATTTTTGGACACTATGAATACTAACTTTTTTAATTTTTATTTACCTGAGTTAAATGTAAATCGGGTAAATTACGGTAACAAACAATTTGATAAGGATAATAAAATTACCCTAAAACCTGAAAAAAAAATTATATTGGGTGAATAATAGTCAACCCATGTAACCTATGTTTTATAATTTATTCATTTAATAGAATTTTTCCCTTGAAAGTGATGTAATTATTATTAAAACAAAAGAAAGTAACAACATGTCACACTATTATCACTTATGAGTTTAATAATTTTACTGTGGAGATAAAATTTATGAAACACACAACCAAAATAGTCTCCATAAATCCAATGAAATTATCAAAATAATAGGAATTTATTTTTAAATTTCAGAGATTAAATAATTACCATAAATATTGACACAAAAGTGATATAGTAATTATTTTTATTAATATAAATATCAATTAAATAATATTATAAATATTAAAATAAATATTATATGAAAAAATTTATGTCATCCACAAATTTTATGGATTACTATGACATGTTAATATTTAATTAATGTAAATTTTTTGAAGTAATCATGTTGTTATGAATTTTCTAAAATGTCAAGTATGAATAGTGTCTCAATTGACATAATTCATAACTTAAAATATTATATATTTTATTGAATGTTTTAATGTTCATAAAAATATCATATTAGAAAAAAATATATTAAAAGTTCAAATATGTCATAAATGGTACTTTTGTGGCTTTTTTACAAGTTGGTAATTAAATTATCCCACAAAGTGTAAACAATAAAATATCATGGTAAGATTAAAAAGGGTAAAATAAAGGATAAACCAAAATTATAAGGGATAAAAAAAATTAAACCTTGTATATTTTTATTGGATGATGGGGATACGACCCAAAATTAGATTAGATTTTAAATAAATTAGTTTGAAAAATTTATAAACTGAAAATCAATTTATAAAAAAATAATATTTCGAGTCTTTTCTAAAGTACCCCTCCTCCCTCATATACAAGGCCATCACATATAACCGCTTACTCACACCTCTCAAGCACATTTTCTCATCCAAAATAAGTTAAAATAATCTCCTGACATCCCTAACTTCCTCATAGAATCCTTAACTTGGGAATAAGGAAAATCAAGAAAGCCTTCTGTCTCAAATCAAAAAGAGTTACATGTTTTAGAGGTAGCATCTTCCCTATAGTACCTTCCATTTATTTTCTGTCTTCACTACCAATGATCTTATTATTATATTATTACATAATAAAATTATTATACGCATCATACATGTATGTTTTTATGGGAATTATTCGAACTACACTTACAAACACATCAATCTAATGGATTCAAACATACAGTATCCTGGTATTGCGAAGTACTACCTCATGAAACGATAATTGTTCAATTTTATCCTACCATATCTCTGTAAGGGTTGGTGTCCTTAGAACCAACTGTATTGTACTTTGATTACATGAATGTTCACTTATTATATTTTTCCTTATTCTGCATGAATATAATATAATAATGTCCTGGAATATTTGTTGCATTAATAAGGTCCTGGAAGATTCCCGCTATAATGAGAACATTGAAATGCTATAACAATATTATGAAATAAAGTTATGCGGTTGGATGAAATACTATGATAGGACACATAGTATACAGACCGTCATGTGAGAGTACTCGTAAGAAGAAGAGACTCTCTCTCATGGAGTTCGCACTTGGTAATCTCCAAGATGGGAGATTATGAAAACAGACCCGCCAGTAGCAATTCCTCTTGACTTGGTGTCATCAGACATTTCTATCTTCGAGCGTGTTTAATGGTCCTTAGACTCGAAGATTATCACTAACTCATGTCATGACTCACGCACTTAGATTTAATGAGGAAAACTGTCACGCAAACAGTTGGCGGGAAGTAGGGTACGTTGGGTGCGTCACGAATGACATGTTGTTAATGGATAAGTCGAGGAAGGATTTTTCCCTTCCATTTATGGAAGTTGATGTCATGGACCTTTGATTGAAATAGAACTGTCCCATTAAATTCCATGTCCATGGTGTAAACGACGAGTTTATTTCAGGTAGTCAAAGAACGATGGATCAAGCATATAGGTTTATGACACTGCCATGAAACCTGCTTGATGAGATATTGAGACAAAGGGATTAAATTACACAGTAAGAATTTGTATGAGGTGATACGTAAATGTGGAATCGACTTCTTTCTCTTGGGTGCCTTGACCCGTTGCTAGACAGTAATCTTGGACTTTAGGCAAGCCCGCCTAATTCCAACGAGAAAGAGGCCTAGAGGGTCACACACTAAGTGTATTCAAGTATCTCAAGTAGAATAAAGATTATTCCTGTATGTGGTTTAATAATTATTCAAGGAAGCCTAAATCATTTTAATGATATAGGAAGAAGGAAGTAAAAAAACAAGATATACACGTCTTGTATTAAAGATTACATGCAGTGTAGTTTTTCATGGAAAAAAAGTACACGCCGTGTATTAATAATTACATGCCGTTTAGCTTTCTTTATGGAAAGGAAATGAATAAAAGAATGCAAGACATACACACCGTGTACATTGAATGTACATGTTGTGTAGTTTTCAAGGAAAAACAAGTACACCCCGTGTAGTTTTTCATGTCGGGATTTTGAGGATATAATATTGTTTTAAATGATATTTATTATAATCAGCGTGGGTGCATGTCAAGGAATTAATTATTCGACATGGGGGTTTTAAATAAGATTCAATGAAATAAATAACACTTGTAACGTGTTTATTTATTGTCATAACTCTACAACCTCAAACCTGATTATAAATATCCTCATAACCCCAACTCTTTTCCTACCCCACACACAACAATTCTGGAGAACTCTTTCAAGGCCGAAAGAACCTCTTTCTCCAAGAACGCTCTCATGACCGAGAGAGATCCTCTTCCATTGGATCGAGACGATCTAAGGCGGACAATGTAAGAAAAGGTTTCTCCATGCTAGCACCAAAAGACTCCTTTGGCGATGTCCCGAGATACGAGGTACACATGTGGATCACCTCTAGAGTAAGTCTACACTTGGCTTCTACGACGCAACGACAAATCATATCGGAACGTGATCAAGAACATCAATAAAGAAAGAACACCCAAAAATTATTTCTTTTTAATTGATTAAATTAATTATAATCAACTTGTAATGATCCCACCTTTTAGTTCCGGGACTTTTCCTTTCTTTGTCCATTTCTGTGATTAAATCCATGGAGACTGGCGTTTATCATCGTATTGATCCTAGATTGATCATTGATAATGACAAAAAGCCAAGTGGGAATATCCACCCACACGCCTTCGATGTGACCGCAACCTTCAAATGGTATTAGAGCGATGTTACAACATTGATCATAGTTATTTAATTTTCTTTGATAATTTACGCATTTATATTTGATTCAATTCGAAATAAATCATTCTATAATTTTGAATAAACGATATCTTTACCTCCTCTTTCGTTTCTCGATTCATATCACAGAAATGGACTTTTAATTTTAATTTTGATTAAAAATAAAAATGAGGAACTCATCCAGAGGATCCGCTCTTTCTGTCTGTACAACACGTGATTACACGGTGTGTATTTAAAATTACACGTCGTGTACTTAGGTTCAACGAACCAGCACTGGTCAGCCAAACCATGCCATGTGAATTGATTAAGCCTAAGTTTTAATCATGCCGTGTTGACCAGAATTGAAAGGCATGTGGAAACAGGAATACATGGCGTGTTTGTTGGAGCAACATGTTGTGTAGTCCGTTTCGGCCCAGGTGACACCGTGTACAAAGATAAGCCGCGTACCACATACACGAGATCACCAGGCTGGTTACCACATAACAAGGAAGTACACGCCATGTATGATTTATCTACACATCGTGTAATCCAAAATTTCCAAAGTAAAGAAAACACGCCAAAGGCCTCGGCGTGTACTTTGGATAAAGGGTGAAAAAAACACGCCGTGTAATTATAAACTACACGCCGTGTACTTTACAGAAATGGAATTTCACCAGGTTTCCTCCAAAGTACAAAGACCCGTATAAGAAATATGGATGAGAATAATCTCAAGTAAATTTAGAAAGTAATTTAAGATAATGAATTAATTAATTATAATATCATAATTAATTAAATTCAAGCGCGACTTATCTTAAATGAAAGAACAGTTAAAAGAATTTTAATTCTAAATATGAGTAAATGTCATTGCATGCTATGAATGATCATGAGCTATACCAAAGACCCTTTTTATGTGTGTGTTTCATTTAAATTTATTTAATTTAAATTTGTTGGCCTACGAGCCATCTTTCAATAAAATGTAGGGCCTACGCGAACATGGTTTCTTTAATGTAAACCCATGTAATGGAGGATCTCCCAAGCCAGAGGAGACGGTTCAAATCCCGAATCCAAGGCGAAACCGACGCAAAAAGATACAAAGGTGGACAGGTGGGATCTTCAAAACACGAACAATCAGGTTCAAGGTGTTTTCCCTCGGTCAGGGTTAGCTTATCAAAACCGCTAGATAAGCTAACCAAATAGAATCTCATGATCATGCCATATTATTTTATTTCTGTCTGATTACATGTTTTATTTATTATATATGTGTTGTCATGATCACATAATTAATAAAATGAATAAGCATGCAAAGATGGACTAAAATAAAAACCAGACTATGTGTAAACATTATTAGAACATGGTTAATCACTTAAGCAAGCATCACTTAATATTAACAAGCATGTGATAATGCGAAAACTACGCATAAAATACTAAAATACCTCAATACCATATTATGTCAGACCAAGCCTTTTGTTAAATGATTAAGGGCAAGACTCAATAAAACTATGTGTTTGACCAACCCTTGTTGAGACACTTAATTTTATAAAGGAAGCCCTTACGAAAGGTTTCGGGTTGACTTAACCATATTACATCAAGTGAAGTATCCCTTGCTAGACTTGGTGTAATATTGGAGGAAAGAGTTGAGGAAATCCAAGTCAGGATTTCAAGATTGGGGAGTCCACTCAACTGATCAGGGAACTGTAAGCTCACAGTTGGAAAAGGCCTGCCTACCTAAATACCTTCAAATAGCATGACCAACCCTTTTTGGGGTTATGCAAAGGGGAATATGGATCCTTTCCACTAGAATGTCAAAGCAACTGGACATTCCAAGTTAAATGGTGAGGGTCATTTGGACTTGATAAAATAGTTGTATAATTAATAAATTCATTTATTATTTTTCATAAAATTAAATCAAGAAAGTACTTATAAATCTTATCTTTTAATTTTTGTAATTGAAATGAAAAAATCGTCAACCACATTTTCTCTGCGATCAATTCTGGATAAAGACAATATCCTCACCAGAAGTAACTTTCATGAATGGTTTAGGCGCTTTCAGGCAATCCTACACCATGAACGAATGTTTTACATGCTGGAGTCCTCACATCCTGATTCCCCTACCCCAGGGGCGAGTGATGAAGATTTTATAGTCTATGATCAATATTTGAACGACGCTCTTGACATTCAATGTTTGATGCTATCAACGATGTCTAGTGAGATCATGAAGTCTCATGAAGACATGGATGTCTATAGCATGCTTGAGCACCTCTGTGGTCTATACCAGGAGAGAGAAAGATAGAAAAGGTTTGAGATCTCCAAGGCTCTATTTCAAAGAAAGCTTGGAGAGGGTTCCCCAGGTGGGCATCATGTAGGAAAGCTCATTGGCTACATTGAGCGCTTGGAGGTTCTAGTGTTTAAACTCCCCGAAGAACTGGGCACCGATCTCATTCTTGCATCACTCCCCCAGAGCTTCTCAAAAATTGTTGTTAATTTCAACATGAACAACATTGAGAAGTCTCTATTTGATCTTCTTATCCTTATTCTCCAAGTAGATAATGACATGAAGTGTGAAAAGCCTTCTATCCATATGGTGAATAAAAGTACAGGGAAGGTGAAGAGCTTTAAGCCCAAAGCTTCTTCAAGGCCTTCCAAGAAAAGTAAGATCAAAGGGGAGGCACGAGAACAGGAAGTTGTTTGTTTCGCATGTGGCAAGAAGGGCCACTGGAAGAAAAACTGCACCCAGCCAAGGAAGCAAGGGGAAGCTTCAGGTGAATTTTTCATCGAATGAAATATATCTATTTATACAAATTGGGTATTAGATACTACATGTGGTGCTCACATATGTATCCAAATATAGGAACCATGTAGATTCAAGAAGATTGACCGAGGGGAGATAGATCTACGAGCAGCCTACAGAGCCAGACTTGTTGTTGTATCTGTCAGAGACTACCACCTCACGTTTCCAATTGGAATGATCTTGGTGTTAAAGGGTTGTTATTATGTGCCTTATGTAACCAAAATCATTATTTCAGTATCCAGATTAGATACTGATGGATTCATCATCATGTTTGGAAATGGATGTTTCTACTTTTATAAAGATAGCATTTCTTTTGGTATAGCACATTTATATAATGGCCTTTATGTGTTAGACTACACAAAACAAGTAATGGTAATTGATGACAAAGTTAATTCACATGACTCATACCACACCCAACTTTGGCATCACCGACTAGGTCATGTCAATGAGAAATGTTTGGAAAAATTACATCAAGATGGGTATTTAGATTCTTTCGAACTAAAACCACTTGGTGTATGTCATGCATGTCTACAATGCTAAATGACCAATGCCCCATTTAGTTGGAAAGGTGAAAGAGTTGAAGACCTTCTAGAATTAGTTCACATAGAAGTGTGTGAGCCATTTCCAGTTGAGGCAAGGGGTGGGTTCTCATACTTCATAATTTTTACTGATGATTTTAGTAGATATGGATATATCTACTTAATGTGGTATAAGTCGGATTCTTTTGATCGGTTCAAAGAATAAAATAATGAAGTTGAGAACCAGCTTGGTAAGATGATTAAGAAACTATGCTCAGACAGAGGAGGAGAATATCTTAATCAGGACTTCATTGATTTCTTTTGGGAGATTGGGATTCTATCTCAACTCACTCCTCCTTACACGCCACAATGGAATGGTGTAAGAAAAAGGAGAAACCGCACCCTGTTGGACATGGTGAGATCAATGATGAGTTATGCGAGTCTTCCATTATCCTTTTGGGGATATGAATTACAAACAGTAGCACACATACTAAACCAAGTACCAACTAAATCGATAAATAGTATTCCATACAAGCTATGGAGTGGACGCAAAGCCATGTTATCAAATTTACATGTGTGGGGTAGTGAAGCATTTTTTAAGGCCTCTTCAGGTAACAAACATGCACCCCTAGGCACAAAGTATATATTTATAGGATATCCCAAGGAAACAAGGGGATATTACCTATACAACCTTTCAGAAAAAATGGTTACAGTGGCAAGACACGCTATATTCCTTGAGAGGGAGCACATCACCAAAAGAGATAGTGGGAGCGAGATAGACTTCGATGAAGTCGAGGCTCATGATACACAGGAGTTGGTACAAGAACAGATTCAACAAAGCCCAGTGGAAGAACAATCTATTCTAGAGACACAAGAACTACGTAAGAGCACGAGAGAGGTGAGAGAACCAGAACGATATGGTTTTATTATCACTGAGGATGGTGACTCTTTATTGGTTGACAATGATGATCCTCTTACCTACGAGGAAGCAGTTGAAGGCACAGACGTTGCCATGTGGCAAGAAGCCATGAATTCTGAAATGGATTCCATGTACCAAAACCAAGTCTGGATTTTGGTAGATCCTCTAGTTGATGTAAAGCCTATTGGTAATAAATGGGTATTCAAGAAGAAACTGGGCATGGAGGGGCATGTCAGCACCTACAAGGCACGACTGGTTGCAAAAGGTTTTAGACCGCATAAAGGAATTGACTATGATGAAACCTTTTCACCGGTTGTGATGCTGAAATACATCAGAATCCTATTGGCCATTTATACTTACCATGACTATGAAATTTGCCAAATGGATGTCAAAATATCTTTCCTTAACGGGAACCTCAAGAAGATTTCTACATGATACAACCAGAAGGGTTTGTGACTCCAAAGGAGGCCAACAAGGTATGCAGGTTGTATAAATCCATTTATGAATAAAAGCAAGCATCAAGGTAATGGAAAATTCGTTTTGATGAAGCTGTAACAAAATTTGGCTTTGTTAAGAACGAATGTGAGCCTTTTGTCTACAAGTGGTTTAGTGGGTGTGCAGTCGTTTTCCTAATAGTATATGTTGATGACATATTACTAATTTGAAACGAAGTACCTGTCATATAGTCAGTTAAGGCATGGTTTCATAAATGATTCTCCATGAAAGACTTGGGAGAGACAACATATATTCTTGGGATCAATATCCATCGTGATAGATCCAAGAGAATTCTGGGCCTGAGTCAAAGTAATTACATTGACAAGATACTGAAGAGATTCAGTATGGAACAATCCAAGAGGGGATTGTTGCCAGTGTCACATGGCATTCATCTTTCCAAGAAAATATGTCCTCAGATAGATGATTAAAGAAAGAGAATGGCAAGGACCCCTTACGCATCCGTGATTGGTTCAGTCATGTATGCTATGCTATGTTTGAGGCCAGATGTTTCTAACGCATTAAGTGCAGTAGGTAGATATCAAGCTGATCTAGGAGACCACCATTGGATGGCAGTCATGACTATCCTTAAGTATCTGAGGCGTACTAAGGATATGTTCCTGGTTTATGGAAGAGATGAGGAACTAGTCATCAGAGGACATGTAGATTCTAGTTTCCAGACTGATCAAGATGACATTAAGTCGCAGACTGGATAAATATTCAATTTGAATGGAGGTGTAGTGAGCTGGAAGAGCTCAAAGAAAAGTGTGGTGGTAGATTCTACAGCGGAGTCTGAGTATATCGCCGCTTCTGAGGTAAATGAAGAAGCAGTATGGATGTGAAGCTTCGTCCAAGAGCTGGATGTAGTACCGAGCAGTAAAGATCCTATCACACTCTATTGTGATAATACTGCAGCGGTGGAACTTGCAAAAGAGCCAAGGTCACATCAGCGGATAAAGCACATACTTCAGAAATATCATCTCTTGAGGGATTTTTCTCAGAGAGGTGATGTTTCAGTGAGAAGTATTTACACGGAAGACAACGTGGTGGACCCCTTGACTAAAGAATTGACTCATCAGAAACATGAACATCATGTGAGGTCTAGAGGACTAAAAGTCATAGGTAGTTGGCTCTAGTCCAAGTGGGAGTTTGTAAGGGTTGGTGTCTTGAGAACCAAATGTTTGGTATTTTGATTACATGAATGTTCACTTATTATATTGTTCATTATTATGCATGAATATAATATAATAATGTCCTGGAATATCTGTAGCATTAATAAGGTCATGGCAGATCCCCGCTATGATGAGAACCTTGAAATGATATAAAAATATTCTTAAATAAAGTTCTGCGGTTGGAGGACATACTATGATAGGACACATAGTATACAGACCGTCATGTGCGAGTACTCCTAAGAAGATGAGACTCTCTCTCATGGAGTTCGCACTTGGTAATCTCCAAGATGGGAGATTATGAAAACAGACCCGCCAGTATCAATTCCTCATGTCTTGGTGTCATCAGTCATTGATATCTACGAGCGTGTGTAATGGTCCTTTGACTAGAATATTATCATTAACTCATGTCATTACTCGCGCACTTAGATTTACTAACAAAAACTATCATGTAGACAGTTGGAGGGAAGTAGGGTACGTTGGGTGCATCACGAATGACATGTTGTTAATGGATAAGTCGAGGAAGGATTTTTTCCTTCCATTTATGGAAGTTGATATCTCGGCCCTTTGATTGAAATAGAACTGTCGCATTAAATTCCATGGCCATGGTGTAAACGACGAGTTTATTTCAGGTAGTCAAAGAACGACAGATCCAGCATATTGGTTTATAACACTTCCATGAAACCTACTTGATGAGATATTGAGAAAAAGGGATTAAATAACATAGTAAGCATTCGTATGAGGTGATACATCAATATGGCATCAACTTCTTTCTCTTCGGTGCCTTGACCTATTGCTAGATAGTAATCTTGGACTTTAGGCAAGCCCGCCTAATGCCAACAAGAAATAGGCCTAGAGGGTCACACACTAAGTGTATTCAAGTATCTCAAGTAGAATAAAGATTATTCCTATATGTGGTTTAATAATTATTCAAGGAAGCCTAAGTCGTTTTAATGTTGGAGGAATAAGGAAGTGAAAAACAAGATATACACGCCATGTATTAAAGATTACACGCCGTGTAGTTTTTCATGGAAAACAAGTACACGCCATGTATTAATAATTACACGCCATGTAGTTTTCTTTATGGAAAGGAAATGAATAAATGAAAACAAGATATACACACCATGTACATTGAATGTACATTCCATCTAGTTTTCAATGAAAAACAAGTACACGCTGTGTAGTTTTTTCAGTTGGGATTTTGAGGATATAATATTGTTTTAAATGATATTTTTTATAATCAGCATGGCCGCATGTCAAGGAATTAATTATTCAACATGGGGTTCTTAAATAAGAGTCAATGAAATAAATAAAATGCGTAATGTGTTTATTTATTTTCATAACTCTACATCCTCAAACCTGATTATAAATATCCTTACCACCCCAACTCTTTTCCTACCCCACACACAACAATTCTGGAGAATTCTTTCAAGTCCGAAAGAACCTCTTCCTCCAAGAATGCTCTCAAGACCGAGAGAGATCCTCTTCCATCGGATCAATACGATCTAAGGCGGACAACGCAAGCAAAGGTTTCTCCACGCTAGCACCCGAAGACTCCTTTGGCAACGTCCTGAGATATGAGGTACACATGTGGATCACTTCTAGAGGAAGTCTACACATGGCTTCTATGATGCAACGACGAATCACATCGGAACATGATCAAGAACATCAACGAAGAAAGAACACCCAAAAGGTATTTCTTTTCAATTGATTAAATTAATTATAATAAACTCGTAACGATCCTACCTTTTGGTTCCATGACTTTTCCTTTCTTTTTCCATTTCAGTGATTCGATCCGTGGAGACTGGCCTTTATCGTCGTATTGATCCCAGATTGATCATTGTTAATGACAAAAAGACAAGTGGTCACATCCACCCATGCACTTTGGCTGCACCCAGAAACTTAACTCTCATTGAGTAAATTATGATGGAAATGTAATTATATATGATATATATTATATTTATGTTTTCTCTATGCTTCTGAATTTTTATTTAAAACATACCTTTATTCTAGCCATAATGTATAAATATGATAATTTCATTTGAGGAAGTGTGTACTACCGCCCCCTCAAACCGATATGACTCATTCATGACATATATTTAACGTATGATGAAATAAATGAACTTATGTAACATATATAACATATATATTATAATTAAATTATAATATACCT
The DNA here is from genome assembly GCA_963277665.1 of Viscum album. NCBI lineage: Eukaryota > Viridiplantae > Streptophyta > Magnoliopsida > Santalales > Viscaceae > Viscum > Viscum album. The sequence goes on from OY728160.1 coordinate 1,740,920,359, forward strand.
ATCTACCATTTAGTTTCCATTCTTTCAATATATCATGGAAATGAAAGTAGTGTTCATGCATCTGTACGACCTACCATCTCCATGGAGGGTGAATTTCATTTCTTATCTCTAATTGTTATGGACTATTATAAATACATATATACTGGATATATATGATATTAAAATCAAGAATAGAATTCTTGAGATAATGGAATTATGACCACATGAATAATTTTCATCAAAATAAGTTTATTTTTTACTCAAGTACCAAACATTGGAAAAACGTCTGATATAAACTTAGATGATTAAATAATTTCTATAACATGGTAATAAGTTATATAAAATTAATAATAAAAATTAAAAAGGTTATAATGAAATTAGAAATTAACCTATATTTATTATTCAGGAAATTAACGAACTAATGGGACAAGTCAGATTCACGGTAAGGGAAATCTTAACTCAATCGCCATTCATTGAGTTAAATATCCATGCCCTTGGTTTTGTTTTTCAAAAAATATGTGTGAATGTCTTATTATTTTTTTATACTAAATATACATTTACATTGGGTGTATTTTTATTTTTCACACATAATTATTTCATTGATTTATCCTTAATCTAATGATATGATCTTTTTAAGGGTTTTTTCTCAATTAAAATCCCACGGAGACTTATATTTTGTTATGCACCAATTCACTTCTATATGGTGTATATACTAAAATTTGACTTGTTATATAATTAATCTCCTTATTATCTTGATATTATATGTTTTATTTTTTAATTATTATTATTCATGTGTTTCCAAAGTGTTAGAAGACTCGTTAACTAAAACATCTTTTAAAATGTTTTTGATATTTCTTCTTCTAAATATTTCTCTTTAATGTCAATGTTTAAAAAACGGTTTTAAGGATTTATTTATATGGACAAGAGTGTTTTAAAGTGTAAATTCCATTAAAATGTTTTAAAATGGTATGGGATACTTGGATTCAAAACCATTATTTTTGAATGGTTTAAATGAATTGATTATATCAATATCTTGAAATGATATCTTTTGATTGCAATGTGGGAATGTTATTTTTCCTTTATGCTTGTTTTATGTGTTATGATTATGTTATGGTTCTTGGGAAGTTTTCACGTATATGGGTGGCTCTGTGATTAATCGAGGGTAGGTGAGCCTGACATAGCTCTCCAATGCATTGGGTAACATTATGGAGGTAAACGGTAAGGTTTCTCCTAAGAGATTTAGGGAATATACTTTGATGGGTATTCCAAAAGTAACCATGAAGGTTACTACCAATGTAACTGTGAAAGATAAAATGTAATTATAATATGGATTCCATAATTTACCTTTATGTTTTATGATATCTATAAATTTTTGTAGTAATCTAAATATTACATTATGTAAGCTAAGAAGTTTATGTTTTATGGGTGAAAAGTTTTATTTTTTTGAAAATGTTTTCTTGGGTTTTAAATATTCATGTACTAACAATTTTATTCCTTATTTTATATTCCTTAATGTTATTTTTATATTCATCCCATGTTTTTGAAATGTTTTTCACAGGGTATAAGGATGGGTTAGAAAAAGGAATAATTCATGAATATTTTTTTCTAATGAAAATAATTCATGTTTTAATTAAGGAGATTTATTATTGTGAAAAAAAATTCGATAGATTTGAAGTGTCTAAAATGTAATTTTTGAGATGTAATGTAATATTTATGACCTAATTTTCTAAAACTCTAAACCTGAAAAGATACTCAATGTGAAAGAAAATAAATTATTTATAAAGAATCCAGATTATGTAATGTTTATGCCGGGGACCTAATATCCATACTGCCACGAAATTACTCATATTTATTTCCATGATAGATAGGTTTTATATTATAATTTATATTACCAATTATATCGAAATTAAAACCTTCCACCATAAAAAAACATTTCTCTTCTACATGGTTAGCTTAGGTAAACTGGTATTCAAATTCCAATAAACTAACTATAATTTAAAAGAAAATTATAGTATGATATTTAGTCTCAAATATAAAGACTTACACGGATACCATTTTTTCAAATGGTAATAGAAAAATCACTATAAAAGGGGGTGAAATTTTTTTAGAAACAACTTAATATTTTTATCCATTTGAGTACTAAATTCACTTTAATATATGATTTTCTGACTAACACACAAATTAGAGTATGGAAAATTAAATTCATTAATGGTATAAATCTAAGAAATTTTGAAACTTATATAGTATAAAAAAAACGAAAACAAATATAGTAGTGTAAATAATAAAAACATGGATTACTACTTAACAATCCAAATACTTATTTAAAGGATATTATATAGACACACATTCAATCAAAAGTTTAAATAGATTTGTTAAACCTAATCCAAGGTACCCTACTTCCAACCTTGAAGTCCATAAACTTTAAAACTGTAGTAACCCAACCCCAGATAGCCTAGATCTAATGTATGATACTAATTTCATTATCATGATTATAAGGAATCAAATATCAAAGGATCAAGAGTTTAGTATTCTTCTTAAACCAAATACATATATGAGTCTTATATTATAAAAGGATACACAAATTAGGACAAAATTTGTTTTCTTCTTTCTCCATAAATTACAGTGAAGATAACTCTAATTCATCTAGTAAATCCCTAAATATCTTTCATAGTACACTTTTTGGATTAATTGGGAAATATAAATTGAAAGGGTGAGATCAAATTATCAGTAAGTGAAAAGTATACTGATAGAAATAATGAATCAATTCGATTAAATTAACATAGAAATGTAAATAACTAATAATACATACCATTAAATAACTAGATAAGAAAATATAAATATGGAAAGGAAATAAACTGAAACTCATGTCATCTAAATAAATAAATATATAATTAAATGTATCCATATATATGTTAATTCAAAATATCATTGATGAATAATAATGATGTCTAAATGAGGGAAATTGCTTAATAATTGGACGTCATGTTTCCAAGGAACATGATACTTTTACCGATAAGAGACAGTTTAAAATTTTCCAATTTTCACTACTAATTCATCCCATGATACTTCTAATGAATTTACGGGATTGAATTAACTAGTCCCCAACCCATAGAGCTTTCCATAAATGGTCCCCAACCCTTGTATTGTGTGTCCAACACATTCCTCCTATATCAAATAAATAATGTGCCTTATAAAATATCCATACTGAATAAGTAATATGTATTTATCAATAATAACTCATTGGAGGATAAGTAACAACAATGATTGTTGAAAATAATTAATGTAAATACTATTGAAGTATGATTAAAAAAATCTTGATGGAAATGACATTTTAATTATTTCAATGTTTCCCATACCACCTTTAAACATTAATAATCATAAACATAATGAAGGAATAATATTAAATTAATATTTTAATTAAAATAAAAATAAAATGATTCATGATATAATATATAAAAATTGGTAGTATATATACTACACAAATGAAGAAAATATTAAACATGACATTTATCTCATAGGAGAAAAAAGTGTGATGAAAAATACTTTCCAATGTGGTAACAAATGAATTAGAAAACCCAAATGTAATAATAATAAAATAAAACATTCAATTACTATAAAGATAATATAAATAATTATATTATATTTCAATGTGGAAGTACGTACAGAATACATAAGAAATTAGCTTCCCAATAATAAATTATGCCTCACAGAAAGAAAACTGAGACAAGAATCCCTTAACATGAGATTCATTTTAGGGGCAAAATCCTTTAACTTATTTTATATTAATATTATGTTAATTTTATAATTTATTGAGAACCTTTTTACTATTTTTCATTTATTTTATTTCACTTATTACTATTCTATATACAACTACATAAACAATAATGATTACATCAGGTGTTTTGACTAAATTCAGTATATAAGTCAAAAACAACCTTAATAGGTCAACTATGGTCAAAGGGGTCATTATATAATACCTCTAAAATAATAATAATAAAATAATTTTAATATTTATACAAAAATTATAATTTTAAAAAATAGTCATTAAATATTCATATGAAAAATGGATCGACGTTACTATCATCGAGACGATAAGTCGTTTGTACGCATAAGCAACATTCTCATTTTTCAATGATCCCTACAGAAAGAAGATAAGTAAAATTATATATTTATAAAATGATAATTACATCATAAATACCACTTTATTTTATCATATATACTTATATAAATAATTCTCATGATTTAAAAGGAATCACATTGTATTAAGGAGGTGGTAGTCTACAAATCCACAAACAACATTATCACTGTTTAAGTGTGTGAAAGAGTAATAAAGAAAATTATATATATATAGTATATTTATTGAAATTTAATTTTTTCATGAATATAATATATTTTTTATCTCTCATATGTTTAATTATAAACATCCTTTATGTATTCCATTGATCATGGGAACGAATCACATCGCTTTCAGGGGCAGTAGATCACACATCCTCAAACGATGATATCATATTAATGTAAAATGGAATGTCTTAAATGTATGAATTATAAAAGTATTACTGATGTATAAAGAAATAATTAATATAATATATAAAAAATATAAATATATTTTCCCTCATAATTCTTATCCATTAATGTTGGTAAGGGAAAAACAAACAATCATGGCTTTGTGAGGCAGTAGTTCACTATACACAAAAACAATATGTTTGTAACCCATTAGATGGATGTGTGTGAAGTTTAGGTCAAAATATTAACATATAAATATCCTAGTATATTTTGGATAGTGTTTTTTTACCATCATAGAATAATGAGGGTATAGGGTTTAGATAATGGTAATAAAACTAAAGAGATAAAGGGAAAATGTAACCACTTAATCGGGTAACTCATTTTGGTTTGAACAAAAATTCATTCATTGATTTATTTATGCACAAGGGTATGATTATATGATTAGGGTAGGTATTTTGAGGACCTATTTGGAAAAATATTGTTCGATCCAATGTGGCTTGAGAGGTGTCAGGAAGTGGTAGGAGTGGAGGTCCTTTTATACTGGAGGAGGAGTGGTACTCTTGTAAAATTTTGACAACTGAATTCCGTGCATGTTATTAATGTTTAGTGTGGAACTAATAATAGAAGTAATTCTATAGATGATATTATATGGTAGATATATGTACATAAAATGTAATTTTGACAAGTTATAGGTCGTATTAGGCCTTATGATTAAGGATTAGTCCCTTATTAAGCTAAATTTTACCTTAATCGTTGTAATTAATTTAAATGACATTCACTAAATATTTTCTAAAAAATAAATTTGATATTGTTATACATTATAAGATGTTATTATTACAAATATGGAATCAATTGTTCCAAATTCAGGTCACATAAGTGGAAGAAATTAATTTAAAATTCATCCCACAGGTGGGATGACAATTTGGGTTTTTAGAGTAAAAACTTTTGAATGATTACTATGTTTTATAATCAATTTCATTGTGAAAATGATTAAATTTAAATAAATTGTATTAATTGATAAATATTATATATAATTAAACTTTAATTCCAATTAAAATTATTATTTATCCACATAAATAAATTATATGGATAAATAGTTTTGAACTAAAATTCATTATTTTTTACTATCATTAAAAAATAAAATGCTTCAGAAAAATATCAATAATGCACCCTAACCTAATGATAATGTTTTTCATTAAAATATGATGTTTAATTTTGGATAATAAATCAATTAATGTTTCAAAATTAATATTTAAAATGGGTTCCCAATTAAAAGGTCATAAAAATTCCTTTATAAAAATATAGGTTTTAATGTGTAAAATTGGGTTTGTTCATATATTATTACTATCAAACATATTGGATGAAGATAAAAAAATTGACTGAAAATATAATATATATATATACTAAATTAATATCCATCACAATTTTAATTATTTTAATATATTATTATAATTTAAAATTTATCATAAAAATAGTTTTCTATAAAAAAATCACTTTGTATTCAATTGCTTCTTATAATCATTTCAAATTAATTTGTAACAAATTAATTCAACATATGATTTTATAAAAAGTAATTTTCATAAGTTAGTTATTAATATTTAAAAATAATAACTTAATTTCTAGTTTATATGCCATTATATTTTAATAATATATTATTTTTCAACAAAAAATTTTATTTCTTGTAACGCAAGCAATCAAGGATGGTAACTCTTGCATGTAATGCATGCTAACTCGGTGTTGTTTGTATTGAAATATATAGAATATATTTTAAATATTAAATATATTATATAGTATCTAGATATTATATTACCTTACATGATTAGCATACCGTGTCACACACTCTATCAAATAAAAGGTTCTTACTTTATATTTTTGAGGTGTCATATTCTCCCCACCTTATTTGAACTGCTTCATTGAAATTTAATCTCGATCATGGTGATAGATTGATTGATACTTACTATTTTTTTAAATCCCACATAATGATAAGGGATTATAATTAATCCTCTATAAAAGATATAGTGGAAAGTAAAAACGATCACATGGACTACCATGTAACTAGGTCTCTAAGTAGGAGAACATTAGTGCCAATTAGAGATACATACTTGGTGGAAAAGCATAAATATTTATTGTGAGTGAATGAGATCATCAATCACAAAAATGATAATGACACAAATAAATTTTAGGACCTCAAATCCATCAATATTTTATGATTTATAAGACTATCAGTTTTATATAAATTAATTTATTGGGACAACATTATATATCAATGTAATTTTTCAAATGTTGGGTAATTGTTTTTCTACCTAATAATATAAGGAAATAATATTACATGATATGTTTAACTTTCATACGAAAAATCCTATATTTTGGTTGTGCTTTGATCAATTTTTAATTTATTTCTTTACTATAAGAAATTAATTACCAATAATTAATTTTTTTATGCATAAATCTCTAAAAGAATCTCTAAAAGGGTCGTAAGGCCAATAAAAGAGTAAAAAGTCAAAATATTTTTCTTAAACTATATTCAAAAATTAATTTGGTCAATATATAAATATATAATACTTGAATGTTATATAATAAATCATTATTAACATTTCTTCATCAAATTTTTTAACTAAAAAATTTAAAAATTAACCTGGACATTTTGAAGGTTATTGGTTGGTGTGAAACCCTTATCCTCAGTCATTCAAGGGTTCAAGACATGCAGCATTTCCAAATGTCATTGGTTGTCACCCATCTTACAAGTTTTCCTTTTCTAAAACCAAATTAACATAATTTCCAAAAGAGATGTGATGAACATCCTTGAAATTAGGATAATAACTAAATAAACTTTTAATTAAGGATTTCAAAACTACCTCAAAACATAAATACTTCATCCATTTATTTTCCACATAGTTCCTTCCTTGGTCTAGGTTTTACCCATAATATCATTAGTTGGATTTCTAAATCATTTCACATTATTTTCAATCTAAAATACCTTAAGCTTAACCTAGGCTATTCATTTTAATTATCCATTCAAATTCATCATTATGTTTTGTAAAGAAAACATTCATTATCCTAAGAATATCCCTTGGGAGTGTCAAACCAGGTGTGTAGTAAGGCTCCTTTTCATGTACCAGGTTACCCTGAGCATGGCCTGGAACACCTTGTCATAGTTTTTAATCCTAGGTACATATGTTCTAGAACCACATCCACTTTTAGTATCTAGAAAATGATGTATTTCTTGGAAGACCCACATAATCTATACATTACCAAAATTCTAGAGTTTTCTTCTATAATTATTATCAAATTTTATCTATTTTATGTTCTATACCCAATTTTTTTCTAAATATAGTTCCTAAGGTTGTTACTAAACTTATTTTGATACGAACTATAGTGACATGACCCCATTATAGCCCAGATCCGATGTATACTACTAATTACATTATCCTGATTACAAGGAATTAAATCTTAAAGGACTAAGAGTTTAGTAGTCTTTGTAAACTCGATATATATATCAATCATGAATTACAAAAGAATAAACTAATTATAGTATAATTATTTTCTTCTTTATAATTAAATAACTTTTAGGATGACTCTAATCCATCTTGTAAATCCCTACATATCTTTCATGTTATACTTATTGTAATCCTAGGGAAAGAAACAATGTAAGGGTCATCTCGAATGCTTGGTAAGGGAAAATTATAATGGAAGTAAAAATGAATCAAGAGGAATGAATTAACATGGCAAAATAAATAACTGATACCACATTCCATTAAAAAAACTCGGTAAGGAAATATCAATATGTAAGGGTAATAAACTGAAACTCATGCCATCTAAATCAACAAATTTCAAATGAAATGTATCCCTAGATTTGTTGATGCAAAATCTCATGGATGAATAATAATTGAATCTAAATGAGGGAAAATACTTAATTATTGGACATCATGTGTCCCAGGAACATGATACCTTTAGCATAAATATAGAGTTTAAACATTTATAACTAATTAGTTCCATTAGACCACTAATTCATCTAGGGGATTTCATTAACCAGACCCCAACCTTTAGGGATTGCCTTAAACTATCCCCAACATGTGTATTGCATGTCCAAAGTGTTCCTTAGATATAAAATAATTAATATGACTTATAAATATTGATATTTAATCAAAAATATGAATTTATCAATAATACCTAATTGGAGGATAACTAACAACAAGGGTTTTTTACAATAATTAATGGAAATATCATTGAAATGTGATTAAAATAATCTTGAGGGAAATGAAATTTTAAACATTCCAATGTGACCCATACCACATTCAATATTTTAAAATTCATAAGGCTCATGCAGTAATAATATTGAATTAATGGTTCACTTAACATGAATATAAAATAATCCATTATATAATATATTAAAATGGGATGTACATATACTACACAAAAAAATTAAATGGTGAACATGACATTTATCTTACAAAAGTAAAATGCGAGATGAAAAATCCTTACCAATGTGATAACAAATTAATTGGATACCCCAATCATAATAATCATTAAACAAAACATTTAAATTCCATGAAGATAATATAATTATTGATATTATATTTCTATGAGGCAGTATGTAAAACATATATAATAAATTAGGTGTACAATAATAAATTATTCCTCATAGAAAGAAAGGTGAGACAAGAATCCCTTACCTTGATTTTCCTTTCTTGTGGACATCCTTTCAATTCATGTATAATAATATTATGATAATTTTCAAATTGATTTATAAGATTTTACATGTTTATAACTAATTTTATTTCACATTATACTATATTTTATACAACTACTTAAACAATTATGTTCTCATTTACTGTTTGGACCAAATTCGATTAATGTTTCGAAAACAGCTTTAGTAGGTCAACTATGGTCAAAGGAGTCATTTTATAATATCTCCAAAAAACATAATGCCATTATTATCATATTTATACATAAATTATAATTTTAAATACCAATAATTAAATATTATTACAAAAAAATAATCAATGTTACAATCATGGAGATGGTAAGTTGTACGTAAGCATGAGTAACATTCTAATTTATCACGGATCATTATGGGAAGATGTTAAGTAGAATTTTATCATTATATAATGATTTTTATATCATAAATACCATTTTATTTAATAAAATATACTTATATATATAATTCTTTGGATTTAAAAAATCACATCATATAAAGGATGTGATGGTCCACACATCCACGAATGACATTATCACTTTCTAGTTGTGCAAAAAGGTAGTAAAGAAAATTATATATTTATATATAGTATATTTACATAAAGGTAATAATTTTATGAATATACTATATATGTTTTTGGTTTCTCATATTTTTTATAATTATCATCTTTTATACATTCCATGGATCGTGTGAATGAATCACATCGCTTTGAGGGGGCAGTAGTCCACAATTTCTCAATCGATGTTATCGTATTTACAAAAAATGGAATGTACTAAATATATGTGTTATAAGGATTAAATAAGTATAAAGACATAATAAATATCATATATATGCTATATAGAAATATTTTCCACAAAAATGTACAATCATTAATGTTGGTAAGGGAAAAATGAATAATCATCATTTTGTGAGGTAGTAGTTCACCGTGCATAGAAACAATATGTATGTTTCCCATTATATGGAAGTGTGTGTAAGTGTTCGTAAAAATATTAACATAAAAACATACTATTATATTTATTATATAGTTTATATTATACACGAATATAATAATATGGTTTTCAGGTTTTTAGAATGTAAATAAAACTAAAAAGGATAAGGAAAAATATTACCTCTTAATCGGGTAACTCCTTTTGGGTTTTAACCAAAAGACATATTTCAATTTATTTCTGAAAAAGAGGAGGCTTCTAGGATAAGTGGAGGTATTTTGAGGAAATATTTGGTAAGATATTGGTTGATACAATGGGTTTTGAGAGGTATCAGGGTGTGGGAGGATATGAGGTCCATTTATATTGGAGGAGGAGTGGCACTCTTGTAATATATTGACAAGGGAATTCCATTAACTTTTTTATTGTTTAAAGTGGACCCAATAATAGTCCCAATTCAATAAAAGATATAATAAGGTAAATATATTGTTAGAAAATGGAAGTTTTACAAGTATATAGGTCATTTTTTGCCTTATGATTAAGGTTTAACCCCTTATTGCACTTTATTTAACCTTAATCGTTGTAAATAATTTCAATCACTTTCAATAATTTTTTTGTAAAAAACATTGTTAATATTTTTATACATTATAAATTATGCTTATTATAAATATGGAATACATTTTTCTAAATTACAATCACATAAGTGGCAGAAATTAATTTAAAATTCATCCCATATGTGGGATGATAATGTGGGTTTTTAAAGTAAATATGCCTGAAATTTTTCGATCTATTTATAATCAATTTCAATGTGAAATTAATTCCAATAATATAATTTTTATTATTATATATAAATTTTATCTAATTAATCTTTAAAATTAGTTAAAATTAAAAATTATCATTATTGATAAATTAGATGGAAAATCAGCTTTGAACTAAAATTCAGTATTTTTAACATTTCTTTAATAAAATAAAATGTCTTAGAAAAATATAAAAAATTAAACCTAACCTATTTTTTTTGTTTTTATTACAATGATAATGTTTATTTTGATATATTAATTTTATTAAAGTGTCAAAATTAATATTTAAATTTTTTTCTTCATTAAAAGTCTGTAAAATTGCCTTTATAAAAATATAGGTTTTTATTTGTAAAATTAGGTTTATTCTTATTTTATTCCTATAAAAAATAATTTATGAGTATAAAAAATATTTCATTGAATATAATATATATATATATATTACATTAATATCACTCACAAATAAAAATAATATAATATATTATTGTAAAAAACTTTTTTAGCATATAATTGCTTTCTATAAAAATATTCACTTTAATTTCAATTCCATCTTATATTCATTTATAATTAAATTGTAACTAAATAATTCATTGAATATTTTCATAAAATATAATTCTCATAAGTTATTTATTACTATTTATTACTACTAAATTAATTTTTTGATTATATGTCATTAAATTTTAAAAATATATTAGTGTTCGATAAAACTCAGTCGTGTGTGTAACGCAAGCTATCAAGGAGGGTTGCTCTGGCGTGTAACGCATGATAAGTCAGTTTTTCATTCACGAAAATATAAAATATATATTCTAAATGATATATATATTAAGTATTTGGATATTATATTACCTTATGTGCTTGTTGTCTCATGTCACACACACTCTATCAAACACAAGGTTCTTACTTTAGATTTTTAGGGATTCAAAAAACCTACCAGAATGTGTTTTTCTTACACATTAGAATCCCTTGATCGACCTGATTGGTAGAATATATTTCTTTCCCACAAATTCCATTGACCACACTGATTAGAAATATGTTTTTCTTCCTCATAGAGTACCATAACCATAGTAATAAAAAATATTTATGTATTCTTCAAGATAATTTGTAGACACAATGAATGGACACACATAAATTTAAAAAGTAATACTAATAGATTTAAAATCAAATTAATTTATATAGATTTTTTTGTAGAATAACCATAAAGTAAATATAACTAGGTTCACTAAATAAAATAATTTGTTATAAACATTAAATTATTGAACGTTCATAGAGGCATATCATCATAATGTCTTCTATTCCATGAAGCATTAAATTTATTTATAGACATTCCATGAATATTCAAATTCCAAAAACCTCTGGTATTAGTTATAAAAACATATTAAGTGGAAACCACTTATGATTTATCCTTTATCTCATTCCATCTTATAATGACACCAATTAATATCGCTACACTATTCTTAAATCAGATGACTAAAAACTGACATGATATTTTAGTTATTTGTATTTTCATAGAATCCATCTTGGGATTATATCCTCTAGATTTATATTTACCAAATTTCCATTCAATTCAAAATATAATAATGAAAATATTTTTCACGTTAAATAAAATTCATACAATAAGTGTATAGTGATTTTCAAAACAAATATACGAAAGTGGTTTTGAACCAAGATTATAATGCCTCAAATTCCAAACATATTTTGATGAGCTGAAATGGAGATAGACTTCAACACTTATACTAATATTATTGGAGGTTAGAAAAGGCTGTGTTTTCTCTTATGATACATCTAGTTCAGAATTTGGTTGTGTGTTCATACATGGTAATCATGTGGTGGATTATGGTTCTCCCCCAGCTTCAACCACAATAGAATAACTACCTAAAACAAGACCTTAAACTCACTATGGTTAAGAATTTTCCTATGTGTTGGTAATAATAACTCTATGGGGATATTTTTACAGCATATTCTAATCATAATAGTTTGACTTATATAATTTCCCAAAGAGATTGAAACATTTTGAAAAGTTGATTGTTTGAATGTCTCTCAATCATAGATTTGACATTGCCTATATTCTAGGGAAACAGAATGGGGTCATAAATTATCTTATAAGGAAATTTCCTTTGTGGGTTTTGAAGTAGTCATGTGATGAATTGAATTTGATGGGATACTTTTACGAAACAAATTTAGAGGTAAAAGAGGAGGATGGTATGTCCATTCCATCATCTAGTTGATTCTTACCTTTCTCGAGCTTATTCTCTTGAAGAAATTAGGATACGGATAGTTTCAATACATCAAGAGAATTATATTTAGTTGGGAGACCACTGGTGAGCAGTTTTTATTATCAAAATTTATTTTTTACTTTCAAAACCAGTATATGGTCTCTTTATCCTCGAGGAGAGAGGTGATGAATTATTTCCATCACTCCCAGTGGGTTTTCCCCATGGATCCACCAATATTTATTTTTATATAATGTTTTGATATTGGCTATCAATAATGATATATGACAATGTTGAATTTATGGACGGATGTTATACTTTTTACAAGGTAAAATCCAAGCACTAAAAACCATTCATTCAACTCCAATGTCTTCATATACTAACCTTGAAGTAGGACCAGATATCTATATAATTTATCATGGGGTTACCTCATAAAACTAGAGGAAAGAAAGCTATACGGGTTTTGATTGATCCACAAACCAAATTATCTTATTTCATTATAATTAAAGATACCATTATATTGAAGTATCTTAAAAGATTGTATGTGCATGAGCTCATGAGGTTTTATAAATTTCCTTCTACTATCTTCATGGATCGAGATTCTTTTTTTCTCTCCCTTTTCTAGAAGGTCCTTATAGAAGCAATGTGATCCTATGTAATTCTGAGTGCATCCTACTATCTATAGACTAACGGGTAGAAAAAACAAGTGATCATGATTCTATAGGACATGATCTCATTATTTTGTATTGTAAAATGGAGGGTATTGGGATACACACCTAGTACTAGATGAAATTTTTTATAAAAATATTTATCATTCATCAATAATTTTGGATCATATTGAGGCTTATATGGTCATCCATGTCGGTCTCTCCTCTAATGGACTACGGTGGGAAAGACATCCTTAATTGGATCGATCATTGTGTAGGAGAAAATGGTAAAAAATATAATTATTCAATAATTATTTATTTAAATTCAATGTTTTCACAAATCATATTTCTATAATTGATGTCACCCTTTTGAGTTCTCGTTTTTTGACCGAGTTTTTTTAAAGGGATCACTTTTTTGGGTCTCTAATGGCTTGAAATTTAGTGTAAGCATACCCCATGTTTTTAGACACCTATAATATCATTAAAAAGATAAAATTTTTCATGTGTTGATTAGAATTAACTTATTAGTTGACATTAATTTATTATGCTTTCTATATCTCTCAATTGAAGATGTATATCTTAGACCCCTCTCATGTGCTAAATTTGGAATATCTCAAGAAAGAGTGAAATTTTTTAATGACTAAAAAATAGATTTAGATTTATGACAAACAAAATAAAGTGCTAAATGTGAATTATTTTTCTATATGAATTATATGGAATTACTGGAGTGATTTCCATGAGATGTGTTAATTATAATCATTAATTCAGGAGAAATGGCGAAATTTATTTTCTGATCTGGAATTTGGTTGAATTTCAGTAGGAATATATTGATATGGTGGGTATATTTATTACAACCAAGATGTCATTGTTAGGTATAAAATATATTTTTTTATTTCATCCTTATCTATCATTTATTGGTCTTTTCATCTAAAAATTTTGGAAAATGGGGGTAACAATAGGCTTTTCATAATTGTCGTATGGTTTACCTAACTATGAATCCAATCATTGAAAAGACTATAATATTTAGTAGTGTTCATGTTTGGCACGTGGTTTACTAAACTATGAAACATTCTTAGGTGTTTCCAATGCTACCCATATGGTTGGAGCATGTATTGGAAAATGGTGTGGTCAAACATTTCAATTGTTCTATATTTTAAATTATGTGGAACTAAACACCCATGCTCAAACTAAACCCACCAAACATCTCGTTCCTCTCCCACTAAAATCCCTAGTCTCTCCTCTTCCATGAAGGACTATCCCCCTCACTCTATTGAACTTTTTTTGTGTGCATTATTCAACATTATTTTAGAAATCACTATGTAAGTTCATCACCTCATCTTCATTGGGTTTTCTCCTCTCTTATTCACAGTTTCGTATCTTCCCCCAAATCCATGGTATAATGATCCAATCTAAACATACATAAATAATAAATTGATACAAGGGTATAATTAATACATCTCAAAAATTTTCACATAACTAAGGACCTAATGGTTTAGTTTCTTGGAGACTAGAAACATAAAAACACTTATTTTATATGTTGTGAACATTTATTTATATACAAAACACCCTATTAATAATTCCATGAGACATAATCACCATCAAATAATTGTAATGGAAAATATAATAATGGGTGATCTCAAATGTATAGTAAGGGATAAAATAGAAAATTCCATAGTGGTTAGATTATAAATATCTAGGAAAGAATGAATTAGGGTAAAATTTTATTTAAAAGGACATAAATCAATAAGTGATAACCATAAGCATGAAAGATAGGCATATCATCTCAAATGATTAAAATAATACCATCGAATTAGAAAATAAAACATGAATCTTATAAAATGATCCATGTAACATAGGAAATAATGTTGAAAAACCATAAATATATAATTTATTATCTATTTTTTCCCAGACACCACCTAACCTATTCACACACAAAACCGTGAGTAGAGTTATCTTCGATCAAACTTTTAATATACTCATATTTTATTAAAAAAATTAATTTTTTAATATTTTTTTATTATCTTAAAAATGAATAATAATTTTATCTTGATTTACACATAACACTGAGTTTGGAATGTGTTACACAAAACACTCAACTTTTCTTTCATTACACACAACAATGAGAGTAAATAAAACATTGAAAATTATTAAAATGTTATTGTTTAATATGATAGTTGTCACCTTTCCATTATAATGGATATTATGAATAAGATTAACTAAATTAATAAAATATGGTTTAAAAATGAATATAAATTGAATTATTTGGTGAACAATTAATTATAAATTAAAAGAACACAATTTTAAAAATAAAATGAAATATTCCACTTAAAACAATTTTTTATGAATACAAGTGTCTTTTATAATAATAAATTTACCAAATAATTTGTTTAATGATTTTAACAATATTTATATATAATATATTCAATGAAATGTTTAAAATTCTTCTTAAATGTTTTATTTACTAGAAATAAGAATAAATCCAATTTAATACTTAAAAACTATATTTTTTTGAAAAAAGGTTTTGTCACCATTTGGATAACTTATAATAAAATTAATATTTAAAAATTTTAGAAAATTAATTGTATATTATAATTTTCATTTTAGAAATCATAATTTCCAAATTAGCTTAGGTTGAATTTTTGAGTTTTTTCTGAAAAGCATCATTTTTTTATCAGTAGTAAAAATATTGAATTTAATTGAAAATTTCCTTTTCATTTAAATTATTTATAATGTTAAATTGTATTTGGAATTTATTTTAAAGTAATATTAGTTCAGTTTTTATATCAAATAATTCATCTTCGGTTATTTGTGTCAATTTAATGAAGGACTATCCCCCTCCCTAGTCTCTCCTCTTACATGAAAGACTATCCCCCTCCCTCTATGGAACTATTTTGGTGTGTATTATTCAACTTTATTTTAGAGATCACTAAGTAAGTTCCTCACCACCTCTTCTTTGGGTCTTCTCCTCTCTTATTCATAGTAGTCTATCTTCCCCCAAGTCCATGGTATAATGACCTAATCTAAACATACATAAATAATAAAATGATAAAATGGTTTAATTAATACATCTCATAAAGTTTTACATAACTGATGACCTAAAGTTTTAGTTTCTTGGAGACTAGAAACATAAAAACACTTAATTTATATGTTGTGAACATTTCTTTATAAAAAACACCTTTTTAATAATTATATGAGACATAATAACCTTCAAATAATTGTAAGGGAAAAGATAATAATTGGTGATCACAAATTTATAGTAATGGATAACATAAAAAATTCCATAATTGTTAGATTATAAACATATGGGAAAGAATGAATTAGGGGAATATTTTATTTAGAAGAACATAAATCAATAAGTGTCAACTATACGAATGAAAGATAGGCATATCAACTCAAATGATAAAAGTAATACCATGGAATTAGAAAATAAAACATGAATCTTATAACATGATCCATGTAACATAGGAAATAATGTGGAACAATCATAAAAATTTAATTTATTATCTAGTTTTTCCTAGCTTCCTGCTAACTTATTCACACACACAACTATGGGTAGAGTTATCTTCGATCACATATATAATATAATAATATTTTTATTTAAAAATTCAATTTTTTTTAATATTTTTGATATTATATTTACACAAAATAACAATTTTATCTTGATTTACACATAACACTGATTTTGGCAGGAGTTACACAAAACACTAAACATTTCTTTCATTACGCACAACACTGAGAGTAAATGAAACGTTGAAAATTATTAAAATGTTATTGTTTAATATGATAGTTCTCACCATTCCATTGTAATGGAAGTTATGAATAAGATTAACTAAATTAATAAAATATGGTTTACAAATGAATATAAATTGAATTCTTTGGTGACCATTTAATTATAAATTAAAAGAACACAAATTTGAAAATAAAAGGAAAAATTCCGCTGGAAAACTTTTTTTGTGAATAAAAGTGTATTTTATAACAAAAAATTTACCAAACAATTTTTTATGATTTTAATAAACTTTATATATAATATATTCAATGAAATGTTTAAAATTCATCTTAAATGTTTTATATACTAGGAATAAGAATAAATCCAATTTAATACTTAAATATTATATTCTTTTAAAAAAAGGTTTTATCACCATTTGGATAACTTATAATAAAATTAATATTTGAAAATTTTAGAAAATTAGTTTTATTTTATAATATTCATTTTGTAAATCATAATTTCAACATTATCTTAGGTTTAATTTTTGATATTTTTCTGAAAAGCTTCATTTTTTGATCAATAGTAAAAAATATTGAATTCTAATTGAAAATTTCATTTTCATTTAAATTATTTATAATGTTAAAATTATATTTGGAATTTATTTTAATGTAAAATTATTTCAATTTTTATATCACTTAATCCAAATTCGGTCATTTGAATCAATTTAATTTTTAATTTTGATGTAATAGCATATCATACTTTTGAACATTTTTTCTTTAAAACCCCTCTTTCTCATCGCATCTGCGGGATTAATTTTAAACTAAATTTTATGAATTCTATGAAATTAATTTGAAAAACATATTAAATAATTTTAATCAACATAATTTATAATTTCTAAAATGGATATCTTAATATTTTACCAAAATTAATTGTAAATGTTGTAAAAATTAATTATTGCGATTAAGGTAAAAATTGTTTTTCCAAGGGTTAAAATTAAAATGATAATGGTTGAAATATCATATAAACTAGACTAAAAACTATTTTTTAGATTCTTTTTTATTAAATCCTCCATTGTTATATAATGGCCCTTTTTTACCCCTATGACTAATGAAATATGTGGGGTCACTCAATTATTTTCAAAAATATCATGTGTGTCCTCTCCCCCATTTATAAATGGTCACCCTCTATCATCTCTTCTTCACACACTCACACCTATATGATTTGGAAAATAACCTTCCAAATAAATTCCAAAATTCCCTTATATCATCCTAGAATATTTATTTCTTGCTATAAATCCTACCTAGTAAGGCTTTTATTGTAAACCTAACGATGATACCTGAAAAAGTGTAACGTTCATCAATGATAATTTTTTTGTTCCTTAATCCACCCCATTCAATTATCATTGTAACATGGTTATATAATAACATTATTATATTCCATATAATTTCATATTTCTATTTTAATTTAAGTACCTACAACCATCTCCACTTCCATCGAATGAGTTACGGAACCATTATTCGGGTGTATGGTGGACTACCGCCTCACAAACCGATGTTGTTTGATTTTACATTACCACCTCTCACAGTTTGACATAATTATGTATATATAGTTTTTATATTATATGTATTATATTTATGATGTTATTTTTTCCATTAGTATATCACTTGTAACTTCATACTCTCCATTTTTTGGTAATACGATGACTTCGTTCATGTGTACGAAGAACTACCACCTTACGAAGCGATGTGATTCATTCATGATTTACATGGAATGTATTAGTGAAGGGTTTAATGAACATATGTTATATATTTGAAATAAAAATTTGTATATAATTAGAATATATTATTTACTTTTATTTCTTTCAATCCAACAAAAAAAAGGAAACAATGTTGATGTGTATGCACGACATATCGTCTCTATGAACGGTGTATTTCATTTTCTACCACTAAATTTGTTGGATTAAAATAAGTAAATATATTTTGAATATATATTATATTTATATAATTATTATAATTATTGATATTATGGAACCATTATCAATGTAATAGGAAAAAAATGATAAATCAAAACACATAGGAAAAACAAAGCGGTTATTACCCGAAACAGAACATTACCATGGAATTGTTAAAAATGAGTAATCAAAGGTCATAAGTAAATAGTATATGGTATAATATATATGAATAATATTATTTAATAGATTTATAATAAACTTATATTTACTATACATGATTTTTTAATGAGTATGAGAGATGTCAAGACTTAAGGTACTGGATTTCCATCTCACTTTTTACTTTTGTGAGACACAAGTTATATTCACGAAATCCTTCTTCTATGTGGTATATATACTGACCATAAAATTATTGTTTGACACATATACTAAAAATTATGGGGATTTACATGTCAATTTAATGATCTCTCTTTTATCGTGTTTACAGTTCAAAAGCCAAAGCAGTAATAGAATTTCATCTCAATTTTCCTTCTTTGAGATGTACATTATGTTATGAACCAATATTATTTCACAAGGTGTATATAAATCCCCTTTGACATGAAATATCATGAATTTATTTAGAATTATGATATTTTAAGTTTCATTTTATGTTATTACTTCATAGATCTTATGATTCAATGTTACCAAAGTGTTAAATATTTTATATTACAATCTCATATTTTATCGGGGTTATTAAGGATTATGTTTCTGATGATAAGATATTATGATAAATATCATAATAAGCTAATTAATTCTTTTATACACTGGTTATTCATGATATATTCAAGTAATAGTTCCATTTTTACTCTTTTTTACTTAAAATAATTGAGAAAAGGTTTTTATGAAAATATGATATTATATCTCTCTTCAGATGGAAATCCTTTTTCTTCAAAAAACGTTTTTTCTAAAAAGGTTTTTAAAATAATGTTTTATAATAATATAAATGAATTATTAATGGAATTTTTACCCACATATGAATTATTAAATATTATGTTTTAAAGTAATATTATTTTCTTTTTCAAAACAATTCATGTTTATCTTTTACTAATAATATGAATGGAAGCTTTGTTTTAACATGTACAACATGAACATAATTTTCAAATATCATGAAAAATCAGTGCATGTAATATTACATTATAGGTTTTCAAGGATATTTTCAATTAAAATTATATCTATAATGTTTTTTATTTTACAAATTACTTTTTATGGAAAATATATTTTCTTAAATAAATTTCCCAATTAGATTTTCCAAAATATTTTCCAAATAAGATGATATTCTTTTGAGGTTACCTTTGATTTTCTAGGGATACGATCCAAGGACACAATTATTATTCTTTATTTAAATGTTTTATGTTTATAATGATAAGATTATTATAAAAATTTTACTCTTTTAGGGGTTATACCCTGATACACGCTTATGAAACCAGCTTCTTTTTCTATGGGTTATGATTTGATGAAATGATGAAATGATTATGAAACCTATTTATTTTGGAAAAGTTATGTTATTATTAGATATTTATGAAACTCATTTCATTTCATGTGTAAAGACCCAGAAATTTCAAAAATATTTTTTTTCTTAATTTCTTTAGAATTTTACAAGCCTGCAGTTTCTGATGGCACCGGATTCTGAGGCCCTGTGTGCCCAAAATCAATTTCTGAAGTTTTTTTTGGGTACGTTCAGTAAACGTACGTGTGGGTTTTCCTATATTTTGAACCAGTGCTCAGAATTGAAATCTGAGGACACAGATGAACTTGCAACGTCGGTATTCGCTTAAGGAGACCTTTACCGCAGTTTTGTTTGGTCGAGAGTCGAAGTCATAATTTGGGGATTCATAATAAATTAAATAAAATTGTTGTGTTACACAGTTTTATTTTTAAGTGGTGGTTATTTCCTCCAAAGGTAGGTTTGAGGTGGGGCACAAACCCCACATAACCTCCCTTGGGAGGATATAACTAAGTGTGGGGCCCACACAAGTTTCGACTCTTCAACTCCCTTAAACCACCCCATAATCCTCTTTAACTTTTGAACTTCAACTTGATGTGCCAACTCTCCCTTTAATTAAATTGGAGCCTCTTCATCTCCTCCCTTCCATTTAATGAGCCAACCCATCTATTAAATTAATAGGATGTAACTTAATGAATTCAAATCACTTTGAATTTATTAAGACATCCTTTTAATAGGTGTGTTATTTTTATTTGAGTTTGGTTGGACATTTTACCTAGGGAAAGCTTTGGTAAATTGGATAGAAAGTGTTCTTCCACGAAGAACATCTCTGACGAAGAATGCAAAGAACTTCTCCAACGACCACCAACCTCATTAACGATATAGATGTTGTCCACAAAGAACATAGCCAAAAACGGCGCTTCCTCTTCAAACACACCCCGAGGTCAATGAAATCGACGTCCGTCTTCCGCGGATCATAGACGAACGAACCTTGAATCGAGGTAGGGGTTTTTTGTATAATTTTAAGTGAATAAAATTATATCTCGTTCTTGATTAATTCTTTGGATTTCTTCGGCCATTTTTATCGCCTAACGAGGAGGGTGCAGGCCGAACGAACACGGCCTGATGACCCTCTGATGGTTCTTGATTATTTTGGTGGCGGCGATCGGAGGCGGCGGTGATGGGAGGCTAGGACGACTGGAATAGGCGGTCGTGCACTGGCCGTGAGGAGGAGAACTGCGGCCCGCAACTGCGGGCCGTTCAGGCTGAAAAACCGGTCAGCTACTGCCTGCCGGGTTGGTGGACCGCAACACCCGTTGGTGCCACACGAAGGAGGTGTGGCCCGCATTCGAGGGCCTCTTGCTGGACAAACCGGCCAGATCCAGCCGGCTAGGCAGGAGACCAGGGCTTTGCATGGCATAGTGTTGTGGAGAGGATTGTGGCCCGCGCTGGGCAGGCCGCTTCGGTGGCGAACCGGCCGGCTGCCTACCGGCCGGGCTGAAGGAAGTCGCAGCACCTACTGGTGACGCGTGTGGAGGAACCACGGCCCTCAACCATGGGACACTTGTGCCAGAGAAAACTGGTTAGCTTCGGCCGGCCGGGTAGCAAGGAGGGGTGGCATCGCGCGCTACCGCGGGGCGAGCCGAACCGGCCCGCGATGCGGGCCCAGTCCGCGGGTCGGCCACGCGCCACCAGGCCGGGCCGACCCCCAAATCGGGTCGGATCCACCGGGCCGGGTCCCTGGGAGGGATACTCTCCATCGGGCTGGGCCGACCCCCCAGCTGGGTCAGACCAGCCAAACTGGGTCGGGCCGACCCGCCAACCCACTGGGCTTGAAGGGCCGGGCCCGTTTCACTTAAACGTGAATAACTTTTAGACAACGCGTCCGATCGACGCGCCGTCTGCGACACTAGGACTCTTGCGACAATTTGGTCCTTTTACGATACTCTAATTTTGTTTTGGAAGACTTTGGAAGATGTATGGGTTTTGATCGAGGGTAAATCCAAATGGGCCGTTGGAATGGAAAAGCCAACAACTCTCAGACCGGGCATCTGATTGACACGCCGTCTATCATGTTTGGTTTCTTTTGATGAGACGGAACTATGGGATACATAAAATCAGGACTTCATAATAGTTGATGTATCGACCCCTTTGCTCGAGGATTGGATCCTCCCGGAATTGAGCATGTTGTGTGCGGGAACCCTAGAGCTGGCTGCGACTGCGTCGACTTCTGTACCGGAATCCTGTGTGGGTTCGACTATGATGAATACCATATGGTAATCCTCCATGGGTTCGACAATGATGAAAAGTGTACTAGAATCCTATGTGGGTTCGACAGTTATGACAGAGTAGCTGGACTATATCATGTGTGGGTCTGATAGCTTAGATGAATCAGTGACTACATCTGATCATCTCTATTACTCTAGAATAACTAGATTGTATCTTGTGTGGGTCCGACAGCTTAGGCGTGATAGCTGGATTGTATCATGTTTGGGTCCGACAGCTTAGATGAGATAGCTGGACTGTATCCTTTGTGGGTCTGATAGCTTAGCTGGACTGTATCCTGTGTGGGTATGACCGCTTAGATGATCCAGTGGCTACGTCTGATCATCTATATCTCTCTCTACAATTGTGACATACCTGTGTGATCCAAGTCACGCTTTTAAACCATTATCATTATGGTGTTTGACTTTATTTCCTGTGTGGACTGATTTTTACTTGGGCTCGTGATTTGGAGCCGCACTATGACTGGTAACTTAGGTATATGTATGGGAATATACCTAAGTAGGGTTGTTTGATACTTTTTGGTTGTATCTTTCTTCTTTTTCTTATCCTTAGTGGATATTGTGAGACCTCACGGGTCTCAGGGTCCCTACTGAGTATCATTATACTCAACCCTGCACGAGCTATGCCTGTACCTCCTTGTGTTTGATGCAGATGATGGACAACACTGACGGAGGCCGAGAGCGCCACGACTGGACGGTACCCAGAGGTGGAACTTGCGACAAGTCGGCACATGGTGGAGACTGACGGACGTGGGTGCTGAGGTGGCCATCTGTACCTACCCTTCAGGTAGAAATCCCCGGAGGATGATCCAGGAGATTCTATTTACTTTCAACTGTTTGTCCCTTTACTTTTACTTGTTGTTCAGTTGGGTTTGTATACTGTCTCATTTACTTCACAACACACTCTTTTGTGTTCAGTTTTACTTAGTGTTTACTTCATGTTGCATATGCTGTTGTGTTTTTTTTACTTTAATAAAGGCAATGCCTTCCCCGCTTAGGGATTTACGCCTTTGGAGCTAGTCGCCAGCCCTTGGACTATTGAAGGAGGGCTTGGGGTAGTCAAGGCACGAGCCCCAAGGACGGGTCGTGAAAAATTGGAATCAGAGGAGTCAGTTCTACCACAGAACTCAGGACTTTGATTATTCTATTATGTGAATCAATAGTGTTAATAGTATTGGGTGTGGTTTTCAGTCCAGGGAGTCCAGTGTTGGTGCGGCGACCGACATATCCATACAACAAGACCCTAACCTCTGATTTCTGACTAAGTGCATGAAAACACTGATTGCATGTGTGTTTTCTTTGAAAAATTTTCTTTGTGATTACTTTGTGCCAGGTCACCAGGTATTCTGTTTAACCATGGCACACCTGTTTCTTTTCAGGATGGACCCATGAAGGCAACCAACTAGGGTTCTGAGTTACATACGAGATGGTAGCCCACAGAGCGATGAGTCCTCAGTGTAGGGTCCCATCACAGCAGAGGCACCAGCGCTACCACTTCCCTCAGGTCCACCGATACCACCCTCCCCAGCAGCAGAGAGTGCATGCCACCTGATTTCATTTCACAACTTCCAACAACAAAGGCCGCCTAGGTTCCGTGGAGAGATGGACCCACAGGTAGCTAAGGATTGGCTTGAGGCTATCATCAGAGTTTTCAGATTGGTAGGGACACCAGCCAACCTTATGGTGATCCTTGTCGCGAGTCTCCTGCATGTAGCAGCAGGTAGATGGTGGAGCCTGATGCTCCAGGTGCATGATCAGGCATCATTACTCTAGACGGACTTTGAGAGTCTCTTCCTCTCGGATTTTTCTCCAGCCACCTTTCGTGCAGTGTGGAATCAGGAGTTACTACATCTGCAGTAGGGAAGCATGATAGTAGCTCAGTCATCAACGAGGTTCACCGACCCCTCACGTTACTCCACAGATATGGTGCGGGACCCATTCTTCAGGGCCCGAACCTTCGAGTAGGGACTCATGTATGATATCAGGGCTTTGAAGATTCCTCTCAGTATCCTGACGTAGGCGGGGGTGCTGGAGCATGCCCATCTAGTGGATAGATTTCTTGCTGAGCAGTCACCAGTAGTGAGACCCACCATAGGGCGACACGTAGCAGAGTCTTCTGCAGCCGGCAGTAGACAGTTGATGCAAAGGTCCAAGAAGACCTGGCCATTAGGTGGGAAACCTTAGGATATAGGTTCGGTTGTACGGGGCACACGAGACAGAGTCAGCTATACAAGAAGCAGGCAGTTCTATGCATGCGGCAGACAGGGCCACATGACTCGTGATTGCCTGACCCGCCATGAAGATGAACAACAGAAAATATATGGTCCTCCTAGCCAGAGGTAGAGGTTCGACCATGGTGTTCCACCGGGAGCATGCGTACGTGGAAGAGGAGCTATCCAAGAAGTGGGTAGTGGACGACGTTTTGAGGCTCTACCACCACCACCACCAAGATTCCCACCTTGATTACAGGGAGTTGGTGGAAAGAGGTGGGCTCAGCTCCAGGCAGTCGAGGCCTATGACCACGGCGCACCTGAGATGATTCGAGGTACTATATATGTCTAATACACCCTTTCTGTAATACTTATAAACACATGTGTGAGTCATTATTTTATTGCTGCTGCCCTCATTCGGAGCTTGGAGATTACGACGGAGTCGTTGGATCGATCCTTATGGCTAGAGACTCATATGGGAGCAGACTCGACAATTACGCACTGGTGCTGGCAGTGTGAGCTTACTCTAGGAGGCGAGAGCTTCAGCTGGTATCTTCTTGTAGTGGCGTCATGGCCTTACGACATCATCTTAGTTATGGATTGGTTATCCACAGTCCATGTTCAGATCGACTGTATTAGGCGCAAAGTGCGGTGTGTCCGCATGGATGGGACAAGGTTCACCTTCACCGGTGAGAAGGGAGACTTTGCAGTACAGGATAGACATATTGAGAGGAGGGGGCAGTCGATCACACATTAGTTGGATAGTCTCATCCTCGGAGTAGTTGATGTGCTGAGTTCGATTTTTCCTGTTGTGGTGGATCAGTACGCGGATGTTTTCCCTGATGACATTCCAGGACTACCTTCTCATAGAGAGGTAGACTTCTACATTGATCCGTACCCCAGGACAACTCTGATATATAATATGGCATATCATATGGCTCCCACTGAGCTTCGTGATCTGCGGGTAAAGCTGGAGGACTTGCAGGGGAAGGGATTTATCTGACCTAGTGTTTCACCCTGGGCATCACCAATTTTTTTCTCCAAGAAGGTGGATGGGAGCTTATGACTGTGTGTCAAATACCATCACCTAAATCAGGTGACCATGAAGAAAATGTACCCACTCCCAAGGATTGACAACATCATTGATCGTCTCAAGAGAGCATGATGGTTCTCTAAGATAGACGTCAGGTCAGGCTATCACCAGCTTAGAGTTCGAGACAAGGATGTGCAGAAGACGACCTTCAGGTGTCAGTATGGCCACTATGTGTTCTTGATTATTCCCTTCGGTGTAACCAACACTCCAGAAGTTTTCATGAGTCTCATGAATAGGATATTCCAACCTTACCTTGATCGATTTGTTATAGTCTTTATCGACGACATACTGATTTACTCAACTACTGAGGAGGAGCATGCCTACCATTTGCGGGTGGTACTCGATACACTCCAAGACCACAACCTTTATGGCAAACTCTCGAAGTACTAGTTCTAGATTCGAGATGTTAACTTCTTGGGACATGTCATCTCGGAGGCAGGAGTTGCAGTGGATCCAGCAATGATCGAGGCAATACTTTCTTGGGAGCCACCCAGGTGTGTGACGGAGGTTCGTAGTTTCCTGGGTCTGGCTGGGTACTATCAGAGATTTGTGCCAGAATTCTCCAGAGTTGTAGCACTGCTTTCAGCTTTGATGAAGAAAGGGAAACCCTTCATGTGGTCATAGAGATTCCAGTAGAGATTTCCAGAGCTAAGGCTGAGGTTGACCAGTGTTCCCATCTTGAGGCTCCCAGAGGAAGGCGTAGGGTACGTAGTTTACTATGACCCATCATGGAACGTAATCGGGTGGGTACTGATGCTGGAGAGAGCAGTGATTGTTTATGGTTCCTGACAGTTGAGATAGCCTGAGCAAAACTACGCTACCCATGACCTGGAGTTAGTAGCAATGGTCTTCTCCTTGATGATGTGGCAGCAATATCTGATGGGGGGGCATTTTACAGTCTATTCGGACCACCAGAGTCTCAGGTACATCTTCTCGCAGAAGGACCTAAACCTGAGACAACGACGATGGCTCGAGTTCCTCCAGGACTATGACATCAAGATATTCTATACTCCTGAGAAGGGAAATGTTGTAGTAGATGCTCTCAGCAGGAGATCAGGCATTCAGTTTCTAGGAGAGGCAACAGAGAAGCTAGTCGCCTTGCAAATATCCTTTGTAGATAGAGATAGAGCAGACTTTCTTTAGTCTCTCACATTCTCTCCTCCACTTCTTCCACGATTCAGAGAGGCACAGTGTGGGGACATTTACTATGAGACACAACGTGCTCAAATATCCTCAGGACAGGCACCTGATGGGTTTTCTAAAGGTGGGGAGGACGCCATCCTCTTCAGAGGACGTACCATCGTACTAGTTGCATTACAAGAGGAGTTGTTGAGGGAGTTCCAAAATTCCACTCTAGAAATACATCCAAGAGTGGAGAAGATTTATTAAGACCTTATACGACATCACTGGTGGCTAGGAATGAAGAAATCAGTAGAAGAGTTTGTCTCTCGATGCCTCACTTGTCAGCAAGTGAAGGTGGAGCACCAGGTACCAGCAGGCTTGGTACAGCCCCCAGAGTTCCCAGAGTGGAATTGGGACGGGATATCCATGTATTTCATGACGGGACTTCCACATACATTAAGATAGCATGACTCTATCTAGGTGATCGTAGACCGACTCACCAAGTCAGCCCACTTCCTACTGATCAGAGAGCAGGGCTTAGTAGAGAGCTTGGGATGCCTCTACATTCAGGAGATCGTACAGCTTCATGGTGTTCCATCGACTATCGTCTCCAATCGAGATGCTCCTTTCACTTCCTGTCTATGGATGGGGTTAAAGGAGGCTTTTGGGATGCATCTTTGCTTGAGCACCGCCTCCCATCCTCAGACGGATGGTCTGACTGAGAGGACCATTCAGACTCTCGAGGACATGCTTCATGCATGTGTCCTTGACTTTGGTCTTAGCTGGGAGCATCACATACCCTTATTGGAGTTTTCATACAACAACAACTACCACACCACCATCAGGATGGCCCCTTACAAGGTATTGTATGACCGACCTTGAAGATCACCTCTGTGCTGGACTGACCCAGAGGAGTCAGCACTTGTAGGACTAGAGATGGTTCAAACTATGACAGAGAAGGTGCAGATCATCCAGGAGAAGATGAAGACTGTACAGAGTAGACAGAGGTCCTATGCTGATAGGAGACGGAGACCACTCGAGTTCGAGTATGGAAACCATGTCTATCTACGGATCTCACCTCATTGGGGTCTATGGGGATTTGGCTGATGTGGCGATTTGTCTCCACATTTCATCGGACCTTTCCAGGTCCTCAGTAGAGTAGGCGAGGTGGTTTACCACATGGACCTTCCACCTCAGTTGCACTGGGTGCACGATGTCTTCCACGTATCTCAGTTGAGGAGATACGTTCACGACCCATCCCACATCATCAACCATAGGGTGTTGGACATCGATAATGGGGATACTTTCAGGGAGGATCTACTAGAGATTGAGGATCAATAGGAGCAGGTCTTGCGTGGATGGTTGATTCCTCTGGTGTGCATTCGCTGGCAGCACGGGAACCTCCAGGAGAGCCCATGGGAGCCAGAGGATCTGATGCGTGCTCCGTACTTCCCTTTGTTTCCCTAGTGTGTGTTGTAGCTTTATGGGGATGTAAATCCCTGAGGTGGGGGTAATGTAAAGACCCAAAAATTTCAAGAATTTTTTTTTCTTAATTTCTTTGGAATTTTACGAGTCCGCAGTTTCTAACGATGCCTGATTCCGAGCCCCGGTGTGCTCGGAATCAATTTCTGAAGATTAGTTCGGGTACATTCAGTAAACATACTTGCGGGTTTTTCTATCTTTTGAACCGGTGCTCGGAATTGAAATCTGGGGACACCGATGAACTTGCAGTGTCGGTATTCTCTTAAGGAGACCTTTACCATAGTTGTGTTTGGTCGAGAGTCAAATTCATAATATGGGAATTCATAATAAATTAAAAAAAAATTGTGTTGCACCATTTTATTTTTAATTGGCAGTTATTTCCTCAAAAGGGAGGTTGGAGGTGGGTCCCACACCCCACATAACCTCCCTTGGGATGATATAACTGAGGGTGGGTCCCACATGAGTTTTGACTCTTAAAATCCATTAAACCCCCCGCCCCCTTAATTCTCATTAACTTTTGAACTTCCCTCTTGATGTGCCAACTCTCCCTTTAATTAAATTAGAGCCTCTTCATCTCCTCCCTTCCATTTAATGAGGCAACCCATCTATTAAATTAATAGGATGTAACATAATGAATTCAAATCACTTTGAATTCATTAAGCCATCTTTCTAAAAGGTGTGATATTTTTATTTGAGTTTGGTTGGACATTCTACCTTGGGAAAGCTTTGGGAAATTGGAAAGAAAGTGTTCTTCCATGAAGAACATTTCCGTTGAAGAACGTGAAGAAGTTCTCCAACGACCACCAACCATGTTAAATAAATAGAAGTCATCCACAAAGAACGTCGCCAATAACAACACTTCCTCTTCAGACACACCCCGACGTCAATGAAATCGATTTCCGTCGTCCGCGGCTCGTCGATGAACGAAGCTTGAATCAAGGTAGGGGGTTTTGTATAAGTTTAAGTGAATAAACTTTTATCTCGTTCTTGAGGAATGCTTTGGATTGTCATTGTCCATTTTTTATTGCCTAATGTTGAGGGAGCGGGCTGAACGAACACATCCCGATGACCCTCCGATGGTTCTTGATTATTTCGGCGGTGGTGATCGGAGGCGGAGGTGACTGGAAGTGGTAGCCACGCACTGACCATGTCGAGGAGAAATGAGGCCAGCAACCATGGGCCGCTCGGGCTGAAGAACCGGTCGGCTACTGCCGGGCGGGTTGGTGAACTGTAACACACTTAGGTGTCGCATGGAGGAGGTGTGGCCCGCATCTATGGGCCACTTGCTGGATGAACCGGTCGGGAAGGATACCGCAGTGCCTCTTGGCACCGCTCTATGAAGAAGACGGCAGCCCGCGCTAGGCTGGCCGCTTCGGTGGCGAACAGGACGGCCGCCTGCCGGCCGGGCTGAACAAAGCCGCGGAACCCACTGGTGCGGCGTGCAGAGGAAACGCGGGCTTCTTGGGTCGGAAAAAACTATCCGGATTCAGCTGACCGGGATGTAAAGAGGGGCGGCACCGCTCGATGCCACCAGGTGAGCCGAACCGGCCCGCGACCCGGGCAGGGTCTGTGGGTGGGCCGCCCCCCACCGTGTCGGGCCGACCCCCTAAACGGGTCATACCCGCAAGGATGGGTCCCTGGTTGGGACACGCTCCACCAAGCCGGGCCGACCCCCCATCTGGGCCGCACCCACCGAACTGGGTCAGGCCGACCCGCCAGCCCACTGGGCTTGATGGGTCGGGCTCGTTTCACTTAAACGTGAATAACTTTTAAAACGTGTGTCCGATCGATGCGCTGTCTGTGGCACTGGGACCCTTGCAACGAGGTGGCCCTTTTGCGATACTCTAAGTGATTTTTGAGGACTTCAGAAAATGGATGGATTTGGATCGAGCGTAAATCCAACCGGGCCCCTAGAACGGAAAAGCCAATAACTCTCAGATCGGGCGTCTGATTGATGTGCCGTTTGTTGCGTTTCATTTCTTTTGATGAGACGGGACTTCAGAATACATCAACTCCGGAATTTGTGATAGTTGATGTATTGAACCCTTTGCTCGAGGAGCAGATCCTCCTGGAATCGAGCGTGATGTGTGCGGGAACCCTAGAGCTGGCTACAACTGCGTCGACCTCTGTACCGGAATATTGTGTGAGTTCGACTGTGATGACTGTCATACTGGAATCCTATTTGGGTTCGATGATGACGACAACTGTACCGGAATCTTGTGTGAGTTTGATAGTTCATACAGAGTAGCTGGACTGTATCCTATGTGGGTCTGACAGCTTAGATGAATTATTGACTACATCTAATCATCTCTATTACTCTAGAATAGCTGGACTGTATCATGTGTGGGTCTGAAAGCTTAGATGAGATATTTGGACTGTATCCTGTGCGGGTCCGACATCTTAGACGAGATAGTGGGACTGTATTCTATGTGGGTCCGACAGCTTAGCTGGACTATATTCTGTGTGGGTCTGACACCTTAGATGATCCAGTGGCTATATCTGATCATCTATATCTCTCTAAAGTTGTGGCATACCTATGTGAGCTGAGTCATTTCATTCAACCATTATCATTATGGTGTTTGACTTTACTTCCTGTGTGGACTGATTTGTGCTTGGGCTCATGAGTTGGAGCTAGACTGTGATGGGTAAATTAGGTATATGTATGGGTATATACCTAAGTAGGGTTGTTTGATACTTTTTGGTTGTATATTTATTCTTTTGCTTATCCTTAGTGGATATTTTGGGACCTCACAGGTCTTCGGGTCCCTACTGAGTATCGTTATACTCACCCCTTCACAGGCTATGCATGCACCTCGTTGTGTTGGATGCAGGCAAAGGACAGTGCTGACGGAGGCCGAGAGCGCCACGACTGGACAGTACCCGGAGGTGGACCTTGCAACGATTCGGCACACGGTGGAGACTGACGGACGTGGGTGCTGAGGTGGCCATCTGTACCTACCCTTGATGTAGGAATCCCCGGAGGATGATCCAGGAGATACTCTTTACTTTCAGTTGTTTGTCCCTTTACATGTACTTGTTGTCTAGTTGGCTTTGTATACTGGCCCATTTACATTCCATCACACTTTTTTGTATTCAGTTTTACATAGTGTTTACTTCCTATTGTGTACTCTGTTGTGTTTCTTTACTTTCATAAAGGAAATTCCTTCCCAGTGTTGAGTCAATAAGGTTTTCCTAATGACTTTTTCATTCCTTCTTGTTTTGAAAATCACAAACACCTTATCATTAATAAAATCTCTTTTATAAGAAAAATTTCTTTTATAAGAAAAATTTCTTTTATAAGAAAAATTGCTTTTATAAGGAAAATCGCTTTTGTAAGAAAAATTATTCTTATCATATTTTCATTCATTTTTTTCCTAAGTATAAAATTCGGATTCATTTCTATTTTCTCGGATTTGTTTGAAACATTGATATGAAGTATTCTGTTTTAGGATCCGAATTCTGGATAAGAACTGTAAGGAAGTTTCACTCCGAATTCCAGATGAGAACTGTAACAAAGTATCATTTCAAATTCCGGATATGAACTCTGACTAAGTTCTACTCCAGATTCAGGATACGAATCCTTATGAAGTTCGACATTGAATTCTCATTACGAATTCTAAGGATGAATTCTCCTTACGAATTCTAATAATGAATTTTCATTAATATTTATGATGACGAATTCTCATTACGAATTCTGATGATAAATTCTCATTCTGAATTCTAGATACGAATTTTCATTACGAATTCTTAAGATGAAATCTCATTATGAATTATGATGATGAATTCCCATTACGAATTATGATGAGGAATTCTCACTACGAATTCTGATGATGAATTCTCATTCCGAATTCTCATTCCGAATTCACCTATTAAACAGAAACTGATCATCTTTGTTCTATACACTCTGAATTTATTCAGACTCTGAACTTTCACTCTGAACCTTCACTCCGAATATTTTGAGTTAGATTTTAAATGGTTTCATACATTCTGTTACACTTGTTTTGTTATAAAACAATGTCGTCTATTTTGTTATAAACTAACCATTGACTAAGTGACACGTGTACAGGTCCCTCCGTTTTTTAAGGAAAATATGACCGTTGGGAAGGAGGCTAGCCTTACCTATAAATAGGAGCTCATTTGAAAGAGATCACAACTGATGAATGGATGAACAACTTGGTTATTGTGCATACATGCTGTTGAAGTGATTTCTAGAGAGAGAGGCTCTTATTAACTCTCAAAGCTTCGTGCGACTCCGAATGTTGGTGATTACATTTGAGGACTTCCGGGGATAGGAAGACAGAGGTGACGACTACCTTGAAGTTCGAGGGCTTCCTTGCTGAGGAAGACAGAGGTTGCCAACTACCTTGAAGTTGAGGGCTTGCGGGGATAGTAAGACAGAGACACTCCGATCATTGTATCAAGAGCTTACCCTGGTGTGGGTAAGACAGACTTTCTTGAAAGTATAAATCAAGGGACCTTTATCCAAGGTTGTTGGATACCCTTCTCTTTAGTTTAAAAGACTTATATCTCGTTACTTTTAGTTCTACTACTTGTTTGTTTCCGCTGAATTTTGTATTATAAGGAAAGTATAACTTTCTTATACTTCCTTACTTATACTCTGTTTCATTTAGATTCTATACGCTTTAAGGTAGAATCTCATATTGTAATCTTGTGTTAAGTTTCAATTTCTGGAACCTTCATTCAGAATCTCTTTCCAAGTTTTCATTGGTATTATAGGTGTTGTGAATTTTCATAAGTTTAACTTTGTTAAACATATCCCTTTCCATTAATCAAGGAAAACATAGTTATTTATAACTAACTTTAAAGGTTCCAATGGAATTTTTAAAGTATACAATTCACCCCCCCTCTTGTATATTGAGCATCTACATCACTATTTTGATCCTACAATTGGTATTAGAGGAGGTCTCTGAAATACTTGTACTCACGTATAAGTTTATCTTGCTCACTTTTCCATTCTGAACTTTTCCATTCTGATCTTTTCCATTCCGAACATTTCAATTCCAAACTTTGTTATTACAAATCTTTTCTACTAACAAGTTTGTGTGCCGAAGGTTATTAAAAGTATGGCAGGAATTAATGTTGGTTCAATTGATAATCTAAATCCTACAAGACCACCAATCTTTGATGGTAATGACTATGAGTACTGGAGAGATTGAATGAAGACTTTTCTTATCAATACTGGAGTGGACAATTTTTTTATGCTTACTGGTGATTATAAAATTCCTGATAAGGAAGTTAGAACTTTTACTAACCAGGAAAAGCAAGAATATCAACTCAACTATAAGGTACAAAATACTCTACTTTGTTCAATGACCAGAAATATATATAGCCAAATTTTTTCTTGTGAAGCAGCTAACTGTATCTGGAAGAAGTTAGAGGTTACACACTTTGGATATTCTAGGGTGATTGAGACTAGGAGAGCTATGCTCAGAGCTGAATATCATGGATTCAACATTCCTTATGGAGAACCAATCTGTAATGTTCAACAGATATTTATGACTATCGTAAACAACCTACAGTCTATGTGAGAGAAAGGTTTAGATGATAAAGCTCTTGTGTATAAGATAATTGATATCATGCCTAATGAGTGGGAGTCAAAAAGAACTACTATAGATGAGAACAGGAAAGTCACTCAGATTTCTCTTGATGAGCTTTTTGGAACTCCTCTCCAACATGAAACCATAATGAAGAGAGATGCTGACAACATCAAAAAGAAAAATGGAAATGGTATTGTTGCTTTCACAACAACATCAAATCATATGAAAGCTAAGACTCCGGAGAGAGTAACCAGATCTAAGTCTAATAAGATGGAATTTCAGTCAAATTCTAGTGAGAGTGAAATATTAGTAAATGAATTAGAAAATCTTGCTCGAAGGATGAACAAGATAGATGGCTAGAGAAATTTCCAATCCAAGTATAAGAAAAAGGAAAGGAAAGATAAGAAAGATGGAGAAGTTACTTGTTATGAATGCAAGAGAGCTGGACATATAAGACCAGATTTACCTATGCTCAAAAAGAACGAAAGGAAAGAAAGACATTCAGACAGGAACAGAAAGAAGTATTATAAAGCAAAATCTAAGAAAATTCTAAAAGCTAATGACACCTGGAGTGCCAGTGGTGGTGACTTTTCAGATGAATCTTCTTATTATGAATCTTCAGGACAGAAGAATCTTGGTCTTATAGCCAGATTACCTATTGATAATCATTGTTTTATGGCTAAGGTACGAAATGCTGAATCATTGACCAATGTTTCTTTAAATTCTAATGATAGTAGGTATTATAACTCTTCTGATGAAGAATCATCTTCTGATGAAGAAAATACTTTACCTACATATGAAGAAGTCTCTATGTTTGCTGAACTTCTTGAAATTGAGAATTCTAAACTCAATAAAAAACTTGATAAGGAAAAATCTAGGAATTATATTCTTACAAAAGAGATATCAGATCTTTCTAAAGATCTTGATAAGAAAAATGCTGATTTTGAAAGTATTTCAAAAAATCTTGAGGAACTAAGTTCTGAGAAGAACAAACTTTCTAAAGAATTAGAAAAAGTAATTTCTAATAAAATTGTTTTTGAGCCTAGCTCTAGTTCTGAAACTAATGATTTTGAGGATAACAACTTGGTTATAAAACTCAAGTCTGAAATTTTTTCCTTAAAGAAGTGTTTATCAAACTTTACCCATGGTAAGGAAAATTTTGATAAAATGTATTCCCAAATACAACCTTCAAGAAATAAATCTGGATTTGGTTATACCCATGTAAAACCAATTTTTAGTAACAATTATTTTGTTCCTCAAAGTGCCCCATTTTGTACCAAGTATCAATGTGGGGGTCACTGGGCAAAGGATTGTTCCTTAAACAAAACCCAATCTCTAGGATTTCACAAAGCTTACTTTTCTAAGAAGATATGGGTACCTAAAATTTTATTGTCTGGAAATCTTGGATCCAAACAAGTTTGGATTCCAAAAGTCTAATTTTCTTCTTGATTTCAGGAAAATAAAGAGAGTACCAGCAACAATACATGGTACATGGATAGTGGATGTTCCCGGCACATGACTAGTAACAAAAGCTATTTTGAAAAGATTATCAAAACGAAAGGAGGAAAAGTAAATTTCGGAGATAATGCTAAGGGTGAGATTGTTGGTATTGGTAATATTGTTTTTCTTGGTAAAACGTTAATTTCAAATTTTCTTTTTGTTAAGGGTCTTAAGAATAACCTTATTAGCATAAGTCAGTTATGTGATGAAGGTTACCTTGTAAATTTTAGGAATGATAAGTGCTTAGTTCACAATTCCAAGGAAGAATTTATTCTCTCATCCAATAGGAAAGAGAATGTTTACACCTTAAACTTAGAAGATATTAGAAGCCAAGATTTACCTTGCCTTAGTGCAATGGAAGATAATTCCAAGTTATGGCATAGAAGACTAGGTCAATGTAACCTTAGGAACCTATGTAAACTCTCTAAGAAGAAACTAGTTAAGGATCTACCGAAGCTTAGATTTGATTCTTCTAAAGTTTGTGATACTTTTCAATATGGTAAGCAACATAAATCTAGTTTTAAATAAATTGGTGAAGTCTCAACAACCGATGCATTACAGTTAGTGCACATGGATCTTTTTGGTCCAACACAAACTGGAAGTATTGGAGGCAAATACTATGTGTTTGTTCTAGTTGATGATTACACTAGATTTACTTGGGTTTATTTTCTTGAAAAGAAATATGAATCTTTTTCTTATTTCAAAAGTTTTAGAGATCAAGTTAAAAATGAGAAAAACCTTCCATTGAAAACTATTCATAGTGATCATGGAGGAGAATTTCAAAATTCTGATTTTGAAACTTTTTGTAGTAAAAATGGTATTACTCGCAATTTTTCAGCACCTAGAACTCCTCAACAAAATGGTGTAGTTGAATGAAGAAATAGAATTATTCAAGAGATAACTAGAACCATGTTGAGTGAATATTCTATAGCTAGACATTTCTGGGCGGAAGCTGTAAGTACTGCTTGCTATACTATAAATGGAGTGTTGATTAGACCTTTTCTTAATAAAACCCCTTATGAGTTATGGAATGGTAGAAAACCAAGACTATCCTACTTCAAGTTTTTTGGTTGCAAAGTATTCATTTTGAATACTGTAGATAACTTACATAAATTCGCACCAAAATCTGATGAAGGAATTTTCTTAGGTTATTCCACAACATCTAAGGCTTGTATAGTTTTTAATAAAAACACTTGTATTGTTGAAGAAACAGTACATGTAAAATTTGATGAGTCAGATCATTTTGTTTTTAAAACACCTCAGCCTACATCCTCAGATGTGTTCTCAAAAACTGATTATCAACCTTTGACAGAAGAACCTTCTGATAAGGATAATGTTCAAGAAGATATTCCTGAAACATTTTCCTCAGAAGATTTTCTACCCTATGTTGATGAACAGGCTTTTCAAAACCCAAATCAGGCATTTCTTAAGAATCATCCCAGTGATAGAATCATTGGTGATTTAGATCAACCTGTAAGGACTAGAAGTTCCTTAAGAAATGAAGTAGAACATCTAGAATTTCTTTCCCAATTAGAACCTAAAAGCACTGATGAAGCTTTAGGTGATGATGATTGGATTAAAGCCATGAAAGATGAACTAAATGAATTCGAAAGGAATAAATTCTGGACCTTGGTTTAAAGACCTAAGGAAACTTCTGTAATTGGAGTCAAATGGGTTTTCAGAAATAAATGTGATGAAAATGGAGTCATAGTAAGAAAAAAAGCTATACTTGTTGCTAAAGGCTATAATCAATAAGAGGGAATAGACTATGAAGAAACATATGCTCCAGTAGCTAGACTTGAATCTATCCGTATTCTACTTGCCTTTGCAGCATTCTTTAATTTCAAACTTTTCCAAATGGATGTGAAATGTGCTTTTCTTAATGGTTATGTTCAAGAGGAAGTTTTTGTTGAACAACCTCCTGGATATGAAGATAAAAAACATCATGATTATGTTTTTAGACTTACCAAAGCTCTGTATGGCCTTAAACAAGCCCCACGAGCATGGTATGATAGACTCACTAGATTTTTTCTTCAAAATATCTATGTTAAGGTAAATGCAAATCCAGCCCTTTTTATAAATAAAGATAAGAAAAATGTTTTGATTGTTCAAATTTATGTTGATGACATCATATTTGGTTCAACTCAGCAATATGTGACCGACTCTTTTTCATGTCTAATGAAATCTGAGTTTGAAATGAGTATGATGGGTGAGTTAACATTTTTCCATGGTTTTCAAATTTCTCAAAAACCAGAAGGAACCTACATATCTCAACATAAGTATATTAAATATCTTCTTAAAAAGTATGGTTATGACAACACTAAAAGTATTAGTACTCCCATTGGTACCTAAAACTCTTTAGACCTTGATGAAGCTGGGAAACCAGTAGATCAAACATCTTTTAGAGGTATGATAGGAAGTCTACTATACTTAACAGCTAGTCGACCAGACTTAATGTTTTCAGTATGCTTATGTGCAAGATATCAATACAATCCTAAGGAATCTCACCTAAAGGCAGTAAAAAGAATTTTTCTCTACCTTAAGGGAACCATGGATCTATGATTATTTTAAACTTCTGGAAATGATTTTATCCTAAAAAGTTTTTCTGATGCTGACTTTGGTGGATGTAGAATGGATAGAAAAAGTACATTCGGAACTTGTCATTTCTTAGGAGATTCATTAGTTTCTTGGTCATGCAAGAAGCAACATTCTATAGCACTCTCCACTGCTGAAGCTGAATATGTAGTAGCTGGAAGTTATTGTTCTCAAGTGTTGTGGATGCAACACACACTCACAGACTATGGCTTGAGTTTTACTAAAACTCAAATTTTGTGTGATAACACTAGTTCCATTTCCCTCAGTAAGAACCCTGCACATCACTCCTGTGAAAAACGCATAGATATTAGGCATCACTTTCTTAGGGATCACACACTCAAAGGAGATATTATTCTTTAGTTTATCAGAACGCAAGATCAACTTGCTAATATTTTCACAAAATCATTGCCTTCTGATAGATTTGAATATATTAAAACGAAGTTAGGAATGATAATCGTAAGGTAATCCTTCTTAATTAACTTTTTGTTGAAATAGTCTCTTTACAGCAATAAACTTTTTTTCATAGGGGGAGTACATTTGATTTTTAGTTTAACAAAGTTTTTCAAAAATTGTTTTCAAACTTTTCGGAATTAAAATTCCGGAATGGAATTTCTGGAACTAAAACTTTCCAGAATGGATATTTTCGTATAGAATACTTCTGGAATGGAAGTGTTCGTATTGAAAACATTCAGAATGGAAATTTTCGTACTGGTATTTTCATAACGGGATTTTCATACCGAATCATCCATAATAAGTTTTTCGTTTTCAAAATTTTGTAATGAAATTTTCGTACTAAGTTTTCCTTACTGAGTTTGTTTTTCGTAGTCAGTTTTCCGAATTGTGTATTTTCGTAATAAAGTTTTTTTTTGGTTTTGGTTTTCGTAAGAATGTTACCAATTACAAATAATCCTCCAAAGCCAATCCGAAAGGTATGATTTCCTTACCCCAAGTTTTCGTAGTCATATTTTACTTGCTATCATTTTCTTATATTTTGTTTCGGATTATAATTTTCTTAATTATTTGTTTTAATAAA
The DNA here is from genome assembly GCA_963277665.1 of Viscum album. NCBI lineage: Eukaryota > Viridiplantae > Streptophyta > Magnoliopsida > Santalales > Viscaceae > Viscum > Viscum album. The sequence continues at coordinate 1,740,960,126 of OY728160.1, forward strand.
AACCTCAAAAGATCGGATTCAAGAGAATTGGTTTTCGACCGTCAGATCTGATCTCAGCTTATCACAACCGTTCGATCAACCATGGAAGTTGAACTGTTTTCTCGATGCCTATATAAAGGGGACCCCAAATGGTTGTCCCACATCGGTTTTCAAGCTCCAGCATCTTGAAGTTCTGCCTCTCTGTTTTAAGGCCGTTCTGAACTTCAGTTTTCTCAGTTCCGAACTTCTCAGAGGTTTTTCAAATCCGAATGTCTTTGGAAGTAGCTTCTCAAGACATGTCTTCATCTAAGCCGATCTCAAAGTGGTTAATATATAGAGAGAGGCTGGTTCATCTGGATTTCTTTGACAAGTACGATTCTATTATTTCCAAGAATATCAAGCTAAATTTTTGGGAAGATGTTGCGGTGTCAAAACCCGGGAACCAAGATGAAGTATATTGAGATTTTCTTGTAGAGTTCTATGAGACTGTTTCTTTTCTCAAGGAAGATGGAAAGGAGAGGTTGTCTTTTAAGTCTTATTGTAAGACTTATAAACTTTCATATGCCAAGGCAGCCAGCTTGGTAGGGCTGAATAATGAAGGAGAAGCTGAATTCATATCTCATGTGTTGCTAGATTCAAAAGGTAGTTTTGACAAGGAAAAAGCTTTAGAAACTCTCGGACTGGCAGATGACAAGGCTCCGAAGATTACTAGTTTATCTACAAATTTCCGGATTCTGGAGTTATGGGTACATGGTCTTATCGTACCGAGGAAGGGTGACAAAGACAGATTAAAGAAGAGTGATATCTACATCCTAGATTTTCTGATAAATCTGAGGAAGTTTAATTTGTTGAAGCACATTCTCCTTACTCTTGAGAATATGAAGAAAGGAAATATGATAGCTTAGATTATTATGTATCCAACAATCCTCTCCAAGTTGATAGTTCGGTGCCTTGAGTCTTTCAAGGAGGCTTGAAAATCTAAGCCAAGATTTTGCAAGATTAAGCTGGTGAGTGATGGTACACTCAAAAGAATGGATGTAGCCTTTGACAAGGATTCTGGACAGTTTATTGATCTACCTGCTCAAAAGGAATCAGTTCCGAAAGCTGCTGATCTGGAATATTCTAAGCCGGTAAGAAAGAGAAAGCTGAAGAAAGTAGAAGTAGAAGACCAGGATCCCAAGTCTAAGAAATTTCATTCTGCACCTCCAAAACCAAAGAATAAGAAATCTTACCCAGATGAGGTTGTTGCTAAATGTAGGGAGATGAATTAAAAGAGAGTGCAAGGGGAGCCTCAGTTTGGCTTGGACCCTGCGGAGGCTAAGGCATTGAAGGAAAGAACTACCGATGAGCTAGAAAAACTAGCAAAAGAAAAGAAGCTCAAGAAGAAGATGTCTGAGGCTGAGGTAGCTCAAGCTTTGTTAAAATTCAATGAGATGGTTTCTGCAAACATTCCTGTTCTGATATCTTTTTCTCTAGAATCTCTTCCTGAGACTCCAGGAAGAAATTTCGTTGATCCGGAAGAAGTGGTTGCCAAGACTTCTGAGGAAGTAGAGAAAGTTGAGCAAGTGGAAGAAGAAGAAGATGTTGATGAAGGAAGTGGTGAAACTGGAGATGTGTTGAAACAAGTAGATGATTATAAGGGGACACCTTCGGAACACTTATCGCTCTGAACTTCAGAAGCTGAATCTTCGAAGCTAGTTACTCCAACAATGGAAGAATAGAAAGTATAAGAACATGTATCTTATCATGGGGAGGAAGAACAACTTCTACAAGATATTCCTCAGATTGAAAACGTAGATGTTGGTGTTCAGGAAGTTTATGATGAGGAAGATAATGTTGTTCATGTCTTTGATAGTGAAAAGAAAACTCTGGAACAAGATTCTATTCCGAAAAAAGACAAGGGAAAGCAAATACTTGCTGATACTCCGTGTTCGGTAGTGGTGAAGAGAAAAGAAGTTGGTAGTTCTTCAAAGAGAAAGCTTGACCTTGTTGAAGAAGAAAATTCTCCAAGAGAAGTTTCGGATTCGGAGTCATCTTCAGTGGGGCATGAATTTGTTGTTCATTCTTTGAAAAAGTTGGTGGGAACCATTCCGACCTTCTCAAGTATTGACTCAAGATTTCAGATTCTCCAACATGCTTTAAATCAGAAATCAGACTCTGTATCTATGGTTATGGGAAAGTGTGTTGAAATAGAGGCTTAGTTCAAAAAGTTCTTTGTTGGCTACGAAGCCCATAGAAAATCTTGCAAGAGGATGACAAACTGGTCGAGGAAGACTGTCGAAGAAATGATGTTATTTGATGAATTTCAAGACAATGTTAAAGATGCTTTTGAGACTGAGGACAAGAAGATAAATGAGCTGACTTCTTCTTTTGAAGAGAAGCTGATAGATGAAAAGAACTTTTGGATTCAAGAAGTCAGAGATCTGAATGGGAAGCTAAATTCTATCTCTCAAAACTGGAAGTTTGAAAGGGATCATCGGATTGAGTTTCAAGAAAAGATGAAGGCTCAGGAAGAAAAGATTTAAGCCCAGGAAGAAAAGCTTAAAGCTCAGGAAGAAAAGATTGAAGCTCAATCTGAAAGAATAGTGGTCTTAGAGAAGCAAGCTGAAGAAGATCATAAAGACTTAAAGAAGATAAAGACCATTCTAAAGGGTCTCATAGCGAAGGAGAAAGATATCAAATAGACAGATCCTATCTTTTGTTGTACCTTAACTCTTTTGTTGTTGAAATTTTCAAACTTAATGAAAAATTTGTACTTGCTCGTTTATTTTTGTTGTTACTACTAATCTTTCAGGTACTTTGCTATATTTTCCATTCCCTTGTATTCTTTTTGAAAATCAAAAAGGGGGAGAAGGAAAATAACTCTAATGAAAGGGAAAAAGAATCCTAACAAAGGGTGAGAAAGAAAAAAAACTCTAATAAGAGTATATCTATGGGGGAGTTTTTCATTAAATAAGACATTCTTATTTGTAATGAAGTGTCACTACGGAAATCTAGAATACGATCCTTAGAGTTTCAAAGCCTAAGGGGGAGTTAGTCATATTCATCAATATCCTTAAATCAAAGGGAGATAAGCCTTAATGTTTTTCTTTCTTCTTAGAATTTCTTTTTCAAAGATGTTTGTGCTTTCGAAAAAGGGGGAGATTATTGAGTCATTAAGGTTTTCCTTATGACTTTTCCATTCCTTCTTGTTTTGAAAATCACAAACACCTTATCTTTAAGAAAATCGCTTTTATAAGAAAAATTTCTTTTATAAGGAAAATTTCTTTTATAAGAAAAATTGCTTTTATAAGGAAAATCGCTTTTCTAAGAAAAATTATTCTTATCATATTTTCATTAATATTTTTCCTAAGTATAAAATTCGGATTCATTTCTATTTTCTCGGATTTGTTTGAAACTTTGATATGAAGTATTCTATTTTAGGATCTGAATTCTGGATAAGAACTGTAAGGAAGTTTCACTCTGAATTCCAGATGAGAACTGTAATAAAGTATCATTTCGAATTCCGTATATGAACTCTGACTAAGTTCTATTCCAGATTCAGGATACGAATCCTTATGAAGTTTGACATTTAATTATCATTACGAATTCTAATGACTAATTCTCATTATGAATTCTAATAATGAATTTTCATTAAGATTTATGATGATGAATTCTCATTACGAATTCTGAGGATAAATTCTCCTTCCGAATTCTGGATACAAATTTTCATTATGAATTCTTAAGATGGAATCTCTTTACGAATTCTGAGGATGAATTCCCATTATGAATTCTGATGAGGAATTCTCACTACGAATTCTGATGACGAATTCTCATTCCGAATTCTGATTCTGAATTCACCTATTAAACAGAAACTGATCATCTTTGTTCTATACACTCTGAATTTATTCAGACTCCAAACTTTCACTCCAAACCTTCACTCCGAATCTTTTGAGTTAGATTTTAAATGGTTTCGTACATTCTGTTACACTTGTTTTGTTATAAAACGATGTCGTCTATTTGGTTATAAACTAACCGTTGACTAAGTGACACGTGTACAAGTCCCTCCATTTTTTAAGGAAAATATGACCGTTGGGAAGGAGGATAACCTTACCTATAAATAGGAGCTCATTTGAAAGAGCTCACAACTGATGAATGAATGAACAACTTTGTTATTGTGCATACATGCTGTTGAAGTGATTTCTAGAGAGAGAGGCTCTTATTAACTCTCAAAGCTTCGTGCGACTCCGAATGTTGGTGACTACATTCGAGGACTTCTGGGGATAGGAAGACAGAGGTGCCGACTACCTTGAATTTCGAGGGCTTCCTTGCTAAGGAAGACAGAGGTTTCCAACTACCTTGAAGTTGAGGGTTTGCGGGGATAGTAAGACAGAGACACTCCGATATTTTTATCGAGATCTTACCCTGGTGTGGGTAAGATAGACTTGCTTGAAAGTATAAATCAAGGGACCTTTATCCAAGGTTTTTGGATACCCTTCTCTTTGGGTTAAAAGACTTATATCTCGTTACTTGTAGTTCTACTACTTGTTTATTTCCGCTGAATTTTGTATTATAAGGAAAGTATAACTTTCTTATACTTCCTTAATTATACTCTATTTCATTTAGATTCTATACGCTTTAAGGTAGAATCTCTTATTTTAATCTTGTGTTAAGTTTCAATTTCTGGAACCATATTTCCAGATCCTTTGCTCATAATCTCTTTCCAAGTTTTCATTTGGTATTAGAGGTGTTGTGAATTTTCTTAAGTTTAACTTTGTTAAACATAGCCCTTTCCTTTACTCAAGGAAAACATAGTTATTTGTAACTAACTTTAATGGTTCCAAAGGAATTTTTAAAGTATACAATTCAACCCCCCCCCCCCTCTTGTATATTGAGCATCTACATCACTATTTCGATCCTACACCCAGCTTAGGGATTTATGCCTTTGGGGCTAGTCACTAGCCCCTGGCCTATGGAAGGCGGGCTTGTGGTAGTCAAGTCACGGGCCCTGAGGACGGGTCGTGACAACATGGGTTCTAATATCATGAATATTTTATGATCCTAAATCACATATATGTATTATTATCATTATGTGATGGTATTTACATTATAAACAATTACTAAATAAATAATCATTAGTTGTGGTGTACTCATATTGGTTTTGGTAACCTTTGAAAAATAAATCCCGTTAAAAAATATAATACCCTGGTGGTTTTAGAAAACTACTATGAATTTTTGTTCGTTTTTTAATTAATGGAAATTTCAATTAAACCACTACTATAATTTTGGAAAAATACCTATTCACTACCCCTCCCCCACTCCATCTATGTGACCATAACCCATCCACCCCACCCCCTAGACCCTTCCACTTGCCTCCCCAGTGGCATCCCCGATCATATAACCCCCTTTCACCCCACCCATCCTCATCTACTCTCCCCTATGGATACCCTCGATCCTCTCAAGCTCCCTCACCCTGAGCTCATGACCCCTAACCCCTTCACCCCACCCACTAAGCTCCCTCTTCCTGTATAAGATCCCCACCTCAGTGTTAACATAGACCACCATAATGGTTTCATTATCATCACCCTAATTTTATTATTGTATATGATTATATGGACAATAATGGGTGATAAAATAGTATATAATTTGGTTTTTATTCATTGCATATTAATTATATATGTAATTTTGGATTATAATTTGTTATTGGTTTTTTTTTAGTTAGATATTTGGATTTATGATAATCATTAGTTTTGGATAAGTATTGTTAAATTAAAAAAATAAATTCCTTTATAATATATGTCAGTTATAGAATCTAGATCATTTATAATTTCATGGTATGTATTTTATATTAATTTTTTCCAACTTTTTCTATATATGTTAATGCCTCCAATTCTTGATAGATACATAATTGAGGTTATTTCTTACTTGTAACCAATTGGTGGTAGGTTTTGGGGTCACACAAGGTTTCCCCACCATCCCAGGGATGGTCTCTAACTATAAAGGCCTAGAAAATGAGATATTAGACCCTTTTTAAATTTATCAGAATGCTTCATGTTTTATTCATGTGTGAGGAATCAATTAAATTACTAAAATATATCGAATAATGATCGAGTACATAGGTTTATATTTTATACGCAGGGTAATAAATTATTTATCATGGTAACTAGAATATCCAAAATAGTTTCGTTGATTTTATTTTAACTAACATGATTTTCAATAAAGAAACTTATTATGTGTAAATTTTTTATTTCATCAAATGACTAATTTTTTAGTATTTTATTTGAAAATAAAAATTTAAATTATTCACATTTATGTTAAAATCATGTTTTTTATGTTTATGTAAATTTAACGGAACATCGGATTTGATGTTATGTTAATAGAGTCAATTTATATAAATCATGGAAAGACATGAAGTCACGCTAAACGAGCTCAATAGAATATAGACTTATAGAGTTGAATATTTTGGGTATGCTTGACATATCATGATATCTAAATAATGTATACATTGCATTCATATTTACAAATGGGTGCTCTTTGTCTTATTTAGATCATGGGAAATGGTTCGTTCATTGATCTATATGAGTAATTTATCAGTGGAATGATACCTCTATATTTTCAACACTAGGGTAGAATACACTGTTATCTTCAATTTGATTCATCGCATTCATCTATGTTTGTGAGAAATAATAAGTTATAATATTCATGTTTTTATATTATAAGTTTAGTAACAAAAATTTCATTATTTGATTTATCCAATTTCCATTTGTTGTTGGTATGAATGAGTTAATGGAGATATTCGATTATATTTATTTTTTATTTTACATGTTTGATTAAAAATTTATATCATTTATATGAATGTATAGGGATGATAAAATTCAGTACATATGGGTAATAGTTGGATTAATTTACATCGAAACACGCCTCTATATTTCAATGGTTTGGAAGAATTTATAGATTACACAATTGAAAATTGATCCAAGGATGGTAAAATAAAATTTTTGTGTCCTAATTATAAATTCAAGTGATGGTGGAATAAAAATAAAGAATATGATAATTTAATACTGAAACAATTTCCTTCTCTATATGTATGTTGGATTTGGCATGGTGAATTAACTGTAATGGAAATTCAAAATAATGAAAATATGGTCAATGAAATAGAATGTGACCCGGTGGAGGAGCATTTTGTTTAAAAAATTTTAAATGACACGTTTGGTTTTTCAAAATACAATGTCCAAGATTTTAATACATCAATAGAACCTTTTTTTGATCCTGAGAAGGTTAATATTACACATAACATTAGTGACCAAAAAAAGGATTTTTATTAATTAGTTGAAAACGGATAGTAAGAACTGTATGAAGGGTGTGTCAAGTATTTGAAGTTGTCTTTTCTACTTAAGTTGTATCATATCAAGTGACTCCATGTAATTAATGGAAAAGAAATTTCCATGATTTTAGATTTTCTTCCTGATTCATTTAGTGAAGCTAAGACCCCTACATCATTCTGTGATATGAATAAAGTCATCAAAAAAACATGGACTTGATTATACAAAGATACTTGCATTCCATAATAATTGAATTATTTACTGTGGAGAAGATTATGATATAGAAAAATGTGTAATATGGTAAAAAATTATATGGAATTCAATGAAAAAAAGTGAGAGTATAAATAAATGAAACCCACAGAAGAAATAGAAGATGAAAACTCTTGTAAAGGTATTATGCTATTTTACTCTAAAACAATGCTTGAAGAAATTATTCATATTGTCTATGACTCTAGACAACATTAATTGGAATTCCTAGAATAGTAATGATGGCTTTATGAGACATCCAAAAGATTCAACATCATGGACGATGATTGATTCAGTATATCTAGATTTTTTTGGATCCTAGGAATGTATGTTTCAGAATGTCCTTTAAGGATTTTAACATTTTTGGTACTTTAAGTGCAAATTTTACCATTTTTTTAGTTGTTTTGATCCCCTGTAATTTACCTCTATAGATGTGTATGAATAAGACGTATTTCATTATTTTTATGATTATTATTGGGAAGAAAATTACTAGAAATGACATTGATGCATAACTTTAACCTCTAATCAATGATCTATTACAAATATAGGATTATGGTGTGGAAACATATTATGCTTAATAGAGACAACTATTCAAAATTTATACTGCTTTAATGTGGAAAATTAGGGAATTTCCTGACCTAGTAAATTTATCTTGTTGGAACAATCATACTTGTTTGTCTTGATCAGTTTTTAATTTTGATTTTGAACCTCAATAATTACGTTATAGTATAAAATGGTGTTTTATGTTTCATTTTTTATTTATTTATGTTTCTCATGAATTCAAGTATAACAAGACATGATTCAATGGATATTTCGATGAAAAAGTCACCATAGGTGTTATCTAGTTTACAAATCTTGGGGAAATTAATGTATGTCACTAAAGAATTATGAAAATTTCATTAGTTTGAAGAAGGGGTAAATAGGTATGAGGTAAAGTATCTGAAGAAGCTAGAATATAAAAATGGAATAAAAAGACTATATTTTTCTGACTTCTTTATTGGGAGTTTAATTTGATACATCATAATCATCATGTAATGCATATTGAGAATAATATCTGTGAAAATGTAATTTTTATAGTGCTTAATGGTAAGGGTCAATATAAATATCACCTTAATGATCCTAAGGATTTGGAGTTAATGAATATAAATCATTTTTTGGGAAAATGTGAATTGAAATAATCCTTCAGTTATTTTTAAGATGATGAATCTTGAGAAATATATATTCCTCAGAACATTAAAAAATGTAAATGTGACAGATGGATATTTAACCAACATATAATGGTTATTTGACTTCATATTTCAAACATTTCATGGATCGAAAATTCTTGAATCAAATATTTTTATGGTGTAGTTTTTACTATTAGAATTGTGTAATACATTACCTGAAAAGGAAATTGAAATTCTTCTTGAATTTTTGATCTTTTTTAGATAGAGTTTTGGAAATAATCAGAATCCAAATGGGTTTGATAAACTTCAAGAAAGAGCTCTGTTGACACTATGTCATTTATAGATTTTATTTCCCCCTTTATTCTTCTCATTTGTAACTCATCTGACTATTTATTTGGGTGAAGATGATAAACTTGGTGGATCGGTACACTATTTATAGATGTATCAAATTTAGAGATATGTTGATATTTATTTATTTTCTTTGTTGAATTCAATTTTATCAAATCATTGAATAATTTTTTTGATATGTATCTTATTTTTTTTATTTTGTACTTATGTCATTTTAAATCATATGTAAGGAATAAAGATCAACCAGAAGGTTCTATTGCTGAAAGATACATACTTGAAGTGTGATTGACCTTATGTTATAGGTATTTGGATGGGATTTAGACTAGATTCAATTATGATGGATGTGCTAACAACATCTCTATTAATTATAGTTTTGAAAATCAGTCATCGATATTTCAAACTATCAGACAACTAATTGGAAAGGGGTGAAATTTTACACTGATTGAATTCGAGTTGCTATAAGCACCTAGATTTGTGCTACTCAATGGTGTTATTTCATATCCACTTATTGAATAATTGTGATTACAAATAAAGAGGAGAGTAAGGGGTCAAGATAAAAATGAACTGTAATTAACCAAAGTTTTTAATTAGGTGCTGGTAGAATGGTTCACCCATTTTGTAAGTATATACACATATTTTTATTATTGACATGTAATTATTTTGTCTATGTTAAAAATAAACACTTATATATTTTTTCTAGATATTGAATATTGAAAATCTAGCTAAAATATATAATTATTAGATGTTTTGGCTCCAGGACCTCTTTGGAAGCCTAAGAGAATCGATGCCTACAATATTCATGGCTTCAGGTTTTATACAATTTATTGTGAAAATACATGAAAACACATAATAGTGGGGTGTTTACATTTTAAGAGGTGGGATACTATGGTAAGCTGTTTAATATAATATAGGTAAACTATCTAGGCCATTATTTAGTTGTATTATTCAAATTCAAGTGGTTCAACATTGATAGTAGTAAAATGAAAGATTCATTATATTTTATTTCGGTCAACTTCTATCACATGATGGATACTAATGAGTGTGCAGGGCATTATACATTAATCATTACTTTGGAAGAGAATATGTTTTATTATGTGGATAATTAAATAGTTGATTGTTAGATTGTTGTCGAAAAATTAACATAGAGGGAATTATATGATATGGGCTATGAAAATCAATTGTTGCTTTGTGATTATGAACCTCATCAACCAATGAATATATAATAGATTTTTCCATACAATATCGAAATGGTAGAATTTTCAAGGGAGGGTGAAAATGAAGGACTTGTCACAATAGAGGTTGATAATAATTAAGATAATGCAGATGAACATAATTGAATGTATAAATTGGTAATGAAATTATATTATAATTTTTCCTTGAAAAGTGTATCGTACATATATACCTTGTTCTAGTTTTTATTTTGTTTTAAAGAATTTAGTTTTTCATTTTTTTATATTTTATATACCTTAACCATTTGAAATGAAGGAATACCAAGAAATAAAAATTCAGGATTCTAGCCAATAATTATATCATATCATGCCACTGCTATCGTCGTCTTCTTTGTAATATAGTGATTTTGTTGTACACAAGACTAATAGAGGGCCACCTATTTCACCTGATGTTGTTGGTATCCCACCACGTGATTCACATCTGGTGATTGAGAAGTTGGTCACCCCTCCATATAGGGTATATTGGAGGGTTACCATCACTTGTATGTTTTCCATTTTAAAAAAACCATTATATTTTATTAATTGGTTAATGAATTTTTCAAAACAAATCAATGAATAGATACAAATATAAACACAACATATGTATGGGACCTGAAGGAATTAAATATTATCATTCCATTTGAGGAGTTTGGGGTTCCTACCAGTGATGCTACTGAAAAATATGCTCATATTCTTGGGAAAATTACTTGTGAGATAGTGATCATTCTCATTAATTATAAATATTGGAGGTATATTCCAAAATCATGGAAAAATGAGCACTTTAACTGTCACACCCCGACCATGATGTTTATTTTATTTTATTATTTCTCTGCCTTAAATAATTTTTTTCGGGGTCCGGGGTGAGTCCCAAATGAAATTTCCGAGTTTTTGATAAAATGTACGCCTTTTGGTTTCGACGTCATTGGATGCATGGGAAGAGCGGCACAACGCGTAGCTTCGCCTAGGAAACTGTGGGGCCATTTTTTCATTAAATAATTAAAATGGATAAATAAATGTTAATTTATAATTTCATTTAAAATATCAATGGTAATTAAGAATTTTAATATTTTTATTTTAGATGAAAACTAAAATTGTTAATTTTATTATCATTAAAATGAAATAAATAATTTTATTATTTTTAATTTTACCATCGTGATATTATTATTCTTATTAATATTAATATTAATATTATTTTTATTATTATTATTATTATAATTATTGTTATTATTTATGTTATTATCATTATTATTTTATTTCCTTTTATTATTAATATTATTATTAGTGGGTTATTAAAATTTTAATTTGTTTTTTAGGTTGGTTTTTCTTTTTTAGGGTTTCCCAAGGCCCACATTATCTCTCCAATTATCCCCCCATTCTTCCTTTGGTGTGTGTGTGCAGCGCGACCTAGCAGCCCAACACCCTACCTCCTTCGTAGCAACATTGATGGCTCCCCTTTCCCGTTCTAGCGCGCCCCAGCATCCCTTGGACCTGGTGACCTCGTTGCCTCCCTCCTTCACTGGGGTGACTCCCCCCCTTACTCAGCACATTGTCCGCCTTCGTCCCAGCAGCATGGTGTCGAACCCCCCCCCCCCTTCATCCCTCCTTGCTCAGTGACCCAGTGCTCCACTGTCCTTCAGCCTCCCTCCTCTCCAGCCTGACCAACTCCTAACTAGCACACACCTCCTCTTCCCAATACAACCCTCAACCTCCCTACCTCATTCTCCGCCTAGCTCAATGGATCCACCCCTTATTTATTTATGGTTTTGGAAGAGAAAGTGGTGGTTTTACCCCCTTTTTGGAAAAAAGAAATTTGGTTCTTTTTAAAGTGGTGATTTGTGAAATGTGTTTAAATGCACATTTGGCACATTATGTAAAATTAGGAAATTGTTTTTATGAAATCCCTCCTAGGATAAATCTCTTTCCTTGGTTGCGACTGATTTTTGGGGAGGCCCACGGTTAGAGGTTCATGGGCGTTAAAATGGTTTAAAGGTAAGAGGTTTCCCAATGGAGTGGCTCGAGGTGATGCCTGTTGTGCTTTGTTATTATATATATTGTGATTGGATACTCATATGGCATTGGTTGTCCCACCCCATTTTTTTTGAAAACATGAGACATAAGAACCTGGCATATTGAGAGAATATTCTATGAATGATAGGTACACTTGTTGGTTATGGTATTGACCAGTGGCCCTAGTTGACAGATATGATTGGGTTCATTACTATGGAATTTTCCCTCATCCTTCCTGAGAAAGGATGGCCGAGAATTTGAGAATTTTGATTTCATCATGTGTCACATGTCAACGAAGATGATGTCTCATGTATTGGTGTCTTCTAGATTATTCATGATCTTCTGGGTTCACCTATGTCTACTCGTTCATAGTGTTTGTAGTGTTGAATGTGTTTCCTGTATGTATATTTTCTTTTCATTTCTCTTGTTGTGTAACTATTGTAACACTTTCATGTGTAGTGTTTTTACTGGAAAGTGATGTGTGGTTTTAATATGGCATATGAAAACTATTTTCAATGAAAAGGGTTTTACTCTTTTTGTGAAAATTGAAAACATATACATCACTTTTCCTTTGTCAATTCTAATAACTCACTAAAATAATGAGTTGGGATTTTGAGAAATGAAAGAGGGAAATGACTCATACTTTTTTTTGAGTAATATATAGAAAACTATATTTTTATACATTGTAGTTCAAACTTGGAAATTTATGTTTCTTTTATTTTAAATGAATTTCATTGGGAATAGATATTGGGCTACCATGCTATGTTTTAATAATCAAGTCTATAGTTATTTACTGTGTTTAGGGTTTTCACAGGCTCCAGTTTGGGTGCGCTCACATTGGGAGATGCATGATCATTGAGTCGGGGAGTAACCCGTGGTGTCACACAGAGTTAGTTCAAACGTCGAGTTCGGTTAGTTTTATTTTATTTTGTTCTTATTTAGTCATTTTATTTGGTTTATTTATTCTATGCTACACTTTATTATTTCCTCTTCTTTTATTTATTGTACTGGGAGAAACCATTCCCACAGTCTCCGTTGATTCCCCATCGCTTATCGCCAACCCAGGAGGTTCGAGAATGCCTCTCGGTCCTTACCATAGATCATCTCGGGTGACCAGTTCAAGGTTGACCTAGTTTGGTTCATTAAAAGCTAGTCTCAAAGGGAGGTTAGCTCTCAGTGGAACTCACTTTTCAGAGATCCCATTGTTATTTGGGATGTCAAGGTACATGGAGTAGGATTTTTGGGACTCTAGGGGTATGTGCAGGAAGATCATCATGAACTCTTTCTCATACTAATCCTTGGGTTTCCTTAGGATGTCCAGTTTAATTAGTTTATTTGGGTTTTTATGGAATGTTTTGTTATTGGGATACAAAATAGGGAGTTTGGATAATATTCCTCCTAAGCTGCATGGCCTGACAAGCCATGTGAAGCTAGGGGCATGGCCCAAAAAGGATCTTCGTATCAGTGACGTGTTTGGAATATGGATAATAACCATATAATTAAGTCACCCGCCGACACTAGTTCCTTATTTGAGGTGCTTTGGGTCTCCTCTGACTTTTGAAAGTTGATTGAATCAGAAAAACTTGGTTATGAAAAAAAACGGTTGTTTGAAATGTCAATTTTAATTTGAGGATTGTCTTAAAGGAAAGGGGATGAATGGTTTGTTTTTCGAAAATAAAGTTTCTTTGTTTTGGCCTTGGTGTTGCAACCAGTTCTCACATTCATAATGGTATGTTGCAATATAAACCGATTTCTAGTATGGTGTATGGATTCCTAGGGTGGTATAGATACATGCATGTGAGAGAGACTCTAAATAATACCAATAGCAAGGGTTTCACCAACCAAGATTGTTTTAAATTAAAGTTGTTTTCAATAGGAAATTTTTTATGTTATGATAGCTTGTTTTCTTGTGTTTGGAGCTTTTCACCTATTTGGTGTTTGATTTTGAGGATTTTATTTATTGAGTTGGTCATGATTGGGTTTTTTACTTTTCTTGTCCAACAGTTATCCCCATGAAGCTTCGATGGGTGATCATAGTGCGGTTGATCAACCTAATGATTTTATGCTTCAGTTTCGGATGCTAGATACACCTCTCTTATATGATCAATTATAACCTTCTATAGGAGAGGATTGGATGCATATGATTGAAATGGACTTTAACCTCGTTGAGTTCCCCAAGTCATTGAAGGTCAAGTTTTCCACCTTCATGCTTGAGAGTTCACTGTGGATGTGGTGGAATTTAGTGTCTTTGATCAAGCCCCGTCAATAGCTTACATGGGAGTTATTCAAGGATTTATTCGTTCATCATTATTTATAAGAAGAAGAAAGGGTGAGAAAGAGGATGGAGATGTGTTATCTGAGGCCGGGTGACAGATCTGTGTTGGAATATTTCCAGCACTTTGTGGAGCTAGTCCCTTATGATTCAGGGTATGCCACAGATGACTTCATGAATGCTCAACGCTTTGAGGCGGACCACCTCCCTGATCAACAGTGAAAGATGTCTAAGTCCAACCTAACTTCTTTTGTCGATGTGACGAGACAATATTTTCATGTCAAAGTTGTGATGGTGGGAGTGATCGACGTAGTCCTCCCTCATTCAATCCCCATGAGCAATGGGGAATATTCTGGAAAGGAGATGAGGAAGAAATTAGAAGTGGATGTAGAAAGTCATTGAATCAAAATGCTTTGGGATATTTCTTAAAACTCTTTGGAGTGAGAGATATTTGTGTGTTATTAGTGTGGAAAGATGGGTCACCAGAGGCAGTCTTGCCCAAGTACTCATAATCCCTATCATACTTGTATATGTTTGGGTCACTTACAACAATTCTGTCAGGGATTTTCTAGAAAGTGTCACGAAGGAAGTTCTCAGAAGTGATGTGTTTATTGGGTTTTTGTTTAAAGTTTCATGTGAATGATTCCTTCCATTTTAAGGTATATCTTATCATTGTAGTGTACTAATGGTTTTTTGGGTTTTGAAATGTATGGGAATGTTTTGGGTCTTTTGATGAACTCTGGTTTTCGATGCCAAAGTGGCTTTCATTGTGAAGTATTGTCTCTTCTTTTGTCAAAACAAAATATGTATGTTTCTTATTGGGATTTTCAGAACCTGACTGTGAGGCAAGAGAAACTTCATCAATCAGAGCCCTAGCCAAAAGGCCTCAGTGTGAATCCGGCGCATAGTCAGGAACCCTGGGGGAATTTTAAAGAGTTTGGTTAAGGTTGTTCCTCGGTCATGTGGTGAGGCAGTTTCAGTGTTTCTATTATGGATTCTCTGTCGTTGTAATTCACCTCTTTTCACAAAGAGTGTGATGGAATTATCCCTCATGAAATGTCAGTTATTGTGACATTTTGGGTGCGAGTGTCGATCAGTGGCCTTGTGTGGACAACCTGTGTGAGCCAATCGCAGCTTTGGTTTGTGTCCACCCTAATGTGGTGAGTCGTGAAAAGTTGTCTATTGTAGTTTCATTGATCCAATCCTTGGGACCTCCCTCCCCGCTCATGGGGTGAGGGTTTTTGTTTTGTACAAAGTTTTCGGTTAGGATATTATCCCTTAAGGATGGGAGTGAGTGGTTTGAATGTTCTTATTATGAATCTTTTAACATGAGTAAGGTCAGGTTAGGTCTAAGTCAGTTTTTTGTTTGTCCACTTTTAGGTTGGTTCTTTAGGGTGGGCAGACCCACCATGAGTCTCTTTGATTTTTTTCATAAGACATTGTCAGATGCTAGTTGAATTTTTATGGTGGAGAGCCCATTCAGACCTCCTCTATGCTGGTGATTTATTTTGGGAAATTAGGTTGAGTCCCATTGGTGGTTGATGGAATTTCCTTGGGTTGAGAGGTTGGATCATGTTTGTGTGGAATCCTTAGGTGTTAATCAATTGAATAAAAAGTGTTTTGGATTTCTGGGGACAGAAATCATTATGGTGGGGAGAATTTTCACACGTTGACCAAGGATTTTATTTTATTTTATTATTTCTTTGGCCTTAAAATTTTTTTCTATGGTCCCGGGTGAGTCCCAAATGAAATTTATGAGTTTTTGATAAAAAGTACGTGTTTTGGTTTCCACGTCGTTGGATGCACGGGCAGAGCTTCACAGTGTGCGGATTCGCCCAGGAAACTGTGAGGCCTTTTCATATTTTAAGAATTAAAATAGATGAATAAATGTTAATTTATAATGTCATTTAAAATATCTATGGTAATTAAGAATATTAATATTTTTATTTTATAAGAAAACTAAAATTTTTAATTTTATTATCATTAAAATGAAATAAATACTTTTATTATTTTTTATTTTACCGTCATGATATTATTATTATTATTATTATCGTTATTATTAAGTCATTATTATTATTATTATTATTTTCTTTCCTATTATTATTAATATTATTATTAGTAGGTTATTATAATTTTAATTCGTTTTTTAGGTTGGTTCTTTTTCTAGAGTTTCCCAAGGCCCACCTTTTCTCTCCAATTAACCCCCATCATTCATTTGGTGCATGTGTGTGGCATCACCTACCATACCAACACCCTACCTCCTTCTCAGCAACACCATCGACTCCCCTTTCCCCTTGCAGCGTGTCCCAACAGACCTTGGACCTGATAACTTCGCTTCCTCCCTCCTTCACCAACAGGACTCCACCCCTTACATAGTGCACCGGCCTCCTTCTACCCAGAAGCCTAGCGTCGAACCCCCCCCCCCCCTTCATCCATCCTTACTTATTGGCCCAATGATCCACCGGCATTCGGCCTCCCTCCTCTCCAGCCCGACAATCTCCCAACCAACGCAAACCTCCTCTACCTGCTCTGGCCCTTGTCCTCCCTCCCTCTTGATATACCTTGCTCGACGGTGCTACCCCTTATTTTTTTGTTTCTGAATTTTTTTTATTCCTTTTCTGGTGACCCACATAGCTAGTGGAAGCCCCCTTCCTTGGCTAGTTCACTACCCGACCTCACCCCCTCTCCTTGCGAGAGATTTTTCCAGCCAACACACATCATGCCCGACACATCTCCGGTACATCGCCTCTCCCGACGTGATCCCCTACTGGTGTGCCACTCTTTCTGGAAAAATACCCCTTCCTCTGATATACTATCTTTCCATTTCTATTTTTATTATTGTTTTGTCTCCTTGGTTGTTAAGGTTTAGTTTTTTTTGTTCTGGGTTGGTTTTAGGTTCTATAGCATGTAGTTGAGGTACGAATGAGATCTTGCACCAGTTCTGAGTTTGCGTTGTTTTCGCACTTTAGTTTCGAGGTTGGTTTCTCAATGATATTGTCTTTATGATTTAATTTCATCTATTTAATGTTGTTTTTATCCTATAATTGTACTAATTATTTATGTACAATTTGGTTCTAATTTATTGGTGTGTGAATTGGTAGTTAAATTATTGTTGTGTAAAAAATGATGTTGTTTTGTTATGTTTCCACATGTCATTTGTTAGATTAAATGTTTTATTAATTTTTCACATGGTTTATCAGTTTAAATAAGTTTGTGGCATGAAAATTGTGTTTTCACCTGGTTAAGTCCTAAATGGAAACTGTTTTAGTAAATTTTTCTTGTGGGCAGATAAATATCCCGGTTGGCTCTTACTGTTTATTTGAAAAAAAATAAAATGGATTGGTTTGGTTTTATAAAAATATTTTCATCTTAGGAAGTAGTATTTTGGGGCTCCTCAAATGGTTTCAAAATGGTTTTGGTCTTATAAGGAAATTTGTTTTTTTATGGTTGTGGAAGAGAAAGTGGTGGTTTTTCGCCCTTTTTTGGGAAAAAAGAATTTGGTTCTTATTAAAGTGGTGATTTATGAAATGTGTTTAAATGTCCATTTGGAACATTATAGAAAATGATGAAATTGTTTAGATGGAAATACTCTAATGATAACTCTCTTGACTTGGTTGTGACTGATTGTTTTGGAGGCCCACACTTAGAGGATTTTAGGTGCTCAAATGGTTTAAAGGTAAAGGGTTTCCCCATAGAGTGGCTCAGGGTGATGCATGTTGTGCTTTATTATTATATATACTATGATTGGATGATCTAATGGCATCGTTTGTCCCACCCCCTTTTGTTGAAGACATGAGACATAGAAACCTAGAATACTGGGAGAATATTCAAAGAATGGTTGTCGCACAGGTAGGTTATGTTACTAACCAGTGGCCCATAGTAGCCACATATGTTTGTGTTCATTTCTATGCGATTTTCTCTCGGCCTGCCTTAGAATGGATGGCTAAGTGTTTGAGCATTTGGATTTCTTCATTTTTGGTATTTCAATGAGGATGAGGTCTCATGTATTGGTGTCTTTTGGATTATTCTTGATCTACTGGGTTCACCTATGTCTACTCGTTCATATTTCTTGCACTCTTGAATGTGTTTCTTGTATGTATATTTTATTTTCATTGCTCTTGTTTTGTAACTAATGTAATTCTTTCATGTGATGTGTTTTTACTAGAAGGTGATGTGTGGTTTTAATATGGAATGTGAAAAGTGTTTTAATATTTTTGTGAAAATTTAAAATGTAAACATCGCTTTCCCTTTGTAAATTATAAGGAATCACTAAATTGATGTCTTGGGTTTTTGAGAAATGAAGGAGGGAAATGACTCATGCTTTTTTTGAGTAAAATATAGAAAACCATATTTTTATACATTGTAGCTCAAACATGAAAATGGATGTTTATTTTATTTTAATGTAAGTGCATTGAGAATAGATATCAAGCTATCCTACTGAGTTTTAATACTCACACCAATAGTTCTTTTCTGTTTTTAGTGTTTGTGCAGGCTCTGGTTTGGGTGCACTCCCCTTGGGTGACACTTGATCGTTGTGTCGGGGAGTGACCTGTGGGGTCACACGGAGTTAGTTCAGATGTCAAGTTTGGTTATTGTTATTTTATTTTGATCTTGTTTATTCTTTTTTTTTTGGTTTATTTATTCTGTGCTACTCTTTATTATTTCCTCTACTTTTATTTACTATATTGGGAGAAACTGTTCCCACAGTGTTTGTTGATGCTATGGCGCTTTTTTCCAGCCTGGGAGGATCGAGAACGCCTCTCGTACCTTGCTATAGATTGACTCGGGTGACCAATTCAGGGTCGACCCGGGTTGGTTCGTGACATTCATACTTATGTAAATGTAATATTAATATAATATTCCTTGATAACTAATTTAAAATAAATGAGTAAATTGTGTAATATACTTATAAAGTGTGGTGTTTTTTATTTCTGGATGTTTTTTCATTTTTATGTCTCTGACTCTATTTCACACACATGGACTTTGAAAAGAACTTGTAAAAAATCCACAAAAACTAAAATGAAACTTTTATATATAAAAATGAATTTCAATTTATGCCAACCAAATATTATGTTGGATTGATCTGTGGTTGATTCCTACACAACAAAATAAATTATAAACCATTATCTACAAGTTTGAAAAAAAACCAATCTTGTTTTCTGAGTTTTGATTTAGTAAACACTAATTAAAGGTAAAAAAACATTTAAAAACAAGTTTTGGGGGGGGGGTCAAAACTAAGAAAATAATGTTTGATTGCCAAGAAATCATAGAGAAAACAATAAATTTAATTGAGAAATGTATGAACAGACATCACGTCATTCTGAATGACTATTTTCCTATAATGGATGTAAATATATTTTTTGTGTTTTAAAACACTAAAATATGTGTGTAATGGTAAAAAAAAGGAAAAAATATGATTTTCATGAAATAATGGTAGAGTTACATTAGATATAATTGTTAAATATGGGAACTGACAACATGTCATTCCGAATCACAGTTTTCCCATTATGGTTATAAAGGCATATTTAGTGTATTAAAACACTACAATGTGTGTGGAATGGTCAAAAATAAAAAAAACATTGGATTGTTTGAAATTTGGGTACAACCACCATATATTTAATTTTGAAATGTTGGAACTAAAGTCACAAAATCATGAATGATGGTTTTCCAGTTATACTAGTAAACTCATTTTTAGTGTTTTAAAACAAAAAAATGTTCTTAGAATGGTTAAAACTAGAAAAAAAAACATCATATTAACCTAAATCAGAATAAACCCATCTTAGATTTAATTATAAAATGTTGGAACCAACATCACATCATTTAAAATGATGCTTTCCCCGTTATGGATGTGAACAGGATTTTAGTGTTTTAAAATAGTAAAACATTCTTGGAATAGTCATAACTAGGAAAACAACATAATATTGTCATTAAATCAGGGGAAAACAACTTTAGATTTTACTTTTTAAATTTAGGAACCAATGACGCATCATTCTGAATGATGGTTTTCCTGTTATGGCTATAAACACATTTTCTTTGTTTTAAAACATTGAAATGTGTGTGGAACAATCGAAAATAGGAAAACAACATCATATTGATGTAATATAAATGTAAATCCACTATATATTTAATTTTGAAATGTATAAACTGACGATGCATAATTCCGAATAATGGTTTGTCATTATGGCCGTAAATGCATTTTTAGTGTTTTAAAACACTAAAACATATGTGGGACAGTCAAAACTAGGAAAAATATATCGAATTGTCCTGAAATTTTGAGAAAGAAACCGTAGAATTAATTTGAAAATTTAGGAACTACCATCATTTCATTTTGATTGACGGTCTACCCATTATGGTTGTAAACACGTTTTTAGTAGTTTAAAACACTAAAACCTGTATGGAATAGTTAACACTAGAAAAAAGACAATAGATTGTTCTGAAATTAGGGTAAAACCACCATATATTTAATTTTTAAATCTATAAACTGATATTATGTCATTCTGAATGACTTTTTACCCATTATGGACATAAATTCATTTTTAGTGTATTAAAACACTAAAACATACATGGAATAGTGAAAACTAGAAAAATGGTGTCGGGATTTCTTGAAAACAATGTAAAACCAAAGTAGATTAAATTTTCAAGTGTATGAATGGACGACACATCATTCTAAATGATAGTTTTCCAATTGTGGATATAAATGTGTTTTAGTGTTTTAAAACAGTAAAACATGTGTGGAACAGTCAAAGCTAGGAACGAGAAGACATATTGTCCTAAAATCATTGGAAACCAATGTTAGATTTAATTGTGTAATGTACTAACTAAAAGAATATCACTATGTATTAAGGTTTCCAAAATGGTCGTAAACACGTATTTAGTATTATAAAACTCTAAATAGTGTATATAATGGTCAAAACATGGAAAAGACCTCATATTGATGTGAAATCATGGTAAAAACACCGTGTATCTAATTATGAAACATAGGAAATGATTTTACATCATTATGAATGACATTTAACCCGTTATGGTTGTAAATGTGTTTTTAATATTTTAAAACACTAAAAGGTGTATGGAATGGTCATAACATGGAAAATGATGTCAAATAATCTCGAAATCATGGGAATACCACCATATATTTGATTGTGAAATTTATAACCCAACAATATTTCATTCCGATGGATGGTTTTCATATTATGGATCTAAAAACTCTTTAGTGTTATAAAACACTACAACATGTGTAGAATAGTCAAAACTAGACAAATGATGTTGGATTGTTTAGAAATCAGGGTAGAATGACTGTAGATTTAATTTTAAATTTAGGAAATGAAGGTACATAACTCTAAATTGTGGTTTGTCCGTTATGGTTGAAAACATGTTTTTATCTTTTAAAAACACAAAAACATGTGTGGATCAGTCAAAACCATAGAAAATGACATCATATTGATGTCAAACCATGGGAAAACCACTAATTAGTTTTTTAATTATAGAAAATTCTCTAATATCAAACCCGTTAAATTCGTTCAATAAATAAATTTCAATAACACTTCACGTCACATTAAAAATAAATTATAATATTTACTTATACTATTTCAGTTTGAAGTGTTAAATATTTTCTTAAATAGGTATGTTTTTGTTTTCCAAGTGTTTCTCATTATTTATTATTAGTTTAATGTAAAAATGTCTTATGTTGGATTAAAAAAATAAAGAAATTATGTAAAAAATTCTGAATATATTCGCTACCATTTGTATTTCGCATTTCTTTTCCAAAATGTTCTATTCTTTATTATAGGTGGAAGATGCCAGTAGTAGGAAAGAGGTTGACCATTTTTTCCTTGACATTTTTTAGAAGGCATTCATGATGTTTCTTAGTTTTTGTGGAATTTTAAAATTTATAGATTATTTTAATGTAATTCTGATTTATTATGTTTAGTTTTAATTTTTGTTTCATTATATTTTACAACTGATGAGATGGCATGGTCTATTTCTATTAATGATATGATGCGGATGCAGATAGCTATATTGGAGTTCCGAAAATGGATTTATATGGGGAATGGGTTGTTATGGGGCATATTTTATATGTTTATATTTAAGGTTGAGGTATTGGTTGATGTATGGATTAAATGAGACATAGGTTATTATGATTGTGGTTGTTTGTATGAAAATAGATGTGTGATGTATGAATAATGGGTTTATCATATATTTATTCTTGAGTTTATAGAATGTTAGATACTGTATATTTATAATTTTTTATTAAATATTTCTAAATAAATAAAAACAAATTTAGCGATGGTTTTTTGTAACCACCGATAAACATATATTATTGAATGTATTTTGTGGTGGATTAGATTAATTGCTTCTAAAAATAATTATCACTAAATGCATTGTGATAGTTATTTTAATGTTATTTATTTTCCCATTGGATATTTTTTTATTGAATAATAGTTTCCAATTAAACAATGAACTGCTGCTAAATTGTCAAAAAAATGACACTAAAATCCCATCACAAAATAAATTAAATTTTGGATAATTGACTAGAAACCATGAAATACGTTGTGGTTCTCGGAACCACTACTTGATAATTAGGCAGCAGTTTAAACCACCTATAGACCACTAGATAACCAACACTAACCATCACATTTTTAGTGAATTATTGCGGTTCTATTATAACTAAAGATGGTTGGGACCTATATCTCTCTCCAATGAATTGGGAAAACAATTATATCTGATGAGATACATAGGATTGGAATGGGGAGTGAAATCAATTTAATAAGTGACTTTGTCTACTATGATGTAATTGGGAGTGAACCTTGACTTACATAATGGTTTGGGGAGTGAAATAATTCCACTATGAGGACAGGGCTACCACTGAAGTTGGTGACGTGTCCCTCCTATGATGTGTATCCACTAAAAAGGATGGCACATCGGTGGTTATCCCAAGCCCAAAGTAGGTAATTGTTTATTCATCCCAATTCTAACATGTTATGAATGTCTTGGTGGGTATTCTTGATATAAAATTTTCTCTACTTATGAGGATTTCATAAATCTATATCTTATTCCAATTTTATTCTCACATGTAAAATGTTATTTGATTACCTTGTGATTCATGCCTTATGAACTATCAATATGTATATCACGACTCATGTTTATGATCTCTAATAGGTTGGGTATGTTGTTTGTATGTTTTGGTCATTATAACGTACCCTTTTGATTATCTTATGATTTCATATGACCATATATTGATATCTCTTATATTTACCATTAATGAGAATATGAGCTCACTTTTTATTTTGAATCCTTTCCCCATGTTGTGAAGAATGATTTTCTGTAGGTTTTTTCTATAAACACTACTAAATGTGAAGGTCTTTTTGTGAAACTTTGAAGATCATTCACTATATTGGAATGTTTTATTACAAATTTCCAAACACAGTAACTATAAAAGTCCCCAGGCATGTTTTTATGTAATGTAATGAATATTCATCTAATAATATGTAATATCCATGTATGAGAATCCTGGATTTCTATAGTTGGTAGCAAAGGAATTCTCTAGTTAACATTTGGAAACTAGGATGAGAAAACATAAGTGAGATCCCTGTGGATATTTTGAAGGATATGTCATGGGATGTATCTGAGGATAAGTTTAAGGATTAGTTAAACAATAGGAAAATTTCATATAATTTTGGTAAAGGATAGATCGAGTGGTTTACAAGAAATTACATCAATGTTTTGATAATATAAGTGGATGGGGCTCTATCATAGAGGTAACTTGTGGTATAAACCCTAAAAATAATGTATTGATCTAGACTCAATCGGGAACCTATGCACAACAATGGACCTTGTTTCATACCTAGTTTTACACTCCCATGTGATATGTTTTGTAAATTCACAAACTCATTATGAACCATCATGAAGGATTTACATAAATTATGACTATATATTTACTAGGATAAACCACAGTGCCATAGATTAAAAATTATGTGTCTTGATTTATACCTCCTAAATTACTTTTTAGAATTTTATTTTCCTTTATTATTAGCCTTGATCACACTATTCCTTTTGATCTTATTTAATGGTAAGAACTAGGAAGAACTCGACTAACAATGAATTTGATGGATGATTTTTTTATGGGATTCTAAATGGGATGATGACTGGGTTAATGATTGTTGCAATTATTCCTAATCAATTTTCTCAAAACATGATTTACAATTTGGACATTAACTGACTCTCAGACACCCTAAAGAATATAAGTAAATAGTTTTTTGAGGGTTTGGGGGATAATAAACATGGTGGAATTAATATCCAATTTCTTATACATAGATAATATGAAATGAATCCCCCAACTGAATGTCTTAGAGAAATGGGAAGAGGTTTTGACTATAGAAAATAATTTCACAAACTAAGTAACTGTAAAGGGAAAATGAAATGGTTAGTTAACATAATAGATGTTAATATTATCCTCCAAAAGATATAATCTAATATTTAATTCTTTAAAAGCGGGTATTAAGGTTAATTTTACAAATGGAAGTCATAACAGAAAATCTTATAATGAAAATTTCCAATGTTTTACAAGAAATGGTTATACTTCTGATGATGAAGAGATTTCATATGACATGCAAAAAGAAAGAGATATTACGGAATAAGATCATGAATCCTAGATAATGGTTTGAGAAGGAATTGGGATAAATGAATTATATATGTATTGGCATTCAAATATTGTGTTATATGAATCTTGAAATATGTATGTATTGTTCATGATAAGATTTTTATTAAATTTTTTAATGGATATATTGAATGATGTTGATGGACTGGAAAAGTGATTTAATGGAAAGGTGATATTTTGAAGATAACCCTTAATATGTTCAATATGTTGAGATAATGATGTCGAGATAAATTGATTATTTGTTTGGATAAATTAAAATATATATTACTTATTTCGTTAAAACTAATTAATGATTTTTTGACATAGTTGTTGAGGTTATCATTGATGGATTTTAAATCATTTTTGTATTTTAGAATTATATCCAATAATCTTTGTTTTATATAAGGAATGAGGTAGCATGAATGTTTCAAATATGGTTTATTAGTAATTCGAATTTCAAGATAATACATGGTTAAGGTATTTAAATATTCATTATATGACAATTGAAAACTATTCCATGTTCTTTGTTGTATTAATGATATGTTCATTTTTTAAATTTAGAGACCTTATTTCTAAAGTTTTGTATTTTAGTCATTTAGAAGGGTCATAATGTTAAACATTTCTTAAATGGTTTATGTTGAAATTTGAAATAGGTTCTATAGATTAATGTATTATTTCTACATACAATGATTTATTAATATTGGATAACCTATGATAATATTTTTTTAGGAAAACTATATATACAGAATGAATTAACATTCTTTATATCGATATTATGATCCATTAGTGATTCAGGCATAAAAATTTCACCTTTATTTCTTGTAGTATGAGATAAAGGGGAAATTGATCGGGGAATAACTAAAGGGATAGATTCCTCTTATTAAATTGAATGAAATCAAGTAAGTGCATATTCATGTGAATTTTTTTAAAACATGGAAAAATATCATGAAATTAAATGGTTTCATATTATAACCATTTTTTATGATAACAATTTCCTTTTTCATGCCTCTTTTTTCTATGAACTTATGGTCACAAATCTTCTCTAGATCACCCATTTTCTTATGATCAGTGATCTCTACCACTCTTAATAATTATTTATTATTTTCTTAAATGTCTAAATCATCACATCCCACCTATGTTCTCCTATGCGGAAACCAAGTTATGAATTACTTTAAGTAACCATTATATTTCCAAATTTACCTTTTTAAAGGACGTTTTATTATTCATTTTTAAAATTTGGTTTTCTATGATGGAATTTAAAACAATAAACTTTTGATAACCAAGATAAATTTAATGGAGGAATTCATTTTAAGGTTCGTAGAATGTACCACATGAATATTTAATGAAATAATTTTCCTATTAAATTAAAGTAATAATTTAAATATTTTTAATTACACATGACACTAATTTTTTAATGATTTACAAGAAACTATTATTTTTTATTTCATTACATACAACATCGAGCTTATCTTTCATTACACATAACACTCCATTTAAATGAAAAGTGACATATTATTAAAATATTTATATTTAATACGATATCTATAACCTAGATATTGGAATGTAGGTTACAAAGAAGATTAACTAAATTTTTAAAATAATTTTTAAAAAATTATATAAAATGAATTAATTGGTGACTAATGAATTATAAATGAAAATAAAATCCTTTTCAAAATGAAAGGAAATCTTTCATTGAAAAACTATTTTTTTGTATGAAAGTGTGTTTTATATCAATAAAATTTCCAACAAATTGTTAGTTAAGGATTTTATTTAAATTTATATATTATTTATTCAATAAAATCTTCATCATTCAACTTATATGTTTTCTATACAGGAAATAATAATAAATCCAAAATTATTCGTAAAACTGTATTTTTCTAAAAAAACATGTTGGTTACCTTTTTTAACACTTATAAAAAAAATTAGATTTTTGAACTTTAGTAAAATTACATTAATAAAATAAAATTTATTTTTGAAATCATAATTTCAAAATTCTATTAGGGTGAATTTTTTGGTATTTTCTAAATAGTTTCATTTTTCGATGAATAGTGAAAATACTAAATTTTAATTGAAAAATGCCTTTTTGTTTAAATTATTTATAATGATGAATTATATTTTTAATTTGTTTTAAAGTAAAATTAGTTAAATTTAATTTCTATTAACCCAATTTAGGTAATTTTAATCAATTTCATATTGAACATTTTTATAAAAACATTTTATAATTGTGAACTTTTTCTCTTTAAAACTTATTTCCCCATCGCGTCTACAGGGTTAATTTCAAAATAAAATTTTGAAACTTATATGAATTTAATTTTAAAAAATGTATTCAATGATTTTAATAAAAATAATTTATAATTTATAATAATTTCAACATAATATTTTACCAAAATGAATTGTGAATGCAGTAAAAATTAATTTTCACGGTTAAGGTAAAAATGGGTTTATCAGGGGTCAAACAAATAAGATAGGGGTAAAAAATAACCTATATACATTTATAAAAACTATTTTATGGACATATTTTCACTATTACACCTATAATATTTTATAATAGTCCATTTTGGACCCTCCTTACATGTGAAAAATCAGGGAGAACTAAATTCTTTTCAAAATTACCAAGTGTGTCCTCTCCCCCACTTATAAAAGGCCACTCCTCTCCTTTTTTATTTTCACCATATAACCACATTGGTTTACAAAATAATATCCCATATCACTTCCCAAATTCAATATTATAATCCTATAAGCCTTATTTTTTACATAAATCCAACTTCGTAAGGCTTTTAGTGAACAACTATGGGAGATACCCGAATAAGATATAACGTTCATCATTGAGCATTATTGTTTTATTTCATCCTCCACCTCATTTAATTATTAATATTACAATATTATATAATAAACTTATTATCATACATATATTGTTTTTTTTATGTTCATTACCAACAACTATATACACTTTTATCAAATGTGTTACAAAATCATCGTTCGTTTGTACTGCAGACTACCGCCTCGTGAACCGATGTTGTTTGTTTTTCCATTACCACCACTCATGGTTGAAAATAATGATGTATTTGTAGTTAATATATGATATTTTTTATATTTACTATCTTATTATTATTCATTAATTATTTTATCACAAAAATATTTTTAATCTCCATTTTTTGGGAATATGATTACATTGTTCTTGTGCATGATGGACTACCACCTCAGGAAGTGATGTGATTTGTTAAAACTTTATATAGAATGTGTTAGGGATGTTTTTAATGAAAATATGTTAAATATTTAAAATTTAAATTATTCTTTAATGATAATATATTATTTAATTTTTTCACTTTCAATCCAATGAGTAAATGGAATCAGTGTTCAAGTGTACATATGGTATATCATCTCCATGAATGATGTATTTCATTTTCTATCAGTAAATTTAATGTATTAATATCAATATATATATAATTAATATATATGATATTTATAGAATTGTTATAATTTTTTATATTATCGAACTATGATCAAATTTATAGGCCAAAAAAATATAAAAAATAAAAATATATACGAAAAACAAAGTTGTTTTTACTTGAAATATAACTTTAATAATGAATTGTTATCAAATGGGTAATAAAAGTTCATAAAAAATAATAAATCTTATGATATATAAGAATATTTATATGTAATATATTTATAATAAACTTATATTTATTAAATAGGAGGTTCTAATGAGTATGACATAAAACAATACATAAGGTAAGGGATTTTTGTCTCACTTTTTTACATTTGGGAGAAACATGCTATATTCACTACCTACTTTTTCTATGTGCTGTATATAGTATCCATGAATGTATTTTATTATTAATATCTTAAAAATTATGATGATTTAATTTTCCATTTTTGGATCTCTCTTTCATTAGGTATATGTTTCAAAATTCTCCAAAGTAGTAAGGAATGTTTTTATCTATTTTCCTTTTTTTAAATATAAGTTAAGTTATCCACCTTTATTATTTGATGAGCTGTATAAAAATACACATTGACATGTAAAAACATGAATCTATTTGTTCTATTTATATTTCAAGATCCATTTTATGTTATACCTTTATTTTCTTAGGATTTAAATTTACCAAATATGTAATGATTTTATGTTACAATATCATCATTTATTGGGATAGATTATTATTATGTTTCTATTGATAATATATTATGAGAAATATATGAAGAAACACATTAATTTTTTTTCCTCCTGTTATTTATGATATCTTCAAGTAATAGTATCATTTTTCACTCTTTCGTATTTAAAATAGTTGAGAAATATTTTTAGGAAAATATGACTTTATTTTTCTCTTTTGCTGGAAATCTGTTTTCTTCCAAAACCATGATTTTAAAAAATGTTTTCAAAAAGTGGTAAATAATTATCCAAAGCATTTATGAAAGTAATTTTTAACAATTTATGACTTTTTACACTAAAAAATTAATTTAATACTCATATCATTTTCCAAACCAGCCCCATTTAGCTTTTACAGAAAATGTGAAAGAAATATCTCTTTTTCCAAACTAGTCCAACAATAAGCTATGATTATGACCATTTATTAAAATATAAAAAGTAAAAAGGGAGATGGGTGAGGTCATAAAAAGTGACTTTACCTCATACATTATAAAAAAGTAGATAATTATCATAAATGGATAGATAATTGTCATAATCATAGTCATTATCTTTTTCCCACCCAGATTGGGACTTAGCCTGATTGAGGATTTCTAAATAAGCCTTCATTGATGCCTTGGAAGAAGATTTAGTAGACACAGGATGTTGTATACTAGATTAATCATGTATTGTCCTTCTCTTTAAAGGATCAGGAGTAAAAAATTTAAAATTAACCTCACTTTACTTTATATATATTACTGCATCATTAAAAGAGGCATGGATTCTACTTCCCATCGCCTTTAAGGGGAATTTCCATCCACCCCTTCATTATAAGAAATGTTTCCCCACATCTCATAAAATCTAGAGGATTTAAAAAATTTCTGGATATCCTAATGATAACCAACATGTTGTTGAGAATCATTTGGATTGAAGTTACCAACATGGTATTCATAAGGATTTGAGGCTACCATATGCATACATGTATTCCTTAAGTGAGGATCAGTTGAACATGAATCCACATGTGCATTCCCATCCAAGATAGGATGAGTACCTTCCTATTTTACTATCCTACCTTTATGAAAGCCAGTGTTAGGACTAGATTTCATTTTAGGATTTGGAGTTTTAGTGCCAATGGGATATCAAAGACTATGCCTCATCACCGAGGAGGAGGGATTCCCCTTAAAAGCATCCTACACAATCTCAAACACAAGTCTCTTCCAAGGTTAATGTCTTCCATCATATCCATTTCCATGAATATTGATTTTAACATGAATCTAATCAATATAATTTTACAAAATTAGGAAAAAACATTTCATAGAATATTTATTTAAATGTTTTGAAGGTTATTTTTAAATAAAATTATTTTCATAATTTTTTTTAAAATAATTTTTATAGACAACCTATTTCTCTTACGAAATGTCTCAATTAGTATTTAAAAATTGTTTTCCACATAAGATGAAATTATTTGAGGTTACATATTCCTTATTGGGGATCTTATCCAAGGATACCATTATATTTCCTTATTTTAATGGTCTATATTTATGATGGCAATATGATTATTAAAACCCTTTCACTTTCACAAGTTATACCATGATAAAATGACTATTAAACTCATTTTTTTCTCCAAGGTTTATTCATTGATGAAATGATGAAATGATTATGAAACCTATTTATTTTTTATACATTATCATATGATAAATATTTTATGAAATTCATTTCAAATCATGGGTTTTGATATAATGAAAGCTTTATGATCTTGTGGCACACATATGTATGATTTGAATTATGTAATTGCTGTTATGTTGTAACCAATTATAGTGGTTATGTTATAACCAAATATGTTTGGGACCAATATATCTCTCCCATACATTGGGTATTGATTTATATCTCCTAGGATAGATAGGAATGGAATGGGTAGTGAAATCAATTCAGTAAGGCACTTTTTTCGCTATGATGGACATGGGAGTGAACCTTAACTAATATGATTGTTTAAGGATTTAACCCATTCCACTATGAAGAAATTAATTCCACTGGGGATGGTGGTAATTCTCACCTAATATGTGTATCTATCAAAAATGAGGGCCCGTGGATGGTTATCCCAATCCAAAAGTAGGTACACACATGGTCATCCATAGCCTAAGATGTTATGAATGTCTTTGTGGGTATCCTTAATATAATATTATCTATTGTCATGTAAATTATATGAATATATATATATCTTATTAAAATTTTATTATCACATGGATAATGTTATTTTTATTACATTATGATTCATGTCTTATAAACTACCAATATTTATTCCATGACACATGTTTAGGATCTATGATAGGTTGGGTATAAACTTTGTATGTTATGTTCAATATCACATAACCTTATTATTATCTTATGATTCAATATAATAATATATTGATATCTCTTATGTTTACCCTTACTGAGAATTTGAGATCACCCTTTCTTATGTTTCCTTTCCCAAGGTTATGAAGAAGGGTTTTTATTAGGGTATGTCAATGAAGAGTACTTAATGGGAAGGTATTTATGGGAATAATTGATGAACATTCACCAAATTTGAATATTGTGTTCCATGATTCAAAAGGTATAAACTATTACATTCTTTTAGAATCTTATAGTGTAATATAATGAAAATATCCATGAATGAGAATCCTTAGTCCCTATATTTGGTATCAAAGTAAAGGATTAGATAACCTTGGTAAAATAGGAAGATAAAAATTTACTAATATCCTAGGGATATGTCTATGTATGTCTCTAATGATAAGTTTAAGCATGAGTTAATGTATATGGGAATGTCCTAGAATTTGGTTAAATTAGAGAGTGAGTGGTTTCTAAGAAATTAAATCCCTATATGGATACTACAAGTGGATATTGCTCTATAACAAATGTACCTAGGGGTTATAACCCTGAATACACCATTTTGAGAAAGAATTGATTGAGAACCAGTGCATGGAAATTTTCCATGATGTACACCTATTTTTACACTCTTAGATGTTATGATTAGGAAATTCAAAAACTCTTTATGATCCTTCAAGAAGGATTTAAATAAATTATGACTATAATTTACCTAGGATAAAACTAAGGTGTCATAGATCAAAAATAATGTGTCTTGATTTAGACCTCATAAATAGTTTTACAAAACTATGTGATTTTACATTTTGTTTAATGTTTCTCACACTATGTACTCTAATCTTAGTAAATAGTGGTAACCAGAAGGAAATGGACTAATATTGAATGTGATGGGTGTTGGGCGGAGAAAGAAAAGAAGTGATGGAAAGAGGGGGGTGAATTGCCTTTTAAAAATTAATTAACAAATTAAAAACAAAGTGAAAGTGCAGCGGAAATAAAGAGGCAAGACACAAGAATTGATAACGGAGTTCGGCCTAAAACCCGGCCTACGTCTCCGCTCCCAACTCAACCGTTGAGAGATTTACTACCGCTTTCTTTTCAATGGTTGTAGCAAGAAACCCACTAGCCTTTTTACAGGTGAAGGCTAGCTCACCTATTACAGCTTGCTTTTTAATGGTTTGAGCAAGAAACCCACTAGCCTTTTTACGGGTGAAGGCTAGCTCACCTTTGACTCAAGCCTTTTAAATGGAAAGGCTTGACTAACCTCTTCACACCTTAAAGGTGGTGTGAAAACCCAAATGAAGAGAGGAATTAAAAAGATGGGGGTTTGTAGGCACAAACCCAATTTGATGCTCAAAATGAATAAAACAAGAAAAACCGTAATTGGGGAGAAGCCTTGGGCGCCAATGGATGATTGGAGTTGAAGACGTGCACTCCCAAGCTTCTATGGTGGTGCTCCTTGGATGTGGAATTGGATTGGAGCAGTTGGGGTTCCTTGGAGGAAGTCCGCCGGAGGTTCGCCAAATGATGGAAAATGTGTCTGTTGGCTCCACAATAGTTCTTTCTATGTTCCTTTAGACTTCCGGGTGTTCCTAGTCCTTTATTTATAGAGGGGGAACCCTCATATGGCCTTTGGAGGTCTTCGGAGCCGTTGGAAAAGGCTTCGGAGCCGTTGGGAGGCAAGTGGACCAGCCTGGTCAAAGGCCCAACAGCTAGTTTGACTGGCTCCACCGGCTGACCGGTACAGAGACACCGGTTGGCCGGTGTGTGCAAAAAGGAGAGGCCTTCGGGCTCAGGCTCCACCAGCTGGCCGGTGGTGAAGCCACCGGTTGGCCGGTGGTGAAGCCACCAGTTGGCCGGTGCTGAGGCAGTAGCAAATACTGTTCTGGCTGGGTGCCACTGGCTGGCCGCTGGTGAGGCACCGGTTGGCCGGTGGGAAGGCAGTGGGTGTCCCTTCTGCCCAGGGTCCATCGGCGGGCCGGTGGTGAAGCCACCGGTTGGCCGGTGGACTGAAATTCAGTCCACTTTTGCTTTCAGCCTTCTTGCCCCAAATCCTTGGCAATCTGAAATTATGCCTATCAACCAAAAACACTTAAAACAAGATTAGATAAATAAGAGAGTGATTGTGACCATGAAAATTAAACCACGAGGGGTTCGAGAGGTACAACAATCTCCCCCTATTTTGATGATCACAATAACCAAAACAAGTAATGTAAAAATGAAATGAAAGGCATGCTTTAAAAGATTTCTCCCCCAATCAACCAAGAATTTCTCCCCCTTTGTGATTATCAAAATAGCACGGGGCATAAAACTTGATTGAGGGAAACAAGATTTTAAACCAATTGAAATTTTTGAAATTTGAATTGAAAGTTTTGAAATGAAAAATTGAATAACAGTTTGAATTGAAAGTTTTGAGTGAAAAATTGAATAACAATTTAGAATTAAAAAATTTGATACAAAGTGTTGAAATTGAAAGTTTGAATCGAAAATTTTGAAATTAAAATCAAAAGGGCTTAAACGATCCTAACTCCCCCTAAATAAAAACAACAAATCACCGGGGAGAGGTTTTTGAAACCGAGACAAATTTTGGTCAGGTGAGACTCGCTAAGAGGGATTTTTCAATCCAAACTTGTCTAGTGGCGGGTCTTCTCCTATAAAATTCATCGTTAAGGAAAATGGTTTTGGGCCTACCGTACCGTGCATTTTTGCAATTGCACTCATAGATTAAGTTCCCGGGTTTTTTTCAATAATTACAAAATTTAAATTGGGAGCTCCCCCTTACAAAAATAGTTGGAGCATGGGAAGAGGAAGATTGCTTGGAATAGCCAAGCCCTTCGGTGGTTCTAGATATGCGTTGGGAACCTAGGAGTTTGGTCAAATTTTGTTCCCCTTGGGTGAACTTAGCTAGGGATTCCCTTAAATCCTTGATTGTTAATTCCATGGATTCAACATCGGGAAGGTTTTGGACTTTGAGGGACAACTCCTCCTTTTCTTTGAGAAGTTGTTCCTTTTCGGAAGTAAGTTTTTTGAAATTCTTTTTTAAAGAAACAAATTTGGAATAAAGTTCGTGAAAACCTTCCTCCAATTGATCTCTTTCATGTTGGAGATCCTCATAAGACATGTGATTGAAAGAATTTGAATTTGAAGAACAAGAGGAAGAGGAGTCGGAAGATGTTACCTCATGGAATGCCATTAGGAATTTGTTACCGTTGTTACTTGAGGAGGAGGAGGAGGATGTGGAGCTATCACTCCATGTGGCCTTGAATGCCATCTTCTTCTCCTTTTGCTTGGCCTTTTTCTTGTTGACTGGGCAATCGGGCTTGTAATGGCCTTTCTTGCCGCACCCGTAACATGTTACCTCGGGCTCGGATTTTTCATCGTGTTTTTCCTTTCGAGCCTTGCGGGATTTCTTCTTCTTGTTCTTCTTCATGAACTTGTGCATTTTGCGGGCAAGGTTCTCCATTTCGGAATCGCCGCTTGAAGAGGAAGACAATGAGGAGGAGCTTTCTTCTTTTTGAGCTTTGAAGGTGATGTTCTTTGGAGTTTTGATCGGTTTGCCTTCCTTTTCAGCTTGCCTCCTCATGGTGATCTCATAAGTCATGAGTGATCCGATGAGCTCTTCGACCGGCATGTTCTTTATGTCCTTTGCTTCTTGGATTGCCGTTACCTTTGGATCCCATGAGCTTGGAAGGATCCATAGGATCTTCTTGACCATCGTCTCTGCAGACACATCATCACCAAGGGACTTTCTACCATTGCAAACGTCAGTAAAGCGAGTAAACATTTCAGTTATATTTTCAGAAGGATGCATGGAAAAAGACTCAAAATCTTGACGGTACATGTCCAATCGAGTATCCTTAACTTTGTTGGTCCCCTCATGGGTAACCTCCAAAAGTTTCCAGATTTCGTGTGAGGAGGTGCATGTGGAAACTCGATTGAACTCATTACGATCAAGGCCGCAATGTAGAGCGTTCATGGCTTTTCCATCTAGCTCGAAATTTTTAATATCGGCTTGGGTCCATTTGGATTCATCGGGAGAGGAGAGAGTGAAACCATGCATGACAATTTTATAAATGGGATAACCTATGCTTCTAAGAAAAGTGGTCATGCGGGTTTTCCAATAATTATAGTCGGCTCCATCAAAAAATGGAGCACGACCCAAATAATAGCCTTCGGGGGCGAAAGAGGTTGATGCCATCACAATGGATCTTGAATTTGAAACCGGTTAGGGTATTATTCAAATTTTTCCTCTGATACCAATTGTTGGGCGGAGAAAGAAAAGAAGTGATGGTAAGAGGGGGGGGGGGTGAATTGCCTTTTAAAAATTAATTAACAAATTAAAAACAAAGTGAAAGTGCAGCGGAAATAAAGAGGCAAGACACAAGAATTGATAACGGAGTTCGGCCTAAAACCCGGCCTACGTCTCCGCTCCCAACTCAACCGTTGAGAGATTTACTACTGCTTGCTTTTCAATGGTTGTAGCAAGAAACCCACTAGCCTTTTTACAGGTGAAGGCCAGCTCACCTATTACAACTTTCTTTTTAATGGTTTGAGCAAGAAAGCCACTAGCCTTTTTACGGGTGAAGGCTAGCTCACCTTTGACTGAAGCCTTTTAAAAGGAAAGGCTTGACTAACCTCTTCACACCTTAAAGGTGGTGTGAAAACCCAAATGAAGAGAGGAATGAAAGAGATGGGGGTTTGTTGGAACAAACCCAATTTGATGCTCAAAATGAATAAAACAAGAAAAACCGTAATTGGGGAGAAGCCTTGGGCGCCAATGGATGATTGGAGTTGAAGGCATGCACTCCCAAGCTTCTATGGTGGTGCTCCTTGGATGTGGAATTGGATTGGAGCAGTTGGGGTTCCTTGGAGGAAGTCCACCGGAGGTTCGCCAAATGATGGAAAATGTGTCCGTTGGCTTCACAATAGTTCCGGCTATGTTCCTTTAGACTTCCGGGTGTTCCAAGTCCTTTATTTATAGAGGGGGAACCCTCATATGTCCTTTGGAGGTCTTCGGAGCCGTTGGAAAAGGCTTCGGAGCCATTGGGAGGCAAGTGGACCAGCCTGGTCAAAGGCCCAACGGCTAGTTTGACTGGCTCCACCGGCTGACCGGTACAGAGACACCGGTTGGCCGGTGTGTGCAAAAAGGAGAGGCCTTCAGGCTCAGGCTCCACCGGCTGGCCGGTGGTGAAGCCACCGGTTGGCCGGTGCTGAGGCAGTAGCAAATACTGTTCTGGCTGGGTGCCACCGGCTGGCCGCTGGTGAGGCACCGGTTGGCCGGTGGGAAGGCAGTGGGTGTCCCTTCTGCCCAGGGTCCATCAACTGGCCGGTGGTGAAGCCACCGGTTGGCCGGTGGACTGAAATTCAGTCCACTTTTGCATTCAGCCTTCTTGCCCCAAATCCTTGGCAATCTGAAATTATGCTTATCAACCAAAAACACTTAAAACAAGATTAGATAAATAAGAGAGTGATTGTGATCATGAAAATTAAACCACGAGGGGTTCGAGAGGTACAACAATGGGTGATTTTTTGATGAGTATAAAATTGGGATGATGGTAGGAGTAAAGGATGTTGTGATTAATCCAAATTAGTTTTCAAGGATCATTATTAACAATGTGGACCCTAAACAACTCTCAAACACATGAAAGAAGTGAATGATAGAGTATTTTTTGACATTGGGTGATAAAAACCGTGGATGAAAGAAGATTCAGTTTCTTACATGTTGAGAAAATGAAAATAATCACCCAAGTGAATGTCTCAGTGGAACGAGAAGAGATTTTGACTATGGAAAATATGGACACAAAGCAAGTAAATGTAAAGAGAGAATGGATTGTTCAGTTAACTCAATGGATGGAATATTCGTCTCCCTATGATATGATCAAATTTTTGAGGAATTAAATGTGTAAATTATGGGCATTAATAAAAAACGATTTCCTAGGG
The DNA here is from genome assembly GCA_963277665.1 of Viscum album. Classification (NCBI taxonomy): domain Eukaryota; kingdom Viridiplantae; phylum Streptophyta; class Magnoliopsida; order Santalales; family Viscaceae; genus Viscum; species Viscum album. The sequence goes on from OY728160.1 coordinate 1,740,997,707, forward strand.
GGATATTTCATGGAGAAACTCATCAAGGTTGTACGTGCAATTGTTATATTGTTGATGATGATGAGACTACATATGAAATGTGAATGGAAAGAAGTATTGAGGAATAATATGATGAATCCAATATAATGTTTTGAGAAGGAAATGGTATGAATGAAGTATAGATATAATGTAATTCATATATTATGTTATAAGAATAAGTAAATATATAAGTAATGTTTGGTTTCATTAATGATTTTATAGGATATGTTGAATGATGTTGATAGAATGGAGAAGTGATTTAATGGAATGGTGATATTTTTAAGATAACCATTAGTATGTTCCAAATGTGGAGATAATGATGTTGGTATTAATATATTATTTATTTGGATAAATTAAATTGGAAAGTTTCAATTTCCTTATAACTGATTATTGATTTGTTGACAATGTGATTGATGATATAATTGATGGAGTTTACTTCATTTTTGATTTAAGTAATATATAAAATAATCTTTGACTCATGTATGTAATGAGGAAGAATGTATGTTTTTAAAAACATTATGGTAATTTTAGTTTCAATATAACAAATGATGAATGTATTCACATGTTTTGAATGTAACAATTAACTACAATTTCATGTTGTTTGGGAGATTAATTCTAAGATAATTTTGGAAATTTAGTGAATATATTTCTAATTTTTTTTATTTTATCATTTTGGAGGGTTATATGGTTAACCATTTATGAAGTGTTTTATTTTTTACATTGAATTATGTTTTAGGGATTAATGTAATATTTCACCATATGAATATTTATGTGTATTGGATAACATGTGCAAACGTTTTTTGTGAGTATATCTAAAGATGGATGGAAGGAATTTTCATTATATGGTTGTATCTTATGATATATTAATGATTCAGCAATAATAAATTAGCCATCACTTATTACAGTATGTGATGAAGTGTAAATTGATTAATACATAACCAAATGGTGAGATTGTACATATGAAATGGAATGAAATAAAGTGTATCCTTATGTGAAAATTATTTAAAACTAGGAAAACCATCGTGGAATTAAATGATACCCTTTTAACAAAAAATTTTATGATATCAATGGACTTTTTCCTATATCTTTATTGTATGATTTTATAGTCACTAAACTTCTCTAGATCACCCAATTTCTTGTTATTAGTGATCTTTATCACTCTTTATAATTATTTTCTATTTTCTTACATTTCCAAATCTTCGCATCCCACATATATTCTCATATGTGGAATCATAGTTATGAGTAACATTAGTTAACCATTATGTTTATAAATTTAAATTTTTTGGGGAAGTTATATTATTTATTTTTATGATGTGGGTTTTAAGGAATTAATTTTCAAAAGATAAACCTTTGATGGTTGAGATGAATTTTGATGGATAAAATTATCTTAAGGGGAGTAGAAAGCAATAAACCAACAATTCATGATTTTTTTCAAATTAATTTAACTTTTTTGAGATTTTTATTTACACAGAACACTGTCTTTAGCTTCAGTTACATGAAACAATGATTTTGGATTGCATTACATGAAACATAGAGGTTATATTGAATTAAACACAACATTGATTTTAAATGAAATGTGACATATTATTAAAATATAATTATTTAATATAATGGTTGTCACCTAGCTATTGGAATAGTGATTATGAATAAGATTAAAGAAATTTTAAAAATTTGGTTTATATATGTATATAAAATTATTTCTTTGGTGACCAATTAATTAGAAATGAAAATAAAACCCGTTGGAAAATAAAATTAAATATTTCTCTGAAAAACTATTTTTATGAGTACAAGTGTGTTTTATATCAATAAATGAAATAAATCATTTTTGGAAAATAATTTTATTTAAATATATATCTTATATATTCAATAATATTTTTAACATTAATATGATATCTTTTCAACACAACAAATAAAAATGAATCCAATTTTATGCTTAAAACATTATTTTCTAAGAAAACAACATTGTTTCCTTTTTACGCACTTATGAAAAATTTAATTTCTGATAATTTTGTTAAATGAATTTTTTAAAATAAAATTATTTTTTAAAATCATAAATTAAAAATTATATAATGGTTATTTTTTGGTATTTTTTTCTGAAAATGTTCATTTTTTATGAATACTGAAAAATAATGAATTTTAATTTAAAACATCATTTTTGTTTAAAATATTTATAATTTAAAATTATATTTATAATTAATTTTAAAGTAAAATTATTTATATATTATATCAATTATTTCAATTTTGTTCATTCGAGTCATTTTCATGTTGAATTATGATATTAAAACATTTCATAATTTTCAAATTTTTCCCTTTAGAAACCCGCTTTCTGGTCACATCTACGAGATTAATTATAAATTAAATTTTCCAACATCATTTAATTTAATTTTTCAAAATATATTAAATAAATTTTAGTAGAATAATTTATAATTTACAATAATTTCAATATAATCTTTTCCCAAAATGAATAGTGAATGCATTAACCATTAATTGTTACGGTTAATGTGAAAATGGGTTTACCCAGGGATAAACTATAAAGATATGAGAAACATTAACCTATAAAATTGTGTAAAAACTATTATTTGCACATAATTTAAAATTTCACATATCTAGTTCAATAATGGTCCATTTTGGACACCTGTGACTTATGAAAAATGAGGGATCACTCAATTTGTTTTTAAAATACCAAGTGTGTCGTCTCCCCCACTTATAAAAGGTCACCCCCTCTCCTCTCTTCTTAACACCTTCAAACATATTTTTATTGGAAAATAACTATCCAAATCACTTTCCAACTTTTATATTATCATTCTATAATCCTTATTTTGGACATAAATCCAACCTAGGGTGGATTTTAGTGAAATCCTAAGGACGGTACCCCAAAAAATAGGCAACGTTCATCAATAAGTGTTTTTTTTATTTCTTCATCCACCTCCTAAAATTATTATTACAACATGATTATATAATTATCTAATTATATTTAATATACTATGATTTTTTTTATGATAATTTTATTATCTACAACCATATCCACTTCCATGAAATGGGTTATGAAATCATTAACTATATGTAAGGTAAAATACGGCATCACGAACCAATATCATTTGTTTTTTCATTACCACATATCACAGTTGGAAAAATGATGGATTTATAGTTTATATATTATATTTTTCATATTTATTATTTTATTATTATTAATTAATTATTATATCACACATAGCCTCAAACTCTTTATTTTTTGGGAATACGATAACGTCGTTAGTGTGTACGGTGGACTATTGCCTCACAAAGCAATGTGATTCATTCAAACATTAAACGGAAAGTATTGAGGATGGTTTTAACAAATATATATGACATATTTGATGAAAAAATATTTTTTAATGATAATTTATTATGTACTTTTCTTTCATTCAATCAAACTTGAAAATGTAAACAACGTTCATGCGTACATATGGTCTACCGTCTCCTTGAATGGTGTATTTCTTTTTCTATCACTAAATTTTTTGGATTGATATAAATACATAAATAATGAATATATATGATATTTAGATGATGGTTCTGGTTCTATATATTATGAAACTATGATTAAATTAAGAGTCCAAAAAATATAACAAATCAAAACATATATGAAAAACAATGAAACATCTCGGATACGGGTGCCACACCACGGGTGACCCGAACCCACTTGGTCAAATGACCTCAAGCGCATTTCCCCAAATGCCAGAGGCTGCTGACTAGTAGCAAGGGCCTTGTACTGATAGTGGGGAAACTATGCCCTAATTTTTTAAAGTGTAGCTTAGTGGAAAAGAAATATAAACATACAAAAGAAGAAGTAGTAAACAGTATAGAACTGAAATGGACAACGGAACTGAATTAAATGATAACCGGTAGTCATATATATATAAGGATGAAACATGTCTCTAATTTTAAAAAAGTATCCAGAACATGATACACTACAATCTGATACAATATAGTACAAGGTACAGAGTACAAAAAAACAAAACAAAGTAGTGCAACAAGAACGTAGTAGCATCGCAAGCCTAAGCTCAGTCCTATTCTCTCCTACTCCTCTGAAACAATCATGTACCTATGTAGGGACCCTTTCCCTTATCAACACATGCATCAATATAATCTGTTGGGACCCAAGACATGACCCAAATAGGTTGTGGGAAATAAATACCAGTAGGCAATCACCAAAGGCTTGTGCCCAACTATCAATGAAATTTGAAACAACAGTGTGCAGTAAAGAAATGCAATAAACTAGGAATTACTCAAAATTAAACATTCCGACTAGTTATATTTTCATTTTTATAATTATTTAAAAATTCAATATAATTGAATTTTTATTTTCCCAAGACATAGTCTAGACCAAAAATATCTTATACCAGTGCCACAACAGAAACTACAACAGGCTACCCAACAAGTAAACGATAATAATAATATCAAGCATGTGCTTTAACTTGGCAGGTGAAACATAAGAAATCACCCTAGTGAATATTCAAAGTAAAAATTGTCCTCATACATGCAAATCCTTAACCTCATTAATAAAGAATCAATACCCTCAGGTGGCTACCCTCTGGCATAATGAATATTTCCCTCAGGTATTTGAGATATCGCCCTCAGGCATATAAGCTACTTCCTACATGCATAAGAAAAGTTTCCCTCAGGTTAAACGAAACACTACCCTCAGACAAAACAAAATACTCTCCTCATGAATTTTATAGGAAAATCAGGTAACTGGGCAGATCCCAACACATAAGCAAGCAGTTTATATATGTCTTCTCTCAATAAAAACTCAAAACATGCTATAATCACGGCATACCCACGGGTATCCTAGACAAATGGCTAAACAAGGGGAACGCACCCTCGGGGTGGCCCTAGATCAATGAAATGATCTCAAACAGTAGTTTACACTTTATTCATTAGATTACCTCTTCAATTAAAGGTATTTATACAGTCAATGCCTCAGCCATATGATACCCCGAACATGGGCGCGTGGCACAACAGTACACAAAATCAACTCAATAGTTGGAATTATACACAAGACCACCTACCTCGATCTCCTCTGATCGATATACATGAAAGGAACCTCCCTAAATGACCAAGAATGAAATAGATCTAAGATGAACGATTAATTTTTGAAACCTAAATAACTTCCCTTAGGGAAATAATTGGAAGCAAATACTCAAGGAGAAGGAAGACCTTACCCGCGCAGTATAAACAAGATCAACGGTGGAAGAATCAGAGTCTTGGTGATCGATCATGAGCTCCTCTAAGTCTCGGCCTCCTCTCCCACATCTCCTGGGGAATTATCTGGCTCCATTTCCAAATGAGGAGGCTACAGCCAGTTTAAAAAAAAACAAAACCACACGGTGTGTACTTCTTAAGTACACGGCATTTACAATCCCTTTTTAACTGTTCCTCTGGTGGCTACCTTCCACCACCTCACTTTTCGTCTACCAACATGATTACATAGCATGTATTACTATGTACATGACATATACTATCATCATCTAGTGGATAATTTCACCACCTTACTGTTCACCTACCGACTGATTACATGGCGTGTATTAATAAGTACCCGGCGTGTGGTTTGTTTTTACACCCGTAATCACCGACAAGCCTACTCGCCATAAATTCTCATCCCACATGGCCAAAATACATGGCTTGTGTACAAAATTACATGGTGTGTACCAATAAATTTGGGGTTTTCACCACATTTCCCTTTTTTTCTCAAAAACAACTAAGGAAAAAGGAAAAGAAAAAACTCTAACCTCAAGAATAAGAAATGGGATCTTACAAACTCCCCCCCCCCTTAAACCAATTCGCCCCCGAATTTCCCTTCCATGTTTGGTGAAGATAATGCTGAGAACAACTCTGGCCATTGAGAACATACGTCGATCTTCTGCTCCCAGGTCTCGTCCTGCACTCGACCATGCTACATTAGCACTCGTACCAGAGGAACAGACCGGCCTCGGAGAACCTTTATGCTCCTATCAACAATGAAAATCAGATTCTCCGCAAAGGATGCATCAACCTGAAGTTCAACCTCCTTGGGATGAAAAAAATGATATGGGTCTCAGTGATAACGGTGTAGCTGAGATACGAGGAAGACGTTGTGAAAGGCCCGATACCTCTGTGGTAACTGCAACTTATAGGCAACCGGCCCAACTCTCTCTAGAATCTCAAACGGCCCCACATACCACAGTGAAAGTTTACCCTGTCTCTTGATCCACCTATGTCCCAACCTCAGTGAAACATGCAAGAAAACCTAATCCCCGACCATGAACTCCAAGGGTCTTCGGTGGCGATAAACATAATATTTCTGACAGACTATGTAAGAGCCATCCATTTCTGAGTCAACAGGATCTGCTCTAATGTCTCCTACACGATACGTGTTCCCAGTAAATCTACCTCACCTACCACTAACCCGTATAAGAGTGATTGGTAGGGCCTATCATATAAAGCCTCGTATGGTGCCATCTCAATAGTTTAATGAAAAATATTATTGTAGCCATACTCAACCATGGGATTTTGCTTCTCCCAAGAGCCCCCAAAGTCCCGCACACATGCACACATCATGTCCTCTATCACCTATATTGTACGCTCTGACTGGCCATCAGTCTAATGGTGGTAAGTTGTGCTCAGAAGCACCTCTGTACCCAATTGCCTCTGAAAACTCTTCCAGAAACAAGACATAAAACGTTCATCCATATCTGAAATGATAGAATGAGGGACCCCATAAAGACATACTGCCTCTCGAATATAAAAATTCCCGATCTCGTCAACACCGAAGGTCTCCTTGATCATCAAAAAGTGAGCTACCTTCATAAGTCTATCCACAAAATCCTATACAGCATCATTGTCTTGAGGTGACCTCAACAACATAGTCATGAAGTCCATCGCGACATCATCCCATTTCCACTCTATAATGTGTAACTGTTGTAACTGTCCAGATGGCATCTGAAGATCTTCCTTCACCTGATAACAGATGGAACATCTCATGACAAAACCAGCTACCTCTCTTTTAATACCCAACCACCAATACTAATGTCTCAAGTCACGGTACATTTTGGTAACCCCATGATGCACTACCCAAGTTGAAGCATGAATATCCCACATCAAATCCTCTTGTATATCCCATGGAATTTACACTTGTCCATGGATACACAGTACCTCATCATCTCCCATCGTCCAACTAGGGGGAGGGTCCTCACTTGCCACAGAATCTTGTAGAACTAGGCATTCTGAATTTGATAGATGTCTCATCCTCACTCTATCCAAGAGGGTAGAAGTCACAACTAAGGATGAAACATAGGATCTCCATTGACTATTTTGCACCTCCAAATGCATCTCAGAGAACAATGTCATAAGCTTCCACTAACCACTAGCCTCCTACACTACCTGTATCTGAGACCTTCTACTCAGTTCATCTGCTATTGTGTTACCCTTACCGGGTGTATAGGAAATCTCAAAGTCGAAGGACTAAAGGTATTCAACCCACCTTCACTGTCTCAATTTCAAGTCACGTAGGGTAATGATGTATTTAAGACTTTTGTGGTCCGTAAACAACACAAAATGTTCCCCCATGAGATAATGTCTCCAACAACATAACACATGAACAAATGTAGCCAACTCAAGATCATGTGTCAGGTAATTCAAATCATGGGGCTTCAACTGCTGAGACACGTATGCAAATACTCAATCGCCCTACATAAACACAGCTCCAAGACCAATACCTGATGCATCATAGTAAAATTTATTGCTCTTTTCTTTCTCCGAAAGTATCAGGACCAGTGTTGATGTCAACCATCCCTTTAGCTCCTGAAAGGCTATCTCGTAAGCTTCTGACCAAATGACCATGATGCCCTACTTAGTCAACCCCATCAATGATGATTTTATATGGGAGAAGTTCTGTATAAAGTTCTTGTAGTAACCAGATAGCCCCAATAATCTCTATATTTCAAACACATTCTTAGGATTCTCCCAGGAAACTACTGCTCTCACTTTCTCTGGGTCTACCGCAACTCTTGCCTTTGAGATAATATAATCCGAGAAGTGAATCTGGTCCATCCAAAAGTGAACCATTGAGATCCTAGCATATAAATGATGCTCTCTCGGTGTACTCAAAACGATCTCAAGATGGGTAGCATGGACGTGTCGAGTGTGAGAGTACACCAAGATATCATCCATGACGACTACAATAAAAGAATCCAAATATGGGTGGAACACATGATTCAGCAGAGCCATGAAAACTGCTGGTGTGTTCATGAGTCCGAAAGGCGTGACCAAGTACCCGTATAGACTATATTTGCTCCGAAAGGCTGTAACCGGTATGTCTGATGGCTTAACATGCAACTAATAATATCTGAATCTCAAGTAAATCTTTGAGAACACTCATTCTCCCTGAAGTTGATCAAAAAGATCATCAATCTTCAGTAAGGGATATCGGTTTTGGACCTTCAACTAGTTCAGATTCTGATAATCCACACATAGTCTGAGGGTACCTTCCGCCTTCTTAGAGAAAAGGACCATAGAACCCCAATGGAAAGTATTGGGTCGGATGAAACCCTTTTCCTGCAACTCCTCTAACTACTTCTTGAGCTTCTACAATTCTGGTGTATCCATCCTATAAGGAGGAATGTACACTGGTGCCGCTCCTAGCACAATCTCAATAGAGAAACCCACCTCTCGGTCCAGACGTAGACCTGAGAAGTTTTCCTAGAATACATCCCTAAAATGATTCACCACTGGAGGGAAATCCTTATAAAAATTTCAATGGTCATCCAGATATAAACTCACAATCTAAGCTGTCACTCCACCTCGCCCATGATGCTTGGGTCCATCTCGGCTCTCCTGGACACCCCATTCTCCCTTGTATAGAAACTCTATGCCCTATGATGACGTGAAACTCACCCTGCGAGGATAGCAATATAAAAAGGCCCGAAAGGGTACCAACAACTCCATCCCGAGAATGAAATCATAGGCTATCATCTCTAAGACATAAAGGTCCCATAGAAAGTGACACCCACCAACCTCTAGGGGCACTCCTTGCACTAACACACACCTACTATTATAGTTCCAAACAGAGTGTCCAGCGTCATGATATCGGAAAATGAAGATGAAACACAGATCCCAAGGCTCTCCACCACGAGCACATATATAAAGCTATGTGTAGCACCAGTATAGAAAAGTACCGAAGATAAAACAGAAGCAACTAGAAAAGTACCTATAATAGTGGAAGGTTCGAGATCCTGCTCATGTTGGGTCTATTGCACTGCATATGCATGCCCAGTGTCGCGGCCCTGCGTCATAGTCTGGCTGCCCTGAGCTGACCCGCCCTGCTATCTCTGAGATCCTAGTGTCTGGATACCACATCCATGACCACCATCTCCACGTGAACGTCCTAACGTATTCCAATTCCCTGACTGGTAAGATGCTTCTAGCTCTTCTCCTACTTGTGGAGTCTACACAAAACCCCTCTCACTAGTCACTGGTCGAAATACCCTGCAAAAACGCTGAAGATGACATATCCTATCGCAAGCTCGGCACTCCAATGGGTCACATGGACACTAAGGCCTCTTATACCCCTCATTACCACACTGGTAGCACATTACCTGGCCACCTAAAAAATTGTTCCAGATAGTACTGCCACTATGAGAGAAATACATTTACCTCTTCCTCTTGCTGGTAGAAATAGTACTAGAGACCGGTGTCGTACCACCCTAGTCTGCACCACTAGCTTCGCATAGGTTCTGCTCAGTAATCAACGCCTGGTCCACAATAACATGCACTGTAGGAAACCTGAAAACATTCACCAGTGCGTGGATTTCATATCGAAGACCATCCTAAAATCTTCTATCCCTCAACGTCTCATCACCCACCAGAACAGGTGAAAAACGTTATAGCTTAGAGAAGTTGGAAGAATAGTCCATCACTAACATGGAACCCTAATGAATATTCATGAAATATTGATATCGACCTACCCATAGCGTCTCAAGAAAGAAAAATTCATAGAAGACTGCCAGAAAATATTACCACACCATGTCTCGGTGATGCTCATTCTGGGAGGTAACATCCCACCATCTCTTGGAAGAATCATGCACCATGTATGTAACAAGCCTGACCCTCCTCCCAGAACGTGTATCTTGAAGCTCGAAGATCGTCTACATAGAATCCATCCATGAATTCGCAGCATTTGGTCTATCATCCCCAGAAAACGTAGGCAAATGCTGCTACTAGAATATACGTGTTAGCTCTGCCATAAATGTGGCTACCAGTGATACTCCCTGGAAGGTCTGCATGAACCGCATGAAGCATTCAAAGAACTGCATATACCTGCTTGCGTCCAGTGTAACAGCTTGCACCACATCTGGTACTGCTGAAGGATCCATCGGTAGCCCATGGGCTACCATCTCTGGAGTATAATTCTCGCCACTCTCTTGGCAAACAACTCGTGGTCATCTCGATGGCATGAATTTACAAGGTCAAACAAACACCTTAGAGTAAGATCATCAAGGACTAAGAACTGGAAGAATAAGAAGGGAACATGAGAAATAAAACATTAAAGTTTAACAAAACATGACTACAGAGCGTGTATAATAACTACATGGCATGTTCCATTAAGTCTTTCCCATGGGTGTGCACCTATGGTAGAACTAGTCATGTAAGACCCCAAACACATGGCATGTTGTCCTTACACGTGGTGTGTACTTGAATTTTCTTCCCTTTCCTGAGTCCTTCTACACAGCTAAGCCATGTAGTTCTCGTTAGAACAAGACTACATGGTGTGTTTGTTCCAGTCACAACGTGTACTTGACGAGCTTCACCGACCCGTGTTGTTCGTGACACAGCCAGATACACGGCTCACACTACACGACGTGTTCTAGAAGGACATGGAGTGTACTTGAAAATATAACACCAACCCATGTTGTTAGATACACTATTGGATCCCAATATTACACTACACTGCATGTTAATCATTGACACAACATATATAAACTAAGATTTATTTTTCCGTGTTGTTTGTCACACGGGCAGACACTGCATCACGATGACACGACATGTACAACTGGTACACGGCATGTTCCCGCAAGAGTTTCCATATCCCGTTTTTATTCCCTTGGTACATGGCATGTTACACCCACACATAGCATGTTCAACACCCTTTTTCCCCTTCCACATGGCCAAGTCCACAAGGTCTTTCACCGGTCAAGACTACATGGTGTGTCCCACAGGTACACGGCATGTCCCCGGTAAAATCTGGAAGACCTATGTTCCCTCCAACACAGTTGTTTAGAAGTCCTTATACTAATCGGTGTGTACATATATGTACAGGACGTGTACATAGAAATTTTTCATTTTCTTTCCGAATAGAAGAAAACACGGCATGTAGTCAAAACTACATGGCATGCATTATAGGTTTTTCTGGATAGTAATCCTTAGAAACTACTCTAGAGCCACTTTTCATTAATTTTTAAGTATCGGTATTCCAAATTATGATCCGTGGGGGACCATACTCCCCTTAGATCAACGATTAGCACCAGACCATTCACATTATAGCACAAAACACATCAAAAGGCTAGATCATGATCCACTAAATTCTGGTCCAAGAGAGCCCATACTTCTCTAGAACCAAAGTTCAATCTCCATAAACCCAACCGTAACATGTACCAATACCCAATCAATAGTAGGCGTATCTATCCAGGTACCTATCACAACATCATACATTTTCTAGCACAACATCTATCACAACAACATACAATTTCTAATTCACCTATATGGCATGGAAACTGTGAATGAAATGTGATTCTGACATGTTCCTAAATGATGCATGAGATGGAATACCCTCATCTCGTCTTGTTGCAACTAAATAAAATCAAAGTATAAAAATATAAACAACACACCACAAGTGCATCACCTAATGGTTAAAATCAAATCAATTTTAATAATCATAAATAGAAAATCACAATTTAATTTGAGGCAATCCGGCATTTAACTATACACGGGGTAGCTACTCCCAGGCATATTTTATTACCGAATACCTTAACACTCTATCTCTTTCCATTGTCAACAAATAAAAAAATAACTCAGAGAAAAGAAATGCCTCTGATACCAATTTCTAACATCTCGGATCTGGGTGCCACACAACGAGTGCCCTAAACCCAGTTGGTCACATGACCTAAAGAGCATTTACTCAAATGCTAGAGGCTGCCGACTAGCAGCGAGGGCCTAGGACTGATAGTGGGGAAACTATTCCCTCATTTTTCAATGTGTAGCGCAGCAGAAAACAAATATAAACATACAAAAGCAATAGCAGTAAACAATGTAGACCTTACATGGACAATGTAACTGAAGTAAGTGATAACCAATAGTCATATATATATAATGATGCAACATGACTCTAATTCTAAGAAAACATCCAAAATAGGATACACTGCAATTTGATATAATACACCACAAGGTACAAAGTACGACAAAACAAAATAAATCAGTGCATTAGAAATGCTACAACATCGCAAGCCTAAGGTCGGTCCCATGCTCTCTTACTCCTCTGCAATAATCATGTACCATTGTAGGGACCCTTTCCCTTATCAACCCCTACAGCAATATAATCTCTTTGGGCCCAAGACATGACCCAAATAGGCTATGAGAAATAAATCCCAATAGGCAACCACCAAAGGCACATGACTAACTATTCGTGAAATGTGCAACGAAATTGTGCAATAATGAAATACAGTAAACTAGAAAGTACTCAAAAGTATCCCTTCCTACCAGTTATATTTCCATTTTAATAATTATTTAACAATTCAATATAATTGAATTCTTAGTTTCCTGAGACTCGGCCTGAACCGAAAATCACATATACCAGTGCCACAGTAAAAACCACAACAGGCTATCCAATAAGTAAAAGATAATAATAATACCAAGCTTGTGATTTAGCTTAGTAGGTGAAATATAAGAAATCACCACATTGAATATTCAAAGTGAACATTGTCCTCAGACATGAAATCCTCACCCTCGGGCAAGTATAAGTGAAACCCTCAGGTGGTTGCACTCAGGCATAATGAATATTTACCTCAGGTATTCGAGATATCTCCCTCAGGCATGGAATCTCCTGCCCACAGGCATAAGAAAACTTTCCCTCAGGTTAAACAAAACACTGCCCTCAGGCTAAACAAAACACTACCCTTAGGCATTCCATAGGAAAAAAAATAATTGGGCCAAGCCTAATGAATAAGCAAGTAGTTTATATATGTTTCCTATCAAGGAAAACTAAAAACATGCTATAATCATGGCATACCCACAGGAATCCTGGAAAAATGGCTAAACAAGGGGAATGCACCCTTGGGGTGGCCCTAGATCAACGTAATGATCTCAAACAGTAGTTTACAATTTATTCATTAGATGACATATGAAATTATAGGTATCTAAACAGTCAAGGCCTCAGCCATATTACACCCCGAACATGGGCGCATGGCACAACAGTACAAAAAATCAACTCGACAGTTGGAATTAAACACAAGACCACCTACCATGATATCCTCTGGGCGATATACGTGAGAGGAACCTCCTGAAAAAACCAAGAACAATTTATATCTAAGAGGAATGATTATCCATTCAAACCTAAATAACTTCCCATAAGAAAAGAATTGGAAGGAAAGACTCAAGGAGAAGGAAGACCTTACCAGCACGGTTCAAACGAGATTAATGGTGGAATAATAGGAGTCTCAATGAGAGATCGGGATCTCCTTCAAGTCTTAGCCTTCTCTCCCGTAGCTTTTAGTGAGTTCTCTTCCTCCTCTTTCGAATGAGGAGGCTACTGCCAATTTTTAGCGAAAAAATATAACTACATGGCGTTTACTTCTCAAGTACATGGCATGTACTATCCATTTTTAATTGTTCCTCTGGCGGCTACTTTCCACTGCCTCACTGTTCATCTTCCAACTTGATTACATGACGCGTATTACTAAGTACACAATGTGTACTATCATCCTCTAGCGGCTACTTTCACCGCCTTACTATTCACCTGCCGACTAATTACATGACGTGTTTTACTAAGTACATGGCGTGTTGTAATTTTTTACACCCTTAGTCACCAATAAGCCTATACACCCTATATTCTCATCCCACATGGCCAAAGTACATGGAGTGTGTACAAAAGTACACTGCGTGTACCCATAAATTTGATATTTTTCCAAAATTTCCCTTATTTTAACAACAATAATTAAGGAAAAAGGAAATAAAGGAAACTATGGCCTCAAGAATAAGAACCAGGTTCTTACAAAAAAAGAGGTTATTACCTGAAACGTAACTTTAACATGGAATTATTAATAAACAGGTAATAAAAGGTCATAAGAAAATAATATACTATATCATATATATGATTATTTTACTTTAATATATGTATAGAAAATTATATTTATTATAAAAGAGGTTTCAATGAGTACGATAGAAGTCAAGACATAACGTAAGGGATCTCTCTCCCACTTTTTACTTTTGTGAGGCGCATGTTATATTCACAAAATATTTATTAAATGTAGAGTATATACAACCCATGATTGTATTTTATTTTTCTTATCCTAAAAATAATTGGTATTTACTTTAGGATCTCTCTATCATTAGGTTTATAGCTCAAAAGATAACATAGAGGTATAAATACTTTGTCTAAATTTTTCTTCTTTGAGACATAATTTATGATACATACCTATATTCTATAATGACGTATATATAAATAACTTTTTACATGCTATAAAATGAATTTATTTATCCTCATTTTATTTTATGATCTGTATTTTCTTTATTCCTTCATGGGGCCTACGATTCAAATTTTCCAAAGTGGTGGTGATTTTATGTTACAATCTCTTCATTTATTGGGACTGTTTATGATTATGTCTCTGATGATAATATATAATGATCAATCTCTCAAGAAACTCGTTAATTTTATTCTCCTATGGGTTTACATGTTATATTCAATTAATAGTACCATTTTTCACCTTTTGGTACTTAAAATAATTAATATTTTTTTGAAATAAAATCCAACATTATTTCTCTCTACGGTAAAAAATCATTTTTCTTCCAAAACCATGTTTTCTAAAAAAAAATTATAATTCTAAAAATTATTTATTAAATTATTTTTTACACATTATTTCTTTAAAAAAATTAAAAGTAATATTCCTTTTTTTCAAATAAGGCTCAATTGGCTTTTACCAAGAATGTGAATGAAAAACTAATTTTAAATTGTGCAGAATAAATGGAATTTTCCAACATCATGACCAATATTTGTTTTGAATATTAATTTATACTGTTTCAATGTTATTTTCAAAGAAAATTATTTTTAAAATGTTTTTTGATTTAAAATTTTATTTTTAATGAAAATATATTTTGCTCATGAAATTTCCCAATTAGTCTTTCCAAATTATTTTCCATCTATGATGAAATTATTTGAGGTTACTTATGACTTATTCGGGATATGATCCAAGGATACCATTTTTATTATTTATCTTAGTTTTTTATGTTTATTATGTAAAGATGATTATGAAACCAATTTCTCTTTCTAGGGTTTTACAATGATAAAATTCTTATGAAAACTGCTTATTTTTTCACGGGATACACTTTTATGAAATGATAAAATGATTATGAAACCAATTAAAATTTATAGGTTTTGTTATAATAATATTATTATGAAACCGATTTCATTTCATGGGTTATTATATGATAAATGTTCAATAATCTGATGGCAGACATATGCATGATTTTTATTATATGATGGTGGTTAAATTATAACCAAGGATAGTGGTTACATCATAACCAAAGATAGGTGGGACCTATATCTCTCTCCAATGCATTGCTTAAAGATTTATATTTCATGATATATATTGGACTATAAGTAGGAGTGAAATCAGTTTTGTAAGGCAATTTTTCCACTCTAATGTCCTTGGGAGTGAACTTTAACTAACATTATGGTTTGGGGAGTGAACCCATTCCACTATGAGGAAAGGGATTCCACTGAAGATGGATGTGTTTTAAGAATATGATGTGTAGATTCCAAAAAGGAGGGTATATGGGTAGTTATCCCAAGCCCAAAGTAGATACACAGGTGGTCATACCAAGCCTAACATGTTATGAATTTCATGGTGGGTAACCTTTTCAAAATATTTTTTATGCTTGTATGTATTTAAGGAATATATATCTTATTCTAATATTCATCTCACATTGATCATGTTCTTTGACCCCCCATACTATTAATTTCTTGTGAACTTCCAATATTTATTCCTTGGATGATTTTTATAATTAATGATATATTGGGTATGAACATTGAAAGTAATTTTCAATATCATGTAGCCAAATTCATAACAAATGATTTCATAAAATCATATATTGATA
The DNA here is from genome assembly GCA_963277665.1 of Viscum album. Taxonomy (NCBI): domain Eukaryota; kingdom Viridiplantae; phylum Streptophyta; class Magnoliopsida; order Santalales; family Viscaceae; genus Viscum; species Viscum album. The sequence goes on from OY728160.1 coordinate 1,741,014,105, forward strand.
TCTATTGTGTTTACCCTTACTAAGAATCTTAAATAACCCCTTCATATGATTTCTTTTCCCAAGATAGGAATAAAGTTTTTATGCAGGGCATGACTCTGAAGAGTACAAAATGGGAAGGTATTTATGGAAAACATTGAAGATCATTCACCAGATTAAAATATTTTGTTCCCAGTTTCAAAATGAAAAAAATTATTACATTTCTCAGCCATGTTTTTGTTTAATGTAATGAATATTCATCTAAAAATATCTAATATCCATGAATAAGATTACTGGGTCTCTATAGTTTTTGTCAATGGAAATATTTAGTTATCCATTATAAACTAGGGTGAGAAAACATTATTGAGATCCCTAGAGATATTAATAAGTATATTTCTAGGGATGTCCCTATGTATAAGTTCAAGGATGAGTTTAAGTATAGGAAAATATCTCAGAATTTTGTTAAAGGATAGAGTGAGTGGTTCCCAATAAATTAAATCCCTTTCTTGATACTAAAAGTGGTTGTGGTTTTGGAACAAATGTACCTAGGTGTATAAAATACAACAAAAACTATATTTAGCTAGACTCAATCATGAACGAGTATAAGATAATGGGCATTGATTCACACCAAGTTTAACACTCCTAGGATACATGCTTTGGAAATTCAAAAACTATTTACAAACAATCATGAAGTATTTAAATATATTATTACTATGAATGACCTATTATAAACCTATGGTTCTATATCTTAAAAACATGGTGTCTTAATTTAGACCTCCTAATTTATTTTCCAAACTATGTCATTTTCTATTATGATTGGTGTTACTCACACTATGATTTGTGTTCTTAGTCAATAAAAAACCATAAAGAGATTGAACAACATTGAATGGGGTGGATGATTTTCTAATGAGGAGTAAACTGGTTTGATGACTATAGTAATGGTTGTTTTGATTATGCCTAACCAGTTTTCAGAGAACATGATTAACAATTTTTACCTTAACTAACTCTTAGACACATCAAAGAAGATTAAGAAAGTGTTTTCAGATATTTTTGGTGATTTTAACCATGAAGGAAAGAAGATAACATTTCCTATAAATATAGAACATAGAAAGAAGAACCCAAGAGAATGTCTCATGGGAATGGGAAGATGCTTTAAATATGGAGAAGAAGGAAACATAGAAAGTAACTACAATGGGAAAATGAAAATTCCAGCTAACATAAAGGATGGGAATATTGGTCTCCTTAATATATCATTAACTATTGAATTATTTAAATATGGAAGGTATTGGCATTATGTAAATCGATATCCTAAGGGGAAATATAATTAATAAAATCAGAGACGTTATACAAGTAATGGTTACATTATTGATGATGAAGATTGTAAAGATGACATGTGAAAGGAAAGTGGTATTGATGAATAAGATGATGAAACCTAGATAATGTCTTGATAAGGAAGTGGGATGAATGATATATATATATGTACGAGAATTAAAATATATTTGTATATGAATCATTAAATATATAATTATTGTTTAGTATAATTTTTCATTAAGGATTTTAAAGGATATGTTGAATAGTGATGTTGGACTGGAAAAGTGATTTAATAGAAATGTGATATTCTTTAGATAATACATAATATGCTTCAGCTGTTGTGATAATGATGTTGGGATAAATAGATTACTGATTTGGATAAATTAATTTGGCTAGTACTAGTATTCTTATAAATAATTAATTATTTGTTGAGAAAGTGGTTGATGTTATCATTGATGGAGTTTACATCATTTTGGATTTAAGGATTATATCCAATAATATTTTTTTTTGTAAGGAATGAAGGAGAATGTATGATTTCAATAAAGATTCCTGTTAATTTTAGTTTCTAGAAAATATTTTATTAATTTATTTACATATTTTGTATATTACAATTAAAAACTATTTCACATTGTTTGGGTGATTAATGATAAGTTCATTTATGAAATTCAGTGACCTTATTTATAATGTTTTCTATTTTAGTATTTAGGAAGGGTAATATGTGTAACCATTTTTCAAATGGTTTATGTTTAAATATTAATGAATTTTTTGTTATTAATGTACTATTACATCATATGAAAATTATTGATATTGGATGACTTGCGCTAACCATTTTGTATGGAGGATAAATAAGGATAGATGGAATGACTGATCATTCAATCTGTGGGTATTATGATTTTTTATTTCTTCAATCATAACAAATTCACCTTAATTTCTTAGAGTTTGATATGAAATGAAAATTGATCAAGGCACAACCAAGGGAAAATATTGTTCTTATGAAATAGAATGAAATAAATTAAGTGTATGTTCATGTGAAAATTATTCAGAAAATATAAAAGGATCATGAAATAAAATATTGTCCTATAATCACCATTTTTGATGATATCAATGACGCTTTTCATTCCTATTTTCTCTATGGTTTTATATTCACTAACTTTATCTAGATCCCCCAATTTATTTTGAACAATGATCTATATCACTATCTATAATTATTTATTCTTTTCTTCCAAGTCCAAATATTTGCTTTCATCTTATGTTTCCTATGTTGAAACCTAGTTATGAGTTACTTTAGGTAAAAATTATGTTTCAAAATTACCCTTTCTAAGGGAGGTTTGATTATTAATTTTTATTATGTGGGATTCTGTAAAATAATTTTCAAATGTTAAACCTTTGATACCTAGATGGATTTTAAAGCTGAAATTTATTTCATGGGGTAGAATATAACACCCTGAGATTTTATGAAATATTTTTTATTAAATTAATTTAAATTTTTTATATTTTACTTTATAAGAAACCATTGGTTTATTTTATTTTACACACAAATCTGTTTCAATCTTGCGTTACACATAGGAAGAATCTTATCTTGCATTACATACAATGTTGAGTTTAAATGAAACATAAAATATTATTAAAATATTATATTTTTAATATAATAGTCTTTTTTTATAGATTTTGGAATGGTATTTAGGAATAAGATTAAATAAATTATGAAAAAACGGTATAAAAATTTATATAAAATGAATTCTTTGGTGAAAATTTAATTATAAATGAATATAATAGCCCATTGGAAGAAAGGAAATGTTTCTCTAAAAAACTATTTATATGCACACAAGCTTTTTTATATCCATAAATTTAAAAAATAAAGTTGGGTTAATGATTTTAATTATTTTTATATATTATATATTCAATAAAATATTTATCATTCATATTATATGTTTTCTAGACAATAAATAAGAATAAATACAAAATTACTCTTCAAAACTGTATTTCCCTAAAATACAGTTTTGTCACCTTTTTGTACACTTATAATAAAACTAAAATTTTATAATTTTCAGAAATGAATTTTAGAAAATATAATTAATTTTTTACATCATAATTTCAAAATTATATTATTTTAAATTATTCGGGTTTTTCTAAAAAGTTTTATTTTTTGATTAATAATGAAAAATAATAAATTTTAATTGAAAACTTCCTTTTAATTTAAATTATTTATAATGTTAAATTGTATTTGGAAATAGTTTTAAAGTAAAATTAGTTAAATTTTATATATATTAATCCAATTTATTTCATTTCAATAAATTTCATATTGAATTTTTATAAAAAAACTTTCATAATTTTGAATGTTTTCTCTTGAAACCCCTGCATTCTCATCACATCTATGGGGTTAATTTTAAATTAAATGTATCCAATTATGTGAATATAATTTTTAAAAAATAATTCCATAATTGGAATCATAATAATTTTTAATTTCTACTATGTTCATGTTAATTTTTGACCTATTGAATATTGAATGTAGTAAAAATTAATTTTTGCGATTAAGGTATAAATTTGTTTACAGGGGGTAAAAATAAATTGTTAATGGTAAAAATATCCTCTAAAATTTTATAAAAACCATTATATTAAAATACTTTTATCATTACATATCTAAATATTAATAATGTTCTATTTTTTACCCTTTTAGCATATAGAAAATGTTGGAGCACTCAATTCTTTTCAAAAATACCAAATGTTTCCTCTCCCCCACTTATAAAAGGTCACCCCAAATTCTCTCTTATTAACACCGTAAAATGTATTTTTTATCCAATAACTACCTATATATCTTATAAAATTATATCCTTTAATCCTATAAGCCTGATTTTTTACATAAATCTAACCTAGGAATGATTTTAGTGAAACCCTAAGTAGGATAACTGAAGAAGTGGTAATGTTCACCAACAATAATTTTTGATTTATATCTTCCCCCACCTCTAAAAATTATTATTATATCATTATTATATAATAACCTAATTATATCAAATATACATAGATGTTTTTATGTTATGTTCATTAACTACATCCATCTTTACTGCCATCAAATGGATTACAAAATCTTTATTCCTATGTATGGAGAACTACCGCCTCACGAACTGATGTTGTTCATTTTCAAATTAAAACCAATAATGGTTAAAAATAATGCTTTTTTATAGTTTATATATTATATTTATTATATTTATTATATTTATTATTTTACTATGATTCCTTAATTATTATATCACATATTCCTTCATACCATCCATTTTTTGGAATAAAATAATATCATTTGTGAGTACGATGAACTACCGCCTCGCGAAGTGATGTGATTCATTAACTATTTACATGAAATGTATTAAGGATGGATTTAATGAAAATATTTTATATATTTGACAAAAATATTAGTCCCTAATTATAATTTATTATTTAATTTTCATTCTCTTAATCCAACAATAAAATGGAAACCGCGTTCATGTGTATGTACGACCTTCTGTATCTATGAATGGTGTATTTAATTTTATATTAATAAATTTTATGGATTTTTATAAATACATATATAATGAATATATATTATATTTATATTATATTAATAATTTTTTATATTATTTATTCCTTCTCAATTTCATAGGAATAGAAATATAACAAATCAAAACATATACGAAAAACACAGAGGTTATTACCTGAAGTGTAACCTTAACATGGAATTGTTAATAAATGTGTAATAAAATGTCATAATAAAATCATATACGGTATGATATTTTTGAACAATTTTATATAATATATTTATAATAAAATTATATTTATTATATAGAAGGTTAGAATGAGTACGGAATAAGTTAATACTTAATGTAATGGATTTTTTCCTCACTTTTTACTTTTGTGAGACACTTGCAATATTTACCACCTATTTCTTCTAAGTCATGTATATACTAATAATGAATGTATTTTATAATAATTATCTTAAATATTATGGTTATTTTCATCTCCAGTTAAGGATAAGTCTTTCATTAGGCTTATGATTCAAAATTCACCAAAGCAATCAGTAATTTTCATCTCAATTTTCCTTATTTGAGATGTATGTTATGTTATGCACATATAATATTTCATGACATGTATATAAATCCCCTTTGAAATGTAATTCCATGAATTTAATTATCCTCATTATATTTTATGTTTCTTTTAGGTTATTTATTCATGGGGTTTATGATTCTAATTTACGGTGGTACTGATTTTATGTTACAATCTCATCGTTTATCAGGATTCTTTATGATTATGTTTCTGATGATAAGATCTTATGATAAATATCCCATGAAACTAATTAGCATTCCCATACTATATTTCTTAATGATATCATCAATTAAAACTAATATTTATCCACTATTTGGTACTTAAAATAATTGATAAAAAATTTTACGAAAATATGACATCATTTCTCCCTTCATTTGGAAATCCATTTTTTTTTCAAAAGTGTGTTTTCTAAATACTTTCTCAAAAAAATTATAATTATCAAAATTATTTATTATAGTAATTATTACCCATATTTTACTTTTAAAAAATTGAAATTTATCTTCATGTAATTTTCCAAACCAGGCATGTTTGTCTTTTACAAAAAATATGAAAGGAATCTATGTTTTAATGTGTAAGAAATGAATGGAAATTTCAAAATTCATTATCAAAAAATTATTTAAATATTAATTTATATGTTTTAAAGGTTATTTTAATATAAAATTATTTTAATAATGCTTTATTTTTGAAACAATTATTTTTTGAATAGAATATATTTTCCTCAAGAAATATGAAGAGTGGTCTTTCAAAATTATTTTCCTTCAAAGATGAAGTTCTTTGAGTTTACCTATACTTTTTGGGGATATGATACAAGTATTACATTATAATTCTTTCTCAAAATGGTTTATTTTTATGATGTAAAGATGATTATGAAACCAATTTCTCTTCTATGAGTTATACCATGATAAAATGATTATGAAACCCACTTATTTTTCCATGGGTTATGCTTTGGTGAAATGATGAAATGATTATAAAACCTATTAATTTTATATAGGTATAATATGATAAAATTATTATCAAACTAATTTAATTTCATGGGTTCTAATATTATGAATATTTAATGATCTTGTGGCACACATATGTATGATATTAATTATGTAATGGTTATTATATTTAAAGAAGGATAGTGGTTACGTTATAACCAAGGATAGTGGTTATGTAATAACCAAAGACAGGTGGGGCCAATATCTCCCTCCAACATGTTGATTAAGGATTTATATCTCAAGTGATATAAAGGAAAATAATTTGCAGTGAACTCGGTTTAGTAAGGTAATTTTTCCACTATAATGGTCTTGTGAGTGAACCTTGAGTAACATGATGGTTTAGAGAGTGAACTCATTTCACTATGAGGAATGGGTTTCCACTAGGGATGGTGGTGTGTAAAATCTAGGAGATGTATCCACTAAAAATGAGGGTACATATGTTTTTATATCTTTTCTAATGTAGGTACACAGGTGGTTATCCAAAGCCTAACATGTTATGAATGTCTTCGTGGGTAGCCTAGAAATATGACTTTATATTCGTATTTTTATTCCAGGAATCTATTTATTATTCCATGGTCATGAATCATGAATCATGATCTTTGATTCCCTTATGAGTCATGAATTATGAATTGTCATTCTTTGTGACATGAATCATGTTTATGATTGATGACAGGTTGGGTATGAATTTTGTAAGTTATGTTCATTATCACATAACATTTTTCTTATTTTTTACATCCATATGTTCATAGATTGAAATATCTTATGTTTAACCTTACCGAGCATTTGAACTCACCCTTATTATGTTTCCTTTCCCGAGGTTATAAATAACGGTTTTATATAGGGTATGTCTAAGAATTTTACAAAATGGGATGGTCTTTGTGGGAAAATTAATCATAATTCACTATATTAGAAACTTATATTCCATGTTTCAAAAGGAGTTAAACTATTATAGTCATGAACTTTTTTTTGTGTAATTTAATGAATATTCATATAAAATTATTTATTATCCATGTAAGGGATTCATATGTTTATATAACACTCACCCTTTTTTAACCTAACTAGTTTCTAACATAATCAATTATAATTTATCTCTAATGAGATATAATCCTTTTCACATTGAATTAGGGGTAGATATAGGTCTCACCTATCTCAAAATCCATATATTTTTGTACTAGTTTAAAAAGTAATCATCACATCATAAAAACACTATAAAAAGGAAATCGTGTTTCATGAAATTATCCAATGGTATCTTGTAAAATAGATTCAAAAATAAAATATAAATATATCAAAACTCCTTCACCAAAATTAAATTCATTATAAAAAAAATAGAAAAGGGGAATCATTAAATATAAATCATTAGAAGAAAATATTTTAGACATGGAGAAAATTGGAAGAAATACATTTAAATGGAATATCATTAAAACCCATATAATATTTTCATAACACGAAGTTAAAGATAACATCCAAAATATTTTTCAATAATTTTATCATTATTTTTGAAATAATTTTTCGAAATAATGGATCTTGTAAGACTAATTTTCTTATATAATAAAATATTGGTAGATGAAAATATAGGTCCTTAAAATTAAAATCCTTTTATTTCTAAAAATATTCATTTGTAGAAAACCACTTTAATTTAAGAATTAATAAAAAATCATTTTAAAAATTGGAAAATAGATATATTTGGATCACATGATATAAAACATAATCACATAGTAATTAAGAATGAAAAATTTGGTGGGAAGGGAAAATATGTATGAAAAACCTTTTTTTTATTACAACTTAAGCATGCTTTATTACATAAAACTTAAATTGATACAATAAAAAAGATCGAGAGTTTTAGTGTCTTTGGGTATTAGGATCATTACATAAAAACTTTAAACTTGAAATAAAATATCTTTATTGAAAACTTCCTTTACATGACCACTATATTCCGTCGTACTTAGCATTGCATGGGATAACCTGAGGACATGCATAAGAAAAGGGTGAGCTGTAAAGCCCAGTAAGGGAGTACACATGGAATAACATGAGGAGTACAATACATGTTAGGCAATAAGAATATCAATATAGAATAATAGAAACATGAACATAAAGGCATGATAAAGCATGGTAATCATAACATGGAAATGTGGCAACAACACTTAACATTGAATTAGCATGATCCAAGGCTCATTGCACATGGAGCATGAGTAAACCCTCATTGTACTTGAAGCGCGAGTAAACCCTCTTTGCACTTGAATTAGAATGAGTCAACACTCATTGAACATGAAATATCATGATACTATACTTTACCCAATGCATTGAAGCGCTATAAAGGGCGCACCCTTCTTAAACATTTCATTTCATGCATAAGTGTGCCACATGGATCATAAAACATGGGTTCATAAAACATAATCATTTATTCCACGATAAAGGAATGTGGAATTCATACATGAAACATTATAATCAATAATTTAATTTGCATAAAGGTGAATACCCTTGATGGATAAATGGGAATGGTATTCACTACACAATGGTATTGGCTTAGAAAATGAGGGTGATTTCGGCAGCGTAACGGCGTGACATAAGAATTCATAAAAAAAAGGTTGATGAGAGAGAAAGGGGTTCCTCATCATATTTACATGTAATGGACAGTAAGTAGGTCATATAGATACATGTCCCAACAATTGAAAAGGAATTTAGATTCATGATACAAAAGTATTGCTTGAATATAAAAGAGGAGAAAAAGGTTTCTTTCGGAATTTCGGCATAGTAACGGGTGTACATGGGAGGCTTTTAATGAGAGAGAAAGGGTTCTACCATCATTCAAACAATAATAGGGAAGTATGGGGGAGGTTAGAAACCATACCCCAACATTCATAATTGAAATTAAAAGGGCAATACAACTTAAAGAAAATTGACAAAAATGAGAAAGGAAGAAAAAACCCTTACTTGGAAGTGTGCTTCCAAAGGCTAGAGAGAGGCTTGTGAGAGGATTATTGGGAGCTTGGGGCACCTTTGGAGGATTATAGAGAGAGTAGGTCAGAGTTTGGAAGAACTCCAAGGGATTTTAGTGAAGAGGAAGTGGGAGCTTGAGTGGGTTTATATAGGAAAGGTGAGGGAATTCATCATTATTTAGGTTTGGGACCCCTTATATTAAAATAATCCAAACCACAAACCATCCCATGGTATTTGCCCATGGTTTCTGGAAAAGGAAAGAGGAAAAAAATATTTTACAAGGCCAAGGTCCGAACTTATTAAAAAATTAGGGTTGCTTATGTGGAGGTGAGTCACACTCCCATGGAAATTAATTTAAAAAGGAAAAGTGTTGAATAAGTCTTGAGGGCTCCATTAATGCTTTGAAAAGTAAGTCAAAGAAACCCAAAACCTCATTATTTTAATGATAAAACATATATTGGGCGAACATAAGGATTATGGTATTTTATTACATCACCATTGGGTCATTATGATGTCATAAAACACATTATATATTTAAATGGTATTTAATTTTTACCCAAAAATTTGACTGTCTCAGAAAATTATGAAAAATTCACCGTTGGATAATTTCGACGTCCTGAATCAAAAAATAATATTTATTTTATCTAAATAATTTTCTAAATATGTGAATTTTCACTTTTAAAATAAAAACCGACATTTATAAAAAAATTCACGGGTTTTGACAGAAATGGCTTTCAAACCTTAATAAAACTTTTAATTTCATTCATAACATTATAAGATCATTTATACTTAATAAAAAATTAATTTAATATTAATAATAATATTTTATTAAAATATTATTTAACTCAAAAATCCTTTAATTTAATAAAATATAATTCTTAATAAAATAATAACTAAAAACACCATTTGTACTTTAAAAACTAATTACAATGTATCAAAAATGACTAAAAATTATATTCATTATTATATACAAAAATAATGTACATGAATATGGTGCTACTTATTTGTAACATAACCCCTTAAAATAGTCGCATAAGACCTAAGGGTAAGGTGCACGATGGTGACAGACTCTTGGGGCGGCTCGGATAACATCGCTCGAGTGGTAATTTCAATCAACTTCCGCTTTTCCCGTAGGCGATCACGTTCGAGCTTGACTTGATGAAGCTCAGATTGGGATTGGTCAAGGGAAAAGTCCAAAGACTCCACCTCTTTTCCGAGCTCTGACAAAAGGGTTTCGTAAGGGGTAATTCTACTGGATTAGGCCATCACTTCCTTTGTCTGAGTAGAAATGGGTTCGTCAAAGCCTTATATTTATACTCTTCAGATGATCACTATTCAACAGCTATAAAAGTAACGGTCACAAATCTTAACGTAAAACTAAAGAAGTTGACATCTTATAAAAACATTTTTCATAAAGAAACATTTAACTGGATCAAGAGGTATTTTCTATTAATGAAACTTTGGGTCGTTACAATATTCCCCCCTTAAGAAATTTCACCCTCGAAATTTTCCTTTTCCCACACTAAAACAGATGTGGGTAACACATAAAGGGTTATCCAAAGACAAAAGTTGATGACTTATAAAAAAACTTTTATTTCCTTAACTCATGAGTCTATAGGATTCAATATAGCCTTTTCACGATATACTTTCTAACATATATTCTTAGGGGCATTTTTCCCTTAATAAGGGTTCATACTAAGATTGTGAATTTATAAAAACATATCCCCTGGGAGTTTCGTAACAAAGAGTGTAGCAAGGCCCATTCTCGTGCACCAGTTCCGTTCAAGTCTAGCTCAAAGTGGTGTTTTCGGGTTTTACCCCTAGGATACATCTGTGCCAAAGCCACCACTACCTGCTCATATCCAGACACGGATGTATTTGTTTGATAAACCACTTACTTAGTATTTACCAAAACTTAGGGATTCTTTTATTATGCTTAGTCTTGTATCTAAGTCTTTACTAGGGTTTCCTAATCCCAAAAATAAATAAACCTATCCTCTGATACCAACTATGACAACCTTGACTTTTATTACAACTTAAGCATGCTTTATTACATAAAACTTCACTTGATACGACAAAGAAGATCGAGAGGTTTAGTGTCTTTGGGGCTTAGGATCATTACATAAAAACTTTAAACTTGAAATACAACATCTTTATTGAAAAATTCCTTTACATGACCACTACATTCCTTCGTACTTAGCATTGCATGGGATAACCTGAGGACATGCATAAGAAAAGGGTGAGCTGTAAAGCCCAGTAAGGGAGTACACATGGAATAACATGAGGAGTACAATACATGTTAGGAAATAGGTATATCAATAGAGAATAAGAGAAACATTAACATAAAGGCATTATAAAGCATGGTAATCATAACATGGAAATGTGGCAACAACACTTAACATTGAATTAGCATGAGCCAAGGCTCATTGCACATGGAGCATGAGTAAACCCTCATTGCACTTGAAGCACGAGTAAACCCTCGTTTCACTTGAATTATCATGAGTCAACACTCATTTCACATGACGTATCATGATACTATACATTACCCAATGCACTGGAGCGCTATAAAGGGCGCATCCTTCTTAAACATTTCATTTCATGCATAAGTGTGTGCCACATGGGTCATAAAACATGGGTTCATAAAACATAATCATTTATTCCACGATAAAGGAATTTGGAATTCATACATGAAATAATATAGTCAATAAGTAAATGTGCATAAAGGTGAATACCCTTGATGGATAAATGGGCATGGTATTCACTACACAATGATATTGGCTTAGAAAATCGGTGTGATTTCGGCATCGTAACGATGTGACATAAGAATTCATAAAAAAAGGTTGATGAGAGAGAAAGGGGTTCCTCATCATATTTACATGTAATGGAAAGTAAGAAGGTCATATAGATACATGTCCCAACAATTGAAAAGGAATTTAGATTCATGATACAAAAGTATTTCATGAATATAAAAGAGGAGAAAAAGGTTTCTTTCGGAATTTCGGCATAGTAACAGGTGTACATGGGAGGCTTTTAATGAGAGAGAAAGGGTTCTCCCATCATTAAAACAATAATAGGGCAGTATGGGGGAGGTGAGAAACCATACCCCAACATTAATAATTGAAATTAAAAGGGCAATACAACTTAAAGAAAATTGACAAAAATGAGAAAGGATGAAAAAACCCTTACATGGAAGTGTGCTTCCAAAGGCTAGAGAGAGGCTTGTGAGAGGCTTCTTGGGAGCTTGGGGCACCTTGGGAGGATTCTAGAGAGAGTAGGGAAGAGTTTGGAAGAACTAAAAGGTATTTTAGTGAGGAGGAAGTGGGAGATTGGGTGGGTTTATATAGGAAAGGTGAGGGAATTCTTTATTATTTAGGTTTGGGACCCCTTATATTAAAATAATCCAAACCACAAACCATACCATGGTATTTGGCCATGGTTTCTGGAAAAGGAAAGAGGAAAAAAATATTTTACAAGGCCAAGGTCCTAACTTATTAAAAAATTAGGGTTTCTTATGTGGAGGAGAGTCACACTCCCATGAAAATTAATTTAAAAAGGCAAAGTGTTGAATAAGTTTTGAGGGCTCCATTAATGCTTTGAAAAGTAAGTCAAACAAACCCAAAACCTCATTATTTTAATGATAAAACATATATTGGCCGAACATAAGGATTATGGTATTTTATTACATCATAATTGGGTCATTATGATGTCATAAAACACATTATATATTTAAATGGTATTTAATTTTTACCCAAAAATTTGACTGTCTCAGAAAATTATGAAAAATTCACCGTTGGATAATTTTGACATCCTGATTCCAAAAATAATATTTATTTTATCTAAATAATTTTATAATTATTTGAATTTTCACTTTTAAAATAAAAACCGACATTTATAAAAAAAATTCACAGGTTTTGACAGAAATGGCTTTCAAACCTTAATAAAAATTTTAATTGCATTCATAAAATTATAAGATCATTTATACTTAATAAAAAATTAATTTAATATTAATAATAATATTTTATTAAAATATTATTTAATTCAAAAATCCTTTAATTTAATAAAATATAATTCTTAATTAAATAATAACTAAAAACACCATTTGTACTTTAAAAACTAATTACAATGTATCAAAAATGACTAGAAATTATATTCATTATTATATAAAAAAATAACGTACATGAACATGGTGCTACTTATTTGTTACATAACCCCTTAAAATAGCCGCATAAGACCTAAGGGTAAGGTGCGCAATGGTGACAGACTCTTGGGGCGGCTCGGATAACATCGCTCGAGTGGTAATTTCAATCAACTTCCACTTTTCCCGTAGGCGATCACGTTCGAGCTTGACTTGATGAAGCTCAGCTTGGGCTTGGTCAAGGGAAAAGCCCAAAGACGCCACCTATTTTCCGAGCTCTGACAAAAGGGCTTTATAAGGGGCAATTCTACTGGATGAGGCCATCGCTTCCTTTGTCTGAGTAGAAATGGGTTCGTTAAAGCCTTATGTTTATACTATTCCGATGATCACTGTTCAACGGCTATAAAAGTAACGGTCACAAATCTTAACGTAAAACTAATGAAGTTGACATCTTATAAAAACATTTTTCATAAAGAAACATTTAACTGGATCAAGAGGGATTTTCTATTAATGAGACTTTGGGTCGTTACAATATGGACATGGAAAATAACGGTTTATTCGAAAAGAAGAGAATAATTCTTTGTAATCTCACACTTTATAAGTGAAATTTTCATGGAAGAATACATGGATATAAAAAATCCCCAAAAAGTAAAGTGGGACTATAAAATAATGACTACTTATGGATTAATAGAAATAAATTTTATTGAAAAGGTTCAATAAAGAGGATTATAACTCAATGAAAGGTAATTTAGTTATCAAAACCATTACCTTGTGTTTCTATTTACTTGGACATGATATAAAATCCTATATAATTAACATAATTAACGTAAGTATTTAATTATTTCCCTCATTAAAATTTATTACACTTTATAAAAATTATTTATAATCCTTAATGACAAATAAATTACATAGATATACTTATTTTTTCTTTTAAAGATCAAACATGTTTTTACATGAAAAAATTTCATGGTAAAAGATTTGATTCTTGATAAGTAGTTTCAAGTTAATCATTAAATAATTATTAAATATAGAATAAATATTTTTTAAAAAATATTACTCAGGTATTATTTTCATTATGTTAAAGATATAAATACAATTTTTGAAAATGTAAATCATGATAAACTAGTTTGGATGTGTTTAACGATAAAAAGGTATTATATTATTATTAAAAATTAAAATTATTAATAAAACATGTAAATAATCATTACAAAATATTAAATTTATTATTATTACATTATATCACCATTATATGACATCACATAATTTTTTATGATATAAAAATTATTACATCATTCACATAGGTGGTAAAACCAACCCAAAGGGTAACATTTAATAATGTTTTCATAAGTATGAGAATGTATATAGGTAATGATAATATGAAATATTAAGAAGATTAATATTTTAATAGTAATCATATATCCTTTTTAAACCTATTATTATAACCATACAAGATGGTTGGTGATGGTAAATGAAATTTATTGATCATGGAGAAGGTAGTCGGCACATAAGCACAATTTATGATATCATTTCTCAACAAATGTATGAAAATATTACATATGATAAATTATAATAAAAAAGATATGCATTTTACAAATAAAACATTATAATTCAGAAAATATCTCATTTTTACCATCCAATAGAGGTGGTGATGAAAAGCAAACAATATCTCCTCTTGGAGGTGAAAGTCTGCAAGTATGTACGATGGCTATTATTTTTATTTTTATTAGTGGATGAAAAGGATTGAATAATTATTTTCAAATTAATATAATGAAATTTTATATTATTATTGTTAATTATTTTATTATATTAACAATATTTAAGAATATTATAAATTATTAGATTAAGAGAAATACTAAGAGAAAGTAATATATGTGTTGGATTATTGAGTTTTCTCATGGAAGACTCCTTTGAAATGATGGCCTTAAGAAAAAATAATTGTTAAAATATGCTTATGGATATGGTATAGATTTTTAGTTTGATAAAATTTTCATATTTTTTATGGTAAATTATATTTAAATGGTTTTACAAAATGGGGTGGAAGTTATATCCTTTTATAGTTGAAGATAATGGAATTTTTTTGAAATATCCATTAACTTTCAATATTTTCATTTCACTATTAAATTTTCAAAGGATTTAAAACTTTAAAAATGAGTAAAAGAGTGATTTTTAGTCAATAAACACCTCAAAATTCCATTTTTAAACATTTTTTTAACATTTTTTTGGCCATTTCCCCTTCAGAAAATAATTTTTACCATTTTTTACTTTTTTTGGAGGTAACTAAGTTTTAACCTTATTTATTAATTTTAATGATCATAATTAAAATTGACCTTATTACCTAATTTGAAAATTTTTATTTCAAATTTAAATATAAATCTAACATATAAAATTTCTAAAGGTATAAAATCTTTATTTAAAGATAAACACATGTAGTCATGTAAAAGTAGTTTTTGACAAAACATATTTTATGCTTAAATTTTATATATATAGTAAAACTATCATGGTTATTGATTTAAATGAATGAAATTGATTTATTATAAATAAAATTAAAGTCATGATTTTTTCAAACCAATCCAAAACAAAATTTCACCTTAAATTTATTATTCATTGAAAATATTGAAAACAGTTTTTTTATTAAAGTAACATTTTACTTTTATTCTAAAAATACTAGAATTAGTTTTCCTAGTGAAAATAATATTTCAAAATTAATAATTTTTTGAATTAATTACATACATTATTACTTAAAATGTTTTTTCTGTAATCTAGGTCATGCTTACATAATGAAGAAAACACAAAAATCATAATTTTCATAAAAATCATATTTTTTGACTAAAAATCAAACCTTTTTAAAAAATATCAAAAAATACTATTTGGATTTTGGAATTATTTATTAAAAGAATAATATTATTTTATTAATTTAAAAAATTAAAATTTTAAAATTTATGTTATAATTGAAAATATAGACTATATAGAAAACCTTTTTTAAAGGTAGTAGTGTTTAATGTTTTACCATGTAATATTTTATTGTCAGTTTTTAATTGTTTTATTCTACTATTTTTTTGTTATTTTAAGATGGGTGTAGTGTATAACGAAATCTATAAAACATAACACCAATTTTAAAAAATCTATAATTTACCGTAATTAATTTTTACCCCCTAAAAATAATATTTTACTCAACATTTTATTTCACAATGGAAAAAAATGAGGTTAGGTTTTCTTCATTGCATCCTTATATTCACACATACCATCCTCAGGGTTATGGTTTCTATATAAAACCTTGAATATATGGGTTGTATAATTCCATATAACCTTTTCTCTTCAATTCATGATCTCCAAGAGTTGTTCTTTATAAGAGAGGTCATGTTATAATTCCATTGATTCTAAGTTCAGTATATCTGATTGATCTGGTGTGTACTTCTTCAAAAATGATACATATGAAAACCCATTTCTTTTATACACGTTATTTCATGATCTATTATATTAATATGCACATAAAACTATCCCAAAATATCGAGAGGCCTAGTGTCTTTGGATAATTAGATACATATCACAATTACTTGACATAGGGATAAACATAATAACATGCCGTTAAAATTTCATTAATCTTATAAAACAATGTAGGATAACATAGGAGTTTACATAACAAAGGGATGAGTTATAAATTCTAGTAAGGTAATAATCAAATCATAGCCGGAAGTAATGAATTTCATGTGGGTCAGGGGGAATAAAATTATGATATAAAAGGCGAGGATCATAATCATGAACATTGAATCATGACCTATGATTACAACATCAAGGAAACATATTAATGTGGAAAAAACATAAATCATGGCATTATATTCATGAGTCATGGATAACCATCAACACATTATAACATTTTATTCTTAGGATAACCACTCATTCCTCACACATGGTACCTCATGAGATAAAAACATTACCCAATGCATTAGAGGGATATATATTTCTGGTCTCACTATTCACATTCATATCATGTACATGCATTTGTGTTCCATATCGATCATACAAAATATAAATATATTTCATCATATTTAATCACATGACTAAGGATTTTGAGTTACATACAAATAACTCCCTAATCAATGAAGGTTAGGTAAAACTAGGTGAATACCCTTGAGTGGAAATGGGGGTGGGTATTCACAATATACAAGATTGGCATGAAAAATTATTAGATAATTTTTGGAGAATAATGGTTGTGAATAATGGTTCATGAAAGAGATTAATGATAGTGAAATGTGGTCTATCATTACTTTGGAATCATAAGGATATTAATGTTATGTGTAAAAACACATATCCAAATGACAAATTGGAAATAAAACAGGCTTAATATAAAGAAAGTAATTAAATAAAATGGTGGGGGAGAAAATCCCTTACCTTTATGGGGTGCTTATAAAATATTAGGATGATCTTACTAAGATCATGGGAACACATATACAGGTATTTAGAGAGGGATGGAGATAGTAAATTTGTGATAAATGGGTTTTTAATGAATAGAAACAGGAGGTTGGATGGGTATTTATAGAAAAAGAGAGAGGGGTTCTTTATTAAGTTCTAAACTTAGGTTTGGAACTCTGAGTAATAAAATTATCAACACAAAAACATTCCGATGGTTTTTTCCCAAGGTTTATTACAAATATGAGTGGTCTCTAATATTTTCTTTGGTTATGAACCAAACTCATTAAAATAATACCATACATATTATATAAGTTAATCCTGTTCATAAAGAATAATTTTTAAAACCTCAAAATATAATACTAATTTTATAGGATTAATTATAAGTTTTTAAAATTAATAAAATAACTTAAAAACACATTATTTTAATTTTAAAACCTATATTTTTTCTTGGGTTCATTTTATAGTATTTATTAAATCACATTTGGGCCAATATGATGTCATAATAGCTAGCTTATATTTATATTTTATTTTTTACCCAAATATTTGACTAACTCAAAAAAATTTAAATAATCACCATTGGATAATTTGGACATGCTTATTTCAAAAATAATATTTATTTAACCAAAATATTTTTTTAAAATAAAAAATTTTCAAATTTTAAATAAAACACCATAATTATTAAAAAATAATTGTTTTTACAACATAAAAAACTTCATAAACATTATAAAAATTATATGGGACTTCTTAAAATAATATTTTAATATATATTTAAATATAAATTATTTAATATTACTATTTTATGAATATAACATATATTTCATAACTCATAAATTTATTAGAAATGATTTTTTAATTGAAACTATATATATGTTACCCAAAAATTAATTTTTTGGTTTCTTTGAATCAAACTCTAATTTTCATCAAAATCATTATATAATCATGTTTATATATAATGTAATAATTAATGAGGATAAATATAATAATTATTTTATTAAAATAAAATATAAAAATTCACACTACTAGGTTCTATATACATAACCCCTTATTACACCAATGTATGCCTTAAGGGTAAGGTGTGTGATAATGGTAATTTATGGGGGTGGTTCGGCAAACATGGTTTAGGTGGTGATCTCAAAATAACATTGAACTTATCTCAAAACTAGTTTCACTTGAGTTTCAATTATTGAATCTCATATTTGGATTATTTAAGTACAAATACTTGTGATGTGATATCCATGGGAATATTTTATAAATGTGATGTATAGGGTACAATCCTAATAATTGAGATAATTGCTTCATACTAATATGTTAATTAGATTTTATTTTAACCCTTAATATATAAAAATATTAATGGTCACTGTATAATGGCCATATTATCAAAGGTTATGATGCTTAATAATCGTTTAATCCTAATAGAGAAATTATATCTATATTTTATTACTATCCAAAATGACAATTGAAATATAGTGCATAAGCTTTCTATAACTACATTACTTGATAAGTAATTTATTAATTAAGAATATAATTCAATTTATAAAAGTTTGGTACATTTCATTATCCCCCCATCAAAAATTTCTCCATCAAAATTTCATTTCAGACACAAAACGATATGAGAGTACCTCTATTCCGTCTCCTCTTCTAGTTCCCATGTCACCTACTCAAACTTGTGGTTCTTCCACAATACTTTGACATGGTGATTTTTCTTGTTTTTTAAAAATTTTAATCTATGATTTAATATCTACACTAAATAATAATCATATGAAATATCATTCTACAAAGCTACCACCTTTGGATTCAGCCTATGTGAGGGGGTTAATCTGTACCTCCTTAAGAGGGATACATAGAACATGTCATGTAATTAAGATGGTTTGGGAGGATGTTCTAGTAAATAGGACATAGTTTCATTTTGATTAATGTTATAAAAGGGCCAATGTATCTTGGAATATGCTTTTTATTCTTCATAAACCTCATAAATTTATTCCACAGTGATATATAAAAAACACTTTATCACTAACCTCAAATGCTTGGTCTCATCGATGATTGTCTATATAGGTTTTCTGTCAAAATTATGTGGACTTATTATTATGTTGAATGGTTTGAACCTTATCTATTTAATTATAGATAATATTAGGTCCCATAAACTTCCACCCTCCAACTTCAGCCTAGCATGTTGGAGTCTAACACCTCTTCCCATTAAAATCCTCAGAAGGTGATACTTGAACTCTATAATGGAAACTATTTTTATTTTATAACTATACTATAGGAACGTTTTGATATCGATATCCATATAAATCCATTGAAAATAGTCTCAAAAAATATCTAGAGTTTTAATGGTTCTCTTTGACTTGTTAATCATCTGAGGGTGATAAGTAGTACTAAATCAAAACATTGTATCCAATGCTTATTGAAAAATTCTCTAAAACCTAGAAGTAAACCACAGATCTTGATTAGTTACAATGGAGAGTTTTAATCCAGGCAGTATTACCACATATCTTATGTATCTCATTATAAGTTGGTCAATAGTAAAATATTCTTTGATGATAATGAAATACACAGAAATTATAAGTCAATATTATCATTATATGTCCTTTTAGTTTTATAATGAAATACAATGTTATGTTTTCCCATTTTAATGATGGTATTGGAAATGTTTTCATCATAACCTTATACTTATATCATTGAGACTTAACTTGTTTTCATACCTATCATTGAGATACGAATTCTAAAATCTCCCTCTTCATGTTATCCCAACAAAAAAAATTCTTTAGATCTCTATATATCTTAGTGCTTCATGGATGAATAGAGAAGGATGATCTGTGTCCATAATCGAAAATTTCCCCCATCATTTATGGTTTTTATTAGACACATATCTAGGTTACATAAATTACAACCCCATATTTAGAAAAGTTAAACTCCAAAATATTCACATACATTCTTCATTTCTTATTATCATCATTCTGAGACTCCTTAATCCGCTCAATAATATATGGTTGAGGGGTTATTTAATCATGGTTGGAAAACATCTATTTTATGATTTTCATGTCCATACTCAACATTTCCAAGTGGATTGGACACATTTCAATCCTTATCATAGATAGGTTTGTGGGATCCTTTATACTCAAAGTATATTCCACTTTATTATCCTTTTTGTATGGTGATGTATTGAATAGTTTTAATCATTTATCAATTCTAACCACCTTCATTGGTGGATATTGACCTCCTTTTGTTTGATTATATACTTGAGTCTTTTATGATTTCTATATATATCACACTTCTCGCTAAAGAGATAATGTTTCAAAATCATCAATATAAAGACTATTGTTTCCAACTCCATATCATGAATTGGTTCATTCTAGTCAGGGATCTTTAATTTTCTTGAGGCATAAGCTATCACTTTTTTAGTTTTCAGGAGTACACAACCCAATAATTTTTTGCATGCATCACTATAGATAAAACATCCTTCCCCAAAAGTTGGAATTTGAGCATGGGTGATTTGAGTATCCTCTTATTAAACTCTTTAAGTCTCCCCTTGAATTTATTGATCCAGATAAACATTACTCCCTTCCATGTAATCTTGGTTTGTGGTTTTTAAAATCATGATAAGTTTCTAAAAAATTAAAAATATCACCAGACTAATCTAAGGAAACTATTGATATCCATCACAGATTTTGGCATGGGTCATCCATAAATTACATTTTTCCTTAAAGGATCTTCAGATATCCCTATTCTTGTGATAACATTTCCCATTAATTTTCTATTCCCCATCCAAAACTCACTTTTACTTTACTTTTAATATAAAATTTTCTTTCATAACATCTTCACAACCACAATAAATTTCTCTACATGTTAGTCCTTACATTTGGATTAAATAATAATATATTTTATAAATACTACCACAAATGATTCAAGGTAATCCCTAAAGACACTATTCATTTAGCCTTTAATGGTAGTTAGATCATTGGTGAGTCTAAATGGAATAATAGTGAAATTTTATTGTATGTACCTTATATGAAAAATAAATATATGGGATATGTACTTTATTCACCTCTACATAAAAATATCTCAACCAATGATCCACCTTATAAATGTATAGGGCTCCACATAACTGATGGAACAATTCATCAATCCATATTAGAGGAAATGTTTTTTTATTGTTATCTTGTTGAGCTCATGATAATAAATGTAGAGTCATATTAATCTATCCTTCTTTATGAAAAAAATGACCGTTTCACAAAATAATGAAGCACATTGTCATATAAACCCTTTAATAATATTCTCTTATGTTTTCTTTATCATATATTTATGTTTAGTAGTGGCCATTTTATATTAGTTATTGGATATTGGAAAAGACCAGAGTATAAGTTTTATTGAGAACACAACCTCTCAGTTAGGAGAAAGACCATGCAATTCCTTGGGGAGAACATCAACATATTCTCTTACAATGGGAATGTAATCAAGGATCATCTTTTCCTTAGTCTAAATCATTTGTGCTAGACACAATTTATCATATAGAAATAATATTCCTGTTTGAGATTGTTATTCCCTCCTCCATTCACCTGTATAGAATTGGTGAGAGATTTGTGATGTGGAGGGTAAATTCCTTCTCTTGAAAATTTATGTTATCTTTATACAGGTAAATCCAATCCATACCAAAAAGTGTTGAATTCCAATAATGGGAGTTCTATAATTTTTTCTATGAAATTTGGAAAATAAATATTGACAGGGGAGATATTATATGCTTGGGATAAAATAATCAATCCATTTTTCATCCTCAATGATAACGTATCTTCTATGTTATGAGGTGGTGTGTGAATAGTTCTACTAAAATTACATGATATGAATGAATTTATATAAAAAGAATCAAATATTATGTTCACTATTCATGAATGAATAACTAGTGTACCAATCACAGCTTCATTTTAAGGATCTATCTCATCAGTTAATGTAGAATATGCTCTCCCTTTACATATAATCATTGGATGTTTTTTTCATCAGTTATCTTTGATGAAACTTGTATTATTGAATTGGTTCACATAGTGTCATCATTCCATGTAGTTGAACCATTATACAATTGACTAAAGGTTTACAGAAACTTTCCTTTCTTCCAAAACATTGGTGGGTTTCTCCCATCGGAATTTACTAGCTAGGTGCCCCACCTTCCCACTCCTAAATCATTTCCTTGTCCCCTTCAGTAAAGTTTTGATATCTTTCTTATGACACTCTTGGAAAGTGTTATGTTGTAATTTCTTACCATCATGATATTTTTGCATCACTCCACAGGGATTAAACTCTACACTATGATCTCTATCTCATATCCCATGATACCCTTGATGTTTTCTGATCTCTATTTCAACTATGAGGGAAAATCAAACTATTTATTTGTATCATTAAAAGTCTCAAATCATAATATATTTTCCTAGATTTTTATTTATCCCACTAAATTAGTGGTAAACATTACTCTCATGGTAAATGAAAAATATAGAGGTGTAATGGGAATGTCTTGTAATGTTTACCTCATACGACTTAATGGATTATTCCTCCATCTTCTTAATGCCATGTAATTACATCTACATTTTAATTTGGATTGTGTAAGGAAAATATTTATTGAGAAACATTTTCTTAAATTATTTTCAGTTGATCACATCAATTTTTTCTTTGGTCTACATATTAATGATCAATGTCCACTATTTAATTATTTCCCTCTCCTAGAGATAAACATCTATAACAACCTTCTCATTCTCAATGCATTGAAGTAAATATAATATATTTTCAGTATATTTTATCCATTTCACTGCGATTAAGGGATCAGAAGATCCACTAAATCTTTGAGGCCATAGTCATATAGAAGTCTTAATTACAACTTGTTATTTCTTAGGGGTGATGTGTGTGTTTCTCCCAATTCAATTTTCTATTCAAATATTGATTTAATTGAGTAAGTATTTTTATGATGTTCATGAATCCATATCCCATTGTATTGGGAATTCATAATTTTCCCATGACATTAGTTGTTGACTTGGTTCCTTCTATTTTTAGTCATTGACTAAAATAAAGGAAAATAAGTGTAGATAATTTTTAAACAATTAAAACATAAATGGGAAACTATGAACATATTAGGGATAAATCATAAATGACATGTATTTCATAGCCTTTGAGTTTTTAAGTTTCAGTCTATATTATCCATGATATATTTCCAAACATTAAATTTCTTAGTCATTTGTATTCCCTCTATAGTGTTTTGTAAAGTGATTTTAAATTTACCAAATCATGGCCCCTTGGAGTATCAAACCAAGTGTACAGTAAGGCCTCTTTTTCATTCACTATGAATAGATCAATTTAATACCAAATGAGACCATCTAGGTTTATTACCCTTAGGTACATCTAGGCCATATCCACATCACCTTATAGTATCTGGATTGAGATTTTGTTGCTTGGATACCTCTCACTCTATAATTTACAAAAATTTATAGATTTTTTCCTATATCTAGACATATTCATTGAACTTTAACTAATTTAATCTTTTATTAATCCACAAAAATAACTAGACCTTTATTGGATACCAATTATTACAACCCATATATTTTATACACTTTATTTCATGATCTATTACATTAAGATGCACATAACACAACCCAAAAATAGTGAGAGGCCTAGTGTATTTAGGTAATTAGATACATACCACAATAAATTGAATTAAGGATATAATTAAATTATTTAAAAACTCCATAACATTCCCTTAAAATTACATCAATATTATACAACTGCAAAGGATAACTCGCAGATGTACATAAGAAAAGGGTGAGTTATAATGCCTAATAAGGTAATAATAAAATCATAGCATGAATTAAATTAGTGAATGTGAGAAATGGGGAATAACATGGTGATTTAAAAGGTGATTGTAATAATCATGAACACCAAATCATGACATAATATGATAACATCAAGGCATTGTAGGAATGTGGAAACAATATAAAATATGTCATCATATGCATAATTCAAGGCTAACCATCACAACATCATAACATAGTCTATGAAAACCCATATTTTATTTCACATTTAAACATAATTTATTACATAAAACCTTCACTTGATATAACATAGAAGATCGAGAGGTGAAGTGTATTTGGGGCTTAGAAACATTACATAACAACTTAAAAAAATGAAACATATTATTGAAAACATCCTTTACATGATCACTACATTTCTTCATACTTAGCATTTCATTGGATAACTGGAGGATATGCATAAGAAAAGGGTGAGCTATAAAGCCCAGTAAGGGAATAAAAATGGAATAACATGAGGAAAACAATATATGTTATAAAATAGGCATATCAATGGATCACAAGAGAAATATGAACATAAAGGCATGATAGAGCATGATAATCCTAACATGGAGATGTGGAAACAACATTTAACATGATAATTGTATGAGCCAAGGCTCATTGCACATGGAGCATGAGTAGAACCTCATTGCACATGAAGCATGAGTAAACCCTCGTTTAAATTGGATTATCATGAGTCAAAACTCATTCCACATGATGTATCATGACACTATAATTTAACTAATTCATTAGAGCACTATTAGGGTGCACACTTCATAATCATTTCAATTCATGTATAATTGTTCCATAGGGATCATTCAACTTTGAATCATTAAAGATCGGCATTTATTCCATGATAAAGGAAGGTGGAATTCATACATGAAACTCTATAATTAAAAATTAAAAGTTTATAAAGTTGAATACCCTTGATAGTGAAATGGAAATGGTATTAACGACACAATGACTTTGTCTTGGAAAATTGTGGGATAATTTCGGAAGCAAAACAGTGTGACATAAGGATTCATAAAAAATGGTTGATGAGAGAGAAATAGGTGTCTCATCATATGTACATGAAATGGACGGTAAGGGGTCAAATAGATTCATGTCCCAATAAATTTAATTGAATTCATATTCATGATACAAAATAATTGCTTCAATGTAAATGAGGAGAGAGATTCCTTTTGGAATTTCAGTATAGTAACAGGTGTATATGGGAGGAAATTATAGAGTGAGAAAGGGGTCTCTCATCATTCAAACATAAAGAGGGAAGTACGGGGGAGGTGATAAATCATACCCAAACATTTATAATTGAAAATAAAAGGTCATAACAATATTAAGAAACTTGTATAAAAAGAGAAATGTAGGAATCCATTACTTGGAAGTGTGATACCAAAGGCTTGGTAGGGGCTTGAGAGAGACTTATTGGGAGCTTGGGCACCTTTGAAGGATTATAGAGATAGTAGGGTAGATGTTGGATGAACTAGAATGTCTTTTAGTGAAGTGGATGTGGGAGCATGGGTGGTTTTATATATGAAATGAGAGGGAACTCTTTATTATTTAGGTTTGGGACACCTCACATTAAACTAATCAAATCCACAAACCAACCCATGTTTTTTGCCCCTTGTTTTTTTCAAAGTGGATTTGAGAAAAATATTTTATAAGTCCAATGGATTAAATTATTAAAATAATATGGTTTCTTATGTTGAGGTGAGTCACACTCTCAAGGAAATAAATTTAAAAAGATAAAATGTTTTATAAATCATGAAGGGTCACCTAAAGATTTGTAAACTAAATCAAACAAACCTAAAATCACATTATTTTAAATTTAAGACATATATTGTCTGAAGATAATGCTTATATTATTTTATTACTTCACTATTGGGTCATTATGACATCATAAAACACATAATATATTAAAACGGTATTTAATTTTTACCCAAAAATTTAACTCTCTCAGATAATTATGAAAAATTCATCGTTGGGTAATTTTTAGGTATTGATTCCGAAAATAATATTCGTTTTATCCAAATAATATTCTAAATAGTGTAATTTTCACTTTTAAAATAAAAACCGACACTTATAAAAAAATTCAAATGTTTTGACAAAAATATCCTTCAAACCTTAATAAAATTACAATTGTATTCATAAAAAATATACGATCATTTATACTTAATAAAAAATAATTTACTAATAATAATGATTTATTAAAATATTATTGAATTTTAAAAAATCCATTAATTTTTTAAAATATATTCCTTAGTAGAACATTGACTAAAAAATACTTTTATTATTTAAAAACTATTTACAAAGTATGTAACACCCCCACCCCAGTTACCCAGAGTCGGTGCATTATTACATAACATTGGCATGATTACAAGGAGTGAAGTCCCGAAGGACCGATCAGTTTAACAGTATTAGAAAATATATTACATACATGAATGTAACATTAAACTTTATAACATACAAAACAACATAAATAATCCTTTATGAACACCATTATTCCCTTGGCTTATCCCTACTTATCAATCACAATACACTTCTTGGAATCTGGGGAAAAATAAAAAATAGAAAGTGGTGAGATAAAATGCTCAGTAAGGGTAAGCAAAACAACTGAAACTTTCATAAATAAGCATAAACATTTAAGGAAATGTATAAGATTAAAACAAAATACTTTCCAACATAAACATCATCATAATATGGAAAATATAAATCGAAATAATTCTATTTACTTACTCACATGGATCCTCTACTAGTCAAATAATCACATGTAATATCAATAGCCACATTCATAATGATGTAATGAATAATGTC
Organism: Viscum album; assembly: GCA_963277665.1. Lineage (NCBI taxonomy): Eukaryota > Viridiplantae > Streptophyta > Magnoliopsida > Santalales > Viscaceae > Viscum > Viscum album. The sequence continues at coordinate 1,741,041,557 of OY728160.1, forward strand.
AGACTATCATAACCACATAGTCAAGACCTTTTTCTAAGACTAAAAAAAATATTTTTTCAATGCCTTGTGCCAAGACACCAGTTTGTCTCATGAGACCTACCGATGCATCGAGGAGCTGTAGCAGGCTCTACCCGTCCCTTACTAATTTCAATTCATTCCTCATATGAAAAGGTTTACACATAACATAAACATTCGTATTAAAACTAGCATAAGAAATTTCAATACTTTATCCCTAAACCATGAATGGTATAAAAATAACACATCCACAGTCAAACACATCACGCAACTATAAATAAAATATGGAAGATTTGTATCATAATAAATCATCTTCAAGCAAGTTAAAAATCCATCAAAGGATGTTGACATAGATGAAAATGATTTGTAAAACTCTTTTAGAGAAATATCCGTTTTTAATGAAAACATTTAAAATTCACACAATTTATAAAAGAAGAAATTTAAATATATTTTTGAATCAATGTCTCCCATACCACTTTTAAACATTTGAATGGAATTAAAAGTTTAAAAACATTCATGTCCATATAAATAAATCCTTAAAACCCATTTTTAATTCATGGACATTAATGAGAAGAAATTAGAAGAATAAATATTTAAAACATTTGAAATGATATTTTAGTAATAAAGTCCCTAAAAATAATCCCTTTGAAAACTCTTTCATTAAACATGGACATGGATAATAAATATGTCCAAGTAGATACTTACGTAAAAACAACCTTGGATAATAAAGAGATTGTGAAATTAACCCTTACCTTGCACTTTCCTTTGGTTGAGGGTAAGTTTAACCTCATTTATAGTGACCATTATATGTTATTAGATTATAAAAAAACCATATTCATATTTATTATATCATAAATTATTCATTTATGACTTTATACTACCCTTTTAATAATGATTTTCATGTTAAATTAACATTTTGGTTAATAATCTCTTTCATTATCGTACATATTTTAACTTGTTATTCTTCATCGTATCATTTAGATCATGGTTTAAATACTTCCAGAATATAAACCTTGATTTATAAATCATACATATTTAGAATATCAATAATTAATATAGATAGATATATGAAATTGAAAACACCGTTTATGGAGACGGTAGGTCATACGTACAAATAAACGTTGTTTCTGTTTTCATATCGTATTGAACGGAAGTAAGTGAATAAGATATATGTAAGTAATTAAATACATACATACATACATATATATATATATATATATATATGTATCTCTAGTTGAATTATTATGTCATATATCACATATTAATTAGTAATATATATTTTTATAATCGTCGATGAATGGTGAACTTGGAAATGAATCTCATCGCGTCGTCAAGACGGTAATCTATACGTACACACGAGTGACAATATCATTTCCTTAAAGGTGTGGAATTGGATGTTATATCATATATAAATAATCATTATCATGTTATATTTATTATTTACATCAATTTCTCATCATTATTATACCCATACAAATAATAATGTATTGAATAACAATTACACGACGACATGGAGACGGTAAGCCGTACGTACGCACGTATGGTGACATGTCATTCAAAGGATAGATAGAATAATGAATTTGGTTTTAACATATTTATAGTAACATCACATAATATATAATATATTGGATTTATTATTTTATAATGGAAACAACAAAGAAAAAGGAAGTGGAAGAAGAAAGGAACTTGAAAGAGGTGATTGAATATTTACCTCTTCTTCGGGTTATTCCTTTTGATTTGATCAAAATGGATCCTTATGTTGGATTTATGAATAAAGGAAGGTATCTAGGATTAACTTAGGATAGTTTATAGGGTATTTGGGCAGAGTTTGGCCGATCCAAAAGGCTTTAAAGGTGTTAATTATATAGAAGGGGGAGTGCCCTTTTATAAGAAGGGTGAGGGGCACCTTAGGAAAAGCTAGAAATATTATTTTACAATAAAATAATTTTCATTTTATAATGTCTCCAAAATGGATACATTAAAGGATATGGTTGTTATTGGTCTAAAAACACTCAACAAATAGGTTTTGGACAGGTTTGGATCACTATATTAACCTTATAATTTAGATTTAACTCTTAGTTAAATAGTTTGACATTTCCCATGTCTCTTTGAATTTTTATATTATATGGTAAATAAACTTACTATATACATACAAGAGAACCCCTAGTGGTTCATTAATTATACACCTATAATTATATATGTTCTTTTTCCGAATATTAAATTTTTAGGAATAGAATATCAATTAATAATATAATATTTGTTTTAAAAACTCTTTTATGTCAATTTTGACACTATTTGATAATTGATTTTTGTTAAAGTACTAAAAACATTATTAATTCAAAATAAATACATTTAATCAATCATAAAATGTAATAATAACCTGTAAAATTATTTTATTTCATCCAAACATTAAATTATATTTATTTTAACATTTATAATACCTTTTATTTGATTCTATCATTAATAAAGAAAATACTGCATCCTCATTTTGTCATAACTAAATATATTTATTTTATGTCTAAAAATTATAAATAAGATATCCTGATGTATTAAATCTATATATGTTTTTAATTACTACTTATAGTCAAATATATAAATTATATAACCTCATATAAAAATTGTTTTACTAAAAGATATTTTCTTTTGTTATTTTTGTCTCTACTTTAAATTATTTAATATATAATGTCATTATCACTTCCAAGTGGCCCCATGGGATCCCAAAATTGACCCAAGTATTACCAGGGTCGGACATTACTCATCCAATATGTTTAGGAAAATTTTTAAGTTTGTTTTTTTATTATAATATTATTTTTTAACCTTATTTACTGGATTTACCCTTTTAACCACGGTAAATAAAATATTTACTGAAGTAAATATTCCTGATGTCTAAAAATAAAAGGTGCCTATTTAAACAATTTGGACCTCCTGATTCAAAATATGAATTCAATTTTTCTAAATTAAAAATACAGAAGTGTCATAAATTAATTTAAAATAAATTCCCATTGTCAAAACAAAAAGTGTGTTTTTAAGAAATAATAACTACCAAAAGATTTCCATTTGTTTATGTCCAATTTCAATTTGAAATTACATAAAATGGACAAAATTGGATTAAATGGAAAAAATATAATCTAATTATACATCTAAACCATTCATATGTATGTTTGAACACTATAAATTATTTTGATTAAAAAAGTTGTTTTAAGTTAAAATATATTATTTTTCACTATTCACCCAAATATGAAAGTTATCCGAAAAACACCAAATATTTATTGAAACTATATTATTATGTCCCTATTATAATGAGGAAGGTTTTTTGGCTAAATTTAATATATAAAAGTTTCAAATATTGGATTTAAAAAGGGTTCTCCATTAAAAGGCGGTAAAATTGCATTTTTTTTAAAAATACTTCTTTTACCTAAAAAATGAATTTGTCCTTACATTATGTCTAAGAAACTCATAATATAGATTCTAAATTTATAAGGATTATATAAAATTCAAAAATCAGTTAATACTATTCATAACCTCTTTTTAACGGCTACTTTGGTAAGTCGTGGTGCGCTTGAACTCGGTGTTGCGTGTAGTGCACGTTATTGAATTACTTTGAAGAAATAACGTACTATGAAATCTTGGGTTGTTACATTCTTCCCTCCTTCAATAAATTGTGTCCTCACAATTTGAAATTGTTCTTCGAAAATAAAAGGTTGAAAATAGAAAATACTTTTGTGGGAAAACCCACATCGGAAATTAGGTTAATAAAATTTAGTATTAATAAGAGGAAAAGGGAAATGAAAGGGTCACCACCAAATTATGATCTTGATTAGGAGAAAAATTGTGGAAATTAGAGACATATAATTGGAGGGAAAATGTAAATATTTATAGGTAGTGATTAAGGTCATCGATCACAAACAAGTGTAAAATTGAGGGCCTTAAACTCATCAATCTATGATGATTTAAAATACCATCGGTTCAACAAAACATAAGTTATTAGGTTAGCACATTTTTGGTTTCAAGATCCCTTCACTAGAGTTTAAGAATTAATTTCTTCATAGAATAAGAGAAGAAGAAAAATATATACTTTCCAAGTAGAGTTCCATCCTTAAACTAATTTCTACCACAAACTCGTATTTCACTCTAAAATATAATTGAACATAAAAAAAATATTCTATTTATGCTATTCGTATAGGGTTCCAAAAAAATGAATTTATAATTCATCTACTAGAACTTTTAAAAAAATACATTATACCATCCAGGACATCACATAGCCAGTGGTAGGGGATGTACCCTTATCGCCCTTCGGTTGCAGGTTCAAGTCTCACGGCCTTACCGGACGTGACTGGTTGTTGCCCGACCTCTGGGTTTTCCTTTTTATGACAATACAAAAATAACCTTAACGATTTTATCCAATTTCTAACATAATCCATGCCAACATTTAGACTTATCCAATATACTTTTAACCAAAATCATAGTCCAAAATTTATAAGGAAGTTAAACACCATGAAGTTCCTTTTCTCCACGTAATAACATGTGAATACCTTCATCATGTATTCTTTTAAAACATGGTAACACCCTGAATTACCATAAAACCTTATTGATTACATTTATGCTCCCTTATTCTTTATAGAATATTGGATATATTCCTTATATCCCAAAATTTTTAATATTCCAACAATGATGAAATAAAACAACTATTAACCAGTTCCAAGGAAGTCAAGTATATCCAATATAATTTATCCAAATCAATAATCTCTTATTCCAAAATTACTACCATAGTATCAGGACCATATAATCTCAAATTCCCATTGAAATATTACTGCAGTACAATCCTTATTTATTTCCATAATTCATATAACCAGTACATCGTTGATACAACACTCAAATGACACAATACTTTAATAACAACATAAGAACTCTTAATTATTCATCTTCATATTTGGTAGTATCATAAATTGATTCTTATCTAATAGCAGCATTTGGGGTATACTCTAACGATTTATACATTGATTCACATAGTTTCCCAACTCCTTGTAGATAAAGAATTATACATTTGAAAATTTTTTCTTACCCTTTCAATCACGTACTTGGTGTCATTTTTCTCCACACTTATAACAAACTCTCATTCCCTTCATTAATTTACCAAGGTTATTCTTTCCACAGTTATCACATATAAGAAAATCCTTCTTTTCCCTCTTCCCTTTATCCATCTTTCTCTCTTCCATCCTTTTCTTCTCTTGCATCCCTTCAATGCCATTGGACTCATAGAATTATTTACTTATCTTATTAACACATGATACTATTTATTCATATGTTGAGAATACATGGGAGACTATTTTACTTCTAAATGTTCGCTTAATACCATGAATTAATGACCCTTCTTACTCTTTGGATCATACGTATTGTTGGAGTTCCCATTCCTTCTGTTGGGCGCCATTTCTAAATAATGGCATACACTATGTCAGTTTATGAATCACAATTCATAATTCCATACTTGTAAAATACCTAACGTAAATTGAACATTTTATGGATATAATCCATAATCACAAAAAAATTCTTTGAGGAGATATATACAACTAAACCCTTCATATTTGTTTATAATGAAAATAATAATTTCCTAATCATATCCCCCGGGAGTGTCGTAACCAAGAGTGCAGCCAGGCCCGTTGTCGTGCACTAGTTCCTATTCGAGTCTAGCTCAAAGCGGTGTTTTCGGGTTTTGACCCTAGATACATCTGTGCCAGAGCTTCCTCTACCTGATTGTATGCAGAAAGGGATGTATTTCTTGGAAAACTCACAAAATATCTACAGTACCAAAATTATAGGAAGTTCTTCTATACTAATCCTCAAAGTCTATCTTAGGGTAATGTGCTCTAATCCGAGTTTATCTAAATCTAGTTTCCAAGGTTATAGCTAAACTTCCTCTAATACCAACTGTAATGCCCCTACCCTAGTTACCCAGAGTTGGTGAATTATTACATAACATTGGCATGATTATAAGGAATCAAGTCCCGAAGGACCGATCAGTTTAGCAGTCTTGGAAAATGGATTACATAGATGAATATTACATTACACTTTATAACATACAAAACAACATAAATAATCCTTTATGAACATAATTATTCCCTTGGATTAACCCTGCATATCAATCACAATATATTTCTTGGAATCCTGGGAAAAATAAAACATAGAAAGGGGTGAGCTCAAACACTCAGTAAGGGTAAGAAATACAGGGGAAACATTCATAAATAAGCATAAACATTTAAGGAAACTTATAAGATTAAAACAAAAGCCTTTTCTTAATAAAAATCATCATAATATGTAAAATATAAATCAAAATAATTCCATTTACTTACTCACATGGATGCTCTAATAGTCGAATAATAACATGTAATATCAATAGCCACTTTCATAATGATGGAATGCATAATGCGAGACTATCATAACCACATAGTCAAGTCCTTGTGCCAAGAATACAAATTAGATTTTTTCAAGGCCTATTTTTAGTACACTACTTTGTCTCATGAGACCTACTGATGCATAGAGGAGCTATAGCGGGCTCCACCTGTCACTTACTAAGTCCAATTCATTCCTCATATGAAAAGGTTTAAACATAACATAAACATTCGTATTAAAACTAGCATATGAAATGTCAATACGTTATCCCTAAACCTTGAATGGTATAAAAATAACACATACACAGTCAAACACATCATAAAACCTTCAATAAAATATGGAAGATTTTTATCATAATAAATCATCTTCAAACAAGTTTAAAATCCATCAAAGGATGTTGACATAGATGAAAATGATTTGTAAAACTCTTTGAGAGAAATATCCATTTTTCATGAAAACATTTAAAAGTTACACAATTTAGAAAGTAAGGAATTCAAAGACATTTTTTAATCAATGTGTTCCATACCAATTTGAATCTTTTGAAAAGAATTAACATTTTAAACACATTCATGTCCATAAAAATAAATCCTTAAAACCCATTTTGAATACATGGACATTAATGAGAAAGATTTAGAAGAATAAATATTTAAAACATTTGAAATTATGTTTTGGTAAAAAAGTACCTTAAAATAATACCTTTTAAAAATATTTCATTAAACTTGGATATGGATAATAAATACATCCCAGTAGATACTTACATAAAAACAACCATGCATAATAAAGAGATTGTGAAATTAACCCTTACCTTGCACATTCCATTGGTCGAGGGTATGTTCAACCACCTTTATAATGACCATTGTTTGTTATTATATTATAAAAAAAGATATTAATATTTATTATATCATACAAGATTCATTTATGACTTTATACTACCCATTTAATAATGATTTTCATGTTAAATTAACATTTCAGGTAATAATCTCTTTCTTTATCGTACATATTTTAACTTGTTATTATTTATCGTATCATTTAGATCATGATTTAAATACTTCCAGAATATAAACCTTGATTTATAAATCATACAAATTTAGAATATAAATATTTATAAAATATAGATATATGAAATGGAATACACCGTTTATGGAGACGGTAGGCCGTACGTACGCAAAAACGTTGTTTCTGTTTTCATATCGTATTGAAAGGAAGTAAGTGAATAAGATATATGTAAGTAATTAAATATATTCATACATATATATATATATATATCAATTATAATTATTATGTCATATATAAAATATTTATTAGTAATATATATTTTTGTAATTGTCGATGAATGGTGAACTTGGAAATGAATCTCATCGTGTTGTGGAGATGGTAATCTGTACGTACACACGAGCGACAATATCTTTTCATTAAAGGTGTAGAATTGGATGTTATATCATATATAAAGAATCATTATCATGTTATATTTATTATTTACATCAAATACACATCATTATTATACCCATTCAAATAATAATATATTGAATAACAATTACAACACGGCGTGGAGACGGTACGCCGTACGTACGCACATATGGTGACATGTCATTCAAAGGATGGATAGAATAATGAATTTGGTTGTAATATATTTATAATAACATCACATTATATAGATTATACTGGATTTATTATTTTATAATGGAAACAAAAAATAAAAAGGTAGTGTAAGAAGAAAGGAACTTGAAAGAGGTGATGGAATATTTACATCTTTTTCAGGTTATTCCTTCTGATTTGTCAAATGGGATCCTTAGGCTGGCTTTATGAATAAAGTAAGGTCTCTAGGATGAAGGTAGGATAGTTTATATGGTATTTGGGTAGATTTTGGCCTAGATAAAAGGCTTTGAAATTGTGAATTAGAGAGCAGGGGGAGCACCCTTTTAAAATATGGGTGAGGGGCACCTTAGGAAAAGCTAGAAATATTATTTTATAATAAAATAATTTACGATTTATAATGGCTCAAAAATGGATTATTTAAATTCTAAGGTGGTTATTTCTTGAAAAAAACTCAACCAATGGGTTTTAGACAGGTTTGGGTCACTATATTAACCTTATCATTTATATTTAACTCTTAGTTAAATAGTTTGACATTTCCCATGTCTTTTTGTATTTTTATATTATATGGTTAATAAACATACTATATACTTCCAAGAGAATCCCAAGTGGTTAATTAATGAATAACCTATAATTATATTAGTTCTTTGGCCAAAAATTACATTTTTAGTAATAGAATATCAATTAATAATATAATATTTGTTTTAAAAACTCTTTTATGTCAATTTTGGCACTATTTAATAATTGATTTTTGTTAAAGTCCTAAAAACTTTATTAATTAAAACTAAATTCATTTAATAAATCCTATAAATGTCATATTAACCTATAATATTCGTATATTCCATAAAAAATTTAAATTATATTTATTTTAACATTAATAATACAATTTATTTTATTCTTTCGTTAATAAGGAAAATACTGCATCATCATTGTGTCATAAATAAATATATTTATATTATGTCTAAAAATTATAAATAAGATATCCTGAGGTAGTAAATCTTGCAATATTTCTAATGAATATTTATATTCGAATAGATCAATTATATTACCTCATATAAAAATATTTTTACTAAAAGATATTTGCTTTTGTTATTGTTGTCTCTACTTTAAATTATTTAATATATAATGTCATTATCACTTGCGAGTGGCTCCATGGGGTCCCAAAATCGACCCAAAGATTCCCATGGTTGGGAAAGACTCATAAAATAAGTTTAGTACAAGTGTTAAGCTAATTTTGTATTATTATAATATTATTTTTTAACCTTATTTACTGGATTTACCCTTTTAACCACGGTAAATAAAATATTTACTCAAGTAAATATTCCAAATGAATAAAAATAAAAGTTACCTATTTACACAATTTGAACCTCCTGATTCCAAATATGGAATCCATTTTTATAAATTCAAAACAAATAAGTGGCAGAAATTAATTTGAAATTAATTCCCGTTGTTAGAACAAAAAGCGTGTTTTTAAGAAATAATAACTACCAAATGATTGGCATTTGTTTATGTCCAATTTCAAAGTGAAATTACTTCAATGAAAAACATTGGATTAAATGGTATAAATATAATATAACTATACATACAAACCATTCATATGTATATTTGAACACTATATATTATTTTGATTAAAAATGTTGTTTTCAGTTAAAATATATTATTTTTCACTATTCACCCAAATATGAAAGTTATCATAAAAACACCAAATATTTGTTGAAACTAAATTATTATGTCCATATTCTAATGAATAAGTTTTTTTAGTCAAATTTAATATATAAAAGATTCAAATATTGGATTTAAAAATGGTTATCCATTAAAAGGCGGTAAAATTGCATTTTTTGAAAAATATTTATTTTACCTGAAAAAATGAATCTGTCCTTAAATTTTGTCTAAGAAACTCATAATATATATTCTAATATTATAAGTATTATATAAAATTCAAAATTCAGTTAATACTATTCATAACCGCTTTTGAACGACTAGTTTGGTAAGTCGTGGTGTGCTTGAACTCGGTGTTGCATGTTGTGAAAGTTATTGAATTACTTTGAAGAAATAACATACTATGAAATCATGGGGTGTTAAAAAGTAACAATAATAACATGAAAGTATATTGTTTATTATATAAAAAAATAATATACATAATAATAATGCTGTGGTCTTCTTACATAACCCCTTAAAACACCCTTATAAGACCTTACGGTAAGGTGTGCAATGGTGAAAGACTCTTAGGGTGGCTCAGATAACATTACTCGGGTGGTAATCTATATCAACATTCACTTCTACAGTAGGAAATTCCACTCAAGATTAATGTATTCAAGCATGTCTTGGGATTGATCAATATAGAAGAGCAATGATTCCACCTCCTTTCCAAGCTCTGACAAATGGGCTTCCTAAGGGGAAAGTCTATTGAATGAGGCCATCACTTCCTTTTTCTAAGTAAATTGTATTTTTTAAATCCCAATATTTATACTAATCATGTGATAACTATTAAATTTCTATATTAACAATGATCACAATTATTAAATATATTTTAAAAAACCAAAATCATAAAACCAAATAAGTGCATATGTTATATAATCATTTCACATCATAAGACATTTAATTGGATCAATAGGAATTTTCATTAATGAATTTTTGGGTCATTACAAAGTGTGCTTAGTATTACCACTGAATAACCATACATGTTATATCATGATATAAAAACATTAACCAATTCTTTGTAGGACAATATAATTCTATGCTCATCAGTCACATTCATATCATGTACATGTATATTTGTGTCATATAGATCATAACACAAAATAATGTATTTAATTAGATTTAATCATATTTTAAAGGATTTTTTCTCACATACATGTATGTCCATAATAAATTAAGTATGTTTACAACTAGGTGAATACCACTGAGTAAAAATGGGGGAAGGTATTTGCAGCAAAAAAAAGTTTGGAATGGAAAATCATGGCATAATTTTGGAAGCATAATAGGTGTAAATAAAGGTTCATGAAAAGGATTAATGAGAGAGAAACATGTTCCATCATTAAATTTTAATCATAATTATAGTTAATGGATGTTTAAAAAAATTCAATGTGAAAAATTGGAAATCAAAATGGACAATAAAAATAAAGTACTTTAATAAAGTGGGGGTGGGGGAAGAGAATCCATTACCTTGAGGGGGTGCCTCTAAAAGATTGGTAGGGGATTTTTAAGATATTTGGAACTCCTTTGGAGGGATTTATAGATGTATAAAGAGATAAAGTTCATTATCAATGGGTTTTTAGGGAATATAAAATGGAGTTTGGGTTGGTATTTTTAGAAAAATAGAGGGGGAATCTTTATTAATTTCTAAACTTAGGTTTTGGATGCTATGTAATAAAATAATCAAAAAAACCAATGGATTTTTAGCATGGTTTCTTCCAAGGAGGAATGGATTAAAATATTTTAATAGTTTACTAACCGAAATCATTAAAATAATATCATTAATTTGGTGGAAGTGAATCGTATTTATAAAGAATTGTTTTTAATACCTTAAAATATAATATAGTTTTAGAGGACTCGTTATAGGTTTTTAAAATTAATAAAATAAATTAAAAAACACATTATATTAAATTTAAAACCTATATTTGGTCATTTATGGGTTTTATAGTATTTATTACATCACCTTTGGGCCATTATGATGACATAATATATACCGTATATTTTTTTTGTATATAATTTTAAACAAAAAATAAAATTGTCTTTGAAAATTATTAAAAAATAATTACTAGATAATTTTTACATTTTAATTTCAAAAATGACATTTATTTAACTGAAATAATTTTATAGATATAGTAATTTCCAATTTTATATAAAAATATATATTTATTAAGAAATGATAGTTTTTATGACACAAACAACTTTATGGACCTTAAAATTTTTATATGGGACTTCATTAAATCATATTATAATATTTATTTAAAAAATATATCATTTAATAAGACTAATTTATTAAAGGAAAATTTATTTCTAAACTATTGTATTTATCAAATTATGTGTTTTAATTCAAATTGTATATATGTTGACCAAAAAATAAATTTTGGTTCCTTAATATCAAAATCTATTTTTTATCAAAATCATTTTATATTCATGTATATATATAAATTAATAATTAAAATAGATAAATATAATCTTTATTTTATTAAACTAAAATATAAAAATTCATACTAATATATTCTAGATACATAATCCCTTATTACACCAACGTACACCCTAAGGGTAAGGTCTTCAATATAATTACATTATTGGGGTGGTTCGGTGAATATGGTTTGGGTAGTGATTGTAATAATCTTGAAATTATATTTTAACCATTTTTTATAGATTTATGGTTGTTGAATCCCAACTTTCATGAACAAGGGAAAATTTAGTGATTCAATCCCCCTAAAAATCTCCAACAAATGGGCTTCATAGGGTACAATCCAACATTTATGGTCATTTATTATTCATTCTTTGTCAATTAGATTTTATCAAAAACCTTAATATATACTAATATTAATTTTTCATTGTAGAATAGATTTATTATCAATTTATATGATTCTCAGTGTTCTTTTAATCCTAATAGATATATTATTTATATATTTTATAATTGTACAAAATAATAAATGACATATAGTGAATGTGTTTTCTATAACTGCATTACTAAATATAGAATTTATTCATTCAAAAGGGACATTAATTTATAAAATTTTGGTTCATTAAAATATATGAAGTACATCATGTACGTGGGAGATATTAAGAGAGAGTACTAAGAGATAAGATATGACCCCGACAAAATCAAAGATCTCGAAGGGACTGATGCATTTTGGGTCTAGATTCCATTTCTTCCTAAATCACATATCCAATTTTCATGGAGATATTTGGAGAAACACCATATCACCAAATTCAAACTCTAGACCTATTATATTTTTATCATCATAGATCTTCTACTTAATTTTCATCATTTTTACATGTCATTGAATTTTTTGGATATTCTCCATCATTTCATGGAAAAGTTCAGGCCTTATCATATTTCTTTCCTTAGATTCATCCTAGCTTTTTGGATTCCTAAATCTATTCTCAAACAAAGCCTCATTTGTTTCCATTTGGATTCTAGAATGTAAATTGTCATTATATGAGAACTCTATCAAAGGAATATGTTGATCCAAACATCCTTGTAAATCCATTGAATATAATCACAATATATTCTCTAGAGTTATAATTGTTCTCTCAAAATAACCATCTATCTGAGGGTGATAAGTGTTTCAAAATTTTAACTTGGTTACCAAAATTTTATGGATACTTTTCTAGAATCTCGATGTGACCCATGGATCTTGATGAGATAAAATAGAGTGGTGTACTCTATGAATCCTAACCATATATTTAATCTATATTTTAGAGAACTTATAAAGTCAGAAATATTCTATAATGGTAATGAAATTTGTACACTTTTTAAGTGTATTGAATATAAATCATACGACATTGTGAACTTAGATATCTCAGTAATTCATACAAAAAATTCATTGTGATTTTTTCTCATTTCTATTTCGGTATGGGTAATGGTTGAATCATCCCTTTGGGATTCTGTCACTCATCCTTAAATTTATAAACTACCATGCATCGAGTTATATACTCAATTATTCCCCTCTTCATGTTATCCCCCAAAAAAAATTCTTCATATATCTAAACATATTTATACCTCTGAGATGGTTAATGAGGGATTTTCTATGGTCCTCATCTAAAATCTCCTACTTATGTTTTGATATAGATGGGATGCATATCTGATTTCCAAACCATATAACACCTTCTTTATCAAATTTTAACTCTATAATATTTATTATCTTGTGTTTTATCTCCACATCACCCATACACGATTCATTAAACTGTATCTGAATATAGGTTTGAGAATAAATTTGGGAAACATACGATTTATACCTGTTCTCTATGACTTCAAGAATCATCCTTCATAGATCCATGAGTATTGAGTATTTTTTAACCTTATCATGGATAATGTATCATGATCTTTTCTAATGAAATAATGATCCACCTTGTTTCCCTTTCCAGGTTCATATTGTATTGATCATTCATAATTTATGATTTTGTCTTACCATCTCCTTTGGTTCATGTATAACTCCTTCTATGTGAATATATATTTCAATATCTTATGATCAGTGTATATATCACACTTCTCACTATGAAGATAATGCATCCAAATTTTCAATGAAAATATTATCATTGAAAATTTCAAATCATGTGTTGGGTAATTTACTCGTGTGTCTTTAATTACTACGAGTCATAAGAAATTACATTATCATTTTTTATAAGGATGCATCCCAATTCTTTTAGTGATAGATAAATAAAAATTATAATCTCTTAACCATAATAAGTTAATGTAAGCCTAGGTTTAGTGAACAAAATTTTCTTAATCTTCATAAAGATTTCCTCGTATTCTTATATCCATAAGAATATAAATCATTTCCATGTTAACTTGGTTAACATATTTTAAATCCATAAGAAATTTCTCACAAAGAATTGGTAATATATAGCTAACCCAAAAAAACTATAGATTTCAGTCATAGTGGTATGTCTAGTCTATTGATCTATAACCTAAGTAATTGATATATATACGGATACAAACTCCCTTGTGATGACATTACCCAATAACTACACTTTTTATATAAAGAATACACATTTATTGTGTTTGGAATGTAGTCACTCCTTCCTTGGGCTATGGAACATAGTCCTTATGTGTTCTTCATGCTCTTCCTTACATTGAAATTATTTAAGGAAATTTTTTATAAAGACTACCATAAATTTATCTAGGTAATCTATAAAGTCTCTATTCATATGATACAAAAATATAGTTGGGAAATTAGTAAGTCCAAATATAACCACTATAAACTCATATTGTCTAAACCATTTTCAGAATGTTGTTTTTTAAATACCCTCCCTTTTTACCCTTATTTGATGATATCTAGTATAACAACCCTACTCTTTATTACACACTTAAACATCATTTATTACATAAACTCTTCACTTGATAAAAAATAGAATATTGATAGTTATAGTGTATTTTGGGATTAATAACATTACATAAAAACATAAAACATGAAATACACAACTTTATTCAAAACTTCTTTTACATGACCACACACATTCCTTCGTACTTAGCATTGCCTGGGATAACCTGAGCACATGCAAAAGAAAATGGTGATCTATAAATCTCAGTAAAGGAGTAAAAAATAAATAACATGATGAATATAGTACATGTTTGGAAATAAGAATATCAATGGATCATAAGAGAAACATGAACATAGAGGCATGATATAGTACGATTACCATAACATGGAAATGTCGAAACAACATTTTGCATAATACTAACATGATCCAAGGTTTATTTCACATGTATCATGAGTAAAACCTTATTTAAATTGAATTATCATGAGTAAAACCTCATTTTACTTGACATATCATGATACTAAACTCTACCCAATTCATTGGAGCGCTATCAGGGTGCACCCTTCTTAATCATTTCATTTCATGCGTGAATGTGCCACATGGATCATATAACATGGATCCATTAATCAAAATAATTTATTCCATGATAAAGGCATATGGAATTATTACATGAAAATATATAATCAATATGTAAATGTGAATAAAGGTTAATATCATTGATAGAGAAATTGGCTTGGTATTCACTACACAATGACTTTTGCAGGGAAAATCACAGTGCAATTTCAGCAGCATAATGGCATGACAAAAGAATTTATAAAAATGGTTGATGAGATATAAAGGGATTTATCATAATATGTAAATTAAATTTACAGTAATGGAGTCATATAGATACATGTTCCAACATATGTAATTAGATTTAGACTTATAATACAAAATAATTGCTTGAATGTAAATGGGAAGAGAGAAATTCTTTATGGAATTTCATCATGGTAACATGTGTACATTTGAGGCATTAATGATAAATAAAGATGTATATAATCATTAGAACATAAGGAGGGTAATATGGGAGATGTGATAAATCATACCCCAAAATTTTTAATTGAAAAGACCAAGGTATAACAATATAAAGAAACTTGGACAAAAATGAGAAAGGACGAAATCCCTTACTAGGAAGTGTGATCCTAAAGGCTTAGTAGAGGCTTGATAGAGGATTATTGGGAACTTGAGGTAAATTTAGAGGATTATATATAGATTAGGGAAGAGTTTTTTCAAGCTCCAAAGTCTTTGAGTGAAGAGTAAGTGGGTGCTTGGGTGGATTTATATAGGAAAAGAGAGGGAAATCTTTATTATTTAGGTTTTCACCACCACACAATAAACTAATCAAAACTACAAACAATCCCATGGATTTTCCCACAATTTTTTCCAAAGGGGAGTGGAAAAATTATTTTATAATTCTAATGTCTGATCTTCTTAAAATATTAGTCTTGTTTATGTGGAGGTGAGTCACACTCTCAAGGAAATCAATTTAAAATTTTAAAATGTTTTATAAGTCTTAGAGGGTCCACTAAGACACCATAAAATTAATCAAAAAAATATAAAATTAAATTATTTTGAATATAAAATATATATTGGACGAAAAAATAATTTATATTATTTTATTACATCACTATTGGTTCATTATGATGTCATAAAACACATTATATAATTAAACCGTATTTAATTTTTACGCGAAAATTCGACTATCTCAAAAAATTATGAAAAATTTACCATTGGATAATTCTGACTTCCTAATTCCAAAAATAATATCCATTTTATCTAAATAATTTTATAAATATGTGAAATTTTACTTTTAAAATAAAACCATCATTTATAAAAAATTCGTGGGTTTTGACAAAAACGGATTTCATACCATAATAAAAATTAAAATTGTATTCACAAAAATTATACGATCGATTATATTTAATAAAATTTAATTTATTAATAATATTTTATTAAAATAATATTTTATTCAAAAATCCATTATTTCATTAAAATAGATTTCTTCATTGAATATTAACTAAAAATAGTATTGGTGCTTTAAAAACTATTTACAATGTAGCAATAATAAAATGAATGTATATTCATTGTTATATAAAAAAATAATTCACATAACCATATTTCTTGGGTCTTGTTACATAACCCCTTATAACACCTGCATATGACCTATGGGTAAGGTGTGTGATGGTGATAGACTCTTGGGGTGGCTCAGATGAAATCGCTCGGGTCATAATCTCTACGAAATTCCACATCTCCCGTATGTGGTTCCGTTTATTCTTAAATTTTAAAATCTTGTCTTGGGATTGGTAAAGAGTGAATCCTAGTGATGAAACCTCCTTTCTGAGCTCTGAAAAATGGGCTTCATATTGAGAAATTCTACGAGATGAGTCCATTGCTTCCTTTTTCTGAGTAAATTAGATTTGTTAAACCCCTATATTTATACTAATCATGTGATCACTATTCAAAGGCTATATTAGAAATGGTAAAAATTATTAACGGTATTTTGAAATAAAAAAACATATAACCATATAACCGCATTTTTTTATATACCATTTTACATAATAATATATTTAATTAGATCAAGGAGGATTTTCATTAATAAACGTTTGGGTCGTTACAATCTTCCCCCATAAGAAATTTCACCCTCGAAATTTCCTTTTCCCATACTAAAACATATGAGGGTAACTCTGATTTATCACTTCCTCTTATTCACACATTGCTTCTTCAAACTTGTGGGTTCTCCAAAACACTTTTATGAGGGGCATTATCTTATTTAGTAGAACTTTTTCCCTATGATCTAATATCTTCACTGGATTCACTTCATAGGATAGGTCATTCTACAATTGTACCACATCGGGATTGAGTAAAAGTGATGGGTTAGTTATGTACTTCCCTAAGAGTGATACATGGAATACATCATGTATTTGAGATAGGTTTAGAGGGAGTTCTAGTTGATAAGCGACTTCTCCAATGCGATCAGGGAACTCAAAAGGGCCGATGTACCTTAAACTATGATTTCTATTATTCCCAAATCTCATAACCCTCTTCCATGGTGATATGTAGGGGAATGCCATGTCTCTGACATAAAACTATAGGTCACGTCGATGATTATCATCATATCACTTTTGTTGACTCTGAGCAGCTTTAATGCGCTACTGGATGTTCTTAACCTTCTCTACCATTTCTTCGACCATTTCTGCACATAGGAGTTTTTCTCCCCAGCTTAATCCCAACATGCTGCTGTTCAGCACCTCTCCCCATACAGGGCATCATAAGGAGCCGTTTGGATGTTTGAGTGGAAATTGTTGTTGTAAGATAAATAAACTAGAAGAAGATATTGATACCATCCATTTTTGAAGTCCATTGAGAATTCTCTCAACATGCCCTCAAGTGTCTAGATAGTCTACACAGATTGGCCATTAGTTTGAGGATGATAAGCCGTACTGAATTTCATCTCAGTATTCAGTTCATGTTGGAGACTTTTCTAGAACATAGTGGTGAATCTTGGATCTCGATTGGATACTATAGATAGTGTTACTCCATGCAGACTTACCAAATCTGTGATGTATATCCATTCTAGTTGATCTAATGAGAAATCCTCTCAAATTGGAATGAAGTGTGTAGTCTTTGTAAGACAATCCACAAAAAAATAGATAGCAATGTTTCCATTGGATGTCTTTAGATGTCCAGTGACAAAGTCCATCATGATCTTCTCCCATTTCCATGATGGTATGGATATGGTGGCATCATATCCTTATACTTATTCCTCTCATCTTTCACTTTCTGACATACCAGGCACTTTGATGTATATTCAGTGATATCCTTCTTCATGTTATCCCATAAATAATTCTCTCAGAGATCTCGATACATATTTGTGTTTCTTGGGTTAATGTAGAAATTAAAACTATGTGCATCATCCAAAAGTAATTTCTTTATCTTTGGATTTGATATAACACATAGTCGTGTCCCAAATATCACAATTCCTTCTTCATTAACATTGAACTCCAAGGATTTCCCTTTTCTGATAGTTTCCACTTTCTTATGAATTCCCACATCATATTTTTGAGAATCCTTAAACCTTTCCAAAAGAGATGGTTGAAAAATACTTTATTAAAGGATTGATGATTTCCCATTCTTTATGATTCCCAAGTCTATCTTCATCAAATCAAAGAATATTTGATCCATTTCAATTATAATCAATGATAGAATCGATGGGTCCTTTCTACTTAGAGCATCATCTACCTTTTTTTCTTTCATAGGGTGGTAATGGATTGAGCATTCATAGTCTTTGATCATCTCTAACAATATTTGTTGGCTCATATTCAACTCTTTCTGTGTGAATATATACATTATGATTGTGTCATCCATATATATTTCACACTTCTTTCCATAGAGGTAATTCCACAAAAGTTTTAATGCTAACATTACTACATCCCACTTCAGATCATGTGTGGGTTAGTTTTTCTCATGAAGTTACAATTGTTTTAAATCATAGGCAATGACTTTGTCATTTTTAATCAACACACAACCCATTTCCTTCTTCTAGGCATAACTAAAAACAACAAAAATTTCTCCACTTGTGGTTAATGTGAGCACGGGCGCAATGATAAGCCTCATTTTCAACTCCTTGATGATCTCTTCACATTCATCACTCCCTGAAAACTTTAATCCCTTCTGAGTTAGCTTGGTAAGAGTGTTTCAAAGTTATGAGAAATTTCTCACAAATCAGGAAAATTATCCAGCTAACCCCAAGAATCTACGGATATCTGTCACCAATGTTGGCCTTGCCCATCCCTCAATTATATATATCTTAGAGGGATCCACAGATATCCCATTACTTTAGATGATATGACCCAAGAATGATACCTCCTTCAACCAGAACTCAAACTTTTTTAACTTCGCAAAGAGAATCTCCTTTTCCTAAGTCTCTAGTACAGTGCTTAGATGCTCCTCATCTTACCCCTTGGTTTTGGACTATATTAGAATATCTTCTATAAAGACTACCCTGAATTTGTCGAGGTAATATCTAAAGACACTATTCATGAAGTCCATGAAGATTTTTTTAGAATTAGTGAGTCTAAAATGGATTATTGTGAAATCATGGTTCCTGTATCTTATATGAAAAGAAGTCTGGGGGATATCCTCCTTCACCCTTACATGCTAATATCTTGACTGGAAATAAACCATGGTGAATAATTTTTCTCCAGGTAGTTGATTGAACAAATCATTAATTCGGGGAAGAGGATAATTTTTCTTTATCATTATTTTTTTGAGCTCACAATAATCATTGTAAAGGCACATTGACCGATCTTTCTTTGAGAAGAAAAGGATTGGTGCACCCTAATGTAAAGCCCTTGGGCGTAAAAACCCTTTATCAAAATTCTCTTGTAATTGTTTCTTCAGCTCCTCATGTTCCACAATAGCCATTCTATATGGAGTCTTTGATATTAGCAATGCCCCAAGTATAAGATCAATTGAGAATTCAATATCTTTTCTAGAAGGAAGACCAGACAATTCATAGGGAAACACTTTAGTAAAATCACTACAATAGGCATGTCTTCAAGGATGGTTTATTCCTTAGAATCAATCATCTAAGAAAGATTTGAATGCTCATAGGGAAATAATATCCACACTTGAGATGATGGTTCTAAGGAAGATTCATCCACCTACTTTCAGTTGTACAGAATCAGGGGCCGATTTTCTATATGGAGAGTAATTTCCCTCTCATGGAAATTAATGTCGTCTCTATATAAGTAAATCCAGTCTGTGCTAATAATCTAATCAAATTACACCAGAGAGAGTATGATGAGGTTCGCTGGTAAGTTAAACCCAAAAATTATGACAAGGGAGGAGTTATTTTCATGGGATGCAATGATTACCCTGTTTTCTGTTCTCACTGACAACTTTACTTCCATGATTTTTGGTGGTGATATGACTGTTCTACTAAACTTTCGTGATATAAAAGAATTCATAGAACTAGAATGAAAAAGTGTGTTCGATATTCATGAATGAGTAACTATCATGTATATCACCACTTCATTTTCAGGGTTCACATCAGTGGTAGTGATGGAAAATGCTCTCCATATCTACCTTGGAGGTTGTTGGTTGCCTCCAAAAACCCTTGTCGTAGGGCATTGGTTTCCAAAGTTCCTTGGTTATTTTCATTTGAAGTAATGAACAATGCATTGAGGGTCGAAGGGAGTTTTTCTTTCCTCTATCGCAGCCTCGGGTTTTTCTTTTTGGTAGTTAATGGCCAATTTCCCTTCTCTTCCACACCTAAAGCATTTCCTCATCCCAATTAGGTAATTTCTAGGGTGCTTCTTTCTATACCTTTGGAAAGTGGGGTGATGGATTTTCTTAGCACTGTTGGATTTATTTATCGGAATTATAGAATTAAAGTCCACCTTATGCTTCTTATCCCTAGGATACCCTTGAGATTCTCTGATATCCATTTCATATTTTAGGGCGCATCAATCAATTTCCTCATTTCTATTGAAGTCACCAATCGCCAGGGCTTTCTGTTGGCTAGGTTTTATCCCACCAAAAAAGTAGTCAACCTTGTATTCGGGGGTAACGACAAAGCTAGAGGCATATCGTGCAAGCCTTGTGAATTTTTCCATGTACGCTATGATGAATTCGTTGTCTTTTTTCTTTAGGATGAGGAAGTCCCTTTCCATCTTAAGTCAGAGGGTGTGTAGAGAATATTTATCTAAAAAAAATTCTTAAAATCCTTCAATTCCAACGTCTCGATCTCTTCCTCAGGATTTTTATTTTTTTATCTATTTCCATAAATGATTAGCCTCGCCCTACATATGATAAGAATCCAAAATAACCTTCTATTATTCGTAAAATTGAAGGATAGAGAAGATATTTTCAATGGAGTTGATCCATTTTTCGGTAATTGAGGGATCAAATGATCCATTAAAAGTAGGATTCCTTTGTTTCATGAATCTATTGATTGTGAATTGTTCTTTCTTTGGGGGGGGGGACTAAACGTTCCTCTTGACCCATGATTCTATTCAAAACATGAGTTAACTAGGATATTATGGTGAAAAAGTTTTCAATTACCACTCCCATCGGTTTGGGCATCTCATTAGAACAGTCATCACATTGATCTTTGCATCGGTTTTAAGGCTGAGTCCTCCTATTACCAGCCATTGGATGGAATAAAAGGAAAGTAATGGGTAACACAAAAAAGGGGAATCCAAATACCAAAGTGATAACTTATAAATTACACTTATTTCATTAACATATTAATTCCTAGGCTTCAATAAATGTTATCCATGATCTACTTCCCAACATATATTCTTAGGGGGAAGTTTTTTATCGTAATAATGGTTCATACTAAGCTCCTGAATTTACCAAAGCATATCCCCTAGGAGTGTTGTAAATAAGAGTGCATCAAGGCCCATTGTTGTGCAACAATTCCCATTCAAGTCTAGCTAAAAGTGGTGTTTTCAGGTTTTACCCCTAGATGCATCTATGTCCGAGCTATCTCTACATGCTCGTATCCAGATAGGGATGTATTTTCTTGAAAAACCAATTAATTAATACTCACCAAAATTTAGGGATTTTTTTATACATAGTCTTATCTCAAAGGATTTCACTTCGGTTTTCTAATCCAAATCACAAAAATAACTAAACCTATCCCATGATATCAACTATAACAACCCTGCTCTTTATTACACACATAAACATGATTTATTACAAAAACACTTCAATTGATAAATCATAGAAGATCAAGAGTTCTAGTGTCTTTGGTGCTTATAAACATTACATAACAACATGAAACATGAAATACAAATATTTATTGAAAAATTATTTTACATGACCACACACATTCCTTCGTACTTATCATTGCGTGGGATAACCTAAGGGCATGCATAAGAAAAGGCCGAACTATAAATCCTAGTATGTGAGTATACAAGGTATAACATGATGAATATATTAAATGATATGAAATATTCATATCAATGGGTCATAAGAGAAACATGAACATAAAGGGAACATATAGCATGATTATCATAACATGGAAATGTGGCAACAACATTTAACATGATATTAGCATGATCAATGGATCATTGAACATAGAGAATGATTAATCCCTCATTGTACTTGAATTATAAATTATTAAACCCTCATTTCACTTGACGTATCATGATACTAAACTTTACCCAATGCATTGGATCGATATCAGGGCGCACCCTTCTTAATCATTTCATTTCATGCATAAATGTGCCACATAGATCATATAACAAGGATTCATTAATAAAAATCATGTATTCCCTGATAAAGGAATGAGTATTTAATACATGAAACTCTATAATAAATAAGTTAAATGCATAAATTTTAATACCCTTGATAGAGAAATTGGCATGGTATTCACTACACAATGACATTGTCATGGAAAATCGCCAAGCA
Source organism: Viscum album (assembly GCA_963277665.1). Taxonomy (NCBI): domain Eukaryota; kingdom Viridiplantae; phylum Streptophyta; class Magnoliopsida; order Santalales; family Viscaceae; genus Viscum; species Viscum album. Next base: position 1,741,064,975 of record OY728160.1, read on the forward strand.
ATTTCGGCAGCATAACAGCGTGACATAAGAATTCATAAAAATGGTTGAAGAGAGATAAAGGGATGTCTCATCATATGTAAATTAAATGGATAGTAAGGTTTTCATATAGAAACATTTACCAACATATGTAATGGGATTTAGATTCATAATACCAAATAATTGATTGAATGTAAATGAGAAGAGAGAAATTCCTTACGGAATTTCGGCATGGTAATGGGTGCACATGAGAGGCATTAATGAGAGAGAAAGAGGTATATCATCATTAAAACATAATTATGTAATTATGGTGGAGGTGGGAAATAATACAACAACATTTTTAATTTAAAATACAATGTTATAGCAACAAAAATATACTTGAACAAAAATGAGAAAGGAAGAAATCCCTTACTTGGAAGTGTGATCTCAAAGGCTTAAGAGAGGAATGAGAGTGGCTTATTGGGAGCATGAAGAACCTTTATAAAATTATAGAGGGAGGAGGGCAGAGTTTGGTTTATCTCAAAAGTCTTTGAGTTAAGAGGAAGTGGGAGATTGGGTGGTTTTATATTGGAAAAAAGAGGGAATTCTTTATTATTTAGGTTTCGGCCACCAAACATTGAACTAATCCAAACCACAAACCATCCCATGGTTTTTGCCCATGTTTTTTCCAAAGGGGAGTGGAAAATATTAATTTATAATTCAAATGGCCTAACTTCTAAAAATATTGGGCTTTCTTATATAGAGGTGAGTCACACTCTCAAGGAAATCAATTTAAAATGTTAAAATGTTTAATAAGTCTTGGAGGGTCCACTAAGGCACCATAAAATTAATAAAACAAATCTAAAATATCATTATATTAATGATAAAACATTTATTGGTAGAGAATCTCATTTATAGTATTTTTTACATCACTATTGGGTCATTATGATGTCATAAAACACATTATATAATTAAACGGTATTTAATTTTTACCCAAAAATTCGACTGTCTCAGAAAATTATGAAAAATTCCCCATGGATAATTTCAATGTCCTGATTCAAAAATAGTATTAATTTTATCTATATAATTTTATAAATATGTGAATTTTTATTTTTAAAATAAAAACTAACATTTTTCAAAAATTCATGGGTTTTGACTAAAACGGATTTCAAACCTTAGTAAAAATTACATTTGTATTCATAAAAATTATACGATAATTTATATTTAATAAAAATTAATTTATTAATAATAATTTATTAAAATATTATTTAATTAATAAATTCATTAATTCATCAAAATATATTTCTTAATTGAATATTAACTAAATATACTATTTGTGATTTAACAACTATTTACAAAGTAACAATAATAAAATGAATATATATTCTTTATTATATACAAAAAAATGCACATAATCATAGTGATTGGGTCTTGTTACAGAACCCCTTATAACACCAGAATATGACCTAAGGGTAAGGTGTGAGATAGTGACAGACTTTTGGGGTTGCTCAGATAACATCGATCAGGTGGTAATCTCTACCAACTTCCACTTCTCCCACAGGATGTTTCATTTGAACTTAATGTGTTGAAGCTCAGATTGAGCTTGTTCAATATTGATGTCCAGTGACACCACCTCCTTTCTGAGCTCTTAAAAATGGGCTTCGTATGGGGCAATTTTATCATATGAGGCCATCACTTCCTTTTTCTGAGTACATTGGATTTGTTAGAGCCCTATATTTATTCAAATCATGTGATCATTATTCAATAGATATATTAGAAATGGTCAAAAGTTATAATAGTATTTTGAAATCCAATGACATAAAAACAAAGAAGCGCATATGTTATATAACCATTTTACATAATAACACATTTAATTAGATCAAGATGAATTTTATTTAATAAATTATTTGGTCCTTACATCATGATCATAGGTCAATATTTGATAAAAGAATGGGCTCCAATGAGTGATAAAATAAGTCATCAAAATCAGGTATAGGATATTTTTTATCATAATTTTTTTAGATAATGAATATCGATGAAAATATGAATTTATTCATCCTTTTTCTTTATAAAGAGAACGGGTGAACCCCGTGGTTATGCACTACGGTGTATAAAACCCTTTTAAACATTATATTGTCATTTCTTCATCAATTATCCTAATTCAAAAAAAAATTATTCTATAGGGAATCTTTCAAACAGGAAGTGATCCATGTATAATTTCAATTGAGAACTCAACCTCATGTTCTGGAGGAAAAAAAGGAAATTTATTAAGAAATACATCATCATATTTCTCCAAAATAGGAAAATTCACATTGTTGATTTATTTCCTGATAATATGATCTAGGGAGCACATTTTTTTAGGTATCAAGACACATATTGTATAAATTTATTCCGAAGAAGGTGTGGGATAATTGTAACACCTCTTTACTTTCTTTTAGGTATTCCATTACTCATGTTATGTTTTCCATTGGGTTGGATTTTATTTAGGTGTATTTTAGGTGAAATCTAGGTAATTCTTTAAGCCCTTTTATTTTCAGGTGCTTGGCTAATAGTTAGGGAAAACCATTTAGCTTGGAAAGTAAATTGTGCACCAAGTTGTAATCCCCCGGAAGGGGGCATATGGTTTGGAAAACTATGCAGCTAGCCCCTCCAAACTGTGTACCCTTAGACAGTGATGGTTCACATGGTTAAAATAAATAATCAAACCACGTGTCCGATATATGAACCCCATCTAGAATTATAGTAGGGTTTCATGATTACGGTTCACGTTTTCTCAAACTGTGCAACCCACCCCAGAAAATAGTGCATGTGATTTTAAATTCATCTAAATTTAATTTTAAAAATATAAACCCATGGTTCAGGATTCTAATAACCCCCATTATAACACAACTCAAACCCTTGGTCCTTGGATACACTCAAGAAGTAATCTTTTCTCCTCCAACCTCTACCTTTGGTAAATCAAAGTGCCAGTGGATGATGTGATCCATCTCTGGTAAGTGGATCTCCTCGTTTGTGTTTTATTTTAGTATTCCTTTCTCTCATCCTTAGAGAGTTTTATATCTTCATAGTATTGATCAATCTAAAAAATATTTCACTAGATTTAATATTTTTCTTGATATATCTTGATTCAATATTTAAATTTTAGATCTTCTTCACGTTCAATCATCATTTTATTTTCTATTTTGGGTGTTGATCATTTGATTCTATGATTAATGGTAGGTGGATCCATTTGATATTTTCCATGAAATTTGAACATTGATTTTATTTATTGTTTTGAAATAGATTTAAAATGATTTATGAAACCTCTATTTGTAATTATTTTATTATAAAATTCATAATGTAATATATTTTGAAAAATACCCACTTTTAATGGAGCAAGAATTATGGGATGAATTTTGAGAGTAATGGGTTGAATTTTTAGAAAATGATTTGATTATAGAATTGATCAAATGATTTGAGATTTTTTTTAGAAAATGGAATAAATTTAAATGATGAAAACAAGTGGTGGTCTTTGGATTCAAAAGGCATGAAATGATTAAAAATCCATGATTTGGATGAGAAATTAAATTAGCATATTGAAACTAAAAATTGGGAAATTCAATTATAAATTGTGATTTGATTTAAAATGAGATAAAATTAAAATTATCTATTGACTTATTGAGTACATGTAATCCTAGGTAGTTATTAGGTTATTTGGGATAATAATGATGTGATATTGATCCCATAGAAATGGATTGACAATGAAATCTCTTACAGAAACATAGTTCGGCATGATTATCCCTCAAGAGATACTGATGAGTCATATTTAGCCTAATACTATTGTATTTGTGCACAAATGATTATCCATGATCACTAATTTTAGAAGTGCGATATGACAACCCTTCTTTTTATTACAACTTAAACATGATTTAATACATAAAACCTCACGTGATACAACAAAAAATATCGATAGGTTTAGTGTCTTTGGGGCTTAGGATCAATACATAAAAACTTGAAACCTGAAATATAGCATCTTTATTGAAAACTTCCTTTGCAATACCATTATATTCCCTCATACTTAGAATTGCATGGGATAACCTGAGGACATGCATAAGAAAAGGGTGAGCTATAAATCCCAGTAAGGGAATACACATGGAATAACATGAGGAGTACAATACATGTTAGACATTAGGCATATCAATAGAGAACAAGATAAACATGAACATAAAGGCATGATAAATCATGATAATCATAACATGGAAATGTGGCAACAACACTTAACATGGAATTAGCATGATCCAAGGCTCATTGCACATGGAGCATGAGTAAATCCTCATTGCACATAAAGAACGAGTAAACCCTCTTTGCACTCGAATTACCACGAGTCAACACTCATTGCACATGACGTGTCATGATACTATAGTTTACCCAATGCATTGAGCGCTATAAGGGTGAACCCTTCTTAAACATTTCATTTCATGCAAAAGTATGCCACATGGATCATAAAACATGGATTCATAAAACATAATCATCTATTCCACAATAAAGGAATGTGGAGTTCATACATGAAACATTATAATAACAAAGTAAATGTTCATAAAGGTGAATACCCTTGATGGAGAAATGGGCATGGTATTCACTACACAATGGAATTTGCTTAGAAAATCGGTGTGATTTCAGCAGCGTAACGACGTGACGTAAGAATTCATAAAAAAATGGTTGATGAGAGAGAAAGGGGTTCCTCATCATATTTACATGTAATGGACAGTAATTAGGTCATATAGATACATGTCCCAATAATTTTAATGGAATTTAGATTCATGATACAAAAGTATTGCTTGAATGTAAATGAGGAGAGAGAAGTTCCTTTCGGAATTTCTGCATAGTAACGGGTGTACATGGGAGGCATTTAATGAGAGAGAAAAGGTCTCCCATCATTAAAAAATAAATAGGTCAGTATGAGGGAGGTTTGAAACCATACCCCAACATTCATAATTGAAATTAAAAAGGAAAAACAACTTAAAAAAATTGGACAAAAAATGAGAAAGGAAGAAAAAACCCTTACTTGAAAGTGTGATTCCAAAGGCTTGAGAGAGACTTGAGAGAGGCTTCTTGGGAGATTGGGGAACCTTGGGAGGATTCTAGAGAGAGTAGTGAAGAGTTTGGATGAACTCCAAAGGCTTTGAGTGAGGAGGTAGTGGGATCTTGGGTGGGTTTATATAGAAAAGGTGAGGTAATTCTTTATTGTTTAGGTTTGGGTCCCCTTTCATTAAATTAATCCAAACCACAAACCATCCCATGGTATTTTCCCATGGTTATTGGAAATGGTAGGAGGAAAAAAATATTTTATAAGGCCAAAGTCTTAACTTCTTAAAATAATATGGTTGCTTATGTGTAGGTGAGTCACACTCCCATGGAAATTAATTTAAAAAGACAAGGTGTTTAATAAGTCTTGAGGGGTCCTTTAATGCTTTTAGAAGTAAGTCAAACAAACAAAAAATAACATTATTTTAATGGTAAAAATATATTGGCCGAACATAAAGCTTATAGTATTTTATTACATCACTATTGGGTCATTATGATGTCATAAAACACATTATATATTTAAACGGTATTTAATTTTTACCCAAAAATTTGACTGTCTCAGAAAATTATGAAAAATTCACCTTTGGATAACATCGACTTCCTAATTCCAGAAATAATATTTATTATATCTAAATAATTTTTTAAATATTTTAATTTTCACTTTTAAAATAAAAACTGACATTTATAAAAAATTCACGGGTTTTGAAAAACATGGCTTTCAAACCTTAATAAAGATTATAATTGCATTCATAAAATTATAAGATAATTTATATTTAATAAAAATTAATTTAATAATAATAATAATATTTTATTAAAATATTTTTTAATTCAAAAATCCCTTGATTTAATAAAATAGAATTCCTAATTAAATAATAACTAAAAACACTATTTGTACATTAAAAACTATTTATAATGTATCAAAAATGACAAGGATGTATATTCATTATTTTATAAAAAAATAATATACATGAACATAGTACTAGGGATTTGTTAGATAACCCCTTAAAAAACCGCTTAAGACCTAAGGGTAAGGTGTGTGATGGTGACAGACTCTTGGGATGGCTCGGATAATATTGCTCGAGTGGTAATCTCTATCAACTTCCACTTTTCCCATAGATGGTCCCGTTCGAGCTTGACATGATGAAGATCAGCTTTGGATTGGTCAAGAGCAAAGCCCAAGGATGCCACATCTTTTTAGAGCTCTGATAAATGGGCTTTTTATGGAGCAATTCTACTGGATGAGGCCATCACTTATTTTGTATGAGTAAATTGGATTTGTTAAAGACCTATATTTATAATAATCATGTGATCACTGTTCAACAACTATATTAGCAACGGTCAAAATTCCTAACATAAAACCAAAGAAGTTGACATTTTATATAAACATAAAGAGACATTTAATTATATCAAGAGGGATTTCCATTAATGAAACTTTGGGCCGTTACAATATTCCCCCCTTAATAAATTTCACCCTTCAAATTTCATTTTTCCCACACTAAAACAGATGTGGGTAACTCTGCTTCATCATTTCCTCTGATTCCCAAGTCACTTCTTCAAACATGTGGTTTCTCAACAACACCTTGGTGAGGGGCATTGTCTTATTTCATAGAACTTTTTCTCTACGGTCTAAGATCATCACTGGTTGCTCCTCATTTGAAAGATCATCTTCCAATTGCACCACCTTAGGAAAGAGTACATGTGAAGGGTCTGGTATGTACTTCCTTAAGAGGGATACATGAATGACATCATGCACTTTGGCCATAGTAGGTGGAAGTGTTAGTCTATAGGCCACAGCCCCGACACGATCAAGAATATCGAAGGGGCCGATGTACCGTAGACTTAACTTCCCTTTCTTTCCAAACCTCATGACCTTATTCCACGGATATATGCATAGAAAAACCATGTCTCCAACTTTAAACTCAAGGTCCCATCGACGGTTATCTGCATAACTCTTCTATCGACTCTGGAATGCCTTGATATGCTGCTGAATGGTTTTCACCTTCTCCACCATTTATTTGACCATTTCTGGTCCAAGAAGCTTACGTTCACCGACCACATCCCAACACACCGGTGTTCATCACCTTTTCCCATACAGGGATTCATATGGTGCCATTTGGATTCTCTAGTGGAAACTATTGTTATAAGAGAACTCATCCAAAGGAAGATGTTGATAAAATCCTCCCTTAAATTCCATTGACCATGCTCTCAACATGTCCTCAAGTGTTTGGATAGTCCGCTCAGATTGGCCATCAGTTTGAGGATTATAGGCCGTACTGAAGTTCAGTTCAAAATTCAGAGTAGGTTGAAGACACTTTGAAAACATAGAGGTGAATCTTAGATCTTGGTCAGACACAATAGATAGTGGTACTCCATGAAACCTTACCACTTCCCTGATAAATATTCATTCGATTTGATCCAATGGGAAATCCTCTCGAATAGCAATGAAGTGTTCAGTCTTTGTAAGACAATCCACAACAACCCAGATTTCAATGTTTCCTTTGGATGTCCTTGGAAGTTTAATGACAAAGTCCATGGTGATGTTCTCCCATTTCCATTATGGTATGGGAAATTGTTGCATCATCCCCTTAGACTTCTTCCTCTCTGCCTTCACTTGCTGTCACACTAGGCACTTTGATGTATATTCATCGATCTCCTTTTTCATATTATCCCACCAAAAGTTTTCTCGGAGATCTCAATACATCATTGTGCTCCCTGGGTGAATAGATAAAATTTAACTATGTGCATCATCCAAAAGTTCCTTCTTCAGCTCCAGAATTTATGGAACACATAGTCTTTTCTCAAATTGCACAATTCTTTATTCATTAACATTAAACTACAAGGATTTACCCTTTTTAATAGCTTCCACTTTTTCTTGAATTCCCACATCATCCTTATGAGCACCCTTTAACCTTTCCAAAATATACGGTTGAGCAGTCATTTGTGAAAGTATTGATGAAGTTCCCTTCTTTATGATTACCATGTCCATCTTCATCAAGTCTAAGAAGATGGGATCCTTCTCAATTCTCATCATTGATAGAATCGTTGGGCCCTTTCTACTTAGGGAATCTGCCACCTTTTTCGCTTTCCTAAGGTGGTAATGTATTGAGCAGTCATAATCCTGGATGAGCTCTATCCATCTTCCCTGGTGTATATTAATCTCTTTATGTGTGAATATATATTTAAGACTCTTGTGGTCGGTATATATCTCACATTTCTCTCCATAGAGATAATGCTGCCAGATTTTCAAGGCAAAGATCACAACCGCCAACTCTAGATCATGTGTTGGATAGTTTCACTCATGGATTTTCAACTACCTTGAGGCATAAGATATCACTTTATCATTCTTCATCGTCACACAGCTTAATCCCTTCTTTGAAGCATCACTGAATACCACAAAAAGTTCCCCACTTGTGGGTAAAGTGAGCACAGGTGTAGTGATAAGCCTCCTTTTCAACTCCTTGATGCTTTCTTCGCATTCATCACTCAAAGAAAATTTTACTCTCTTTCGAGTTATCTTGGTAAGAGGGTTGGACAATTGTGAGAAATTTCTCATAAATCATCAATAATATCCAGTTAACCCCAAGAATCTACGGATATCCATTACCGATGTTGGCCTCAGCCATCCCTTAATTGCATCTGTTTTGGAGGGGTCCACAGATATCACATTGCTTGTGATGATATGGCCCATGAATGAGACCTCCTTCAACCAGAACTCACACTTTCTATACTTTTCATAGAGCTTCTCCTTGCACAAAGTCTCTAGTACAATTCTTAAATGCTCCTCATGATCCTCCTTGGTTTTGGAGTATATTAGAATATAATCTATAAAGACTACCACAAATTTGTCGAGGTAATCTCTAAAGACTCTATTAATCAAGTCCATGAAGATTTCTGGAGCATTAGTGAGTCTAAAAGTCATTACTATGAATTCATAGTGCCTTTATCTTGTGCGAAAAGCAGTCTTGGGGATATCTTCCTTCTTCACCCTAACTTGATAATATCCCAACCACAAGTCCACCTTAGAGAAATATTGGGCTCCACGCAGCTGATCGAACAATTCATCAATTTTTGGGAGAGGATAATTGTTCTTTATCTTGATTTTGTTAAGTTCACGATAATCGATGCAAAGCCGCATTGACCCATCCTTCTTTTTGACGAAGAGGACTAGTGCACCCCAAGGTGAAGCACTTGGGCGTATAAACCCTTTATCAAGATTCTCTTGTAGTTGTTTCTTCAGATCTTAATGCTCTACAATAGCCATTCTATATAGAGTCGTGGATATTGGTAATTCCCCGGGTATAAGTGTAATTGAGAATTAAACTTCTCTTCTAGGAGGAAGACTGGGAAGTTCCTCGGGAAACACTTCCGTGAATTCCCTCATAATAGGAATTTCTTCAAGATGGTTTCTTCCTTGGAATCAATCATCTGAGGCAGATACGCATGCTCATAGGGCAGTAATATCCATGCTTGAGATGATGGATCTAAAGGAGATTCATCTTCCTCCTTACACTTGTAATGAATCGGGGGTCTATTCTCCATATGAAGTGTGATTTCCCTCTCCCAACAATTTATGTAGGCTCTATATAAGTAAATCCAATCCATGCCAAGAATTGCATCAAATTCTACCAGAGGGAGTATGACGAGGATTTCCGAGAAATTAAATCCACAGATTATAACAGGGGAGGACTTATACTCATGGCATGTAATGATTTCCCCATTTTCCATACTCACTGAAATCTTCACTTCCATGATTTGTGGTGGTGCTGGGATTGTTCTGCTAAACATTTAAGATATAAAATAATGCGTAGAACCTAAATCAAAAAGTATGTTCGCTATTCTTGAATGAATAACTAGAATACCTGTCACCACTTCATTGTTGGGGTTCAATTTGGAAGAATTGATGGCAAAAGCTCTTCCTTGCTGCCTTTGAGGTTTTTGGTTGCCCCCGAAAACCCTTTAATTAGGGAACTGATTTGCAAAATTCCCTGGTTATTTTCATTTGTAGCATTGAACAACACGTTGAGGTTCGAATGGGACATTCCTCTCCGTTTTCCCAGCCGTGGGTCTTTCTTGCTGACAGTTAACAGCTAGGTTCCCTTCTCTTCCACACCTAAAGCATTTCCTCGTCCCCTTGAGGCAATTTCCAGGGTGCTTCTTTCCGCACCTTTGGCAAGTGTGGTGCTGGATCTTCTTAGCACCATTGGATTTATCCATCGGACCACCAGCATTGAATTAAAACTTACGCTTCTTATCCCCATGATACCCCTGTGATTCCCTGATCTCCATTTCGACCTTGAGGGCACATCAAACAATTTCCTCATAGTTGTCAAAGTCACGGATCGCCAATTCATTCCGCAGGCTAGGCTTTAGCCCACCAAAGAAGTGGTAAACTTTTCATCCGGGGGTAACGACAAAGCCAGAAGCATATCTTGCTAGCCTTGTGAAGTTTGTCTCATATGCTCCAACAGATTATTTGTATTTTTTCATGAGGGAAATAGAGTCCCTTTCCATCTTATGCCGGAGGGTGCGTGGAAAATATTTATCAAAAAAAATCTTCCGAAAATCCTTCCATTCCAATGCCTCGATCTCTTCCTCAAGCTTCGTATTTTTGATCAACGTCCACCATTGATCAGATTCACCCTCCATACGATAAGCCGCCGGGATAACCTTCTCTTGTTCAGAACATTTAAGGATAGAGAAGATCTTTTCAATGGAGTTGATCCATTTTTCAGCGATCATGGGATCAGATGATCCACTAAAATTAGGAGGCCTCTATCTCATGAAGCTCTCGATAGAGACTTGTTCTTTCTTAGGGGGGGTTGAACATTCCTCTTGACCAGTGTTTCTATTAAAAACATGAGTTATCTGAGAGAGAAGCGTGACAAAGTTCGCGATTCCCTCTCCCATTGGATTAGGCATCTCATTAGTACAGTCATCACACTGATCATCACAACGGTTTTTAGCCTGAGTCCACCTATTACCGGCCATTGGGTGGAATAAAAGGAATGTTAGGGGTAACACATAATGGGTAATCCAAATACAAAAGTTGATGACTTATAAATAAACTTTTATTTCCTTAAATCATGAGTCTATAGGCTTCAATCTAGGCTTTTCATGATCTACTTTCTAACATATATTCTTAGGGTTTTTTCCCTTAATAAGGGTTCATACTAAGCTTGGAAATTTACCAAAGCATATCCCCCGGGAGTGTCGTAACCAAGAGTGCAGCAAGGCCCATTTTCCTACAGCAGTTCTCGTTCGAGTCTAGCTCAAAGAGGTGTTTTTGGGTTTTACCCCTAAGATACATCTTTTCCAGAGCCGCCTCTACCTGCTCGTATCCAGATATGGATGTATTTTTTGATAACCCACTTACTCAATACTCACCAAAACTTAGGGACGTTTTTATTTTACTTAGTATTGTCTCTAAGGATTTACTTGGGTTTTATAATCCTAATCCCAAAAATAACTAAACCTATCCTCTGATACCCACTATGACAACCCTGCTTTTTATTACAACTTAAACATGATTTATTACATAAAACATCACTTGATACAACAATGAATATCGAGATGGTTAGTTTGTTTGGTGATTATTATAAATACATAAAAACTTGAAACCTGAAATACAACATCTTTATTGAAAACTTCCTTTACATGACCACTACATTCCCTCGTACTTAGCATTTCATGGGATAACCTGAGGACATGCATAAGAAAAGGGTGATCTATAAAGCCCAGTAAGGGAATAAACATGGAATAACATTAAGAGTACAATAAATGTTAGACATTAGGAATATCAATAGATAACAAGAGAAACATGAACATAAATTCATGATAAAGCATGAAAATCATAACATGGAAATGTGGCAACAACGCTTAACATGGAATTAGCATGAGGCAAGGCTCATTGCACATGGAGCATGAGTAAATCCTCATTGCACATAACGAACAGGTAAAACCTCATTGCACTTATATTATAATGAGTCAACACTCATTGAACATGAAGTATCATGATACTATACTTTACCCAATGCATTGGAGTGCTATAAGGGTGCACCCTTCTTAAACATTTCATTTCATGCATAAGTGTGCCACATGGATCATAAAACATAATCATTTATTACACGATAAAGGAATGTGGAATTCATACATGAAACATTATAATCAATAAGTAAATGTTCATAAAGTTGAATACCCTTAATGGAAAAATGGGCATGGTATTCACTACATAATGGCATTGGCTTAGAAAATCGGAGTGATTTCGGCAGTATAACAGCGTGAAGTAAGAATTCATAAAAAAATGGTTGATGAGAGAGAAAGGGGTTCCTCATCATATTTAAATGTAATGGAAATTAAGGAGGTCATATACATACATGTCCCAAAAATTTTAATCGAATTTAGATTCATGATACAAAAGTATTGCTTGAATGTAAATGAGGAGAGAGAAGTTCCTTTCGGAATTTCGGCATAGTAACGGGTGTACATGGGAGGAATTTAATGAGATATAAAAGCTCTCCCATCATTAAAACATAAATAGGGAAGTATGAGGTAGGTGATAAACCATACCCCACCATTCATAATTTAAATTAAAAGGGAAAACAACTTAAAGAAAATTGGACAAAAATGAGAAAGGAAGAAAAAACCCTTACTTGGAAGTGTGCTTCCAAAGGCTTGAGAGAGGCTTGAGAGAGGCTTATTGGGAGCTTGGGGCACCTTGGGAGGATTCTAGGGAGAGAAGGTCAAAGTTTGGACGAACTCCAAAGGCTTTGAGTGAGGAGGAAGTGGGAGCTTGGGTGGGTTTATTTAGGAAAGCTGAGGGAATTCTTTATTATTTAGGTTTGGGTCCCCTTACATTAAATTAATCCAAACCAAAAACCATACCATGGTTTTTGCCCATGGTTTTTGGAAAATGGAGGAGGAAAACAATATATTATAAGGCTAAAGTCCGAATATATTAAAATAATAGGGTTGCTTATGTGGAGGTGAGTCACACTCCCATGGAAATTAATTTAAAAATACAAGGTGTTTAATAAGTCTTGAGGGGTCCATTAATGCTTTGAAAAGTAAGTCAAACAAACCCAAAATCACATTATTTTAATGTTAAAACATATATTGTCCGAACATAAAGCTTATAGTATTATATTACATCATTATTGGGTCATTATGATGTCATAAAACACATTATATATTTAAACGGTATTTAATCTTTACCCAAAAATTTGACTGTCTCAGAAAATTATGAACAATTCACCGTTGGATAATTTCAACATCCTGATTCCTGAAATAACATTTATTTTATCTAAATAATTTTATAAATATGTTAATTTTCACTTTTAAAATAAAAACCGACATTTATCGAAAATTCACGGGTTTTGACAAACATGGCTTTCAAACCTTAATAAAAATTATAATTGCATTCATAAAATTATAAGATCATTTATATTTATTAAAAATTAATTTAATAATAATAATAATAATTTATTAAAAAAATATTAAATTCAAAAATCCCTTAATTTTATAAAATATAATTCTTAATTAAATAAAAACTAAAAACATTATTTGTACTTTAAAAACTATTTACAATGTATCAAAAATGACGAGGTATATTCATTATTATATAAAAAAATATTATACATGAACATGGTTCTAGAGATTTGTTACATAACCCCTTAAAACAGCCGCATAAGACCTAAGGGTAAGGTGTGTGATGGTGACAGACTCTTGGGGTGGCTCGGATAACATTGCTCGAGTGGTAATCTCTATCAACGTCCACTTTTCCCGTAGACGGTCCCGTTCGAGATTGACATGATAAAGCTCAACTTGGGATTGGTCAAGAGTGAAGCCCAAGGATGCCACCTCTGTTCCGAGCTCCGACAAATGGGCTTTGAATGGAAAAATTCTATTGTATGAGGCCATTGCTTCTTTTTTCTGAGTAAATTGGATATTTTAAAACCCTATATTTATACTAATCATGTGATCACTATTCAACGACTACATTAGCAACAGTCAAAATTATTAACATAAAACCAAAGAAGTTGACATTTTATATAGACATAAAGATACATTTAATTAGATCAAGAGGGATTTCCATTAATGAAACATTGGGACGTTACATGTGGGGATCCTATAGGTAGAAATTAATATATATTAGGGACAATGACTATGGTGTTTGTTGGGTTTGATTTTCCTATATATTCCATTTTTTATAGAACTATTTTACTCATTCCAAATGATTTATATAAATGGTTTTATATAAAATGCTTATTTAGGCCATGTCTAAAAATTCTTCCATCTATGGAAAAGAATGAATGTTTTGTTTTAAATATTAAAATGATATGTTATTTTGTACCCTATTTATTTAAAATTTAAATCATGATTGGTCTATTTTTATTTCATTGATTATGAGACACTTGGTGAGACCCTACTAAACATTACAGCTCACACCCTATTTTTTCCCTTAGGAATATATATATTTTATTATGTTAGGTCTAAGAAAGGTAAAAAATACACCTAAAAGTGGTGAATATTCTTGATCCTTTGGACCATGGAGTGATTATGATAATGGGTGGAGAAAAGTTCCACTTATTAAAAAGGGTTTTGCGACTATTGTTGGTTGGTGGTAGTTTGGGTTGATGTTTTGTTGAGTTTTTTATATTTCCTCTTGGGTACTGTTTTACCTGTTTGAATTTTAGTACTTTATCCCTAAGAAGTTTTGATATAATAACTTGTATCTTGTTTATATTATATTGTTTTTGTGGAAAATATTATCCAAATTTGGTTAAGTATAATTTCATGTTCTAGTCGCCAACCCATGGGAATTGAGGTCACTGTTTGGATTAGGTCAGTGTCTGATTGGGTATCATAGTACCAAGCTATACGGCCCAATTTATTAAAAAGTGGTTTTAGTGGTATAGGTTTAGAATACTTTTTAAATATAGTATGTTTTCTTGGTTTTCTTAGTAGACAAGATGTAGGATTGATGGGTCTTTAGAGGTAGTTATGAGCAAGTGTTTGGCCAGTTCTCATCATAATGAGCCTTAAGTCACCATGTGTGATAGGGGAAAGTGTATTTATATGTATTTTGATTTGTTTCTAGTCTTTTCCAAATTTTATTTGAGTGTTCTTGTAATTACATAATTTTTAATCTTCTATACTCTCGATTGATTTGTTGATATGAGTGCCTTTGTCAACATTTTTCATGTTGTCTGTTTATGGTGTGTATCATCATGACTATGAGAAGAAATTTGAACTAATATGAGGAGGGATATATCAATGATCTATAGCAAGAGATCCCTCTTGTTGACTATAATATCATTGAGATAGTGGTTTATACTATCAAATCTCTGGGATATGGAGCTACACACATTATCATTAAGGCCCCAAACATGGAACCCTAAATGGATTACTCTAGATATCATGTTCAAGAGTTTCTTCACTAGAATCCACCATCTTTCCAAGGCACTAATGATCCAAAGGAGACTAAGGATAGGATGAAAGTAATTTAGAAGATATTTGATTTATTGGGAATTCCTGATTGAATTAATGTGAAGTGTTCTACCTTCAAATTTGATGGGATTCGAATAGGTTGTGGGATTTAATGGTGATAGAGAAGAAGAAAAAAGGATTGGAGTGGAAAGCCATAAATTTCCATTTTATCAATAATTTCAATCTGGAGTCTATGGTTTTATTAATTTTCATAGAGTTTCTCAAAATCTATAAAAGTAACATGATCGTGACTTGATATAGAGAGATCATTTTTGATCATGTACTGTATTCTCTTGAGATTCGTACTAATAAGATGCTAAAGACACTAAGATTTCATATGGGACTTCAATCAGATATTTGATAATATGTTATGATGATTAATATGACATCTTATTCTGATGTACAATATGGAGCATTGATGGCAGATCATGACGTGGTTGGTAAGTCAGGGTTGATAGTAGTTACTTTTTCCCCCATTAGGTTTTTAATGAGTTCATTTAAATGAAAGAGGAAGTGTGATGAGTCTCGTGAAGTATCTTGATAGTATAATTCTTCTAGACCTCATGTGGTACCTACTAGAGGCCCTTTAACTTGCTTCTAAGGTGGAAAGGTTGTAAATTAGAAACTATTTTTCACTAAGAGTCCCAAGATCTATAAATCATATGGACACTCATGTAAATTATAATAATTTTGTTATATATTTTCATTCCCAAATAGTTGAATGGGATCATGAACACTAAAAATTACTATATTGAAATCAAATTATTAATTAATAGAGGGGTTCTATCCATATACATCTGGAATGAAGATTCTTCATACATTAGATATCTTTATAGGAATTTTACACTGGCCCAACAATTGTGAGCGGTATCATCACTATGGCATCATCCCTATTGACTTATTTATTTGATACCAAAGGATCTCACTCATTCATATCGATCAGTGTTATTTATTTGGAAACCTCCATATTTATGTTTTATCTTATGTCATGGATATTACTATGGCCCTCATAATGAATAATGCATAGGATCTCCAGTTTCCTTCTTATGTTTTCTCAATATCAGAGATTTTTCTTACATAGAATTTCCTTGTCCTCGATTTGAAATCATTATTGAGATAGATTGTATTATCACTCATTAGCCATGTATATAATTTTATCTTTAGTTGGTCTCCTTTACTATGACCAATGGGGTGTGTCATGCCTTTTTGGGAGAATGGGACCTCATAACCAATAGATCCAGACCTAATTTTTGGAGTTGGGTGGGGTAATATCAGTGTTTTCTTTTTTACATAAAGTGATAGTATTTGATTAATGATCTCCCACTAGTTTTCATTGAGTTGAAAAAAGTTTTCATTTTGATTTATATGGATTTTCATCTGTAATAGATATAGATTTTTCTATTGATTTAGTACCGAGTACTCAGCCAGAGTCAATTCCTTATTACCATATGGAACTAGCAGAGTTGAAAGATCTGAAGACTCAATAGTATGATTTTCATAAAAAAAGATTTATATGACCGAGCATGTCACCTTGGGCATCAAATGTTATCTTTTCAAACGAATCTAGTATTTCTCTTTCCCTACGTGTTTATTATTACAATATCAACCAAGTTATGGTAAAGAATAAGTATTTGTTTCCTCTGAAAGATAATCTGTTTGACCATCTAAAATAGTTGATGTAGTTCTCAAAGATTGATCATTAGTCGATCTACCACCAGTTTATAATTAAAAAATCATACATATTGAAAACTACCTTTATAAGTAAGTATATTTACTATGTTAATCTCTTTATGCATTTCAGAATAACCAATTTTCTTTTAGTTTTAATGGAATTTAAGAATAGTATATTCCATGAGTACCTCAACATGTCAAATATAGTATTTGTGGATGACATCTTGTTTTAATCTAAAACCAAGGATGGTCATGTGTTTCATCTGAGGATAGTTTTATAAATTTTTAGATATCACCAACTTTAAACCAAGCATTCAAAATGTTGTTTCTGGAATCAAGAAGTAAATATCATGGGACCTGTGGTCTTAGAACATGATATTTTAATTAATCCTGAGAATGTGAAAGTTGTAACGACATGGGAACAACCGTGAAACAGTTTATAGATTCTATGCATCTTGTGTTTATTGGGGTATTACCACTATTTTTTCATAGATTTATCAAATTTTTATTCTCTAATAACCTATCTCACTTTAAAATTATCGAAGTTCATTTGGGATTATGAGTGTTAGAGTTATTTTGTTGAGATAAAAACTATTTTTACATTTATGATGGTGTTGACTCTTCCAGAGGTTAGGTAGGGATATTTTGTATTTTTTGATTCATTCGGTTTGTGTTTAGGCTGTGTTTATATGCAGGGTGATGATTTAATTTCCTGTATCCCAAAAAATCTTTTTCTGCATTAGAAGAATTATCCAACCCTTGAACACAAACTAACAGTCATGATGCATGCTCTTAATGGCTAGTGGAATTACCTATTCATATAAAGGTTTACCATTTATTCTTATCACAAAATCCTAAATTATATCTTCTCTACAAAAATATTTGAGTCTCTATCAGTGGAATTAGAGGGAGTGACTACAACCTTATAATTTCGACATTTCATACACCTCGGACAAGGGGAATGTCTTCACTGATGCTTTTAGCAAGAAAATTCTGACCTAGGTCATGAAAGAATCATTAGAAGGGTAAAATTTGATGGTTTCCTTTTTTATGTTTCACTGGGGTGTCTAGGAGAATGATTCTGATGTTGTTTTGACCAGTTTTTAGTTGAACACCTATTTTCTCAAGATGATTATTCAGGTTAAGTAGCATGATAATGAGTTTTTTGATGTTAGGGACTCTCTTTTAGTGGGGACACCATCATAGAGTGATCATTCTACATGGATGGTATTCTATATTTTTTTAAACCAGTACATTCTTCCTAATTCTATGAGGAAAGATGTGATGGTATAATATAATATATATTAGTGGGAAGGGAACATGGGTACCAAAAAGATATTTTATGATATGTTATGATAATTCTCATGGCTAGGTATGATATGAGACACTGTTGGCTTTATTTTCACTATTATACTTTCCAAAAAGTCATGGTCACTCATTAGAAACCTTCATGTTTTCCCTATCCTCTTACAATGTTGAATTGGAAGTCAGATGAGATTTATATGGACTTCATGGTGGTTTTTCATCATACCCCTCATAATAAGAACAAGATATAAGTTTTGATAAATCTTTTGTCCAAATTATATCACTTTATACCCATATTTGATACATCCAAATTTGAGTAATTGGGAAGTCTCTATATACATGAGGTTTTCGGGTTGTAGGGTGTTTGATATATTATAGTTTCTAGTAGGGATCCCCATTTCACTTCTAATTTTTGGAGAATACTCTTGGATTTAATGGGGTCTCATGTGAGATTGATTATATTGTATAATCCACAGATGGATGGCCAGACAAAATTGGCTATACAGATTTTTTAAAGACATACTTCGTGCTTATGACCTAGCTTTTAGTAGAGCATGGGATAACTACATGGTACTAGTTAAGTTTTATTATTAAAAAATTTCTAGTTTTCCATCCATATGGATCCCTTTGATGATTTTTATGGTTGTCCATGTAAATTTATATTTCTTTGGTCGTAGATTAGTGAAGATTCCTTAGTTTTACCAAGTTTTGTCCAAAAGATGACAACTTATATTTGGTTGATTTTTCATATAATAGTGATATTATAGAGCTGATATAAATATTATTATAATCTTTAGCAATGATTGTTGCAGTTTTTTTGGTTATAAAGGGTCCTTGAGAGTTCTACCTCGGTTGGGTCACCAATGACTTGGGAAATAGGGAAAGCTTGGGCCAAGTTTTGTGGGTCCTTCTGAGGTTTTTGAGAAGGTGGGGAAAGTGTCTTACCATTTCAATCCTCCACCATAGTTTAAATCAATACATAGTGTGTTCCATGTATCACATGTTCCAAAGTATATGTTTAACCCATTCCATGTCTTGATCTAGGAGTATCTTGATGTTGATCCTAATATATCCATGACTAAGCATCCAATCAGAATTATTGGTTCTGAGAATAGGGTATTTCCAATGAGAATGATACTTTCAGCTTCTATCCTATGACAGATTTGTTCAGATTCACATGAAAATTGGGAGCATGAGATACTAATGAAATAGTAGCGGACTCATCTCCTTGATATGTATATTTCATGATAGCCTTTTTGGGGACATAATTTTTTTTATTATAGGGTGTTATAACATATATATTATTTCTTTCGGGTAATATTTGACCCTTGTTTTGATATCCTTTTGGTTGAGTATTATTTCAGGATGTTTCAGACTAAATTTTGAAAATTTTCAAAGCCCCTTGGGTTGTTCATAGTTGGCACATGGTTGGTGAAAATTGTGTTGTTTGGCCTAGAAATCTTTGTTCCATGTTGTAAGCCACTGGAAGGGGAACATAGTTTTTCAAATCATGTGGCCAACCCCGCCAAATCATGCACCATAAAATACTAATGGTTTTCTTGATTTTATGATGTTCAATCAAACCCTGAAACCAAATTTTAAACCCCATCTAGAAGTCTAGTATGGGGGAATTGTTAGGGCACACAGTTTTCTAACTGTGCGACCCTCCACAAAAAAACCATGCATGCGGTTTTTAATTCCAACATAATTAATTATCTAAATACCAAACCCATGATTTAAGATTATAATAAATCCAATTTTACCCTAACTTGTATTCTTGGTCCTTGTAATCTCCCATGAATTTATTTTGGTTCCTCCAACCTCATCCTTTGGTGAATCAAAGTGATAATGGAAAATCTGATCCCTCTCTGGTAAGTGGATCTCCTATTAGGTGTTTTCTTCTTGTCTTCCATTATCTACTAATTAAAAAAATTTAGATAATAATTTTTTTGATGTATTTAAACTCATTTTCATTTTATATAGGCCTTCTCTAGAAATATATTGATTTTATATTCAATTTTTAGATCTTTTTCACCTTTGATCTTCATTGGCTTTCCCATTGCAATTTTTGATCATTTGATTCTGTTATTAAAGGTATGTGGTTCTATTTGAGATCATCCATTAAATTAAAACCATTATATTCTTTTTTAAATGATATTTCAATTTAATTATAAAACCCTACTTTTGAATGATTTAACTATCACATTCACAATGGAATGGTTTTTGAGAAAAATGCTAATTTCAATTTAATTTTTATTGTAGGATGAATTTTGAGAATGATGAATTGAATTTTAAGAAACTGATTTTATGATAGATTAATGAAAATATTTGAGATTTTTTTTGAAAGTAGATTAAATAGAAATGATGAAACCCCATGGCTGGGTTTAGATTGAAAAGGAAGAATCTCAAGAAAATTCCTTGTTTTTTCTGATATGGAATTGGCATATTGAAAATAGAAATAGGGAAATTGAATTATAAATAGTGATTTTAATTTAAAAGAAATGATTTTACCATTATTTATTTACCGATTGAGGACATTTGAGACTGGGAAGTTAGTAGATTTTTTGGGATAAGAATACTAGGATATATTGGTATTAGGGGTGTAACAAAATCTATTGGGATGGAAATTTAATAATTTTTATCACTGGAGAAAAAATACTTTTCATCTCTATTGATTTGAGCCCCAGTACAAATCGAGGATCATACATGAATTAAAAAGAGCCTAGAAAAATAAAACTGAACTAGTAAATCATTTGATTGAATGTGTGCCTGACTTCATCTCATTGCAGGTGATTGTTTCTTAGAGTATCTGAAGCCAAACGCCTCTTGATCATTAACACACGCTTTAAGATTCCATTCACTCATCATTCGTCGAAATATAGGTTCTAGAACAGAGCTTTGATGATCTCTTTGACATCTCGATGATCACCATGATCTCTTACCTTTGATCTTCTAAGGCATTCTTGAATCAAATGCTTGGTTAGATCATTTCACTCACTAGGAATTAGGAGGAGAGAGAATCATTCAATTCGTAACTAATGAATAATCCCTTGAAATATCTTCTCTCATTATATATATAGTGGATGCTCAAATACCTAAAAAGGGTTCCCCATCCCCTATATATTTTACGTCTACTAAATAAGGAATAAACAAATAATTATGGATAACTGATTGCTTCATAAATATTTTTTATATTTTTATCACATAGTTGTGATATATATTAAATATATTATGTGATAAACTCAATTCACTAACTCGGCTTATAATTCATCCTAATATTAAACAAACCTTGAATATTAAAAGTATTATTCCATCATATAATATTATTCCATGTATTTACTATAACTCTTGTAAATACATTTAATAAATATATTAAACCTAATTATTATATACTTTAATAATAATGAATTTATTTATTTATATGAGACCAATAAAACTTGGACAACTCTCGGACACCAAAGTGGGTCCCACCATGTCCTATATACCTATTCTCTAGAATAGGGAAGATTCTTGAATATACTAATTTTTTGAACCTCTAGGACCAAATCTCAAAAATAGTTAATAATATTCACATACCATGAGAGGATTCTATAAACCCATCAAGGCCCCTAAAGAGATAAGGAATATTCCTAGAAACAATAACCAACCTATGAATATGCAATGTGTAATATAGTCTATTTTTCATACAATATCTCATTAACTAGGTCACACACTTGTGTAATCATCCTTTCTTATGTTATTATTTATTGATCTATCTAGAAAAACTTATCTTTGACTACTATGGACATGGATTTATGAAGGTAGTACCATCCTGATCAACCTAACCCAATATATTAATTCCTCAACTGGGATGTGAAAAATTATATCTTGACCATTCAACCAATAAAATAACCCCAATGATGCTCCCAGGACAAGCTACATCACTATAACTTCATTGTCATTGTTTTTTTCTTAGCGTCGAACTACATGATCTAAAGGAACACACTTATACAGTTATCAATTCAGGATACCAATACACATGTTCATAGATATGAACTACAAATTACACCTAAAACAAGTGGTATTCCTTTTGTAGAGTATGTCCTAGTGATCTATCATACAATAGATCATCAAGTGATAACATCATGAGAATAAGTCCCATTTCTTGTGAGCCCCTAGAACCTGATAGTCAGACATCAAATGTATCTATCCAGGATGATGTATCTAGGCCATAGAACATTTTTTAAGACTAATTTCATAGTATCTTGAGGTTCTAATTATTGATTTTGATATTATATAACCTTTTTAATATGAAAAATAATGTATGGAAATTCACATTAAAATACTAGAATCAAAAATTTATATACTATAATGTCAAGTGTACATCATGCATAACTCATTGTACACATGATATGGAAATCAAAAAGTGTGGTTTAGAAGGATCTAGATGACCCGCTATTACAACACTCCCAATTTTACTAGATACCACTTGATAACAATCCTTGTTAGCTCTAACATGATTAATATCATATTTTTATTGATTCTTCACTTTAGTTCCTATGTCTTTCATGCCTCTGCTACATAGTTATTCTGTTGTATGCAACCTCACCACCATGAGTAAAACTTCTCATGATTAGAAACCCCCAATTATATCACTTTTTCCACTATCAATACTCAAAATATTGGATAGAAAGAGTATCATAATTTATATTATGATAATAATTTACTTACAATGTGTGATTATAATAACAAGAAAAAATTGTTTCCTATCTTACATTGCTTATTAGCTGACTCAAAAGCCACAATGCACTAAGTATTCGTAGACATGGATACCCCTAGTTGGAATTATATTATATTTATAATTACCTTATTCCGACTATGATATTATATTACATTGATCCAAGTAATACTGCATTGTGTCACCTCATAACTAGTATTTCTTCTTGTACGCATATCAGGTACATATCATTTATACTTTCTCAAGTACAATCAAATAGTTATAACTGCTTCCCTTGTAGTTCTCAAGGATATAAATAATATTTTCCTACTATGAAGTATAAGTTGGAAATATCATATCTTTTACATATTATGGAATACATGATTAATCCAAAATAAAAGTGTATTGAATTAAACTCAACACATCAATCCTCTCCAATAATAGTGCATGTATTCTTGGATGGATTTATCCTATGTGACTCTGGTGACAATTCTCTCTTGAATATCTTCCAACATGTATTTTTAAATACCTTTTCAGTATATGTACTATTTACTAGGTCAAATCACCCATTAGATCTACCTTAGTATATTTCATTCCCTAAAACATTGGTTTCTACTTTAATTCAATCTCTCGAGAGTTACATTCATCTTTGTTTAAACAAAATATAATACAAATAGTTTTTTTCATATTTTACCAGAAATATTTTAATCGGAAGACCATGACACTCCCACTAACCTCTGGTAGACACATGGAAAGTATTCCATCCAAATGAATATTCTATGATCTGGGTTATAACATCAATCAAAACAAGATTTTATTTACATGAACCACTTATTGGCATTATATGGTGTGACCATCCCTTTCTAGTTTCATTGAATAGACAATGTCCCTGATTGGTGGTGTTAACATCTAATATCCAATATAATGATCATAGAAAATATCTATGACATGTAAAATTATAATGGATTTATTCATAATGACATTTTGTAACCAATCAAGCCTTATTGGTACCACGATAGACCATCCATGCATAGTATCACTTGAAAACCCACTATAGTATTCAAAATAATAATCCCCTGATACATTGATGTATGGAATCTATTATTGAATTATAATTGATCATGTAAATTTTAGATAATTCCTACATACTTCCTATTTATAGGAATTATTGGTATTATCATTCAATAATATATCACCAACCATTGTGAATATAAACCCATCACCACGGTTTTATCCTTCCAACATAGTATGTGTCTTTAGAATATTACTTTTCCACGCCTCTTATGGAAGTCTTTCCCATGCCAACTATATGTGCATATTTAGAATTGACTAAACCGATGTCAATATTTCTCCCACTATCTTAAGAATATATTTTAACCCTTTTAAAAAAATTTATTATATCACTTTTCTATATCTTTCCAAACATATTTATTGTTGCAGTATCCTAAGAATCTTCTAGGATAATCAATTTTTACGAACATTGTTTTTTTCTTTACGTAATGTTTTTTTATGTCCTAACAACCACTTTGTATAGAAACTCATGTTCTTAAGATATAATGGATTTCCCCAATACTATAACTCATATGATATCCATTTTTTATTATAGTTCGAATATGGTTATGGGATAATATATCTATTTTCAAATAACATCTCATAAATAGAAGTATCTACAATTTATGAGTTCTAACATTGATGCACCTTTTACTTTCATCATGAATCTGATGTATATGAAGAAATTTCATTTAGGAATTACACTATGACACATTTTTTAATGATCACATGTAAGAATAATAATTGATCCTCTTTATTATCAATATAACCCTTATGTGGATAAGGAAATGTGAATTTAGGAATTACTCCATACAATATTTTATTGATCAATGAATGATTGATCAAGATATTCTTCAGCATACCAACCCAAAGAATCTCATATCGTTAACCATGCATATACCATAATTCACATTTACATTCCTTAAACACTTAATGTAATATTGTGAAGTATACTCTCCACTAGGTTTCCCTTGGAGTAGTTCAGGCTCTTTAGCTGATCTATTGTGGAAAGATTTGTGGATTACCTTTATTTATAAAGGTTTCTTTGTCAAAAACAAAGTACATGAGTGTGTTGATAATCCCTAAGTTCTTTAACATAGAAGATTCTAAAACCAATATTTCTATATCCTTTACAAAAACGTAGTTATTCTTGAAAAATTATTATCTTTAAATGATTGGGTATATAAGCCTTTAATTTTATAATCATCATGTATTGCATATGATTCATGTATGCTGAACTATTTTTTGAGTATGAAATGCCACAAAAAAAAATTGATTCCTAAACCAGAATAATTTATCATTGTGTCCAATGGGCACATGAGATAAATTATTTGGTAATACATAACAAAATTTCTACCAAAACCATTAAGCATAGTAATATAGATGTTGTGTGATTTTCCCCACTGAATTACACCTTACTTCTAAAGATGTTTCTACACTTGTTTTGTTATTGTATTTTGATACACATATGTGATAAGAATATTTTATTTAATACCCATGAAGTATGATAGAAACAATACCTATAATTGATGAATATACCTGAATAATAAGCGGTTACTTTCTTCCATGATTTGGTTTGTTGCATTTAAAATTACACATATTTAATTCATGATATAAGAATCAAATAACCTCATGTTTAATACCTCTTTTCATTGAAGGGTGTTATGAAGGTGCCTTGGGCATCTCTCTTTTCATTGGCCTTTTCACCATGTCTTTCAACTTGTTATTTATAATAATTAAAGATGATTCTTACTTTAATGTTCATAATACTTAGAGAACCTTACCTAAAAGGTGTTGAATTTTTTTATCCATATTTTTTATTTTTTAATATTAAAGGAAAATATAGTAAACTTTTTAAAATTATATGTGAAAGGGAACCATTAAATGATCATGACCCATAATTCAATTTAAAATTATCCAATATAAATATCACCTATTTATATTTTCCCTTCACTTTCTCCTTACAAGATTCTCCTAGATGAGAATTAATGAAATACCATCCATGTCCTAATATAGTGTCCACAAATCTTATTTGGAATTTTGGGTGGAAATATGACACGACCATCATATGTTTCATACATGAGACTTTTTAAGAATTTTAAACACCCTCACTTCTTGAGGTTTCATAACAGGTATTATGAACACCGACACCTTGAATTTCCGATGTTATAGTACTTTGTGCAAGAACATTTACTATTCTTTGCAAACATAAGCCGATGAGGAAATTTATTTTTTCTAGTGTACATGGGGTATTATATCCCATTTTCAAAAAAAATAATGTAGGTTAGTATTGGTATCTTGATTATCAATTTAGAAATTTCGGATTAATTGATTTAATAATTTAATATCTCTCACTATTTTATCAAACTCTAACACCCCTCTATACTTGAATCAGAATACTCTTTCTCTTGATTATTCTAGTGTCAAGGTTTGTTGAGCTTCCCCTAATAGTCTGCAAACTATGTATATTGGACTACTCAGAGTGTTCAAGGTAGGCATTTGACTGAACGACCACATTAACTTGTGGCCCCTTGATCAATTGAGTGGTGTCCCCTGTTCTAAAATTATAAATAATATTTACGTAATTTGGGACTCTAAAGTTGTAACAAGCTAGAAATAGATGCTCCTTTTCTAATAAATTTAGTTAATTCAACCCATAGTTGTTATAGGAACTCTCTAATATTAGGATTCACCATCAACTATGGTTGATCAATCACCCCAAACACCTAGCTGTGTTAAAATTAAAATGACAGAAGGCGTGTGAGACTTAATATTTCCTTGAGAGGTTTTAAAAATATCATTGAATGTAATATATTTCTATTCATATATTCATTGAATGTTGTCATTCTCACAACTAAACACTAATATAGAAAACCCATCATTAATTTTTATGTATTTTAATGATTATTATTTTATGGGTTTCCTACTTTCATGAAAATGCATAAAATAATAAACAAAGGCATAATGGAAATAAAAATACTCAATAATTGTTGATCATATACTATTTATTGATCCATTTAAACTTAATGAATCAATTGTGGCCTAGGGGAATCATACCTGAGTCAAATATTGACTCATGATGCATCTCATCCCTTTCAAGTGTGTCCATTTCTTGTCTAGAGTTCACATGGACTATGCAAGGTCGGTGACTTATATCATCATCATAAATACAAAAAAATACATACTTGTAGGTGAGGGGGTCTTAGGAGTACAAAACACAGACTTAAAATTTGGTCACAAAGGACATTATATATATTTAAATGAGAAAAAGATGATGTGTATACCATCATAAAAATTAACAACTTATTATAATCATTACACATGGGTAAAAATTAATTAAATAAAATAAACTAGACATATATAAGTCTGGTCAGTGATCATGATTAGTCAGTGTGGTAAAATTAAATTTTTTTTAAATTTAAAGTATATGCGATATTAAATAAATTAAAATAATTATTTATATTCAAATAATTTATTCAGTCCCAAAATTAATTTAATTTTAATTCAATAAAAATAAATTAATATCTAATTAATTTATTACCTATATTAAAATAATTTTTCTAGAGTATTAAAATATTATTCTTAGACCAAACATTGATATTTAATTTGTTTATTTTAATACTAAAATTATAATAATTAATTAAATTAATTTTTTATTATATAAAAATATATCAGGCCATGAAACCCCACCTAGGTCCTTTAGAGGTTGGCCGGTAACCCAACAGGTCCGTTTAGGGTCAGAAAACCACTGTGTAGGGCAGTTCTGGGATTGGGATGCCCACACTGACCTATATCGGGTCAGCTGACATGCCCTAACCTATTTTTCAGAATATAGGATCTCGCATAACTATGAAGGTTATGGTAGGTGTTATCACCTCTCTGTACACTAGAATCAGCTAAAGTAGTGGAATTCGATAGTGAACTAGAGGTAGACACATGGTGACAAGGTCGAGAAAAGGAGGTGACAGCATGAAAAATGGTTGGGTGAGGCATCTTGGTCCTGGGATAGTGACCACACAACTACGACCATTGATTTTATCCCATCCAAATCTAGTTAGTGTAATCCTCACTACGAGTGGTGGTCTCAGCCACAATACGTGTCATCTTTGATGGGGTGGCATGGTTTAGTGGCCATAGGAGGCTGGGTGTGTGGAAGAAAGCCTTGGTAGGGAGGAGGGAGGTGGAAATGGTTATCCCTAATTGGCATTATTAGGATCAGAGGGAAGTGTCGGGGATGTCTACTGGTGAGGTGATTGGGTGGATCTACGATGGAGTGAGGGCTCTGGCTAGAGGCCCATCACCTGTGAGTAGGGGCAGCATCCCATCACCCTAGAGGGAAGGAGACATGGAAGGGGGCCATCACATGGAGTAAGTACACCATTATACCCTTTTATATTTTATTTTTTTAATAAAATACTAGGGGTAGGTTTTTTACAAAATAAGAAACGGATGCCCAAATTTGTTTAACCTTTGTCTTAGTTTTATTATTACATAAATTCATGTCAGCCATAGAAAAAAAAATCTCATTTGATGGTATTCATCTCTATAGCCAAATTCCCA
This sequence comes from Viscum album, assembly GCA_963277665.1. NCBI lineage: Eukaryota > Viridiplantae > Streptophyta > Magnoliopsida > Santalales > Viscaceae > Viscum > Viscum album. The sequence continues at coordinate 1,741,093,761 of OY728160.1, forward strand.
CACATCCTAAACTAGAATTATTATGTTTTTTTAAAAAATAATGAATTTTCACAATCATTGGGAATCTGGATGTGACTGAAAAATACTATCCTGTTTAGAAACTAGTATTCAATGGAATTGGTTGTAAAAAACCACTACAGAAACATTAACATAACACACACACAAACAAAAACAAAAAAATATATGTTCCGGTAATTTTAATACCAAAAAACTAAAAATGATCAAAATTTTAGATTTTTATAACTAAGCCTTCCAAAATCGGATCGATGCGTGGTCAATTTCATTGATACCGAATTACATCCCTATACTTAAATTTAAGTCTAACATAATTTTTTGTCTTATAAAAATTTACCTGATTTCTCTTATACCAATTTTGGTACTTCACCATGCAGCGGAAGCCGGTGGGCTGTGGATTTAATAATTTTGATCACTGAAGTAATGGAACTTGTTGTCTCCAACGATTTGAGCCCTATTATAAACTGAGTATCTCATGTGAATTAAACGTATAATGGAAAAATAAAATTTAATGAGTACCATTCTCAATTCTATGTGCCCTTGAATGCAGCTAATCGTTGATGATTTTCGTTTCATGGATCCTAAGAAGAAGCCCTCTATATCATCCACAGACACTTCAAGAATCATCATGGTCAATGTTTTTTGAATTCTGCATGCCAGATTAGATCTCTAAAAATCTCTTCGATGTCACAACGATCACCATAATCCCTTTCCTTCGATCCATGATTTCATTCTTGGATTGAATTATTAGATGGAGCATTTTCCTCTCTGGGAATCGGGATGGGAGAGATGCTCTCAATTGATGACTAATGAGTAGTTCCTTGAATGAGCTTATCTTATACAATATATGTGGATTCTAAAATACCCAGAAAGGGTCCCCCAACCGTCATTTATTTAACGTCCACTAAATATGAAATATTTAAAGAATTATGACGGACTAACTGATTCATAAACATTATTTATATTTTAATCAAATACTTGTAATATATTTTAAATATATCATGTGTTAAATTTGATTCATTAACTCAACTCATAATTTCTTCTAATATTATAAAATATGAATATTAAAAATAATATTTGTTCATAAAATATTATTTTATGTATTTAGATAAACACATGTAAATACATTTAACAAATAAATTCTACTTAATTACTCTTTACATGAATAATAATGAATTTTTTTTATTGGTAATTGATAAAACATGGAAAACTATCAGGACCCATGGTGGGTCCCACTATGTCATGTATACTTATTCATTAGAATATGGAAAATCCTTGAATACGCAATTATTTGAAACCCTATAGGCCATTATCTCAATATTAGTGAATATAATTTACAGGACAAGTGTGAATTCTAGAAACCCTTCCGGGCCCCTAAAGAGATAATGAGTAGTCATAGTGATGAAAACTAACTTATCAACAAGAACTCTATAATATAATCTTTTTTCCATAAGAAATATCATAAAGCCTGATGAAAAATTCTATCATCATCCATTCTTGCTTTATTATTTGTTGATCTATCTTGATGGAATTATCTTCGAGTACCATGGACATGGATTTATAAAGGTACTAAAATCCGGATCAACCTAGCCCAAGATATTGCATCCTCAACTTGAAATCTAAAAATTATATCTTGACCATTAAACCAATGTCATGCCATAAATGATGCACCAAACACAAGCTACCTCACCATGACTTTGTTATCCTAGTTTTTTCTTCACATAAAAGTATTTGATCAAATAGAACACATTGATAATGATCTCAAATCAGGAGAAATATACACATGTCCATACATAGGAACCACCAATGACACCTGAAATATTTTGTATTCCTATTGGCAGGTATTTCTCCATTATCTCACCTACCAAAGGTCACCAAGTGAGAACTTCTTGAGAGTTATCCTCAATTCTTATGATCCCCCAACTACTAATTTTTAGAAATAAACTCTTTTTAGTATTTATGATGTATCTAGACCATAGTACATTTATTTAATATTAATTTCATTATATCTAGAGGTTCTCATTATAGCCTGATATATGTTATAAAAATTTGATAGGACAAATAATATATGGACATTACCATTTAAATAGTGGATGTAGCAATTTATATACTATAATGGTAAGTGTGAATAATGAATAACTCATTGCATTCATGATATGGTAATTGAAAATTACTCTTTAGTTTGGTCTAATGCACCCACTATTACACCTGTATCTTGATCCTCTACCTATAGATTGATGATAGAAACTCAAATAAAAACCTATTTCTTCATGATTATCCTCTATGGGATGTTGATGGGTCCTATTTAGCCTGATCCTAAGGGATGTGTGCACAGATGATTAGCCACGATCACTGATTTGTGAAGGTTGAGGATCCTATATGTAAAATCTATCGTAGTTTAGGGCTGATTATCATGGTTCTTGTTGTGTTTTATTTTATTATATATTCCATTATTTATAGGAATATTTTACTAATTCCAAATTAATTATATAAATTCATTTATATAAAAATTTTATTTAATCCATGGTTGAAATGTTTTCAATCTATAGAAAAGATATCATGTTTTTTATATGAAAATGATATGTTATTACATCCCTTAATTATTTAAAATTGAAATAATTATTGGTTTATTCTTATGGAATTGATTATAGAATACATGGTGAGATAGTATTTGGATTTATAGAATATACCCTACACATTCCTTCGAGTGTTTGTAGATTTTCTTATTCTAGGTCTAAGAAAAGGAAAAATTTCACTTGGAAGTGGGGGGGTATTCTTATTCCTTGGGACCATGGAGTGACAATGGGGACTGGTTGAGATGATTTCCCCTAGTAACATAGGGTTTTTAGACTTTTTTGGGTTGTTTTTTGTTTTTTGTTTATGTTTCATTGAGTTTTTTGTCTATCTTCTTGGGTATTGTTTTACTTGTTTGACTTCTGGTACATTATCCTTGAGGTGTGTTGATATACTAACTTATATCTTTTTTTATCATCTAATATTTCTATGAAATTTTTTTCCCTATTAGATCATGTATAATTCCATGTGCCAGTTACCAACTCATAGGGATCAGTATTTCCCATCGAGCTACGACAGTGCTATCTTTATATTAGGGTACCATAGTATTCGGGTTGGTTCATGAGAATCATCCTTACATTGATACCTGATAAATGAATGATTATATATATACAAGTATATTTCTATTTCTCGACAATAGATATGATATTTATATAAGGAAAGGTAGTCTATATCCAAAATTATGTAAAATTAAAATAAATGAAGTAGAACTGAATTTTATGTAAGTATCTCCCCACAAATATTTTTGGTAGAAGATTTGAACACCATAGTTTCATTCATCATGCCAAAGATTGTTTTCATGGATATATCGATATTCAATTATTGATGTGGTGAATCTATATTATTAGAAAACATATAAGATGTGAAGGAATGGGATGAACTATAATCAAATTAGGTATTTAAAATTATAGTGTATAAAATAATCATACCTTTCACCACTTTATTATTGTGGTTTTCCACTATAGTAGTGATTGCATATTCCCTCCCATTATCTCTTGCTTTAGGAAGATATTGCTTCATATTCCCTTCATTGTATCTAGGGTGTGATCATTTATTCATATAATTCCCATACTCAATAGATTTGAATCATTGAAGAGTGTTCTGATCATCAGTTGGGGCCTTCTTCCCCATAGTCATGTTATCTAGCCTCCTTCTATTATTTTAGTAGTCATGATCTTTTTGGCCAACTTTACCACACTTGTAACAATTTCTAGAACCAATAATTAAATTTCCCAGTCATTTCCTCCCGCATATTTTACATGTGGTTAGTTGGAATTTATTACCCTTATGAGACTTTTTATTAAGGATTTCATGACACTATGTCTTTTCTTCCTTTCTCCATAATCATTTGGGCCTCTATCTTCTATTTCAATAATAAGCATAGATCATAAAACATCTTTATAGCTTCTAAATTCTCTTACAATTAATGTCTTTTGAATATTTCATTTTAAGACACTTAATAATCCATTGATCTTATTTTCATGTCTAGAGATATACTATATGGTGTACCTTGTCAGTATCATTATTTTTTCCTCATAAGATCCCAAAGACTCATCTCCCTTCTATTTCAATAATATTAATTATCCTTCTGTCTTAGTGAAAAAAATCTGAGGGAAATATTGAGTGAAGAATAATCCATAGAAATCCTCTCACTCTATATAATAAAATTCATTCCTTGTCATTGTATTCTTAGCGAGTTTCCACCACTGATTGGCCTCACATTCCATACGATAGATATCCAAAATGGCCTTCTCATACTTTGAGCATTAAAAGACAGAAAATATATATTCTATCACATTAATACATTTCTTAGAAATCAATGGGATGGAAGACCTATTAAAGTATGTTGGACATTGATTCATAAAGGATTCAATATAAATATTCTCCCTTCTTATTTCATTAGGGAGCTCCACATTATTTATATTATTAACCATAACATGAGAGAGTTTAGTGATCATTTCCATGAGATATTAAACTCCAGTTCCCATCTCATTTGGACAATCACCACAATTTCCATTGCATCTATCATTAGATTCATTCCTTCTATTGACCACCATATCCTTAATATAATAATTTTCATGGTGATGATACATAAATTAGTAAATATATAAAGAATAAAACTATGATCGTATAAGAAATACCTCCAAAAATGAGTATATTGTTCCTTAAAAAGTTTTTATTATTCAATATAGGTTATCCATTATTATTTCCCTCATATATGTTTCTTAAACATGCTACTTAACAAGATAAATAAATAATTCCTAATGGTTTATTAAATAGAATGTGAATTAATCAAATCATATCCCACAATAATGTCTAGCCAGGTTTTCAGTTAGGCCTATTTGTCACACATCATGTCACGGTTGAGTTAACGCCTAACATGCCCTCTTTGGGGTTATTACCCCTAGGTAAAACTATGTCAGATCCAGAATAAACTTTATTGTATCCTAAAATGGATTTATTTTCTAGGAAACCCACAAAATCTATAATTTACTAAAATAGCAAGATGTTATATTAGACTTATCCTTAGGATTTTCCCTATTTTTTCACATCCTAATTTCTAAAAGTAAATAAATAATTATTTATTACCAAATATAGAATCCTAAGATAAAAATACATAAATAATAAACTGAAACCATTATTTAATTAATAAATCTCAAAAATAGTTTCACAACCCAAAGACCTAAAGATATAGTTTCTTGTAGACTAGAAACATAAAAACAATTCTATTACATTTAGTGAATTTTTTTTCAAATACTAGACCCCCACTTAGATGTTCCTAGAGACATAGTCATCCTAAAATCATGGGTAAGGGGATACATGAGAAGGGATGAGATCAAATTATTATTAAGGTATAACATTAAAATGTTCATAATTGTTCGATCCCAAACATTTTAGATAGAAATATCAAGGGAAAATATTTGATTTAAAAAATCATAAATCAATAAGTTTTAACCATAAATATAAAAAACTGACTCTTCATCTAAAACTATAACACTTCTACCATGGAATGAGAAAATTAAACATAAATCTTATAACATCATCTATAAAAATTTGTAAATAATGTGGAATAGTAAAAATTTATGGATTTCTAATCATTGTGAACCTGCCTACCCACCAACCTGTTCACACATAAATTGTGAGTAGAGCTCTCACCCTTAGTGAACCTAAATACTCACTATCATATTCATATAACATTTCTATATTCCTTTAACCAATTCATTATAGGGAGATATAGGTCTTACCTATCTCAAAATCCATACATTTTTGTGACACTTAAAAAATAAATAATTACATCATATAACAACTCATAGAAATAAAATTGAATTTCATGACATTATCAAATGATATCTCATGAAATAGATTCAAAAATAAAATAATATGGTTAAAAAATAATTTCAAACAAATGAAATTAATTATAAAATAAAAAATATGAGTCATGATACACAACTCCATTGGTGGTAATTCTTTTAGATATCGAGAATAAATTAAAAAACACAAATTTTTAAAAGTATTACTTTAAAACCCATGCGAGTTGTTTGTGAAAAAGAGTTTAAAATTTTACAAAATAATTTTCTTAATGTCTCAAGTGTGTTTTAAAAAATAATTCTTATAAATAAATAATATTTGAAGTATAATTTTACTACATAATATAATGTTGTTTATAATAAAATATATGTTCATGAAATTAAAATCCATTTTTATCGAAAAGTATTATTTTTTTAAAACCCACATCATTTTAAGACATAATAAAACATGTTTTTAAAAAGTAGAAAACAGAAATATGTTGTTCAAAAGAGATAAAATATAATATCTTTAGAAATAATAAGTAAAATTTTTGTAGTAATGGAATGTATGGACATGGAAAAGAAATGTTCATTAGAAAATAGAAGAATTATTCTTTGTAATATCACACTTTATAAATGATATCATAAGGGATGAATAAATTCAGATAAAACATAATTCCCAAGAAACATAAATGGTATTATAACATAATATTATTTAAGGGATTATTAGAACCAACTTGTAATTATAATGATCAATAAATACAAGTATAACTCAATGAAAGCTAATTGAGTTATCAAAACACTTACCTTGAGCTTCCATTAACTCAACCATTCTAAAACCTCCTTTATAATGAAAATAATTAACTTATTTACTTAATTAAATACCTTATTCAAATGTATTACCCTTTATAATAATTATTTTTAATCCTTTATTACAAATATATTAATTAGTTATAGTTATTTCAACTAACCAAAGTTAGAATGATCATTTGTTTGTATCTTTCAAATATCATGGTAATGTGGTTGAAAATTACTAAGTGGTTTCATGTTCATCACTCTATGATTATTCAAGATATAATAATTATTGTTTTCTAATTATTAATTAAGTTATTTTTTATTAAGTGAAATATAAGAATATTGTTTGTAAAAATTGAAAACATAATAAACAAGTTTGGAGGTGGTCAATGATCAAAAGGTGGTATATTAAGAAATAATTAAAATATTAATAACACGTTTACAGAATCATTAGGAAATATTAAATTTATTATTATTACCTGATATAACAGTTGCATTATATCCTATAATTTTTTTCACATATATGTTATAACACCATTCATGTATATAGTGAAACCAACCCAAATTGTACCTTTTTATAATGTTTTCATGAGTAAGGTAATGCATTTATATAAAGCACCAGCATTAAAACATTGCATAATATTGATTTTTAGTCAAGAATTTACTTTATTTAAAATTTAGTATCTTTTCACATTTATATTTTTATGTAATTAGGATATAATACATACATAACAAAACACATTCATATAAAGAGGATACTACTAAATCAGTATCCATTTTTTCAAAATATAAAACATTTAAAAATAAAACATGATTTCTTTGAGAAGTATCCAAAACATTAACAATGACTTCTTGATTTATATTACTCATCCTTATACCCTATTAAAACCCATTTAATAATTTCGTATTAGCGCAAAAAACTTGGTAAAGGACCCAAATAAAGGAAATTGTTAGTCCAATGAAATTGAGGAAACTCATTTAAAACCCTTGTCTTGAAAACTCACAAGAATGCATAGAAAAATCATGAAATTTACATAGAACATCATTACCATACCAATATTTCATTCACCCTTACAAATGTAATAAAAGTTTGGTGAAATTCCATCTCTAGAGTACCCAATGCATTGGAGATCAATAATGGGGATCACCTATCATATCTTGAGAAATAATGGGGCTCAACTCGTCATATCTTGAGTTATAATTGTGATAAATCCACAATATCATAAGATATAATGGGATAAAACCATAATAAATAATTTCCAAGGAACATATCATGGATAAAACCCTTGATAACGCATTCAAACCCATGAGAAAAACACATTCAAATATCAAAATACCCTTTTTCTATAAAAATCACTTTTAAAATAAAAAAAACTTACACATAATAATAATATCATATTCATAAAAAAATAAATATGGAAACTTATAAAGGAAACACTATAGTGGTAAAGAATCATGAAATTTAGAGGAGACACTTATTCCATATTTAAAAAAAATAATCTTTTAGTATTTCATAAAAAAATGACATCTAAAAGGATTTTAAACAAGAACGGCCCTTGCCTTACATTTGACATACATAAAAAGTGATCAAACCTCATGTATAATGGTTTTAGAGAATTATTAGTTTATTACATCACTATACTCAAGTTTATAAAACCTTACATGATATTCTTGTAACATTTTCCTCCCATTTATTAACAATATTTTCTTATTTCCATTGTTTCAGGGGCGTTCTTTTCACAGTTTCCAAGATAGTCTTATTGTGGAATTATTTTTCAAAAATAAATATTTCTATAAAAGTGATAAAGTATATATATTTAGTTCATTTTTAACAAATTATCTATGAATTAAAATTTCCCATGATTTTAGTAATGGGAAATACTAACACATCGTCTATAACGGTGGTGAATTGACACACCATGGTCGGTGATTTCGTTTTTTAAGAATAAAAGAAGAAAATGGGAGATTTTATGATGCATATACCCTGAACAAACAAAATTCTAGTATATATATGATACAATAGTTTTCATTGGATAGTATGTGAGGATAATTTAGAAGTGAAAAATAATTTAAAATAGATGAAAAAGGAATCTTAACTCTTGAAAAATTCTCCATGAGAACCTCCTTGAGGCTCTTAAGATTGGTCTTTTTTTTAGACAAGGATCACCAAAATGTGTCAAGGGATGAGTATAAGTAGCTTTTATAGAGTATATTAGATCAAGATGAATCATGTGGATGAATATTTTTAAAGAAAGGATCCTCCTTTTATAATGGATGTGAGGGGTAACTTAGGAATTACTCAAATTAGTAAAATATAATAAATATATTATAGAGTTTAAAACATCCAAAAAATGCCTATAAACTGAATTATATTAAATTTTTGAAACAATATTATCCCATTTTGGCATAGTAATGATTTTTTTATTATTTTTAAATAATTGAATAAAATATTTTATTCACGAAAAATAATTTTATTCAAGAAAACTATTCATATCTATGACATTAAACACATGAAAACAAAGTTCCAAATTAGAATAATTTTTTTTATTATATATTATATATATATCATATTCATCTAGGTAATTTATTTATTAGCTTAAAAATATAAATTATTTTTACTTTATTATTTTTTTATTTCATTAATTAAATTTATTCATTAATTGAATCAATACTACATCATCTTTGTGAAAGAAATTATGGTATTTATATGTTGTCTAAAAATTAAAAAATAATTTTCACAAGTAATATAGTCTTATTAGATTTAAAATGATCATTTATTTTTAAATAAAAAATCTACAAAATGATATATTAAAATATTATAAAAATTAAAAACTATAATGTGAAACCTTGAATACATTTTCAAATAAAATATTATAATATCCTTAAAGTGATTATTGTTGGCCCAACATGTCCCAAATTAGAATCATATTTATGTTATGGTCATAAATTTCTTACATAAAAATATTTAGAATCAAATTTGGGTCATTTAATGATTCTTATAAATTTAATTAAAAAAGTTTTATTTATTTGTCTCCTCCTTTCCTAAGCACTTAATCAGTGTTACACAATAATTAATGTCAATTATTTCATATATAAAAATTAAAAAAATATTATATTTAATAAATTTAATAGGTTCAAATTATATTCTATATTCACTCATTATATATATTCACTCATATAGATAACAATAAAACTTCTTAAATGTTTTATTTTTTTCTTTTCTGTCCCTACGCAAACATTACACAGGCATTTGGTTAAGATTAATGTAATAAAACAATAAAATTAGAATTTAACCACCCAAAAAATTAATTATAAATGATAATTAATAAAAAAAATTGAAAATAATTTTTATTACCCGATTATTTTTTATAAGGAACCATATTTGACATTGCCAATGGTTTCAAGCACTATGTTTTTGTTGACAATAATATTTATACTAATCATGAAATAAATTATAACATACATATTCTAAATTATTTCAGTATAATATTACTTTTATATTATCATAATTTAGTTATTAAAAAATTAATAAATTTTATATAAAAATTATGTCTTCATGACATCATAAATAAAATACCGTATTTTCAAAAAACAGTATTTTTTAATATTCTACAAAAAATAAAATTTTTCATAAAATGATAAAAAAATTCATAATTATATAATTTAAACATGATGAATTAAAAAAAATTATTTTTTTTAAATTAAAAATCTATAATTGATAAATTTATTTTTAAAATAAATAACTATATAATAAAATATTTATTTTAATAATTACTTAATATAATGAATATAACTATTTAATTCAATAGTACTAATAAATATGACTCTATAAATACATGGGTTGTTATATTATCCCCCACTTTTGAAATTGTTTCCTAAAAGAATCACTTCTAAAAAATGATCGATACTTTTCCCTCATAACATTTTTGGATTCCCGTATTCATTCTTCTAACATGTGGTTTCTCCATAAAACCTTAACCTAGTTGATTACCTTATTCTGCAATAAATTCTCTCTATGAACAGGAATCTCAATAGTTTTCTCTTTATATGAAATTTTATCTTCCATTTGAACTACTTTGGGGCTCAAAAAATTAGATGGATCTGGCATATACTTTCTTAACATTGAAACATGAAAAACATTGTGTACCTAAGAAAAAATTGAAGGAAAGGCTACTCTTTAGGTAACTGATCAAACATTATCCATGATTTCACAAGGTTCATTGAATTGTGGACATAACATTCCTTTCATACCAAAATATTTAACCCCTTTACAATGAGATATTTAAAGGAAAACGTAATTAACTGACTCGAATAAAAGTAATTTCTTCCTGTTATCTATATAACTTTTCTACCTCCTCTAAGATATCCTCATGTGTTTCTAAATCAAATGAACTTTATCTTCCACTTCTTATACAAAGTCTTGTCCCATTAACATCATTTCCCTTCATTCATCCAAAAATGATGTACTTTGGTACCTCTTTCCATATAATTCTTCAAAATTTTCCATATTTATACTACAATGAAAAATACTATTATATGAAAACTCAACTAATGAAATATATTGATCCCAACTTTTTGGGTAATCCATTGAACAAGCACCAAGAATATCATATAATATCTGAATTTTTCACTCGCATTGTACATCATGTTGAGGATGAAAGGTTGTGCTGAAATTTAATTCAATGCCAAATGACTTCTAAAGGCCTTTCCAAAAGTTATAACTGAACCTGAGATCATGATCTGATACAATAGAGGTAGGTACTCCATTTAATCTGGTAATATCATTAATGTATAGTTGATAAAGTTTATCTAGTTACAGAATATCTAAAATTGGATGAAAATGTGAATATGTATTAAAATTATCAACAATAACCCAGATTGCATTGTTACCTCGGGATGTATTTGGTAGTCCCACCATGAAGTCCATTAATATATTTTCCCATTTCCACTCTAGCTCTAGAAAATGATGATGCATCCCTTTCAGTAACTGCCATTCTTATTTAAATTATTTACACATAAAACATTTCACTATAAAATCAGAAATACCTCTTTTTATTCCATCCCACCATTAATACTCTCAAATATCCCTACACATCATAGTGCTGCCAATATGAACTAAAAACAGAGAAATATTAGAATCAAATAACAACTCTTTCTTAAACTATTAATCACAAGGTACTCATAATCTCTTACCAAACCTCAAAACACAATATCTATCAACATTAAATTTAAGAAACATACCTTTAATTTCCAATTATACCAATTTCTGTAACTCACGGTCTTCCTTATATGCTTTTTGAATTATTTATGAGAGAGACAACTACACTAACACCTAAAACAAAACAGAGTAATTTCCTACACTAACAACATCCAAGATAAAATTCATTAAATCGTTGACCAAAGGGTCATGTTACAAATTTTTTATGGTTAATGTAGTGTTACTTTTTTGACTCAATTCATCGACCACGTTGTTTTCTTTTCCAAGATGGTAATGAATAATACAATCATAATCCTTGTTTATTTCAATCCATATTCTCTATCTAATGTTTAATTCTTTTTGATTGAATACATACTTCAATATTTTATGATCAGTATATATTTCACATTTTACAAAATATAAATGATACCTCCATATTTTTTATTCAAAAAACAAAATAATCTAATTAAAAACCCTATATTGGGTAGTTTAACTCATGAGGTTTGAACTGACATGTTGAATAAGAAATTAACGGATCATTCTAAATTAGGATAAAACCAAATCCTTTCATCAAAGCATTAATATTGATGAAAAAATGACCATTTTTGGAAGGAAGATCCAAAATATTATCATTATCTGATCTTATTTTCAGTTCCAAAAAACAATCATCACATTCTTTATTTCAGTTGAAATTAAAACCTTTTCAAGTGAACATAGTTGATGGGATACAAAATCATGCATTGTTTTTAATGAACCTCTTATAATAACCTACCATACCAAGATACCTAAAAATATCAATTATATTTTTGGGTCTTGGACATTCTATAACAAATTTTGTTTTATATGGATCAAATGTTATTCTATCTTTACAAACAATGTGACCAAGTAAAGAAATTTTTCACAACCAAAATTCACACTTTCTGAATTTTCCATAAACTTTTTTTCTTTTAATTGTTGAAAAAGACCCTTAGGTTCCTTTCATGTTCCTATTTACTTTTATAATATACCAAAATTTCATCAATAAAAATTTCCCCAAACTTATCCAAGAACTCATGGAATATTATAATCATAAGATCCATGAAAATAGAAGGTGTGTTAGTTTACCCAATCATCACAACTAAAAAATTCATAATTACCATATCTAGTATGAAACACAGTCTTTGTAGTGTCTTCTTCCATTATATTCAAATGATGGTACCCTGAACTAAGTGAAACCTTTAAAAATTATTTTCCTCCCTATACATGATACCATTATGTATGATGGCTCTAAATCTGTTGATGTAGTTTCAAATGATTTTTCCACACCCCTATATTTCAATCAATATTATTTCCCGCCTAAGTGGTTAGATTTGGGAACACATTATAAAAATGACCTAACTCTTTACTGTTAAAGAATATTACCCTTGAATTCTCATCAATATTATGATCATTTCATTTCACTCACAAGCCATGTGTCGAAACATTCTATATTAGTAGAAATTCCCATAATTTATAATACATTATCAATGATTGTTTTTACCACACATTTCATAAGATGGGAATTTTATTTTCTTAACTCCAAATTTCTTTGATAAATTCTTCCCCAAATCCTTCCAAGCTAAACTCTTATTATTATTTTCATCATGAGGCACATATATATAAGAAAAATCCATTTCATCATTCTCATAAAAGTGAAAAACATTGTCATCAATTTTAAATTATTTTGCAGACAAAGCTCTACGTAATCCTGGTTTCAATTACGAGTAAAAATTATTGATTTTTCTATCAGTTTCCAAAAACATATGGCACATAACTTGGAAATATTTTAATGTTTGATTCATATTCCGCAACAAAATCATCAAATTTTATCCTAAATTCAATAAAAAAATTCCATTCATATTCATACAGCCTTTGGGAAATATTTCTGAAGGAAAATATCCTTCAATATTTCTTATTCATTGGAATCAAGATCTTATTTCACTATGGTATTCTTAACCAAAGTCCATCAATAATAAACATTAACTTAAAATGATAAATTGAAAGTGTTACCATTTAATGTTATAATAATACCATGACATCAAATGTTTTTTCCAAAGAATTGATCCATCCTTTAGATAACACTCGGCTAGATGATCCACTGAAATATGGGGATGTTGACTCATGAAATTCTCTGTAAAACACAAGTTCATTCATAGTAGAGAAGGTTATTATCTAGAAAAGATACCCCCACCATTTATAGCATGATTCAACTAAAAAATTACCATCACAAATTGCAAAGTTTCAATTCCCACTATTCCAGGATGTAGATTCAGAAAGATATCAGCATCTCGGTGCCTTCCTACATCAGCTTCCATGTTTCTTATACAAAACTCCATTCTAAACTGAAATATCTTAGATGAAGAAACATGGTAATATTATAATTCTATATCATTTTAAGTTCACTATAAATTAAAAATCATTTATGTTATTATAATAATATTATCCTAACCCCTTAGGTTATCTAAACCATCCTTTGATACCAACTATATGGTCCCAACCTTAAAAAATTACATAATCTTGACTACTAGTCAGGAATTTAATTAATTTTTAATTAAGGATATTTTCAAGTTTATAGCTTTAGATAATTATGATATAATACATAAATAACAAAACACATTCACACAAAAATGATACTACTAAAACAGTATCCATTTTTTTATAACATAAAACTTGTAAAAAACACGATTTCTTTAAAAAAACATCAAAACATTAAAAAAATTCCACATTTCTCTTACTCATCCTTTTACACATTGAAAAACATTTAAAAACAAGGGATGAGCTCAAAATGATTAGTAAGGTACATAAATAAAGGAAATTTTTAGTCTAATGAAATCTGGGAAACTAGTTAAATCCCTTTTCTTGAAAATTAATAATCATTCATAGAAAAATCAAGAAGTTTACTTGGGACATCATTACTGTATCACTCTTATATTCAACCTTATAAATGTAATAAACTTTATTTCAAATTCCATCTCTGTAGTACCCAATGCAATAGAGAAGTATAATGGGGATCACCCATCATATCTTGAGTTATAATGGAGATAAACCTGTCATATCATGAGATATAATGGGATAAAACCATAATAAATAATGTCTAAGGAACATATATTTAATAAAATCCATGATAACTCATTTGAAACCATGACAAAAACACTTTTAAATATCAAAATACCCTTTCTACATAAAATCAAATTTAAAATATAAATCCACGCATATAATAATGGAATATAATTCTTCAAAAATTACCATCAAAACATATATGGGAAATATTTTAATATTATAGATTCTTGAAATCTAGAGAAACCACTCAGCTTATTTATAAAATAACAACCTTTTTGAATTTCATAAAAGAGATTTTTAAATGGATTTTAAAAAGGAAAGTCCCATACCTTAGGTTTGACTTCCTTAAAAAGTGTTCAAACCTCTTATATAATAGTTTGAATATTATTATTAAATTATTAAAGAACTATAATAATGTTTATATAACCTTATATGATCTTCTATTAACATTTTCCACTAATTTATTAACAATATTTGATTTATTTCCATTGTTTCGGGTGAATTCGTTTCATGGTTTCCATGATCATTTTATGATGAAAATCTTTTTGAAGAAGAAATAATACTCCAAAAGTGATAACATATATATATGTTATTTTAAACAATTATTGGTGAATTAAAATTTCTCATGATTGTAGTAAATGGAAATAGAAACTCATCATCCACAAAGGTGGTGACTTGACACACCAGGGACGGTGATTTCTTTATTTAATAATAAAAGAAGAAAATAAGAGATTTTATGATGAGAATAAAATAAAAAAATTTCAATATATATATATATGATACTGGATTATTTATTGTATAGGAGGTTAGGATAATCTAGAAGAGAAAAAAAATCAAAATTGAAGAAGAATAAATCTTACCTCATGCAAATTCTTACTTCAAAACCTCTTTAAGGCACTTGGAAGTGGTCTTTTGTGATACCAAGAGCTGAATAATGTGTCAAGGGATGAGTAGAAGGGGAGTTTAGATATTATATTTGGGAAATGTGAATCAAGGTGATGAATCTTATTGAATAAATGAGCCTCCTTTTATAATTGAGGTGAGTGGTAACTTAGGAATTACTCAAATTATTAAAATATAATAAATCAATTATAGAGTTTAAGAAAGCCAAAAAGTCCAAAAAAATAAATAATATTACATTTTAGACACAATTTTATCCCATTTTTTCTTATTAAATATTTTTATGTTTTTTAAATAATTTAATAACATATTTTATTCATGAAAAATATTTTTTCTCAAAATAATAACTATTCATAACTATGGAAATAAACACATAAAAGATTATTTGAAATTATAATAAAAAATTTTATTATAACATACACATATTATATTATTCTATTGAATTAATTAATTACTTGAAAAATCTAAAATTATATATTTTTTATTTTTTTAAAGTCATTAATTTGAACTATTCCTTAATTAAATTAATATGACATCATATTTGTGAAAACCATTATGGAATTTATTTTTGTCTAAAAATTAAAAATAAATTTTCAATAATAATTCATACTTATTTTATTTAAAATGATATATTATGTTCGAAGAAAACTTTTGTAAAATGATATGTTAAAATATTATTCAAATTAAAAACTATAATATGAGATCTTTAATTTATTTTGAAATAAAATATTATAAAGGCCTTAAAGATATTCTTGTGGGTCCAAAATTTCCAAAATTTGAATTAAAATGATATTATTTTAGAAACTTTCTTGTATAAAAATATTTAGAAAACATTTGGGTCATTTAATTATTCTTATAATTTTTATTATATAACATTTATTTGTTTTTATTACATTTGAACAAGCACTGCATTACTGTTTCATAGGCATTAATGTGAATTATTTCATATATAAAAACTAAAAAAAATATCATAAAAAAATTAATTAGTTTCAAAATAAAATTCCATATGAATTCATTATGTATATTCATTCAAATATATAACAAGAAAACTTCTTAAATTTTTTATTTTGTCTTTTCTTGCCATGCCCAAACATTGCAAAGCCATTTGGTTAATATAAATATTATATTAATATAAAATTCAACTTTAACAACCCAAAAAATAAATTATATATGATAATTAATAAAAATTTCTTAAAATTTATTTTTACCACTCGATTATTATTTATATGGAACCAGATTTGACATTCTCAATTCTATGAAGGAACTGGGTCGGGAGTGACAATAATATTTATATGTATCATGAAATAAATTATAACATACATATTCTAAATTATTTTTATACAATATTATTCTTATAAAATAATAATTTAGTTATTAAATAAATTTTAAAAAATTTACACCATAATTATGTCTTCATTATGTAACAAAAAATACTATATTTTAAAAAACTATAATTTTTACTGTTCACCAAAAATTACATTTTTAAATAAAATTCTCAAACACTCATACTACAATAATTGAAACATTATGAATTCAAAAATTAAATTAGTTTCACAGCATTAAAATTCTATAATTGATAAATTTATTTTTTAAACAAATAACTATATAATAAAATATTTATTTAAATAATTACATAACATAATGAATATAACTATTTAATTTAAAAATACTAATAAATATGATTCTATAAATACCTAGGTTGTTACAATTTATATAATGGTAATATGAAATATAAAAACTTATACAAGTTTTAATTACAATATATACTTAATAAATCCATTCTTAGAACCATCCAATATGGGTGGTGATGAAAAACTAAATTTGTTGTTCATAGAGGTTGTAGTCTACAAGTAAACATGATTAGCAATTCCATTTCTCATTGAATGAATGTTAAATGGTATATGATAAATTATCATTCTATATCAATAAATTTTAAATATAAAACATTATAGTTCATCAAATCATTTCTTGCTGCTATCCATGATAGGTAGTGATGAATAGAAAACAACATCCCTTTATAGAGGTGATACTCTGTAAGTTCACCTGATCAATGAATTTATTTTCCTTAATGGATAGAAAGGATATAATAATTAATTTAAAATTAATATTATAATTTTTTTGTATAATTATGAAAAAAATCACTATATTTATAAGTTTGTAAAATATTAGGAATGGGTATTTTAAAAAATAGGACTAAGAGAAATTAATACTCACATTGGATGCTTGAGTTTTCTCTTTGAAAGAACCGTATAAACAAAGTTCATAAGTAAACTAAATGTGAGTAGAAGATTATTTATGTGGAGGAGAGTTCTAGTAGGATAAAATTTATAGAGTTTAATATAGAAATTATAGGTAAATAGTATAAAATTAAGGGGAAGAAGTGATCCAATTTTATATCTGAAGATAAAGTATGTTTTGGAAATACACATTGAATTTAAATAATGGAATTTCTATATTAAAGTTTCAAGTGCTTAAAAGGGGAATATAAGGAAATTGTTTTAGTTTTGGTCGATAAAATCCTCAACCATTCATTTAGAAAACATGTTTTTAACTATTTTTTTCTCTTTTCACTTTAGTAAAATATTTTTAAGAATTTTTACTTTTTACCGAGGAAACAAATTTTTATCCTCAGAAATTAATTTTAAGGACAAAACTAAAAAATAAAATTATTACCTAATTCAAAACCACTAATTTAAAATTTTATAATAATATTATTGTATAAAATTTCTAATGGTGTAAAATATGAATTTTAAGAAAAATGAATTTAATCACATAAATTAATTTTTGAGAAAAAATATATTTTTCAGCATCAAATTTATGCAGAAGGTAAAATTATCATTGTTACATATTTAAATGGAATAAATTGATTTATTATAAAAAAATAAAATTTTTTATTCCTTCAAATCAATCCAAAGTTTGTTATCACCTTAAAAACTCTTTATTCAAATGAATGATCGAAGAATGTTTTTATTAAAGTAATGTTTTACTTAAGTTCTAAAAAGGTTATTAATAGGTTTTCTAAGTTTAAATAACATTTTAAATAAAATAATTTTATTCCTTAAATAAATACTTTATTTCTTGAAATGTTTTCTAGTCTTCTATTTCATTCTTATATAATGATAAAATCACAAAAAAAATATAATTTTCATAAAAACTGCATTTTTTATCTAGACATTAAATTTTTTATAAAAATTTGAAAATTTCATACTAAGTAAATTTTAGAATGATGAGTTAAAAAATATTTTTTTAATAAATTAAAATTATAAAATATTAACATTTATCTTTTAAAATATAACATAAAATATACAAAAAATATGCTTTTAAAGGTAACCTTTTTAAAAAATAAAACTCATTAATTCATTATATCCTAAAGGTGATATCTTTAACTTATTTTCCATCATAGAGTTTATTATAAATTTATTAATAATTTTAATCTAATATGTCTCATTTTTTTATGTTATATTCGGTGTGTGATTTAATCTATTGAACATAACTTTAGTTTTCCAGAGTCTGGAATTTCATGTCATTACTATTATCGATCTTGGATTTACTACAACCAAATTTAATGGTATTGTTTGTGAGGTTTAAGGATTTTTATTAGCTTTTTAGGATCCCTATTCTTAATTTTTAGTAGTTTTCAATGGTTACTATGGGTTTCACTGAATTAAGGATCGTATTTTATTGAGTCAACTTTGTTTGATGAACCTTATATGCTTACTCGCTTTCAAATGATGTTTTCAAATTGTTTAATGAATTATAATTGATATTTTAAAAACTATTATTTTTATAATAGTTATTTATTATTATTTTATATTGAAATTATAAATCCAAAGTGATTTTATGTGGTGTTTAAAATTTTAAAATAAAGGATCCTTGTTTTGTAAATTGTGAGGTGCCCCTTAAATGAAAAAAAATGATTTTAAATTATGTAATTGATTTTTAAAAAAAATGGGGATAGCCCATGGGAACCTAGGTACCTAGGGGAATACTAGGATAAGTCCATATAGGAATGTAACAAAAAACCTATCCTAGTACCTACACCACACTCACTAAATAATCTCATGAAATGGATGTGACTACCACTAAGACTTGATGTAGGTTTCCTTATAGGCTCATGCACGGGACTACATATAGCCTATTATGTATTGATATGATTTATCCAATCAGTGAGAAAGGATGATGATCCTAGGGATCAAATAACATTATCATCATTAGGTATTTCACCATGGTAATCGTTTTTAAAATATTGGTTTACCTGGATTTTACAATTATTTTAAATTTTTGTTAGCATTCTATTTGTTTTTCTTGTCTTTAAAAAGTTAAATCTAATGTCCTTGTAGTATATTTCAAACAATCAATATTTTTTTATCTAATGATTTTATCTCCTGAAACAAATGGTGGGATGCTACTAATCTATTTATACTCACACCCTACATACACTCAATGGGTGTATCTAAACCTTTTTTTGAATGATATGGAAAAAGAATGGTTTTTATTAAGAGGTGATGAGTACTCATTATAGCATAGTTTGGGTTGATGGTGGTGGTCACATAGTGTTATGGAGCCCTTGCATCACATATATATTTGTATCTATTTTTTATTTTCTTTTATATGTTTATTGGTAGACTTACTCATGTATCACCAATCCAACATCCCATACCAACCCTTTTTTTAAAAATTTAAGGATTAACTTGAGTATTTTTTTTTACATTATCTTCCATATGTATTTCATTTTATATTGATGGTTGTGTTTTCTATTTTTTGTTATTTTTCTTTATATTTTTGGCTTGATAAATAAAGGAAAATTCATGTTGGTTTCACAGTTAGGAATTTTTTGTTAAATCATTCGTAAAACATTCCCAATGTGTGTTTCTTAAATATCATGAAATCATTTCTATCCCATATGGATTAATAAAACCTTTTGATCCTTATCATTGAGTAGTTTGGGTGTTGAGTTTTGGGGTGGACTATATTGTTTTGTTACACCATATACCACATTATATTTTACAGGGGATATAAACATTTTTTATATTTGTTTTAAATTCAAAATATAAATACTTGGCTAGAGATTTTGTGAGATGACTTGAAACTGGAGGATATTTTTTCATGCATAAATGTGTGTTCCAATTTGTATGATAATTATTAATCTAGGAAACTAAAATCAATACTAACCAATTATTCTAGGGATTTATGATTGTTAAGATTTTTATAATATTATATGGAAAAATAGGAGAAGAAGGATGAAATATAGAGAAATCTATTGAAATAATTAGAGTCAATATATATGGTTAGTGATAGAGAGAAGGATTTTTATCCATAGAGGTTTATAGATACATTTGATTGATTAAAATGTGAAACAAGATTGTTCATAATAAATAATTTTCCATTAAATTATAATTGTTCTTATATGGATTCTTGATGAATGAATTTACTCTATGAAGATCAATTATTGGACATTGATTCAAATTCCATGATAAGGAGTTGTCATCATATGGTTCGTAAGTAAGGGGTAGTAACTTAGTTGAAAACAATTAATCATATATATACTTTGATGATTTATTATTATTATTTTATTTTTTCCATCTTGACGATATTATTCAGTATATAAACTATTGAATTTCCACCTCAATGTATATTTTGGAGAGAGTGTAAGAGGAAGTGGTCATTGTGAGGTAGCATGTATACCCTAAACATCTGTTGTAAATGTGTTGATCCTTAGTGAGGAGTGAATTTTCCTAAACCTTTTTGTGTTCACTAAACTAGACCATTAATAGTGTATTTTGGTAAACCGACATATCTTCATGTGTATGCTCCTTGGTTTAGTCTTGTGCTTGTGTACCAAGTGAAATTTTTTGGTTACGTTTTCTTAAAATTTTTTCATGTATATTTCATATTTTTTATAAACTAAATTGAGAGTGATATATTAATACCTATTTATTTCTCAAATAAGAGAAAAATTCATCTATGGGTGAAGTTTTAGAGAGATATTTTTAAATTAGTAAACACTGTGATACCCCCTCCGATCATGAGGTCTTGAGTCTCTAATTTTGAGGCGATCCCAAAAATATTCAAGATCACACATTTACTATTGTTTTTAAGGAAGTGTTAGCATATGAGGCACAAATGGGAGTACCCTAACATATCAAGATTCTGGTATGGTGTGTTTGTGTACGCATGTGTGTTCAATAGTAATTCTACATCGATATGTTAACCCTAATCAATTATGAATAAATTATTGATATCATGGATTGGTAAATATTAGACAGATATTAGTGGTTTATACTCAAATTAATTATTATACTTGTACTTAACATTTTTAGTTTTTCTATTGAATTTGAATCTACTTTGAGTGAGAATAAATTCATTATAGTAAAATAAAGGAATTTTTTTTAACATAAATCATGGATACATTGATGACATCAAAAAACTAATTGTATACTCTGGGGTGAAGATAAATTAATGTTGAACTTTTGGATATCAAAATGTATTTTAGAGTTAATGAACTATTGAAAATAATTTTAATGTTACTTTGTTAGATTATGTACTTGATTATAATATAAATGATATATAGATTAATATATTTAAAACTAATTAGGATGTATTTTATTTATAATAATTGATTTTTTCAGGATTTATTATTTGTATAGTTTAATGATATTTAGTAATAATTTAATATTATATAAATTACAATTATTTAATAAAAAAATGTTATGTATTTTTAAATTTCTCATTTATTCATAAATATTTTAAAAATATATCAACAAGTACATTTCTTTGGAAATTATTTACCACAGGATTTGGGTGGTTCAATTTATCTAGCGATTTGATGCAATGAAAATTTTTTATTTAAATTTAAAAAATATATTTCATTAGTGTCATAGGATATAAGTTTTTTTTGTATATATCATATTCTCAATAATGTTTTTTAAAAAAATATTTTTTTTGTGATTAAAATGAAGTTAATATGTATTTTTAATAATTTGAATTTATATTTTATGAAAAACAATATATGAGTTTGTTTATACATACATACATTCATGAATATTTATATATATTATAATATAAATAATATTATTGTGTTTTACCTAATTCTCCCTGAGTTTATAAAAAATTAATTATTACAACATGTATACCTGGATAGGAGAATGGATTCAAGTGATCTCTCCAATGGTGTTGGGGATGGTGCTTAGTGTTTTTCTTGGATTATGTATTTTTATGTATAACCTATATTTTGATCTTCTAGATGGAAGTTTTACTATTACCTCGAATAGGTTTGACCACTCCTCAAAGGAGGTGGTGGACCATAGTATACCAACTAAGAGTGGCTTCTCAATGAAATAGGATGTGAATCGAAGGATGTTTTCTTGAATATTGGATATATCTACTGAGCACGTAATCTAAAAATGTATGACTATCCATGTGTAATAAAATAAATAAGCTATCAAGGAAGGTTCTTGATTTTATTTGAATTTAAATTACTTATTTCTTGTTTTACCAATTTGTGGTAAGATAGGGGAAATGGATAGAGTGACATGGAATTTTTATTTCATATAGGGATTCTAGTATTTAAAATTCATTCCACTTGGTAAAGGATATTGACACATCTTTTTCCCCTTGAAAAATTTGAATTGAAAAGCATGGTTTTATGGTTATATATCCTTGAAAGCAGGTATTCTGACCTTTTATGAATGGGATTTTTATTTTAATCCATTCACTCAAAGGAACACTCGTATCTAGACATGTACTAGAATTACATACCTTAACAAGATTTTATGGAATCCTAGATTTTTTTTATATTTCATCTCTTGTGGGTATCACCATAAAATAGATAAATATATATAGGAATCTAATTTTGGGTATTAAAATAGAATCCTTTTATATGAAGATCTTAGTTACACATTAATCAACAAGGTTGATTTTCCAACTCTAGAGGATAATATACCTCTATTAGTTCTGTATGAGAATCTACCTCCTTTTTTGCTTCATTCCAAGTAATTAGGAATTGGAAGGATAACTACCTTAGGGATAAGGTGTGTTCTCATTACTTTATAAAGAAATATAACCATAATGGTTGTTGAAATATTTATAAAATTCAGTTTAGGGATGGATTAAGTCTCCCCAAATCTAGTGTGAAGGTATTGAAATAGAGTTAAGAGGATATGTGTGGTCATATTTCGACAGGTAATGATGGAAAGTTGCTAAATAATGAGATATGGAATTTTGGTAATAATAGTAGTGTAGTCATTTTAGTTATATTGAGTCTAATTTTACTAGTAAGGATCATCTGGGTCTTAAAACTAATAGAGGTTTGGTTCAAGAAAAGCGGTTTGAGCATCCAAGGGTTATTTATTTTTGGTAGTTCCAATACTATTATAAATGATAGAGTTTTTTGTAACATTCAAGGGGAACATAAGTTAGATATTGGGCCTACAAAGGATGAAAATTAAGATATTGGATAATCATAAGAGAAAAAAAGGAATTTTAAAAATGGGTTCACTCAAATTGTTAAATAATCCAATTTGTTTGATATCTTTCTCGAAACGCAATACCAAACTTAAAATAAACTGTGATATATTTAGATAAATTATGAATATTTAAGTATTATCATTAAAATATAGTTTTTGAAGTTTATAAAATTAATAATATTAATAGATTCATGAAATATATGTATAAATAAAATAAATGATAATTTTAATATAAATTGAATTCAATAAATTTACCTAAAATAAAAAATAAGACCATTTATTATTTAGAGAATTATTATTCTAAAACATACCTTTCTATGCCATATGATATTTTTTCAAGAAACTAATGATTAATTGTAATAAATTATTTTTTATATTAATAATTGTTTATAACCAATTTAGTTAGTAAATTATATGAAATAAGAATAATAACATTAGAAATTTGAAAATGTCATTTTCCAATAAAAATAGTTTTTATCAAATTTTTATATTTTATTTCAAATTTAAAATTATAAATTTTAGATTTTAAATTTAAAATTTTGAAAAAATTATTGGATTTATAATAACTATATTATCATCCTAAGAAATTTTTTTTCCAAAAAGATTTATTTTTAGTTGAAAAATACAGTTTTCATGATGATTATAATTTTCATGTTTCTATCATTATTTTAGTGTATCCTATAAATTTGAAAAATATTATATGTAATAATTTATACATTTTATAAATATAGTTTTTCATTTTAAAATATTATTTAATCTTATAAATCTTGTGTTTAACATTTTTAGAACTAAATTAAAAACATTGTTTACAAAAATATTGATATTTGTTCTTTTATTGAATCAACCCTTTTTAAGGTATGATTCAATTTTTGTTTTCAATGAAATCCCCATACCATATATTTTTTTTATAATAAAACAAATATTTTTTTTGAATTGGTAATTTTAAAAACTATGGCTTACACATACATTTTATGCTTTGAAATACACTTATTTCTAAAAATTGTTTTTAAATATTTTATGTGATAATATAAAAATTCACCTTTAAAAACTTTATAAATTTTATTTGATTAAAATATTTACAAATTTTTAAAAATTATTTTTATAATTAGGTAAATTTTTCATTATTAATTTTGTAATTATTACTAATTACTAATGTTAAAAATTAACTACAAAGGTAAAAGTAAGTTGTGGAAAAGTTAAAACCAAAATCCTTAAAACCCTCAATGTTGTCTCCAAAAAGAGTGGTCGAGGTTATTCTCAACCTTAAAAAAATACCTCTTACTTTTTCATTTGGAGTCACTAAACTTGGAACAGTAACATCACATTTTTAAAAATATTAAATATGCTTCCAAAAGTGAATATCTCTTCACTTATAAACTGGTAACTCTTTATACAGTTCAATATTAACATATTCTTAGAATTTCCCCTTGAAACTATACCAATTGTATCCTACTATAACCATCTCCCATTTATAAAAACTTATGTTCACCATTATTTATCATAACTCTTTCATTTCCAAGGAGAATTATAAGCAGAATTCTTGTACCTGAAGTGAGTATTATAAACAACTTATCTTTTATTATATATTATATTCTTTATAACTTATTCTACACACAATAATAGTATTATATTAGTATAATTTATATATTTTAATGTTACCATATTAATGGTATTTCCATTTTATTTTAATCCATTTATCCCAATAAGAAAAATGAAATCATTGTTTGTGTGTATGCACGGACTACCACCACAATGAGAAACAAAATTAATTTTTTATCACCACCCATAATTAAAGGCCAATATAATGGTTTGATGAGGAAATATTATTTTTATGGAATCATTAAGGTTCTGTTGTGATAAATTTCAAAAATTATTAATGATATGATTCACTAATGATTATCTTTAATTCAATCGTTTAAAACAACCGAACTAAAAGGAAAATGGTCGCTTTTTCTAAGAAATAACATCATATAAATTATATTATATTTATAATTATTTCCAATTCTGATACATATACAAATTAAAACTAAATAATATCGTTATGCATCTTTGATAATGATATCACAACTAACCCATCTAAGAATCATCCATTAATCATGGAAGGTTCGTGTTTGGGTTGGTTTAACCACCAACTTGAACAATATTATACATTTATATAATTGATGAATATGAGAAAATATTTCTTAATATAATATCATATAAATATGTAATTGTTTTAAATTTTTTATCAACATTTAAATCATTAATTAAGAAAACACAATTCATTTGTAAGGAATCACCAAAACTTGATCATCGCAAATTTCATCTTCATGATTCGTTAAGAAAACTGACATGAAATGAAATTATTAATTTATAAACGATATTTTATAATATATTCAAGTAAATAGTATTTTCTAATAGTGATATAATTTTAAAAATAATATTTACCAACCATTTTTATGAAACTAGTTTAATGAAATACAGATTACTTACACACAGTGTTGAAAATAGGTAAAAACTAACTAATATGTATATTTGTGTGTGTATAATGATTATAAATGATGAGTATAAATGTTTATAGATATGAATATGTTAATTTTTTATTTATTTAATTATATTAATTTAATTATTCAGGATATTTTTTCAAGTGTGGAATGGATCAGGACTGAGGTAAGAGTTTTCATCATAAATTCATCTCTTTGAGACATGTTTGGTATTATGAAGATAATTTCATATATATAATGTATATACACATTATTTGATATATAATATCATTATTTATATCTTAATAATGTTATTTTATATTCAATTACCATCCCACTCTTTCAAGGGATTTTGATTCAAAAATTTCTAAATTTGTATGGGTTTTCATGGCATGAATTCTAATTCTATGAGGCCTATGGAATTTTTTTCACCATGTTTTCTTTATGAGGTTTATTTATCACCAATATATATGTTTTATTATTACCATTATTTTTAAAGGGATTTAATATATAAATAATGTTACATTATTCAAATATCTATTGATTCAGTTCTATCCCTAGTAGTTAGGATTTGTGGTAACTTAACTTTCATTCATTGTGTTATGATCATTCCCTAGAAATTATTTTATATAATTTGGGTAAAGTATAAAACATTATATGTGGTACTATATAATTTTTTATAGGGAAAAAAATTCCTACCACATAAACCCTTGAAAAATATTTCTCATTTCTAGGGATCTGTTTCTCATATATATTATTAATAACTCAAGTCTCCTTTCCTTAAGTTATGTTGTTTTCTTATGAAATTATTTCTTCTGAGATTTTGTTCTACCACCCTAATATTTAATTAGGTGTAAATTTCTCTAAAAATATTATATAAAAGAAATTTTGATACAAAATAATCTTTTTCTACTCTTTTTACAGTGTGAGTTTTGAAACGGATATTTTTCAAGATATTGAAATTGGGTTTTTATTTCAATTTTATATGTTTTTTCTTCATCCCCTAAATTTTCGAAGATAAAATTTATTTATTTATAAGGATCCATTATTAGATATTATTTTTAAATGGAAACTTTTCTCACAATATTTCATGTTCTCTTTTCAAAATTTACCTTTGAATGTGACAAGTTGATTTGAATTTAATGTCAATGTTTAAAAAAAAATCTAAAACTTCTTTTAAGTTATAGATTCCATTTTAATTATAGTGTTCACAAAGATTTACCCTAATAGGTTTTATGTTTCATGATATATATATATATATTATAATTTGGGGTATTGAACTCATGGCATCAAATAATTTTATTCTTGATCTCTTCTTTTGTGAAACCATTCAATGCATTTTTTACAAGTATCTTTTCATCTATTTTAATATATTTCTAAGATTCATTTGTTACACTAGGTTTATTTTATTTTCCAATCATATGACATATTAATATGAATTTATTATGATTATTTATTCTAATATTGACTTATTAATACACTCATTTCTCTATATGGTGTTAGCATCATATTTTACATAAATTAGATTGGGTGATGTTTACCTAGAATGTATTTTATTCTATTGATATTTTAAAATGTATTGGCATTCCATATGTTGTTATTCCAATAAGGATGTTTATTAGAAAATTGACTATATTTATTTTAACTATCCAAATTCTTCCTCTAAATGTATTATGATCATGTTAGCTCATTTATTGAAATGGGGAAAATTATTAGTATACTATATATTTTTTCCCCATAGAGATGATTATTATCAAGTTGACTATGTATTGTTTGATCGTCCACCTTCTTTCTCTAAGTGGGTTATGATCATGTGACCAATTTATTAACATGATGAAAAGTATTTATTGTGAACATAGTTTTAATATTTCATATACTTGATTATACGGATAACCATTATAACACAATGAGATTTTATGAAAAAAAATCAAATAAAATTAATTTCTTCTATAGATTATGCTATATGAAACACCGTGATTTGACAAACCACAATATAGTGTATCATTAAAAAAAATTTAATAAATTGTAGGATATGAATATAAATAACTAAATTACAAAAATTATATAGTTTAAACATGAATAAAATAAATTAATTTGTTATCAATTGATTATAAATGAAAATAAAAATATTTTGATAGTAGAATAAATGTTTTTTTGAAAAATAATTTTTATGCATGCAAAGAGTTTAATATTAATAAATTAAATTATTCATTATTGGGTAAGGATTTTATTGAAATTTATATATTACATATTTAATAAAAACAATCATTTATCAAATATTTTTTTAGGAATGGTGAAAGGATAGAGCCATATTTATTCTTAAAAACTACATTTTTCTGAGACATGGTTTCATCATTTTTTGTGCACTTATTTTAAAATTAATTTTTACAACATTATAAAATTAATTTGAAAAAATTAACTTCTTTTTTTGAATTGAAATATCAAAATTATATTATAGTGAAGTATTTATAATTTTTTGAAAATATTAATTTTTTAATGAATAGTGAAAAGTTATATTTTTATTGAAAACTATCATTTCATTTAAAGCATTAACAAATTTTAGTTTTGTTTAAAAATGGGTTTAAATTTAAAATTTGTTAAATAAATTTTTTACTAATCCAATTTAGTTAATTGGGATCAATATCATGTTAAATTTTAATATGAAAACCTTTTATACTTCTAAAAACGTTTTCTTTGGAGAATATATTTTTCATCAAGTCTGTGGTTTAGTTTCAAATTAAATTATGTCAATTTTTGATTTCAATTAGGTAAAGATATTGAATATTTGGAATAATAATAATTACTTTTAATTAATAGAATTAACTAAATTTTTTCATAATTAATAGTAAAAACAGTAAAAAATAATTACCATGGTTATGGTTAAAATGGGTTTACAAGGGGGTTAAATCAAAATATAAGGGTATTTTTACCAATTAAACTTCTAAAAATCCTATTAGATTCCCATATATTGACCTTATATGTTCCCAAATATGAATATATGTCCATTAAGAATCATTTTTCTTTGGAATTAATTTATCATTTTTTATTCTTTTGGGAAATTTCCAAGTAGTTACTAAGTGGGACCTCTCCCCCAATTATAAAAGGGAATATATGATGAAATACTGTATACACTTCAAGAGAAATTTAGTTCAAACAATAATTCCAAAAAAAATCCTATCATGAATCCCAAATTATGTTATTTATTCTCTATTTTTATCTGAAAATCCAACAAGGAATGCTTTTGGTATAAACCTAAAATTGTTCTTTGAAAAAGAGGTATAGTTATTAACAATGTGTTTTCATTTTATTTATGCTTCCACCTAATTCAGATTTTATATAAATATGATGAAATAGTAGAACCAACAACCTAAATATGCTAACATTTAATTTTTTTAAAATTCATAACCAATATCCATATCCTTCTCCATCAAATGGGAAATAAAATCATCGATTGTATGTCTTTCTAACTACAATCTCACGAACCAATGTAATTATTTGTCCTTCACCATATTATAAGAATGGATGTAAATATTGATTTAAAGTATATATATGATATTTATGACATACTTATACTTATTTATTTATAATATAAAATGTACCTTCTTACCTTATATTCCATTGAAAAATGATAACATCACTCATGCATATATGTGGACTACCACGTCCACAAGGTGATGTGATAGGTTTTTCATTTTATATTGACATAGATGATAATAAGTATATATTTATTGAATATATATGATATATATAATATAAAAATTATTTTTCAATGGTGGATTATTATATACCTTTTATCGTTCCATCCATCAAGAAAATAGAAACAGCGTTCATGCGAATGTACAACCTACAATCTCAATGAATGGTGTAATGCATTTTCTTGTCCCTAAAATTAATGGATGACTCTGAATATGTATATAATTAATATATATAATATTTATATCATTATTACAATTCATTATATGATGTAACAATAATCAAAATACAAGGACAAAAACTACCGAACAAAAACATACAAGAAAATGAAGCGATTATCAACATGAACTGTGATTTTAATGAATAATATTTAATAAACATCTGATAAAAAGTTATAAGTAAATAATATATGTTATGATATATATAAATATGGTTATCTAATTTATTTATAATAAATTAATATGTATTATATAGGATGTTTGAACATGTATTAAGGAATTTGTGACTTTAGGTAAGGGATTTTCATTAGACATTTATTTCTAAGGAAGACATGCCTTATACCCCACTTTTTTATTTAGTGTAGTGTATAAACGTACCATGAATATATATTAATTTTATAATCCTGAAAATTATTGTATTTTAATATCAATATAATTTTATTTCTTTCACGGGACTTACGATTTAAAAATTACCAATGTGGTAACAGTTTTATGTTATAGTCTCATTATTTATTAGGGTGGTTTATGATTCAACTCACATGTATAATATCTTATGATATATATCTAAATAAACTCATAAATTTTATTCAGTTTTATTTATTTCTTTAAATTACATGTCTTTATTTTATTTTCCTCTCTTTATATACTAATGAGTCTAAAATAATGTTTTTAAGAAAAATCGGCTTTATTTCTCTCTTTGGTTGAAAATATATTCTCTCTCATGTCCACGCTTTCTAAAATTGTTTTAAAAAATGTTCTAAATATTCTCCAATTATTTTTTAAATTTATTTTCACTGTTGTTTTACTTTTTACAAAATATTTTAAAATTAATACTCTTGTCTTTTTTCAAATGAGGTATTTTTTACTTTTTACCAAAAATGTGAGAGGAATCATAGTTCCCATGTGTACGACATAAATAGTAATTCCTAAAATTATTAATGATAAATTATTTAATTATTCCATTACAAGTTTTAAGGTTATTTAAAAATAAAATATTCTGTTCAATATTTGTAATTTTTTGATTTTAAAAATTGATTGTCAAAGTGGAAAAGGAAATTTTGATCAAAACAAATTTAAATATCTTTTAATTGTATTTCTATTCATTAATGAAAATAACCCTTGATTATACTTATACTTTTCTAAGGATATTATACCATTATACCATCCATATTCTTTCTTCGTATGGTTTATTATTATAATGAAAATATTTGTATGAATCATGTTTATTTTCCATGGGTCAGGTTTATCAAATAATTTCTTTTCCACAGGTTATTCTGTGATTAAATGTTTATATGGGTTTAGTTATGATGAATGTATTATGATCTCATGGAATGAATATATATTATTTTCATTATTTTATGGTTTCTAATGGAATTATATACACCACTAAATAATCAGTTACTGGTCTATATCTCATGTGATAAACATGACTGGAATAGAGAGTGAACCCAGTTCAGTAACAAACTATATCCACTATGATAGTCTTGGGAGTAAACCATTACTACTAAAATGGTTTGGGGAGTAAAAATATTCAACATTGATTATCTTTTCAGTGATCCTTCAATACTAAGGAAATTATTTTCAATTCTTATGTCTATTCCACAAATTCATTTATTATGTCAATTTTATGCTCTTATGGATTATGTTATTTGATTACATTAAAATTCATGTATTATGAACTACTAAGGCTTATATCATGACTCGGGTTTATGATCTATGACATGAAGGGTGTGTTTTTCAATTGTTATCATCATTTTCTCATACCCTTATGCCCATGTGATGATGATATATTGATTTTTACCATTATTGATCATCTAATATCACCCTTTTAAATGTTTCTTTTCTCGAAAGATATGAATAAAAGTGGTATTTATAATATTTATAAAAAGGGTGTTATCCTTGAAGAAATTAGGAGGAGATCATTTCATTCACTTTTGAACCATTTTTTATATATCCTTTTTTCCAAATACTCTATTCCTATACGATTTTGGTATGGAACATTATGTTATGTGATGAATATTCATATATTAAGATATAATATTGAAGTATGAAAATATGAGTTGGTATAGTTAGTATCAAAATAAGGTGTATTTAATCATTGGAAATGGGGATAATAAAACATTACTGAGAATCCTAGGGATGAGTAAATGTATATAGAAATGTCCTAGAATTTTGGTAAAGGATATAGTGAGTGGTTTCCATTTAATAATATCACTATATGGATAATACAAGTAGATGTGGATCTTGAATAATTATACCTAGGGATAATAAATCTTAGAAGGGTTCAGTGGGATTTGACTTGATTATCACATGGGGCATAATAATGGGCCTTTCTGTACACCTAGTTTGACACTCTCGGAGGATATGTTTTGGAAATTCAAAAACTCTTTATGAACCATCATAAAGTATTTTAATATATTATGACCATTAATGAACTAGGTTAAACTAAATGTTTCTTATATTCAAAACAAGGTATCATGATTTAGACATCGTATAAATTATTTTTCATGATTATGTGGTTCCCTAATATGACTAATGTTTCTAAAACTATGATTTTTTGTTTTAGTTGATGGATGGAACCTGAAGTAATCATGTTAATGATGAATGTTTTTGTGAATGAAATGATTTCCCTCAGAGGAAACCAAATGTTATGTGGGATGGAATTAAAAATATTGTTTTTATGATCACACAAAATTAATAAATATATGAATCATTCTAAACTTCCAAATGATCAAAGGAGGGAACAATGTTCTATTGATTCGTTCATAAGGGGAATGGCCACATTCTTTTAGTGAGTATATTGATCCTATATTCACTATGTAAGGAATTAGTACCGTTAAAAATATATTTTTTCTTCTCCAATGATGTGAGCATTAAAAATTCATTTGGGTTGTTTATTATTCGGAAGGAAAATCAGATCAATGGTGGACTCATACCAAGATTACAAGGTAATAAGATTGAACTGACTCCATAGAGAGGGTTGAGTTTAAGAGATTATTTTTTAATAAGTTTCTTCCTCTTATTCTTTATATGAACATATAGAAGTAATTATTTGAGCTAAAGGATAAGTATAATGAATTTAGTCATATATTTAAGGAAAATTTTACAATAATTTCAAGGTATGCTTCTGGTATTATCATCCAACCTAAAAATAAGGTTGATTGATTCTTTAGTGTCTAAAACCCATGAATCCAACGGGAATTATTCATAATAGATTTCAGTTCCTATAAAGAAATCATTTTATTTTTTATCGAGGTGGAAATAGATATTGGAGTTACTCATCAATATGTTGTTATTTATTAGAAAATAAATATATAATTTATTGGAAACTCTAAAAACCATGGAGAGAAGAATATTATATTTCCTTCATGCTAGATGTATGGAAGGAAACATTGAGAAAAATATCTTAAGGAGACTATTAAATATTTTAAGTGTGTAAGTATGGTTGCTAAGTGCTTGAATACTGAATTTATTGGAATAAGTTGGATAATGATATGAATAGATAGAAATATATACTGAATACACAACCCACACTCCAATGTTTCAAATGAAATGTGTATGGTAATTTTGCTAACAAGTGCTCAAATATGAAGGTTAATGATGATGATTTGCATCATCAACATTTTAAGCCTAAAGAAAAATTAAAATGTAATGTGATTATCATTTAAGTTGATGAGTAAGATTAAGAGGTGGTGAAAGGTACACTTATAATCAACTCTAGAACTGTTATTGTCTTATTTGAATTCGGATCAACCCAATCTT
The DNA here is from genome assembly GCA_963277665.1 of Viscum album. Taxonomy (NCBI): domain Eukaryota; kingdom Viridiplantae; phylum Streptophyta; class Magnoliopsida; order Santalales; family Viscaceae; genus Viscum; species Viscum album. The sequence goes on from OY728160.1 coordinate 1,741,128,207, forward strand.
TTTTATCTGAATAATTTTATAAGGGTATCACAATACCCCCTCAATGATTAGATGTTGAATTATGAGTGAAATACCCTAATGGAATGATAGTATCATCTCAAGTACATAGTTCTTATCTGATTTAAGTTTGTGGGAATGTGCTTCCTATTATTCATGTTATCCTACCTTTGGATGAATTTGATGTTATCTTAGGAATGGATTGGATTTCTCCCCATAAATCCTACATCAATTTCCATTTAAGGGAATTCATGTTTTATATTCCAAACTAACCAATAATCATATATCTGTGTGATGATAAGTATGAAATTCCAATGTAAATTTTATCCATTTTGTGGCTCTTGATTCTTTTTGAAAAGAGTTGTTTATCTAATATGGTTGGGGTGAAACTCAACATAAATGATATTCCTATTTTGTGGGAGTTTGTTGATGTATTTCCAAAATATTTTTCTAGTATTTAACCAAATCATGAAGTTGAGTTTTCAATGTAACACATACCAAGTACTATACTTATTTCAAATGCTCTATATAGAATGGACACAATTGAGTTGCAGGAATTGAGGAAGAAACTATAGGATGATATTGAAATGGGATTCGATCATCCATGTGTTTTTCCTTATGGTGAACCTATTTTTTTAAGAAGAAATATGTATTCATGTGACTCTAAATTGATTATACACTTAGAACAAGATCAAAATCAATAATAAGTATCCTCTAATCTATATTGATGACTTGTTAAATCAATTATGTGGAAATAATTACATTTATAAGAATGATCTTCATTATGGATATCATCAATTGATGGTCAAGAATGAGGATATACCTAATACAGCATTTCATATGAGGTATGGACATAATTAATATATAGTTATTCCATTTGTTCTTAATAATTCCCCCTCTATATTCATTGATTTAATGAATATAGTCACTAGATATTACCATGATCGGTTTGTAGTAATCATTATATATGATGTTCTTATATATTCAAAGAGCAAGGAAAAGCATGAAGACCACTTGATAATTGTTCTGAAGACACTGAGGAAGGATAAGTTGTATGAAAAATTTACTAAGTGTGTATTTTGTGTACAAAAGGATTTATTTTTGGTCCATATAATCTCAATAGAATGAATATATGTGAACCCATCAAAGATTGATGTTATTTAATGTTAGAACGACCAAACACGATGACTAAGATCCATTTTTTTCTTGGTTTGAATGATATTATTGACAGTTTATAGAGAATTTATCACAAATATCTAATACACTCACCAAGTTTACTTGGAAGGGATCCAAGTTACATTGGATATATGAATGTGAATAAAATTTCAAGGAACTAAAGAGAAGTTTAGTCCATACACATGTTATTACATTAATCAATAGTATAGATGGATTTTAATCTATAGTAATGCATAAAAAAATTATTGGGACATGTTCTCATGTAGAATTATATGGCTATAGCTTATAACTCAGGACAACTAAAGTTTCATGATTAAAATTAACCAACTCTTGATTTATAATTAGCTATGATATTTTTTTTCATTAAAGAAATGGATGAATTATCCCTTTATAGAATGGTGTGATATATATACTAATCATAAAATTTTAAATTATATATTCACAAAAAAAAGGTGAATATATGCCAGAGAATATTGTTATCGCTAATTAAAGATTGTGACTTCCCAATACATTACAACCTTGGGAAAGCGAATAAGTTGTTTGATGCTCTGAGTCATAAGGATGATGATAGACTATCCATGGTGAGGGAAATATTGAAGGAAGGGGGAAAATATTATCTTTCTTAAATAATTTTTCAACCATATATACAAGTGAATATTAAAGAGACACAAAAGGATGATTGGGAACTACATAAGACAGATCAAAATGTTCTTAAGATCAACCTTTAATGTGATTAAATGATAATATTTATGAACCTTTTATTTTTTCTTTCGATACTATATTTAAAGGAGTTGTTGTAAGAGGCTTATAGTTCTTTATTCCCTATTCATCCTAAAAGTAAAAATATGTATAGAGAAATGAAAGAGTATTTATACTAGGGAAACATAATGATATATATTTCTTAGTATGTATCTTTATACTTATTATGTCAGTATGTTAAGGTTGAGATACATGATTCTAAAGGGATGTTACTACCATTACCTATACTAGAATAGAAATAAGAAAACATCACCCTGAATTTTTATCATTGGACTCCCCAAAACTACTAAATTACATGTTGTTGTACAGGATGTAGTCGATTTACTTAAAAATTTGGAAAACTTTATTTTTATAAAATAGTATTTCTCTATAAATCATGTTTCTGGAATATGCATTAAGAAAGTGGTAAGGTTTCAAGGAGTACAACATTCTGTTGTATCTGATCAGGATCTGAGGTTTAACTTAAATTTTTAGTGAATTCTCCAATAAGTTATTTATATAGAGTTTATTTTTAGTACAAGTTATCGTCTTTAGAATTATGATCAATCTAATAGAACCATTTAGACCCTATAGGATTTTTTTGTATCTTATTCTCTAGATTTCAAATGTGGTTGGGATCAACACCTTTATCTACTTGAGTTTTCTTACAACAATATATTTCACTCAATATTTAAGATAGATCCTTATTAAAACTATATTGAAAAATTTATATAACTCCAATATGATGGGAAGAAGTTGGGTAAAAAAATATTGGGACCAATTCTGGTTGAGGAAATGGAAGAGAAACTTGAATCTATTCAATAGCACACCAAGGTTTCTTAGTGTTGATATAAAATTTATGTAGAAAATCATCTATGTAAATAAGATTGTGGTAATTGGGAATAAAAGAAATATAATCTCGTGGTATATTTCCCCTTTCCAAATTCTTAATAGAGTAGGGATGGTGATTATTTATTGCTTCTTCCACTGAACCACTCTCAAGTTCACGATGTGTTCCATGTATCTCTCACACAGATGTATATACATGATAGTTAACATGAACTGAACCCAAAGTTCATACCACTAGATCATGATATTTCTAATGAATAAATAGTTATGGATATTTTGGATCATAGATAGAATGTTTTACAAAATAAGCTCGTTCTCCTAGTCAATGTTTTGTGGTGTAACCTCCAATTTGTGGAAGTTACATGGGAACCATAAGATATGATGTGTCTAAATTATCCTCAGTTTGTATCAAACTAACAAAATTTTGAGGGTGACCCTTTTTTAAAGGGGGTATAATGTAACACCTTGAGATTTTGTGAAATATTTTTTCCAATAAATTTAATTTTGTCGATACATTGTGTAACACGCCACACAGTAATTTAACAAACCATAATATAGAATATTATTATAACCTACCCTTTAAATTAGAGGGTATGTATGGGAATAAATAAATTATGAAAATTATCTGGTTTACACTTGAATAAAATAAATTCACTCGTTATAAATTTATTATAAATTAAAATAAAAAAAATTTGAAGGTAAAAAAAATTAAAAAGAAATTTTTATGTGGCCAAAGTGTTTTTATCTCAATAAATTAAATTAATCACTATTATTGAAATGTTTTAATGAAATTTTTATATTATATAAAAAATAAAATGTTTTATCATTCATATAAAAAATTTTCTAGGCATGGGATAAAGAGAAATATAGTTTTATGCTTATAAATATATTTTTATAAAAAGTTGTTTCATTGCATTTCTCATACTTATTTTAAAATTAATTATTTAAAATTGTTTAAAATTTATTTTAAAAAATTAATAAAAAAATTCAACCAAAATTTCAAAATTATCTTATAGTTAATTTTTTAGAATTTTATGAAAAGTTTAATTTTTGATGAATAGTGAAAATGTTATTTTTCATTGAAAATTTCCTTCTTGTTTAAATAATTTATATAGTTTAATTAAATTTTAAAATGTTTATAAAAGTAGAATTAATTTAATTATGTTATTTTTAATCCAATTTAGTTTATTTTAATCAATTTATTGTTGAAGTTTTATATAAAAAGTTTTTAAACTTATGAAAATGTTTTCTTTGGGAAATCGCTTTATCATATCGTTTTTCGGTTAATTTTAAATTAAATTATTCCACTTATAATATTTTATATTAGTAAAAAAGAAAAAATAATTTTAATAATAATAATTATTATTATTTAATGGTTTTAAATTAATATTTTTCTTAATGAATAATAAAAACCGTAAAAATTATTAATGTGGTTAAAGTTAAAACTAGTTTACTGAGGGGTTAAACCAAAAGATAAGGGTAATTTTTCAAATTAAACATGTCCAAATAAAATTTTATGGAGATATTTGAAACTTTTAAATTACCACTATATAATATATATCTATTTTTAGTCATTTTTATTTGAAATGAATTTATCATATTGTATTCTTTTATGAAATTTCCAAGTGGTTTCCTGGTGGGTCCCCTCCCCCACTAAAAAAATACATATATTATACAATCATCTACACACATCAAGAATCATTTTTTATCCAATAATTTCCCAAAAACTTCCTTAAATCCATAACAATGTCTTATATTCCCTTTTTTAGGATAAAACCATCCTAGGAAGTCATTAGGTGTAAACTTATAGAGGTTCTCTAAAGAAGATGCATTATTCTTAACCATGAATTTTCATTTTATTTATTCTTCCAAATCCATCATATATTCTCCAAATATGATGAAATGAAAAAAAATTAACCTAAATAAACCTATATTTTATTATGTTAATTTTATAACCGATATTCATCTCATGTTTTATAAAATTGGAAACAAAACCATTGATAGTGTGTACCGCTGACTATTACCTTGTGAACCAATGTAATTCATTTTCCATCACGGCCTCTCATAGACGGATATAGTGATGTATTTAAAATATATATATATAAAATTTATTAAATTATTATACATTTTGAATTATAATATCACATCTACTTTTTTACCTTCCAATCTATTGAAAAATGATAATGTTGCTCATATGTACGTGTGGACTAAAGCCTCCACGAAGCGATGTGATACGTTTTTCATTTTATTTGGACATGGATGGTAATAAATATATATTTAGTGAATAAATATGATATATATAAAATAGAAAATGTTTCAATAATTTTTAAGTATTATATACCTTCCTTTCATTCTATCTGTTGAAAAAATGGAAACATCGTTGATGCATACATACAGCCTACCATCTCAATGAATAGTGTAATTCATTTTATTTTCTATAAATTTTATGTATGAATATATATATATAATATTTTTATCATTATTATAATTTTTGAGATTATGGATGCATAATCAAAGTATAAGGACCAAAACTGTCCAACCAAAACATATATGAAAAATGAAATAGTTATCACCCAAAACAGTGGTTTTAATAAATAATTTTTAATAAATATTTGAAAACTGGTTATAAGTAAATCATATATGTTATTATATATATTAATATTTTTATATAATAGATTTATGATAAATATATATTTATTATATAGGAGGATCAAATGTGTATGAAGGAAGTCAAGTCTTGAGGTAAGTTATTTTTGTCTCACTTTTATTTTTGTAGGACACATGCCATATACACATATTGTTTCTTGTGTGTTGTGTATACACTACCAATGGATGTATTTTATGATTATTATCACGAAAATATGGGATATAAATTTATATAAAATGTTATTTATTTCAAGGGTCTTACAATTAAAAGATACCAAAGTTGTAATGGTTTATGTTACAATCTCATTATATATTGGGTTGTTTATGACTAAGATTATGATGATGAAATATGATGATATATATCTCAATAAACTCATGAATTTATTATCCTATGGTTATTTCTAAAAATTAAATTTTTTCCTTTTATTTTCCTCTCTTTATGTACTTCTGATTCCAGAATAATGTTTTTAAGGAAACCTGACTTTATTTATCACTTTGATTAAAAATATTTTCATTCTATGTCTATGTTTTCCAGAAATAATTTAAAAATATACTTTTATTATTGTCCAATGATTTTTAAAATAATTTTTACCCTTGTTTTAATATTTTAAAAAAAATAGAAGGAAAATTATTATCATTTACTGTACAATGTACTTTTGAATTTTTATTGAAAATGAGAGAAAAATATTTGTTTTAACATGTATGACATGAATGGTATTTCCCATCATCATGATATCTCAATGATTTAAGTATTCCATTAAAATTTTCCATGTTTATTTTAATAGACAATGTTTTCTTTAATATTTGGAGAAAATTTTATTTTAAAAAGTTATTTTCAAATTGAAATGGGTGTTTCGCTCAAAAAAATGTTTTATAGGTATTTTTATTCGTCAATAATAAAACATTGGTTTTACTTATTCTCTGTTGGGGATATGATCCAGTCATACCATCCAAATTATTTATCTATAAGGATTCTGATTATGATGTCAAAATTTTTATGAAACCCATTTCATTTCCATGGGTTTTTCTTGTGAAACCCATTATTTTTCTGTATGTTATTCTATGATGAAATATTTATATGGGTTATGCTATAATTAATGTTTCACAATCATGTGGAACACATATATATGGTTTTCATTGTGTGATAGGTGGGACCAGAATTATATATCCCTCTAATGCATTTGGTAATTAGACATATCTCATGAGATAAACATGGCTCTAATGTGGAGAAAACCCAATTCATTAAGGAACTTTTTCCACTAGGATAATCATGGGAGCGAACCATAACTACTATGATGGTTTTTCTAGTGAACCCATTCAACTATTATAGCCTTGGAAAACATCCTTTAATATTAAAGAAATGATTTTTTATTCTTATGTGTATTCAAAAAATCTATTTCGTTATGCCAATTTTATGCTCCCATGGATTATCTTCTTTGATTACTTTATGAATCATATCTAACTACCAATATTTTAGTTTTAACTCAATTTTCTGTTCTATGATATTTATGTAATGGTTTTTAAGTGATATTCTAATGTTATAATACTCTTATTTCATGTTATGTTGATATCTCCCTTATTTACCCTTACTAAGCATCTGATCATACCCTTTCCTATGTTTCTTTTTATCTAGGTTATGAAGAAAATTATTATTTATAACATGTCTAAGAATGGTGTCAGTCATGAAGAACTGAATGGGAGAATATGAAGTTCACTTGTGAAAAAATTATTTATATATCCAAGTTTCAAACAATATGATACCTATATGATTCTAGCATGGATCATTATGTTATATAATGAATATTTTGATATTAAAATTTAATATCTATATATGAAAATTGTAGTCTGCTATGAGATCATTTTTATTCAGTGAGAGGTTCCTTGGGGAATGGTAATAAAATTAATTTTGACTCTTGTGTGGAATAAATTATAATTAACCAAGTGATGGGTAGGGCCTCAAATTATATATCCTCCTGATGAATCGATAGATCTCATTAGAAAAAATAATTTTTTTGTGTATACCCCTCCCCATAATGGGACAATGTCTTGGAACATTTCCTTAACAATATGTTTTTTATGTCTATAATTATACATTCCATCAATATGAGAAATTTTTTATTAATAAATATACTTTAATTTATTTTCATGGATGTAGAATGCACTCAATGTCCAGTTAATTATGGATTTATGTTTTCTAAGTATTCATTCTACAATATCTATGTCATTTTTATTCCATGATTACCTTATTTGTATGTTCTCCCTCTTTGATTGTTTAATCTCTCCCCTTATGAGGTTTCCATTTCCCTATGTTATGAAAAAAAATTAGTACACAAGACATGTTTTGAAGGATATATCATGTAAAATAAATTATTATATATGTTGAATACTCATTATGGATTGAGAATTTTCATATATATATATATATTGGGGAAAATGTCTATTTGATATAAATAACATGGGTTTTGTGAGTTTTTATTCTTTCCTAATTCTATAAAACTATAACCATGAAAAAATAATTAATATTTAAGAGATGAAATAATCATTATTTATTTTAAAATTAGGTATAATTATATCCATTATTTTACAGTTGTTATCATAGTGAGTACTTAAAGTATGTGTTTATGGCACTAGATCTGGGGGCACTAGTCTGGGGTGTCACATTTGGTATCAATGTAAGGTTTTAGATAAATTTATAGATTAAGATGATTATTGGGGATAATTTAATGGTTGACAAATTTGGGTTTATAAAAATAGATAATCCTTTGGAATAGTATTTAAATTAACTCTCAGGAAATAATGAAAATTTTATTTTGGGATTAAGATAAGAGAACTCTATTGAAAACCCTTGGGATAAGTCTAAGAAATAATTATAAGCGCAGTATAACATATTCATATTTAAGTCAAGTAGATATTTTTTTGTTATTATAGAAATAAAATTCTTGTATGAATACTATAAGTGGTATGAATATCCTTTGGATTTATGATATTTCATTTTTCATGTTTATATAATTTTTTAAATTATAATATAAATTTTATAGTTTGTTTCCTTATGAACTAGTGGTTAAAACCATTTGAGGGTTTAAAATATTGTTTTTTTTTTGGAATATAAAATTTTATTATGGTTTATTGACTTGGAGATTAAAATAGTTGTTGGAAAGGCATGTAAATATAGGATTAGGGAATATAAATACTTAGGTATATTATTTTTGGAATAATTTATTTTTTATGAAAGATATATTACTTGTTATAGCCTAAGAGATTATGGTAGATGTTATATTAGAGGTTATAACTTGAATGATGAGTATTCTAACAATTCCCTCACATATTTTCTTCAATAAGTAATAATTAATCTTTTGAGGATGAAATTTATTTAAGGTTTATAATGTAACAACCAATATTTTAATATATTATTACCATTAAATAATTCAATATTTTCAATAAATTTCCCTACAAACAGTAATAAACTTAAACAAAATCATGTCATATTTAGATAAAATATAAATATTTAAATATAGAATGTGAAAATGAAAATTTTCATTAGAGGGACTAAATTGAAGTAAAATATTTTGTAAATATATGTATAAATAAAAAAAACTACTATAATATGAATGAAATTCATTTAGTATACCTAAAATGACTAATAAGATCATTTACTATTAAAAAAGTGTTTTTCTAAATATTAACATGTTTTGCAACATGAATTTCTATTTCAAGAAATATTTATTAATTATGTTTTATATAAATAATTGGTTAACACCAAATTAGTTGGCAAATGGTATGAAATAAGAATAATAGGAAATTAATATTTAGAAATTTCATTTACTAATAAAAATGGTTTTCATTATATTTTATGATTTTATTAAAAAAATGAGTATATAAATTTTTGAATTTGAATTTTAAAATGAGGAAATTTTATTTATTTATAATAAAAATGGTAAATTAAGTTGAAATTTTGGGTTTTTTCCAAAAAAATGATTTTTAGTCGAAAAATAATATTTTTTAGAAAATTATAATTTTCACGATTCTATAATTTTGTAAGTGTATCCTTGATGTTTAAAAAACCTTTAAAGATATAATTTATTTATTTGAGGAATATCATTATAGATTTTCATACAGTATTTTAGTGTATAAATCTTATTTCCAATATATTTATAATTAAATTAAAATGTTAGTTTAATAAAAAAATTATTTGTGGTATTTTAATTGAATCGTGCATTTTCAAGGTAAGATTTAGTATTTTCATAACATTAAAGCCTCAAATAATTTATTTTATTTATAATAAACCAAATATATATTTTTAATTTTTAACTTTTATAACTATGGATTACACATAATTGTTTTCCCTAATATCACAGTTTTTCTAAAAAAGAATTTACACATTATTCTGCTAATCTTAAAATTAACTATTCAAAACCTAAGTAATTTTATTTTATAAAATGGTTAGAAAATATTAAAATAAAATTGTCTAAACTCTATAAATATTTCATTATAAATTATTTCATTAATATTAATTACTAAGGATAAAAGTTAATTACCAAGACAAATGTAAATTTGGGAAAGGTTAAAAGTTAAAAAAATCCATTAAACACTCAAATGTGTCTCTCAAATGAGTTTCTTGATGTTATTTTAGACCCAAAATCTCATTACTCTCATATTTTTTACATTTTTTATTAATTTACCTTGGAATACTAACATCACATTATTGAAAATGTTAATGGTGCTTCCAAAAGTGTCCTTCTCTAAACTTATAAAGAGGTAAAAATTACTCCACATCAAGACTCACCTATTATTCATATTTATCATTATAAATATAAAAATTTAATTCACCTATAACTCCCTCCAAATCTCAAAAAAAATGTTTCCATTATTTATAATAAGTCTTTTATTTCCATGAATAATTTGAAAGAAATTTAAAATACCCCAAGTGAGTATTATCAATAACTTAAATTTTCTTCTTAATTATATTAATTAAAATTGATTCTATAAAAAATAATATAATTATTTAATTACAATTTATCTACATTAATTTTACTATATTAATGGTATTATAAAAACAAAATTATTGTTCATGTGTATGCATGGACTACCGCCACCAGGAGCAACAAAATTAATTTTTCATCACCACCCATAATTGATAGTTACTATAATGTATTAATGAGTAAATATAATTTTTATAACATAATTACATTTCTAGTCTTAAAAATTGTATAATATATTAATGATATGATCCAAAAACAATTAATATTAATTCAATTGTTTAAAACAAGGAAACTAAGAAGAAAATGATCTCTTTTCTATAAGTAATGACTTTATATGAATTGTATTAAATTTATAATTATTTAAAATTATGATATATAATAGTAATAAATACTAAATAATATCATTATTCTTACATTACAATGATATTACATCTAAATCATCTGAGAATCATCCATTAACCATGGTAGGTTCATGTTTGGGTTGGTTTAACCAACCACTTGAACCATACAAAAAATTTAGTTAATAGATGAATATGAGAACTTATTTAACAATATAATATGATATAAATATATAAATAATATTTTTTTGGTTATGTTAAGGCTAAATCAATATTTAGATCATTAATTAAGAAAATAAATTTTGTTCGTTAAGAATCACCAAAACCTGATCACCAACGATTTCATCTTCATGGTTTTTAATTCAAACTAGCATGAAATGATGGGTAAATTGTATCCTTTTATTTTATTATGCGGGATTATACCATTGGTTTTTGGAGATATAAATTCCAACCACATATACCATTGATAAATATTTCCCATTTCATAAGATATATTTCTTTTATGAACTATTGATTACTCTAGTATCTTTTCCTTACCTTATATTGTTTCATCATGAACTACTTATTACATTATTGAGTTATACCATCCTAATTTTTCATTGAATATTACTTTATCTAAAAATATGATGAAAAATATATTCTGACACAAAATAATTTTGTGTTATGTTTTTTACAAATAATGTTTTGAAAAATTTATTTTTTAATATATTAAAAAGGGTTTTTCATTTCACTTTTATATATTTTGTCTTCCTCTACTAATTTATCCAAGAATAAATTCATTTATTTTCATTTCACCATTATTGGATATTATTTTTAAAATAATTTTTTATCAAAAACTTCCATGATAAATTTTAAAATTTTAATTTTAAAAATTATAAGTTATTTTGTATTTTATATTTATGTTAAAAAAATATTTTATAAAATTTATTTTAAGATTTAACTTTTATTTCCCTTGTAATTTTAAAAAGGATTTACCCTAATTGGGTTTATATATCAGGATATATATATATATATTATCATTTTGTGGATTTTACTCATGTTATCAAATAGTTTTATTCTTGATACCTTGTTTTGTGATATCCTTAAAAGAATTATTTTTCAAGGATGTTTTTCATCTATATCAAAATCCTCCTAATTATCCTTCATTACATTGGTATTATTTTATTTTTCAAACATACACCTCCTTTCTTGATATGGATTGTGATCATGTTATTTCTGTATTGACTTAGTAAAATACTCATTTCCATATATGGTGTGAACATCACATTTTATATATTGCATATTTCATAATGTTCTCCTATAATTTAAGTTATTATATTTACATGGGGAAATGTATTATCATTTCATATTTTTTTTATTCCAATACGAATAGTTATTATAATGTTGAAAAAATTTAACCATTCACATTCATATTGTAGATGGGTTATGATCATGTTATCCCTTTTATTGACATGGTGAAAATTATTGGTGTTTATTATATTGTTATTCCAATATGGATTATTATTGAAAAGTTTAATATGTATTTTTTGACCATTCGAATTCTTTAACTATAGGTTTTATGATCATGTTATCAATTTTATTTATATGGGGAAAATTATTGACTACTAAAACAGGTTTATTATGTATTGTCATTCAATATATTTCATTATATGGATAGCCACATTTTTATTTATTTAGAGGTTCCTTAGGGAATGGTATGAAAATTCTTATTAACTCTTATCGTGAATGCATTAGACTTAATAAATAGATGGTTGGGGCACAAAATTATATATCCTCGCAACAAACTGATAGGTATCATGAAGCAAAAAAATGTTTGGTTTTAGAGTATACCTCTCCTGATAATAGGATAGTTTCTTGGAAAAAGGCCTTAAAATCCAGTTAATAATGTATAAAATTTTTCATTCCATTAGTATGAGATCTGTACTGTTGATATCCATTTTATATTTTATTTTCATGGATATAGTATGCTCTCAGTTTCATGTTGATTATGGCTTCATGTTATTTACTTTCTCATGCCATATTATTTATGTCGTGCTTATGGCATGATTTCCCTAGTTGTATGTCTTATATTACTGAGCATTTGAGATCACCCCTTCTTCAGTTTAAATTTCCCTAAGTTATGTGGAAAATTAGTACATGTGACATGTTTATAAGGATACCTCATGTGAAATAATTTATGATTACTGTTGAAGAATCATTACGGATTAATTATTTTGTATATATAATGGAAAAAATGTTTGTTTGATTCAAATAACATAGGTTTTATTAGTTTATATTTTTCTATAATTATATAAATATTTAACCCTAAAAAATATCATTTATATTGAATATATTCTATGATGAGCCATATTTTTGACATAATTCCTTAAAAATATATTTCATTAAAGACTTTAATGTATTTTTGAGTTTTAGTGTCCTTGAAACCAGGTAAAAAGATATTAATTATGTAAAGAAAACATAACCATAAACATTATTTAATCCTTTTAAAATACTTCTTTTCAATTTTATCCTAATTCACCTCACTACAAGTAATTTTTTAGGGGAATTAATTAATAGACTAGGGTGATCATAAATTCCAATAAGGGAAAAAACAAAGAAAATTGAACATAAAATATCATCATGAATAATACATGTGGAGTTCCATGAGAGAATAATCCAAATTACTTGCTATGTAACATGGAAATGTGGCTAAAACATAAAAATAAAATATTTATAAGAGTATCACCGTGGTTTATCACCAAGTATTCATAAAACATAATTACTAAGGTTATTTACCAGGGTATCATAAAACATGTCATCTATATAGATTAATTATTAACCCAATGAATTGGACTATTATTAGGGCATACTACTCATATTTATTAACTCTCATGATCCACCTTGACCATTATAAATTAGTTTATCCAAAACCTAATGAGAATAAATAACTAGTTTTATATAAAAACATTGAGTACAAAAGTTCTAAAAGAAATGATCATTACATAACTTTTTACCCATGAAAGGAAAAGTGGGTTTAATACATTTAAAATACCAGAATAAATAAATTATATTTATATCTAGTTGAATATATAGGTAAAATGAAATGTTTCATGTATTCATAATATAATAATTTTACATGTGGAAGGGAGAAATTCAAGAAATGAATTTCACAGCATGGTGGTATAAAATGTGGATTAAGGAAATAGAATAATGGGAGGGGTTAAATGTCTCCCATTGATAGAAAATATATTTTAACTTAAATGGAATAATAAATAAGGTTATGAAAATATAGTAATCTAAAATTTAGAAAACATTCCACAATAGACGTACTTGAACGGAAAATTATAAGTGGATAATTCCCTTCACATAAAGAGTAACTTCCTAAATCTTAGAGAGGACAACCTTTGGTGGAATTAATTCAAACATTTTTTGTTGAAAATAAAAGTTTTAAAGGTTGTTTAATTTCATCCAATACATCAACAAACCATTTAATATTATGTTATTTAGTAAATATATTTTCATCAAATATAATGATTAATAAATTTGAAAATTTCATTGAAATTCCATTTTTTCAACTCAATTTCACTTAAATATTTTTCTTATAAAATTTTAATTAGAAATATTTTCATTTGTATATAGATTTCACAAAAATATATCTATATTTTTTTTATCAGATAATGAAATCTAGATCCACATTTTTAAGGATGATAAGTGGTCATGAATTGGATTCTAATATGGACCCGACTGGATGGGTCACACTAGATAAATTTGGACATAACATTTTTCTACATTATAATATTGGCATAGACATTTAAAATACACTATATGAATTTATTTGGGTCATTTAATAAAAGTGTACAAACATTTTATTCAAACATTATCATTTTTAAAAGCATATTTGAATTTAATGCATCTAGATTCAATGAATCTTCCACGATATAAATATTTTTTCAATCATTTGATCATAAATCCTACAAAAATTGTGTAAGAGGCTGAAAGCTTCTGAGTATATGCGAAATAAATATTATTTAAATTAAACAGAAGACCAAATTACAATATTATACAATTATGATATCCAAAAATTAGTGGACATTGGGTATATTTAATCTAGATAGTCTATCTGGGTAGAATTATTCTCTATAATGATTCTGCAAAACTTCTTCAATACATGCCCAAATAATCTTCCATTTTGAGGGAGAAAATAGAAGACATGGAAAATGGAAGACATGGATAATCTTCCATTTTGAAGGACAACATATCCAGATATAGCCATTTATTTTTCCAAAAAATATAAACATTATAAGGAATAATTTGAAGAAAATGTTTTATTAAAGGCTAGGAATTAATTTTATTAATGTTATACTCATAGGTACTAAATAAATTACTTAATAATTAATTAATTTATATTTTCATCTAAAATTCTTCTCATCTTATAGTGTGTATCTTATTTTATAATAAATTACTAATAATAAAAAATAATATATATTTTTTAATATATATTTTATCATATTTATATAACATATGTATATTAAAACATAGATTAACATGATAAATGAACTATTATTTTGTAGTAAGAGCTTATAAGATATATTTTTATTTATAATTATATTATTTCTCAAATAATATATATATATTTTAAAAAATTTGGTCACTGAATTATTTCACCCCTAAATATATTTTGAACTTGAAATTTTTATCCAACCTAAGATGGTTAAATATAACATGGACCCAGTTTCCCTCTATCACCTTAGTATGTGGGAATTGTTTAGAAAAGTGACCAAGCCCTACAAACATGAATAAATAAACCATAAGATGTTCTTCTACTGTATTTACATTATTATCATCCCTAAAGGTTTTTCTATTTTTATATCCATGAATGTTTCAAACAATATGTCTAGCTTTACAATATTTATATCACATCCCACTTCCTTCAATACAATTCCCCAAGTGAATTTCACCCCATTTTATGCATAAGGTATTTTTTAGTTTACTCCCTTTTTCATTCTTAGGGTCCTTCATAAATTTTGATCCATTCTTATCTTTTTATCCTTATTCCCATGGGACCATTGGGAATATCCAAACTCCATTTCAACTTTGATATCACATCATAATTTCACTTAATAACTCCCAAAGTCTCATATTGTAAAGGATTTATGTATATAGGGTCTCAGTATTCCAAATAATTTATATATCCTTCCATTAGAATCAATGGAAAAGAATGAAGCATAACGAGTGAGCCTTGTAAATTTAATATATTTATTCCTCACCGATTCATTTTTTATTTGTTTCAACTCATTAAATTCCAGCTCTATTTTGGTATAGATAGTATAAGGTAAATACTTATTAAAAAAATAATCTTTTGAAGTCATCTCATTCCATGGATTCCACCTCATCCCTTGGCTTCATATTCTTGATAATTGTCCACCACTGATCAACTCCTCCCTCTAAGCAATATAGTGCCAACAAAACATTATCTTGTTATGAACAATCAGAATTAGAAAATATTTTTTCTATTGTACTGATAAATTATTCCTTAATCATTAAATAATATGGTCTATTAAAATTAGGTTGTCGTTGACATGTGAAGGAATAAATTGTCATTTTTTCTTTCCAAGGTAAATAAGTATGCTCCACATGGTTTTTCTTCCTATTCACGAACTAAATTAACTGATTCATCATCATCATAAACATTTCTACTCCATAACCCCCCCCCCCCATATTGGGAATTTATTCATTGCATTTTTTTACAAGTATTTCTATTCTAAGATATTCTTTTCTAGAAGAAAACCTATATCAATTTTTTTTACTTAATTAGAATATTATAATAACAATTCTAAAGGAATGGTTAATCCTAAAAAAATTTAATATCATATATCTAAGATGATATATATATCTGTCCTAATAAATAAATATTATCTATATAACCTTTATAATTTTTGTAAATTTATGAAATAAACCAAAGCATATATCCTTGGAGTTTCAAATCAAGTGTGGAGAAAGACCTGTTGTTGTGCACCAGGTGATGATTGAGCCCAGCTCAATGGACCCTTTTTTGGGTTATTACCTATAGAAACAATTGTGTCAAATCTACATCCATGTGTAATATCTAGACAGAGATATAGTTACTTGGAAACAACTTACATAATACTTCACCAAAATTCTAGGATGATTTTTTATATTTAAAAACATCACAAGGGTTTTTTACTAATTTTTTCTGATCCTAATTTTCAAAAATAACTAAACCATACTTGGACACCAACTATGATAACCTATCTTTTTAATAAATTACTTTCAATATAATTTCTTAATACAATATTTCATTAATAACATCGAATGGTCTGTTAATGTATAGTGTGTTGGAAACCAAGTACATAATACATGAATTACATAAAAAAACAAAAACATAACCAATATTTAATCATTTTAAAATAATCCTTTTCTATTTTGTCCTACTTCACCTCACAACAATTAATATTTTAGGGATATAAATTCATAGAATATGGTGATCCTAAATCCTTTTAAGGGAAAGGAAATGGAACATAAATGATCGTCATGAATAAAACATGAGGCATGTCATGAGAGAATAATCATAAGAACATGATAAATAACATGATAAATTGTCTAAAAAATACATTCATAGGCATATCACCATGTTTTATCACTAATCAATTGAAAAACATAATTACCATAGTTATCCACCAAGGTATCGTGAAGCATGTCAACTATAGACATTAATTCTTTACCCAATTCATTTTAGTGTTATCAAGGTAGACCCTTCATATTTTTTAATTCATGTGAGCCATATTGATCATAATAAATATTTTCATCAATAATATAAGGATAATAATAAAGGGGTTTCATATAAAAACATTGATTGCAAAACATCTTAAATACATGATCATTATATCATTTTTAACACATGGAAAGGAAATTTTTTTCATATATGTAAATCCTATAATCAAAAAATTATAATTACATCTAGTTGAATAACCATTGATAGGGAAATTTTTTCGGTATTCACAATATAATAATATTTCATTTGAAAGGTAGAAACTCTAGAAATAAATTTTACAACATGAATTTATAAAATATGGATTAATGAAATGGAATAATGGGAGGGAATGAAGGTCTCCAGTAAATAAAACACTATTTCGGACACAATGGGATAACAAAAAATAGTACGAAAATAAATTATTCCAACATTTATAAAACATTCCACATAATAATTACATTAATAAAAAATAGTAAGTGGAGAATTCAATTATCTTGTAGAGTTACTTCCTAAATCCTGGAGAAGAAAACCTTTAGAAAAAGAATGAATTATTGAAGAAAAAGAAATGGGAATAATAATTGGAAGTTATATGATGATAAAAAATCATATTAGGTTTTTTAGAATGTTAATATGGGTGTTTATTTATACTTTAGGATGTGTGTTGATATGGTTTTAAATAAACATTAATTTTTAGTTAAGGCCAGCCAATTTTAGGAGGCATTAGTTTCAAAAATTTTGGTTAATAATTATTTTTTTCAAGGTTGATTATATTATTTCAATACATCAATCACCCATTTAATTTTATGTTATTTATTAAATACATTTGGAACAATAATAATAATTAATAAATTGGAAAATTACATGAGAATTCCAGTTTTTCCCTTCCAATTTCACTATAGAATATTCCATTAAAAAATTTATTATGTCCATTTTTAATTTTTGTGTGGATTAGATACTAATATATCTAAATTTTTATTTAGATAATGAAATATAGATCAACAATTTGAGGGACAATTTGTATCTATGAATTCAACACTAATGTGGATATAGTTTTATGGGTCCTACCATAGAAAATGTTGTCATAACATTTTTCACCATTCTTTGATTGTCTTAAAATATTGAATGATGATATATGAAATTATTTGGATAATTTCATACAAACTAAGGATTATATGGTTTCAAAATTATCATGGTAAAAAGAATTTGGGATGTAAATTTATCCATATATAATGAATATTCCAGTCTAGAAATATTTTCATCTGTGATTTGACTATAAATCCTACAGAATATCATGTAAGAGGATGAAATTTTAATGGTAGATTTGAAAGAAATAGGTTATAAAGTCCTCATAAAACCACATTCCAATATTATTCAACAAAGGTATCTAAAACGTGTGTAAATTCCATATATTTAAATTTAAGAGTGTGGGTATAGGTTATTATATTTGGGGACTATTCAGTTCAGGTTGATGCAATACAGGATCATGGGAAAGAATTAGTCTTGATTCATGGATTTCCACTGGAAAATAATCAAATTTAAATAGTTATTTTAGGTACCCAAAACCACATAAATGGTCTTACTTCTAAATAGAGTCACTTGTTTGGAAAAATATTGTAGATTAATCCAGATTTAGAAACACTTGTTAAGGCTAGTGTTCAGTATTTTCATGAGCAAATTATTAGGATGGGGTAGTTTCAGTGTACTCAGGGTAGTTTTTCTAACACATAGGAGCTTGATACTCCTATTAAATATTCCTATAAAACTGAATTATTAAAAGGGAATCATTCCCAAGTTGAAAATAAGGGGTTTTAAACTAGTCCTCTAGGGAAATAAATGAGGAAGAATGAAAATTTATATTTTCAACTGTCTATAGTTACTATATCCCATGGATATCGGTGATACAACTCTGATTTGAATGATGAATTTTATTATTATTATGATTTATTATATTATGATAACTAATTGTTCAATTTCATTATCTTTGAAGGATGGTTATACTATCATGTATAAACACATTCCCCTCATGTATCCTTTTTCATTTCATTAATAAATAGAGGTTTCATCTTCGATCACTACCTAGACTATTTTGATGATAAAATATAAATAATTTTTTTAATGAATATAACATATGTTTTATGTATTTTTTATTAATTTTGTTAATATACTTGTTTTAATTTTCTTGAAACACAACAATTTTTTAATTATTTTTATAGTTTTTTAATAGTTTTGGGTTTATAATCTATCTTGAAAAAAATATGATTGATTTTTTAACACATGACATATGTTTTTAATTTTCAATAATGCTCATTGAGTTTGTCAAACATTTTTAATTATTTTAAAAGCATTTAATTAGACCAATACCTAGGTCAGGTATAACGACCCACACTTTACATACATTGTTAATACTTCAAAATTGAAGCACACTTATTACAACATATGACAAAACCACAAAGGACCGTATAGGTATAGTGTCTTTAGAAACTGGGAAACATAAACAACTGGTTCATAAATCTTCTATAGTGTCTCCCATTTATTTCATCATATCTAGGGTCCCTTTTAGCATATTCTACTTAATATCCATCTTCCTGACCTGGGGAAAAGAAAACATAAAAGGGTGAGCTCAAATGCTCAGCAAGGGCAAATAAAGGAAATAAAAATCATATCATATCTTTATGAAAATCAAAACCTGCAAAAGAGATCATAATATCTTAACATGGAATAAATCATAGAAGTGAAAATGAGATCCCCATAACATAAAACTTGAAACTTTGTGGCATGCACACATAATCATGGAAAAATCATTTCTTGTTAGTCATGACTCATTGCCAAGACTATCTTAGTGGACAAAGTCCCTTTCTGAACCGAGTTCACTCCTCGTTTCAGTCCTGTATCACTGAACCGAAATAACCTTCCGTTCCAGCCATGTCTATCTCATGAGATATAAAATCTTTACCCAATGCATTGGAGGGAGATATAGGTCCCACCCATCTTATAATGAATCCTTTCTTATGTGTGCCACATAATCATAAAAACATACATCATCGCATAACACATATAACAAAAATGGGATTCTTGAAACATCATGACATCATAAATCAATTCATATATGATAAAGGAATTCATAAACATAATTCCATCACAACATAGTCAAACCAATGTAAAAAATATGGATAGAAACAGAACCCTTTATTATCTTAGATGGAAAATAATTTTGATAAAACACTTGAATTGAATTCTTGAGGAAAATATCCTTTCTTCTTCAAAAACATTTTTCCTTTCATAACATGTCATACAACTTTAAAATAAAAGAAGTTTATTAAAAATAAACTTGAAAACTTGTAAAGGAAGCTTCTTTGAAGTAATGTTTTAAAAATCCATTCATGCCGTATAAGTTAAAAAAACATTCTTCGTACTTTTGTCGGAAAAGTCAAAAAGTACCTCGTACGAAAAACGACAAAAGATTCCTTTCATACGTATTACTAAAAACTCACCGAAGGGTAAAAATGGATTTAAACAATTTTAGGTGGATGGAAACAATATTACATATTGATAAAACATGGATGTGGATGATAAAATACACCCCAGTAAATACTTACGAATAAACAATCTCGGATAAAAATGAGATTGTGATATTTCCCTTACCTTAGGTCCAATTTGCATTGTTCGTGTCCGAAGCTCCTGTATAATGGTTTAAATAATGTTATTGACTTATTCCAGAATCATATATTTATATGATATCATATATGGTCATATTATTAGCTTCTTGTTAGTAATATTTCATTGTTACTTGTTTCTCGGGTCTTTATAACTTTTTGTTCTTATGCGTGTTTTGTCGAATAAATTATTATTCTTATCTTTAGGTTATAGATAATTCATTTACAGAATGGTATTAGTGTAGTATATACCATATTCATTCATTCAATTCATTTATATAATCATTATGAAATGAAGATCATGTAGAACGAGTCGCATCACATCGTGGAGACGGTATTCCGTACGTACGCACGAGTGATGATATCGTTCCTATGATCGTGGAATTGTATTTGAGTATATATATATTATTTCAGTATCAGTATTACTTCATAATAATCATATATAGTTACTCATTACACCATTATACCCATCCTTGTAAGGTGATGGTGGAAAATATATTACACCACGGCGTGGAGACGGTATTCCGTACGTACGCACGCGCGGTGATTTCATTTTTCTGTAGGATGGATAGAAGTTGAATTAGGGTTGTTTCATATTTATAATAACATATCAGTATGTAAGTAATACTGATGTTATTACTTTATCATGAAACAACTAAAGAAGAAGAAGTTGAAGAAGAAAGAAATTGAAAAGATCGATAATGGATATTACCTCTTCTTTGGAACGCCTCTTTGAATCCTCCACTTAAGGAACTAAGAGTGGTCTTTGGAGAAGACCAGGACCTCTAGGACTATTCTAGGGAAGTGGAGAGGAGAAAATGGCAGGGTTTGGCCGAGATTGAGTGCTCAATTTGGTGTGAGGAGGAGGGGGAGGAGGTGCCCTTTTATAAGGGAGGAGAGGGGCACCTTAGGAATATCTCAAAATATTATTTTATATTAAAGTCAAAATCGGTTAATAATGGTTCCAAAGGGTCTTATTTCGAAGCTAAAGTGGGGATGGGTCGAAATCCTATCAACCAATAGGATTTAGACAAGTTTAGGGTATTATTTTAACCTTATCAATTAGATTTAACTCTAAGTTAATTAATTTAACTTTTACCGTGTCTTTTTGTTTTCTTTCACTATATGGTTAATACACTTACTATAACATGCCAAACGAACCCCAAATTGTTTATTATTAATATATATATCCTTATCTAAGTCATTTGGCCGAACCTTAGATTTTTAGGAATAAAATAACAATTAATAATATAATATTTGATTTAAAAACTATTTTGTGTCAATTCTGACACTATTTGATATATGATTTTTGTGAAAGTCATAACAGAATTATATGTTCGAACCAAGTTGATTAAATCAACAATAATATATCATAGTAACCTATAAAATTAGTGTAATTCATAAAAAGTATTTATTTTGGTATTTATATTATCAATTTTGTCAATATTTCATTAATAAGATAATTACTGCATCATCTTTGTGTCATAAATAAATTAAATTATTTGATGTCTAAAAATTACAAATAAAATACCATCATGTAGGAAATCTTTATATCTTTCTAATGAATATTTACAATCGAATTTATCTTATGTATAACCCCATATTAAAAATGATTTACTTATTAAACTTTGATTTTAACTATTTTAACCCTTCTTTAAATAAATTAATAATAAATGTCCTAATCTAATCCAAGTGGGCCTAAATGGTCATATTTTATTCCTAAGTTTGTTTTTGGTCGAATTACACTTGTCCAATAGAATTAGGACATGTGTTAGGGTAATAGTAATATCATATTTACCCTTAGTTACCCTATTTACTATTAACCGCGGTAAAAAAGTAAAAAGTTACTATTCACCAAAAAATTATTTTCATCTCATTGAACCACATTTTAGTCCTTGATATTAACCGTGTCTCTCGGATTTTCGAAATTCCATTCACAGAAGCGGTAAAATTAAGTTTTATGCAAAATTCAGTTTTTAACCTACCACTTAGTGGTTTCACTATTCATCAAAAATTGAAAGTTTTCAGAAAAATACCAAAATTTCCCCCTAGGCTAATTTCGATATTCTGAGTCCAAAAATGAAGTCCATTTTGAAAAATAAAATTTATAAAATTTCAAAAAGTGGTTATTACTATTCATAACGGCTAGTTTTAATAGCATATTGTTGTTTAGTGAAACTCGGTATTGCGTACGACGCAAGCTATCGAGGAAGGTCGCGATTGCGTGTAAAGAAAGCCAAGCAAGTGTTGTGTAGAAAAAGATTCCTTTGATGATTTATATAACATAAAAGTCTCGGGTGTTACATTCTACCCCCCTTAAAAAGAATTTCGCCCTCGAAATTCGTCACTTTGTAACAAACAGATGAGGATACTTCTCCCTCATCATATCCTCAAGCTCCCATGTAGCTTCTTCAAGTTGGTGGTTCCTCCATAAAACTTTCACCAAGCGAGTGGTCTTGTTTCGTAGGACTTTTTCGCTACGATCCAGAATCTCTATCGGCTGTTCTTCATAAGAAAGATCTTGCTCCAGCGGTACAACTTCTGAGCTGAGTACATGTGAAGGATCTGGTATGTACTTTCTCAGGAGAGATACGTGGAACACATCGTGAACTTGAGAGAGATTCGGTGGAAGCGCCAATCGGTAAGCTACCTTCCCAACACGATCCAGTATTTCAAAAGGACCGATATATCTAGGGCTCAACTTCCCCTTCTTTCCAAATCTCATAACCCTCTTCCAGGGAGATATTCGTAAGAACACTTTATCTCCCACTTCAAACTCTAGATCTTTTCTTCGGTTGTCGGCATAACTTTTCTGTCGACTCTGAGCTGCTCTTATGTGTTGTTGAATAGATCTAACCTTTTCTGCCATTTCATCAACGAGGTCAGGTCCTAATAGCTTTCTTTCCCCAACTTCATCCCAGCAAGTTGGAGTCCTGCATTTCATTCCATAGAGAGCTTCATAAGGAGCCATCTGAATACTGGAGTGAAAGATATTATTATAAGAAAATTCCACCAAAGGTAGGTGTTGATCCCAACCTCCTTTGAAATCCATAGAGCAAGCTCTCAACATATCTTCTAGGGTTTGAATTGTTCTCTCAGACTGACCGTCTGTCTGAGGATGATAAGCAGTGCTGAAACTCAACTCTGTATCCAGAGTATGCTGAAGACTTCGCCATAACTTCGAGGTAAATCTCGGATCTCGATCAGATATTATAGAAAGTGGTACTCCATGCAATCTTACCACTTCCTTTACATATATCCTGGCAAGCTGATCTAGAGAGAAATCCTCTCTAATAGCAATGAAGTGTGCAGACTTTGTAAGACGATCAACTATAACCCAGATAGCATTATTGCCTTTGGATGTTTTAGGAAGTCCTGTGACAAAGTCCATAGTGATGTTTTCCCATTTCCATTCGGGTATGGGTAATGGTTGTAACATCCCCTTAGACTTCTGTCTCTCAGCTTTAACTTGTTGACAAACCAAGCATCGAGAGACATATTCAGCAACATCTCTTTTCATGCCATCCCACCAGAAGTACTCTTTCAGGTCCCTATACATCTTCGTGCTTCCAGGATGAATAGAGAATGAAGAACTATGAGCCTCATCCAGCAGCTCTTTCTTTAATTCGGGGATGGGAGGAACACAAACCCGATTCCTGAACTTTATTATCCCATCACAATCAAGGTTGAATTCAGGAACATTTCTCACCTTCTTTTGTAACTCGACATCTTCTTTCTGTGCCTCTTTAATCTTCACATGTATAGATGGTTGAACATTCATTTGAGAAAGATAAGATTTTTCCCCTTCCATTATAATTCCAAGATCCATCCTTTGTAAATCCATAAATATTGGATCTTTTGTGATCCTCATCATGGATAAACTAGCATGGTCTTGTCGACTTAATGCATCTGCCACCTTGTTTGCTTTCCCAGGGTGGTAATGGATTGAGCAGTCATAATCCTTAATCAGCTCCAACCATCTTCTTTGACGCATATTCAACTCCTTTTGTGTGAAAATATACTTTAAACTTTTATGATCAGTATAAATATCACACCTTTCACCATAAAGGTAATGCCTCCAAATCTTTAATGCAAAGATTACCGCAGCCAACTCCAAATCATGTGTTGGGTAATTTTGCTCATGGATTTTCAACTGTCGTGAGGCATAAGCTATTACCATATCATTTTGCATAAGAACACACCCCAATCCCTTCTTGGATGCATCACTGTAGATCACAATCCTTTCTCCACTACAAGGCAGTGTGAGCATAGGTGCACTGGATAACCTTCTTTTCAACTCCTTGAAATTCTCTTCACATTCCTCTGTCCAGACAAACTTAACTCCTTTCCGAGTCAACTTGGTGAGTGGATTAGATAATCGTGAAAAATATTTTACAAAACGTCGATAATAACCAGCCAAACCAAGAAAACTTCGGATCTCAGTTACTGTTGTTGGTCTTGACCATCTTTCGATAACCTCTGTTTTTGCTGGATCCACAGATATCCCCTCTTTTGAGATTATATGACCCAAAAATGCAACTTTTTGAAGCCAAAATTCACACTTGGTAAATTTGGCATAAAGCTTCTCCTTTCTCAGGGTCTTCAATATAATTCTCAAGTGATCTTCATGCTCTTCCTTGCTCTTTGAATAGACAAGAATATCGTCTATAAAGACTACCACAAATTGATCAAGATAATCTCTAAAGACTCTATTCATTAGATCCATGAAGATAGCAGGGGCATTAGTAAGACCAAATGGCATCACTATAAATTCATAGTGTCCATACCTTGTACGGAAAGCCGTCTTTGGTATATCCTCCCTTTTGACCCTTAATTGATGATACCCTGAACGAAGATCAATCTTGGAAAAGTATTGAGCTCCGCGTAGTTGGTCAAATAATTCATCAATGTGTGGGAGAGGATATTTGTTCTTGATAGTGATCTTGTTAAGTTCTCGATAATCAATGCAGAGTCTCATTGATCCATCTTTCTTCTTAACAAATAGAACAGGTGCTCCCCAAGGTGACACACTAGGGCGTATGAATCCCTTATCAAGATTCTCTTGGAGTTGCTTCTTCAATTCCTGCAACTCAATTGGGGCCATTCTATAAGGTGTCTTTGAAATAGGCAAAGCACCCGGTACGAGTTCTATTGAAAACTCAACTTCACGATTTGGTGGAAGACCCGGCAATTCCTCCGGAAAGACATCATCAAACTCCCGTACAATGGACATATTCTTAATCGTGAGTTTCTCACCAACCATTTGAGATAAATAACCTTCATTTAGTGGAATCAATACCCATAAGACGGAAGAAATTTCCACTGGAAGGTTATGTTCATCCTTGCATTGATAGACGATCGTAGATTGATCTGGAATATGAAATGTGACTTCCCTTCTTTGGCAATTGATATGAGCTCCATGTAGAGAAAGCCAATCCATGCCAAGAATCACATCAAATTCCACTAAAGGAAGGATCACAAGATTTGCAGGA
The DNA here is from genome assembly GCA_963277665.1 of Viscum album. Taxonomy (NCBI): domain Eukaryota; kingdom Viridiplantae; phylum Streptophyta; class Magnoliopsida; order Santalales; family Viscaceae; genus Viscum; species Viscum album. Next base: position 1,741,154,826 of record OY728160.1, read on the forward strand.
AGCACTTTCCCACAAACTTCGATCGGAGAAGAATTATAAACTTTTGATGCGACTGTTGTTCCATTAGGTGTTGTCACAGCTAACTCAACATCTAATTGTTGAGGTAATACGGTGATACCCTTAGAAAATTCTTTAGAAATAAAAGAGTGGGTGGATCCAGAATCAAATAAAACATTTGCTACTTTAGAGTGGATGGTAAGTGTACCTTTCACCACTTCGTTATCGTACTCCACATCGCTGATAGAAATTGCATGTGACTTTCCTTTGTCTTAACCTTAAGATTTTGTTGACGTCGACCATCATCATCAACCCTTGGATTTGGGCATTGATTGGCATAATGCCCCATCTCCTTGCACTTGAAACATTGAAGTGTAGCAGGTTCATTCTGTGTATCCCTTCCTTTGTTTGCATCATTAGACATCTTCTTCCCATTATCACGGCATTCAAATGCCCGATGACCTTCCTTTCCACATTTAAAACATTTACTTGTCCCTTTAAGACAACTCCCTCCATGTTTCTTTCCACACTTTGAGCATAAGGGAAAGTTCATCTTCTTTTCCGTGTGCTCTTTAGATTTTTCTTTGAATTCCATCTTCCTCTTCTTATCAAACCCATGTGACTGATGGGTTACTCCAATCTCCATCTCGACTTTGAGAGCACATCGAACGATTTCCTCGTAGCTATTGAAGTCCCTTATGGCTAACGCCCTTCGAAGACTTGGCTTTAAGCCACTAAAGAATCGATCGATCTTACTCTCAGGTTGGATAATAATACCAGAAGCGTACCTTGCAAGTCTTGTAAAATTTGCTTCATAGGTACTAACAGATTCATCATCCCTTTGCTTGAGTTCAAGAAACTCTTTCTCCATCTTTGTTCGGAGAATACGAGGGAAGTACTTATTGAAAAACAAGTTCTTGAACTCGTCCCATTCCATGGACTCAATTTCATCTCTTTGCCTTGTATTCTTAATAAGATTCCACCATTGATCAGCATCTCCTTCCAAACGATACACTGCTAGGATGACTTTATCATGCTCAGAACATTGAAGAACTGAAAATATCTTTTCAGTAGTACTAATCCATTGTTCAGCAACTAATGGATCAGTAGACCCGCTGAAAGAAGGTGGACGCTGCCTCATGAAGGACTCAACAGAATGTTGCTCCCTCCTTTGTTCGTTTGGAAATCCTGCATGATTCATAGCTTGAGAAAGTTGTGTGAGCATGGCTACAAGATTTTGCATTCCAGCTCCCATATCGTTTGGTTGCTCAGGGGGACAATCATTGCATTGCCCATCGCATTCCGCATTAACACGGTTCCTTCGGGTTCCAGCCATTGACTAAAACCAAGAAGAATAGTGTGAGAAACACTAATTATAATAGGAAACCACATAATTCAAGAATAAAATTTTCATGCTTAAGGTCTTATCCTAGGTTATTCAAGGCCATCTCTAAAACACTAAGATTGTGTTCTATTCTTAGACTTATCCTTAGGGTTCTTACTAAGGCTTTCACATCCTAGTTTCCAAAGGTTGACTATACCTTTCCTTTGATACCAACTATAACGACCCACACTTTACATACATTGTTAATACTTCAAAATTGAAGCACACTTATTACAACATATGACAAAACCACAAAGGACCGTATAGGTATAGTGTCTTTAGAAACTGGGAAACATAAACAACTGGTTCATAAATCTTCTATAGTGTCTCCCATTTATTTCATCATATCTAGGGTCCCTTTTAGAATATTCTACTTAATATCCATCTTCCTGACCTGGGGAAAAGAAAACATAAAAGGGTGAGCTCAAATGCTCAGCAAGGGCAAATAAAGGAAATAAAAATCATATCATATCTTTATGAAAATCAAAACCTGCAAAAGAGATCATAATATCTTAACATGGAATAAATCATAGAAGTGAAAATGAGATCCCCATAACATAAAACTTGAAACTTTGTGGCATGCACACATAATCATGGAAAATCATTTCTTGTTAGTCATGACTCATTTCCAAGACTATCTTAGTGGACAAAGTCCCTTTCTGAACCGAGTTCACTCCTCGTTTCAGTCCTGTATCACTGAACCGAAATAACCTTCCGTTCCAGCCATGTCTATCTCATGAGATATAAAATCTTTACCCAATGCATTGGAGGGAGATATAGGTCCCACCCATCTTATAATGAATCCTTTCTTATGTGTGCCACATAATCATAAAAACATACATCATCGCATAACACATATAACAAAAATGGGATTCTTGAAACATCATGACATCATAAATCAATTCATATATGATAAAGGAATTCATAAACATAATTCCATCACAACATAGTCAAACCAATGTAAAAAATATGGATAGAAACAGAACCCTTTATTATCTTAGATGGAAAATAATTTTGATAAAACACTTGAATTGAATTCTTGAGGAAAATATCCTTTCTTCTTCAAAAACATTTTTCCTTTCATAACATGTCATACAACTTTAAAATAAAAGAAGTTTATTAAAAATAAACTTGAAAACTTGTAAAGGAAGCTTCTTTGAAGTAATGTTTTAAAAATCCATTCATGCCGTATAAGTTAAAAAAACATTCTTCGTACTTTTGTCGGAAAAGTCAAAAAGTACCTCGTACGAAAAACGACAAAAGATTCCTTTCATACGTATTACTAAAAACTCACCGAAGGGTAAAAATGGATTTAAACAATTTTAGGTGGATGGAAACAATATTACATATTGATAAAACATGGATGTGGATGATAAAATACACCCCAGTAAATACTTACGAATAAACAATCTCGGATAAAAATGAGATTGTGATATTTCCCTTACCTTAGGTCCAATTTGCTTTGTTCGTGTCCGAAGCTCCTGTATAATGGTTTAAATAATGTTATTGACTTATTCCAGAATCATATATTTATATGATATCATATATGGTCATATTATTAGCTTCTTGTTAGTAATATTTCATTGTTACTTGTTTCTCGGGTCTTTATAACTTTTTGTTCTTATGCGTGTTTTGTCGAATAAATTATTATTCTTATCTTTAGGTTATAGATAATTCATTTACAGAATGGTATTAGTGTATTATATACCATATTCATTCATTCAATTCATTTATATAATCATTATGAAATGAAGATCATGTAGAACGAGTCGCATCACATCGTGGAGACGGTATTCCGTACGTACGCACGAGTGATGATATCGTTCCTATGATCGTGGAATTGTATTTGAGTATATATATATTATTTCAGTATCAGTATTACTTCATAATAATCATATATAGTTACTCATTACACCATTATACCCATCCTTGTAAGGTGATGGTGGAAAATAGATTACACCACGGCGTGGAGACGGTATTCCGTACGTACGCACGCGCGGTGATTTCATTTTTCCGTAGGATGGATAGAAGATGAATTAGGGTTGTTTCATATTTATAATAACATATCAGTATGTAAGTAAAACTGATGTTATTACTTTATCATGAAACAACTAAAGAAGAAGAAGTTGAAGAAGAAAGAAATTGAAAAGATCGATAATGGATATTACCTCTTCTTTGGAACGCCTCTTTGAATCCTCCACTTAAGGAACTAAGAGTGGTCTTTGGAGAAGACCAGGACCTCTAGGACTATTCTAGGGAAGTGGAGAGGAGAAAATGGCAGGGGTTGGCCGAGATTGAGTGCTCAATTTGGTGTGAGGAGGAGGGGGAGGAGGTGCCCTTTTATAAGGGAGGAGAGGGGCACCTTAGGAATATCTCAAAATATTATTTTATATTAAAGTCAAAATCGGTTTATAATGGTTCCAAAGGGTCTTATTTCGAAGCTAAAGTGGGGATGGGTCGAAATCCTATCAACCAATAGGATTTAGACAAGTTTAGGGTATTATTTTAACCTTATCAATTAGATTTAACTCTAAGTTAATTAATTTAACTTTTACCGTGTCTTTTTGTTTTCTTTCACTATATGGTTAATACACTTACTATAACATGCCAAACGAACCCCAAATTGTTTATTATTAATATATATATCCTTATCTAAGTCATTTGGCCGAACCTTAGATTTTTAGGAATAAAATAACAATTAATAATATAATATTTGATTTAAAAACTATTTTGTGTCAATTCTGACACTATTTGATATATGATTTTTGTGAAAGTCATAACAGAATTATATGTTCGAACCAAGTTGATTAAATCAACAATAATATATCATAGTAACCTATAAAATTAGTGGAATTCATAAAAAGTATTTATTTTGGTATTTATATTATCAATTTTGTCAATATTTCATTAATAAGATAATTACTGCATCATCTTTGTGTCATAAATAAATTAAATTATTTGATGTCTAAAAATTACAAATAAAATACCATCATGTAGGAAATCTTTTTATCTTTCTAATGAATATTTACAATCGAATTTATCTTATGTATAACCCCATATTAAAAATGATTTACTTATTAAACTTTGATTTTAACTATTTTAACCCTTCTTTAAATAAATTAATAATAAATGTCCTAATCTAATCCAAGTGGGCCTAAATGGTCATATTTTATTCCTAAGTTTGTTTTTGGTCGAATTACACTTGTCCAATAGAATTAGGACATGTGTTAGGGTAATAGTAATATCATATTTACCCTTAGTTACCCTATTTACTATTAACCGCGGTAAAAAAGTAAAAAGTTACTATTCACCAAAAAATTATTTTCATCTCATTGAACCAAATTTTAGTCCTTGATATTAACCGTGTCTCTCGGATTTTCGAAATTCCATTCACAGAAGCGGTAAAATTAAGTTTTATGCAAAATTCAGTTTTTAACCTACCACTTAGTGGTTTCACTATTCATCAAAAATTGAAAGTTTTCAGAAAAATACCAAAATTTCCCCCTAGGCTAATTTCGATATTCTGAGTCCAAAAATGAAGTCCATTTTGAAAAATAAAATTTATAAAATTTCAAAAAGTGGTTATTACTATTCATAACGGCTAGTTTTAATAGCATATTGTTGTTTAGTGAAACTCGGTATTGCGTACGACGCAAGCTATCGAGGAAGGTCGCGATTGCGTGTAAAGAAAGCCAAGCAAGTGTTGTGTAGAAAAAGATTCCTTTGATGATTTATATAACATAAAAGTCTCGGGTGTTACATTCTACCCCCCTTAAAAAGAATTTCGCCCTCGAAATTCGTCACTTTGTAACAAACAGATGAGGATACTTCTCCCTCATCATATCCTCAAGCTCCCATGTAGCTTCTTCAAGTTGGTGGTTCCTCCATAAAACTTTCACCAAGCGAGTGGTCTTGTTTCGTAGGACTTTTTCGCTACGATCCAGAATCTCTATCGGCTGTTCTTCATAAGAAAGATCTTGCTCCAGCGGTACAACTTCTGAGCTGAGTACATGTGAAGGATCTGGTATGTACTTTCTCAGGAGAGATACGTGGAACACATCGTGAACTTGAGAGAGATTCGGTGGAAGCGCCAATCGGTAAGCTACCTTCCCAACACGATCCAGTATTTCAAAAGGACCGATATATCTAGGGCTCAACTTCCCCTTCTTTCCAAATCTCATAACCCTCTTCCAGGGAGATATTCGTAAGAACACTTTATCGCCCACTTCAAACTCTAGATCTTTTCTTCGGTTGTCGGCATAACTTTTCTGTCGACTCTGAGCTGCTCTTATGTGTTGTTGAATAGATCTAACCTTTTCTGCCATTTCATCAACGAGGTCAGGTCCTAATAGCTTTCTTTCCCCAACTTCATCCCAGCAAGTTGGAGTCCTGCATTTCTTTCCATAGAGAGCTTCATAAGGAGCCATCTGAATACTGGAGTGAAAGCTATTATTATAAGAAAATTCCACCAAAGGTAGGTGTTGATCCCAACCTCCTTTGAAATCCATAGAGCAAGCTCTCAACATATCTTCTAGGGTTTGAATTGTTCTCTCAGACTGACCGTCTGTCTGAGGATGATAAGCAGTGCTGAAACTCAACTCTGTATCCAGAGTATGCTGAAGACTTCGCCATAACTTCGAGGTAAATCTCGGATCTCGATCAGATATTATAGAAAGTGGTACTCCATGCAATCTTACCACTTCCTTTACATATATCCTGGCAAGCTGATCTAGAGAGAAATCCTCTCTAATAGCAATGAAGTGTGCAGACTTTGTAAGACGATCAACTATAACCCAGATAGCATTATTGCCTTTGGATGTTTTAGGAAGTCCTGTGACAAAGTCCATAGTGATGTTTTCCCATTTCCATTCGGGTATGGGTAATGGTTGTAACATCCCCTTAGACTTCTGTCTCTCAGCTTTAACTTGTTGACAAACCAAGCATCGAGAGACATATTCAGCAACATCTCTTTTCATGCCATCCCACCAGAAGTACTCTTTCAGGTCCCTATACATCTTCGTGCTTCCAGGATGAATAGAGAATGAAGAACTATGAGCCTCATCCAGCAGCTCTTTCTTTAATTCGGGGATGGGAGGAACACAAACCCGATTCCTGAACTTTATTATCCCATCACAATCAAGGTTGAATTCAGGAACATTTCTCACCTTCTTTTGTAACTCGACATCTTCTTTCTGTGCCTCTTTAATCTTCACATGTATAGATGGTTGAACATTCATTTGAGAAAGATAAGATTTTTCCCCTTCCATTATAATTCCAAGATCCATCCTTTGTAAATCCATAAATATTGGATCTTTTGTGATCCTCATCATGGATAAACTAGCATGGTCTTGTCGACTTAATGCATCTGCCACCTTGTTTGCTTTCCCAGGGTGGTAATGGATTGAGCAGTCATAATCCTTAATCAGCTCCAACCATCTTCTTTGACGCATATTCAACTCCTTTTGTGTGAAAATATACTTTAAACTTTTATGATCAGTATAAATATCACACCTTTCACCATAAAGGTAATGCCTCCAAATCTTTAATGCAAAGATTACCGCAGCCAACTCCAAATCATGTGTTGGGTAATTTTGCTCATGGATTTTCAACTGTCGTGAGGCATAAGCTATTACCATATCATTTTGCATAAGAACACACCCCAATCCCTTCTTGGATGCATCACTGTAGATCACAATCCTTTCTCCACTACAAGGCAGTGTGAGCACAGGTGCACTGGATAACCTTCTTTTCAACTCCTTGAAATTCTCTTCACATTCCTCTGTCCAGACAAACTTAACTCCTTTCCGAGTCAACTTGGTGAGTGGATTAGATAATCGTGAAAAATCTTTTACAAAACGTCGATAATAACCAGCCAAACCAAGAAAACTTCGGATCTCAGTTACTGTTGTTGGTCTTGACCATCTTTCGATAACCTCTGTTTTTGCTGGATCCACAGATATCCCCTCTTTTGAGATTATATGACCCAAAAATGCAACTTTTTGAAGCCAAAATTCACACTTGGTAAATTTGGCATAAAGCTTCTCCTTTCTCAGGGTCTTCAATATAATTCTCAAGTGATCTTCATGCTCTTCCTTGCTCTTTGAATAGACAAGAATATCGTCTATAAAGACTACCACAAATTGATCAAGATAATCTCTAAAGACTCTATTCATTAGATCCATGAAGATAGCAGGGGCATTAGTAAGACCAAATGGCATCACTATAAATTCATAGTGTCCATACCTTGTACGGAAAGCCGTCTTTGGTATATCCTCCCTTTTGACCCTTAATTGATGATACCCTGAACGAAGATCAATCTTGGAAAAGTATTGAGCTCCGCGTAGTTGGTCAAATAAGTCATCAATGTGTGGGAGAGGATATTTGTTCTTGATAGTGATCTTGTTAAGTTCTCGATAATCAATGCAGAGTCTCATTGATCCATCTTTCTTCTTAACAAATAGAACAGGTGCTCCCCAAGGTGACACACTAGGGCGTATGAATCCCTTATCAAGATTCTCTTGGAGTTGCTTCTTCAATTCCTGCAACTCAATTGGGGCCATTCTATAAGGTGTCTTTGAAATAGGCAAAGCACCCGGTACGAGTTCTATTGAAAACTCAACTTCACGATTTGGTGGAAGACCCGGAAATTCCTCCGGAAAGACATCATCAAACTCCCGTACAATGGACATATTCTTAATCGTGAGTTTCTCACCAACCATTTGAGATAAATAACCTTCATTTAGTGGAATCAATACCCATAAGACGGAAGAAATTTCCACTGGAAGGTTATGTTCATCCTTGCATTGATAGACGATCGTAGATTGATCTGGAATATGAAATGTGACTTCCCTTCTTTGGCAATTGATATGAGCTCCATGTAGAGAAAGCCAATCCATGCCAAGAATCACATCAAATTCCACTAAAGGAAGGATCACAAGATTTGCAGGAAGCACTTTCCCACAAACTTCGATCGGAGAAGAATTATAAACTTTTGATGCGACTGTTGTTCCATTAGGTGTTGTCACAGCTAACTCAACATCTAATTGTTGAGGTAATACGGTGATACCCTTAGAAAATTCTTTAGAAATAAAAGAGTGGGTGGATCCAGAATCAAATAAAACATTTGCTACTTTAGAGTGGATGGTAAGTGTACCTTTCACCACTTCGTTATCGTACTCCACATCGCTGATAGAAATTGCATGTGACTTTCCTTTGTCTTTAGCCTTAAGATTTTGTTGACGTCGACCATCATCATCAACCCTTGGATTTGGGCATTGATTGGCATAATGCCCCATCTCCTTGCACTTGAAACATTGAAGTGTAGCAGGTTCATTCTGTGTATCCCTTCCTTTGTTTGCATCATTAGACATCTTCTTCCCATTATCACGGCATTCAAATGCCCGATGACCTTCCTTTCCACATTTAAAACATTTACTTGTCCCTTTAAGACAACTCCCTCCATGTTTCTTTCCACACTTTGAGCATAAGGGAAAGTTCATCTTCTTTTCCGTGTGCTCTTTAGATTTTTCTTTGAATTCCATCTTCCTCTTCTTATCAAACCCATGTGACTGATGGGTTACTCCAATCTCCATCTCGACTTTGAGAGCACATCAAACGATTTCCTCGTAGCTATTGAAGTCCCTTATGGCTAACGCCCTTCGAAGACTTGGCTTTAAGCCACTAAAGAATCGATCGATCTTACTCTCAGGTTGGATAATAATACCAGAATCGTACCTTGCAAGTCTTGTAAAATTTGCTTCATAGGTACTAACAGATTCATCATCCCTTTGCTTGAGTTCAAGAAACTCTTTCTCCATCTTTGTTCGGAGAATACGAGGGAAGTACTTATTGAAAAACAAGTTCTTGAACTCGTCCCATTCCATGGACTCAATTTCATCTCTTTGCCTTGTATTCTTAACAAGATTCCACCATTGATCAGCATCTCCTTCCAAACGATACACTGCTAGGATGACTTTATCATGCTCAGAACATTGAAGAACTGAAAATATCTTTTCAGTAGTACTAATCCATTGTTCAGCAACTAATGGATTAGTAGACCCGCTGAAAGAAGGTGGACGCTGCCTCATGAAGGACTCAACAGAATGTTGCTCCCTCCTTTGTTCATTTGGAAATCCTGCATGATTCATAGCTTGAGAAAGTTGTGTGAGCATGGCTACAAGATTTTGCATTCCAGCTCCCATATCGTTTGGTTGCTCAGGGGGACAATCATTGCATTGCCCATCGCATTCCGCATTAACACGGTTCCTTCGGGTTCCAGCCATTGACTAAAACCAAGAAGAATAGTGTGAGCAACACTAATTATAATAGGAAACCACATAATTCAAGAATAAAATTTTCATGCTTAAGGTCTTATCCTAGGTTATTCAAGGCCATCTATAAAACACTAAGATTGTGTTCTATGCTTAGACTTATCCTTAGGGTTCTTACTAAGGCTTTCACATCCTAGTTTCCAAAGGTTGACTATACCTTTCCTTTGATACCAACTATAACGACCCACACTTTACATACATTGTTAATACTTCAAAATTGAAGCACACTTATTACAACATATGACAAAACCACAAAGGACCGTATAGGTATAGTGTCTTTAGAAACTGGGAAACATAAACAACTGGTTCATAAATCTTCTATAGTGTCTCCCATTTATTTCATCATATCTAGGGTCCCTTTTAGCATATTCTACTTAATATCCATCTTCCTGACCTGGGGAAAAGAAAACATAAAAGGGTGAGCTCAAATGCTCAGCAAGGGCAAATAAAGGAAATAAAAATCATATCATATCTTTATGAAAATCAAAACCTGCAAAAGAGATCATAATATCTTAACATGGAATAAATCATAGAAGTGAAAATGAGATCCCCATAACATAAAACTTGAAACTTTGTGGCATGCACACATAATCATGGAAAATCATTTCTTGTTAGTCATGACTCATTTCCAAGACTATCTTAGTGGACAAATTCCCTTTCTGAACCGAGTTCACTCCTCGTTTCAGTCCTGTATCACTGAACCGAAATAACCTTCCGTTCCAGCCATGTCTATCTCATGAGATATAAAATCTTTACCCAATGCATTGGAGGGAGATATAGGTCCCACCCATCTTATAATGAATCCTTTCTTATGTGTGCCACATAATCATAAAAACATACATCATCGCATAACACATATAACAAAAATGGGATTCTTGAAACATCATGACATCATAAATCAATTCATATATGATAAAGGAATTCATAAACATAATTCCATCACAACATAGTCAAACCAATGTAAAAAATATGGATAGAAACAGAACCCTTTATTATCTTAGATGGAAAATAATTTTGATAAAACACTTGAATTGAATTCTTGAGGAAAATATCCTTTCTTCTTCAAAAACATTTTTCCTTTCATAACATGTCATACAACTTTAAAATAAAAGAAGTTTATTAAAAATAAACTTGAAAACTTGTAAAGGAAGCTTCTTTGAAGTAATGTTTTAAAAATCCATTCATGCCGTATAAGTTAAAAAAACATTCTTCGTACTTTTGTCGGAAAAGTCAAAAAGTACCTCGTACGAAAAACGACAAAAGATTCCTTTCATACGTATTACTAAAAACTCACCGAAGGGTAAAAATGGATTTAAACAATTTTAGGTGGATGGAAACAATATTACATATTGATAAAACATGGATGTGGATGATAAAATACACCCCAGTAAATACTTACGAATAAACAATCTCGGATAAAAATGAGATTGTGATATTTCCCTTACCTTAGGTCCAATTTGCTTTGTTCGTGTCCGAAGCTCCTGTATAATGGTTTAAATAATGTTATTGACTTATTCCAGAATCATATATTTATATGATATCATATATGGTCATATTATTAGCTTCTTGTTAGTAATATTTCATTGTTACTTGTTTCTCGGGTCTTTATAACTTTTTGTTCTTATGCGTGTTTTGTCGAATAAATTATTATTCTTATCTTTAGGTTATAGATAATTCATTTACAGAATGGTATTAGTGTAGTATATACCATATTCATTCATTCAATTCATTTATATAATCATTATGAAATGAAGATCATGTAGAACGAGTCGCATCACATCGTGGAGACGGTATTCCGTACGTACGCACGAGTGATGATATCGTTCCTATGATCGTGGAATTGTATTTGAGTATATATATATTATTTCAGTATCAGTATTACTTCATAATAATCATATATAGTTACTCATTACACCATTATACCCATCCTTGTAAGGTGATGGTGGAAAATAGATTACACCACGGCGTGGAGACGGTATTCTGTACGTACGCACGCGCGGTGATTTCATTTTTCCGTAGGATGGATAGAAGATGAATTAGGGTTGTTTCATATTTATAATAACATATCAGTATGTAAGTAATACTGATGTTATTACTTTATCATGAAACAACTAAAGAAGAAGAAGTTGAAGAAGAAAGAAATTGAAAAGATCGATAATGGATATTACCTCTTCTTTGGAACGCCTCTTTGAATCCTCCACTTAAGGAACTAAGAGTGGTCTTTGGAGAAGACCAGGACCTCTAGGACTATTCTAGGGAAGTGGAGAGGAGAAAATGGCAGGGGTTGGCCGAGATTGAGTGCTCAATTTGGTGTGAGGAGGAGGGGGAGGAGGTGCCCTTTTATAAGGGAGGAGAGGGGCACCTTAGGAATATCTCAAAATATTATTTTATATTAAAGTCAAAATCGGTTAATAATGGTTCCAAAGGGTCTTATTTCGAAGCTAAAGTGGGGATGGGTCGAAATCCTATCAACCAATAGGATTTAGACAAGTTTAGGGTATTATTTTAACCTTATCAATTAGATTTAACTCTAAGTTAATTAATTTAACTTTTACCGTGTCTTTTTGTTTTCTTTCACTATATGGTTAATACACTTACTATAACATGCCAAACGAACCCCAAATTGTTTATTATTAATATATATATCCTTATCTAAGTCATTTGGCCGAACCTTAGATTTTTAGGAATAAAATAACAATTAATAATATAATATTTGATTTAAAAACTATTTTGTGTCAATTCTGACACTATTTGATATATGATTTTTGTGAAAGTCATAACAGAATTATATGTTCGAACCAAGTTGATTAAATCAACAATAATATATCATAGTAACCTATAAAATTAGTGGAATTCATAAAAAGTATTTATTTTGGTATTTATATTATCAATTTTGTCAATATTTCATTAATAAGATAATTACTGCATCATCTTTGTGTCATAAATAAATTAAATTATTTGATGTCTAAAAATTACAAATAAAATACCATCATGTAGGAAATCTTTTTATCTTTCTAATGAATATTTACAATCGAATTTATCTTATGTATAACCCCATATTAAAAATGATTTACTTATTAAACTTTGATTTTAACTATTTTAACCCTTCTTTAAATAAATTAATAATAAATGTCCTAATCTAATCCAAGTGGGCCTAAATGGTCATATTTTATTCCTAAGTTTGTTTTTGGTCGAATTACACTTGTCCAATAGAATTAGGACATGTGTTAGGGTAATAGTAATATCATATTTACCCTTAGTTACCCTATTTACTATTAACCGCGGTAAAAAAGTAAAAAGTTACTATTCACCAAAAAATTATTTTCATCTCATTGAACCACATTTTAGTCCTTGATATTAACCGTGTCTCTCGGATTTTCGAAATTCCATTCACAGAAGCGGTAAAATTAAGTTTTATGCAAAATTCAGTTTTTAACCTACCACTTAGTGGTTTCACTATTCATCAAAAATTGAAAGTTTTCAGAAAAATACCAAAATTTCCCCCTAGGCTAATTTCGATATTCTGAGTCCAAAAATGAAGTCCATTTTGAAAAATAAAATTTATAAAATTTCAAAAAGTGGTTATTACTATTCATAACGGCTAGTTTTAATAGCATATTGTTGTTTAGTGAAACTCGGTATTGCGTACGACGCAAGCTATCGAGGAAGGTCGCGATTGCGTGTAAAGAAAGCCAAGCAAGTGTTGTGTAGAAAAAGATTCCTTTGATGATTTATATAACATAAAAGTCTCGGGTGTTACATTCTACCCCCCTTAAAAAGAATTTCGCCCTCGAAATTCGTCACTTTGTAACAAACAGATGAGGATACTTCTCCCTCATCATATCCTCAAGCTCCCATGTAGCTTCTTCAAGTTGGTGGTTCCTCCATAAAACTTTCACCAAGCGAGTGGTCTTGTTTCGTAGGACTTTTTCGCTACGATCCAGAATCTCTATCGGCTGTTCTTCATAAGAAAGATCTTGCTCCAGCGGTACAACTTCTGAGCTGAGTACATGTGAAGGATCTGGTATGTACTTTCTCAGGAGAGATACGTGGAACACATCGTGAACTTGAGAGAGATTCGGTGGAAGCGCCAATCGGTAAGCTACCTTCCCAACACGATCCAGTATTTCAAAAGGACCGATATATCTAGGGCTCAACTTCCCCTTCTTTCCAAATCTCATAACCCTCTTCCAGGGAGATATTCGTAAGAACACTTTATCGCCCACTTCAAACTCTAGATCTTTTCTTCGGTTGTCGGCATAACTTTTCTGTCGACTCTGAGCTGCTCTTATGTGTTGTTGAATAGATCTAACCTTTTCTGCCATTTCATCAACGAGGTCAGGTCCTAATAGCTTTCTTTCCCCAACTTCATCCCAGCAAGTTGGAGTCCTACATTTCTTTCCATAGAGAGCTTCATAAGGAGCCATCTGAATACTGGAGTGAAAGCTATTATTATAAGAAAATTCCACCAAAGGTAGGTGTTGATCCCAACCTCCTTTGAAATCCATAGAGCAAGCTCTCAACATATCTTCTAGGGTTTGAATTGTTCTCTCAGACTGACCGTCTGTCTGAGGATGATAAGCAGTGCTGAAACTCAACTCTGTATCCAGAGTATGCTGAAGACTTCGCCATAACTTCGAGGTAAATCTCGGATCTCGATCAGATATTATAGAAAGTGGTACTCCATGCAATCTTACCACTTCCTTTACATATATCCTGGCAAGCTGATCTAGAGAGAAATCCTCTCTAATAGCAATGAAGTGTGCAGACTTTGTAAGACGATCAACTATAACCCAGATAGCATTATTGCCTTTGGATGTTTTAGGAAGTCCTGTGACAAAGTCCATAGTGATGTTTTCCCATTTCCATTCGGGTATGGGTAATGGTTGTAACATCCCCTTAGACTTCTGTCTCTCAGCTTTAACTTGTTGACAAACCAAGCATCGAGAGACATATTCAGCAACATCTCTTTTCATGCCATCCCACCAGAAGTACTCTTTCAGGTCCCTATACATCTTCGTGCTTCCAGGATGAATAGAGAATGAAGAACTATGAGCCTCATCCAGCAGCTCTTTCTTTAATTCGGGGATGGGAGGAACACAAACCCGATTCCTGAACTTTATTATCCCATCACAATCAAGGTTGAATTCAGGAACATTTCTCACCTTCTTTTGTAACTCGACATCTTCTTTCTGTGCCTCTTTAATCTTCACATGTATAGATGGTTGAACATTCATTTGAGAAAGATAAGATTTTTCCCCTTCCATTATAATTCCAAGATCCATCCTTTGTAAATCCATAAATATTGGATCTTTTGTGATCCTCATCATGGATAAACTAGCATGGTCTTGTCGACTTAATGCATCTGCCACCTTGTTTGCTTTCCCAGGGTGGTAATGGATTGAGCAGTCATAATCCTTAATCAGCTCCAACCATCTTCTTTGACGCATATTCAACTCCTTTTGTGTGAAAATATACTTTAAACTTTTATGATCAGTATAAATATCACACCTTTCACCATAAAGGTAATGCCTCCAAATCTTTAATGCAAAGATTACCGCAGCCAACTCCAAATCATGTGTTGGGTAATTTTGCTCATGGATTTTCAACTGTCGTGAGGCATAAGCTATTACCATATCATTTTGCATAAGAACACACCCCAATCCCTTCTTGGATGCATCACTGTAGATCACAATCCTTTCTCCACTACAAGGTAGTGTGAGCACAGGTGCACTGGATAACCTTCTTTTCAACTCCTTGAAATTCTCTTCACATTCCTCTGTCCAGACAAACTTAACTCCTTTCCGAGTCAACTTGGTGAGTGGATTAGATAATCGTGAAAAATCTTTTACAAAACGTCGATAATAACCAGCCAAACCAAGAAAACTTCGGATCTCAGTTACTGTTGTTGGTCTTGACCATCTTTCGATAACCTCTGTTTTTGCTGGATCCACAGATATCCCCTCTTTTGAGATTATATGACCCAAAAATGCAACTTTTTGAAGCCAAAATTCACACTTGGTAAATTTGGCATAAAGCTTCTCCTTTCTCAGGGTCTTCAATATAATTCTCAAGTGATCTTCATGCTCTTCCTTGCTCTTTGAATAGACAAGAATATCGTCTATAAAGACTACCACAAATTGATCAAGATAATCTCTAAAGACTCTATTCATTAGATCCATGAAGATAGCAGGGGCATTAGTAAGACCAAATGGCATCACTATAAATTCATAGTGTCCATACCTTGTACGGAAAGCCGTCTTTGGTATATCCTCCCTTTTGACCCTTAATTGATGATACCCTGAACGAAGATCAATCTTGGAAAAGTATTGAGCTCCGCGTAGTTGGTCAAATAAGTCATCAATGTGTGGGAGAGGATATTTGTTCTTGATAGTGATCTTGTTAAGTTCTCGATAATCAATGCAGAGTCTCATTGATCCATCTTTCTTCTTAACAAATAGAACAGGTGCTCCCCAAGGTGACACACTAGGGCGTATGAATCCCTTATCAAGATTCTCTTGGAGTTGCTTCTTCAATTCCTGCAACTCAATTGGGGCCATTCTATAAGGTGTCTTTGAAATAGGCAAAGCACCCGGTACGAGTTCTATTGAAAACTCAACTTCACGATTTGGTGGAAGACCCGGCAATTCCTCCGGAAAGACATCATCAAACTCCCGTACAATGGACATATTCTTAATCGTGAGTTTCTCACCAACCATTTGAGATAAATAACCTTCATTTAGTGGAATCAATACCCATAAGACGGAAGAAATTTCCACCGGAAGGTTATGTTCATCCTTGCATTGATAGACGATCGTAGATTGATCTGGAATATGAAATGTGACTTCCCTTCTTTGGCAATTGATATGAGCTCCATGTAGAGAAAGCCAATCCATGCCAAGAATCACATCAAATTCCACTAAAGGAAGGATCACAAGATTTGCAGGAAGCACTTTCCCACAAACTTCGATCGGAGAAGAATTATAAACTTTTGATGCGACTGTTGTTCCATTAGGTGTTGTCACAGCTAACTCAACATCTAATTGTTGAGGTAATACGGTGATACCCTTAGAAAATTCTTTAGAAATAAAAGAGTGGGTGGATCCAGAATCAAATAAAACATTTGCTACTTTAGAGTGGATGGTAAGTGTACCTTTCACCACTTCGTTATCGTACTCCACATCGCTGATAGAAATTGCATGTGACTTTCCTTTGTCTTTAGCCTTAAGATTTTGTTGACGTCGACCATCATCATCAACCCTTGGATTTGGGCATTGATTGGCATAATGCCCCATCTCCTTGCACTTGAAACATTGAAGTGTAGCAGGTTCATTCTGTGTATCCCTTCCTTTGTTTGCATCATTAGACATCTTCTTCCCATTATCACGGCATTCAAATGCCCGATGACCTTCCTTTCCACATTTAAAACATTTACTTGTCCCTTTAAGACAACTCCCTCCATGTTTCTTTCCACACTTTGAGCATAAGGGAAAGTTCATCTTCTTTTCCGTGTGCTCTTTAGATTTTTCTTTGAATTCCATCTTCCTCTTCTTATCAAACCCATGTGACTGATGGGTTACTCCAATCTCCATCTCGACTTTGAGAGCACATCGAACGATTTCCTCGTAGCTATTGAAGTCCCTTATGGCTAACGCCCTTCGAAGACTTGGCTTTAAGCCACTAAAGAATCGATCGATCTTACTCTCAGGTTGGATAATAATACCAGAAGCGTACCTTGCAAGTCTTGTAAAATTTGCTTCATAGGTACTAACAGATTCATCATCCCTTTGCTTGAGTTCAAGAAACTCTTTCTCCATCTTTGTTCGGAGAATACGAGGGAAGTACTTATTGAAAAACAAGTTCTTGAACTCGTCCCATTCCATGGACTCAATTTCATCTCTTTGCCTTGTATTCTTAACAAGATTCCACCATTGATCAGCATCTCCTTCCAAACGATACACTGCTAGGATGACTTTATCATGCTCAGAACATTGAAGAACTGAAAATATCTTTTCAGTAGTACTAATCCATTGTTCAGCAACTAATGGATCAGTAGACCCGCTGAAAGAAGGTGGACGCTGCCTCATGAAGGACTCAACAGAATGTTGCTCCCTCCTTTGTTCGTTTGGAAATCCTGTATGATTCATAGCTTGAGAAAGTTGTGTGAGCATGGCTACAAGATTTTGCATTCCAGCTCCCATATCGTTTGGTTGCTCAGGGGGACAATCATTGCATTGCCCATCGCATTCCGCATTAACACGGTTCCTTCGGGTTCCAGCCATTGACTAAAACCAAGAAGAATAGTGTGAGCAACACTAATTATAATAGGAAACCACATAATTCAAGAATAAAATTTTCATGCTTAAGGTCTTATCCTAGGTTATTCAAGGCCATCTCTAAAACACTAAGATTGTGTTCTATGCTTAGACTTATCCTTAGGGTTCTTACTAAGGCTTTCACATCCTAGTTTCCAAAGGTTGACTATACCTTTCCTTTGATACCAACTATAACGACCCACACTTTACATACATTGTTAATACTTCAAAATTGAAGCACACTTATTACAACATATGACAAAACCACAAAGGACCGTATAGGTATAGTGTCTTTAGAAACTGGGAAACATAAACAACTGGTTCATAAATCTTCTATAGTGTCTCCCATTTATTTCATCATATCTAGGGTCCCTTTTAGCATATTCTACTTAATATCCATCTTCCTGACCTGGGGAAAAGAAAACATAAAAGGGTGAGCTCAAATGCTCAGCAAGGGCAAATAAAGGAAATAAAAATCATATCATATCTTTATGAAAATCAAAACCTGCAAAAGAGATCATAATATCTTAACATGGAATAAATCATAGAAGTGAAAATGAGATCCCCATAACATAAAACTTGAAACTTTGTGGCATGCACACATAATCATGGAAAATCATTTCTTGTTAGTCATGACTCATTTCCAAGACTATCTTAGTGGACAAAGTCCCTTTCTGAACCGAGTTCACTCCTCGTTTCAGTCCTGTATCACTGAACCGAAATAACCTTCCGTTCCAGCCATGTCTATCTCATGAGATATAAAATCTTTACCCAATGCATTGGAGGGAGATATAGGTCCCACCCATCTTATAATGAATCCTTTCTTATGTGTGCCACATAATCATAAAAACATACATCATCGCATAACACATATAACAAAAATGGGATTCTTGAAACATCATGACATCATAAATCAATTCATATATGATAAAGGAATTCATAAACATAATTCCATCACAACATAGTCAAACCAATGTAAAAAATATGGATAGAAACAGAACCCTTTATTATCTTAGATGGAAAATAATTTTGATAAAACACTTGAATTGAATTCTTGAGGAAAATATCCTTTCTTCTTCAAAAACATTTTTCCTTTCATAACATGTCATACAACTTTAAAATAAAAGAAGTTTATTAAAAATAAACTTGAAAACTTGTAAAGGAAGCTTCTTTGAAGTAATGTTTTAAAAATCCATTCATGCCGTATAAGTTAAAAAAACATTCTTCGTACTTTTGTCGGAAAAGTCAAAAAGTACCTCGTACGAAAAACGACAAAAGATTCCTTTCATACGTATTACTAAAAACTCACCGAAGGGTAAAAATGGATTTAAACAATTTTAGGTGGATGGAAACAATATTACATATTGATAAAACATGGATGTGGATGATAAAATACACCCCAGTAAATACTTACGAATAAACAATCTCGGATAAAAATGAGATTGTGATATTTCCCTTACCTTAGGTCCAATTTGCTTTGTTCGTGTCCGAAGCTCCTGTATAATGGTTTAAATAATGTTATTGACTTATTCCAGAATCATATATTTATATGATATCATATATGGTCATATTATTAGCTTCTTGTTAGTAATATTTCATTGTTACTTGTTTCTCGGGTCTTTATAACTTTTTGTTCTTATGCGTGTTTTGTCGAATAAATTATTATTCTTATCTTTAGGTTATAGATAATTCATTTACAGAATGGTATTAGTGTAGTATATACCATATTCATTCATTCAATTCATTTATCTAATCATTATGAAATGAAGATCATGTAGAACGAGTCGCATCACATCGTGGAGACGGTATTCCGTACGTACGCACGAGTGATGATATCGTTCCTATGATCGTGGAATTGTATTTGAGTATATATATATTATTTCAGTATCAGTATTACTTCATAATAATCATATATAGTAACTCATTACACCATTATACTCATCCTTGTAAGGTGATGGTGGAAAATAGATTACACCACGGCGTGGAGACGGTATTCCGTACGTACGCACGCGCGGTGATTTCATTTTTCCGTAGGATGGATAGAAGATGAATTAGGGTTGTTTCATATTTATAATAACATATCAGTATGTAAGTAATACTGATGTTATTACTTTATCATGAAACAACTAAAGAAGAAGAAGTTGAAGAAGAAAGAAATTGAAAAGATCGATAATGGATATTACCTCTTCTTTGGAACGCCTCTTTGAATCCTCCACTTAAGGAACTAAGAGTGGTATTTGGAGAAGACCAGGACCTCTAGGACTATTCTAGGGAAGTGGAGAGGAGAAAATGGCAGGGGTTGGCCGAGATTGAGTGCTCAATTTGGTGTGAGGAGGAGGGGGAGGAGGTGCCCTTTTATAAGGGAGGAGAGGGGCACCTTAGGAATATCTCAAAATATTATTTTATATTAAAGTCAAAATCGGTTTATAATGGTTCCAAAGGGTCTTATTTCGAAGCTAAAGTGGGGATGGGTCGAAATCCTATCAACCAATAGGATTTAGACAAGTTTAGGGTATTATTTTAACCTTATCAATTAGATTTAACTCTAAGTTAATTAATTTAACTTTTACCGTGTCTTTTTGTTTTCTTTCACTATATGGTTAATACACTTACTATAACATGCCAAACGAACCCCAAATTGTTTATTATTAATATATATATCCTTATCTAAGTCATTTGGCCGAACCTTAGATTTTTAGGAATAAAATAACAATTAATAATATAATATTTGATTTAAAAACTATTTTGTGTCAATTCTGACACTATTTGATATATGATTTTTGTGAAAGTCATAACAGAATTATATGTTCGAACCAAGTTTATTAAATCAACAATAATATATCATAGTAACCTATAAAATTAGTGGAATTCATAAAAAGTATTTATTTTGGTATTTATATTATCAATTTTGTCAATATTTCATTAATAAGATAATTACTGCATCATCTTTGTGTCATAAATAAATTAAATTATTTGATGTCTAAAAATTACAAATAAAATACCATCATGTAGGAAATCTTTTTATCTTTCTAATGAATATTTACAATCGAATTTATCTTATGTATAACCCCATATTAAAAATGATTTACTTATTAAACTTTGATTTTAACTATTTTAACCCTTCTTTAAATAAATTAATAATAAATGTCCTAATCTAATCCAAGTGGGCCTAAATGGTCATATTTTATTCCTAAGTTTGTTTTTGGTCGAATTACACTTGTCCAATAGAATTAGGACATGTGTTAGGGTAATAGTAATATCATATTTACCCTTAGTTACCCTATTTACTATTAACCGCGGTAAAAAAGTAAAAAGTTACTATTCACCAAAAAATTATTTTCATCTCATTGAACCACATTTTAGTCCTTGATATTAACCGTGTCTCTCGGATTTTCGAAATTCCATTCACAGAAGCGGTAAAATTATGTTTTATGCAAAATTCAGTTTTTAACCTACCACTTAGTGGTTTCACTATTCATCAAAAATTGAAAGTTTTCAGAAAAATACCAAAATTTCACCCTAGGCTAATTTCGATATTCGGAGTCCAAAAATGAAGTCCATTTTGAAAAATAAAATTTATAAAATTTCAAAAAGTGGTTATTACTATTCATAACGGCTAGTTTTAATAGCATATTGTTGTTTAGTGAAACTCGGTATTGCGTACGACGCAAGCTATCGAGGAAGGTCGCGATTGCGTGTAAAGAAAGCCAAGCAAGTGTTGTGTAGAAAAAGATTCCTTTGATGATTTATATAACATAAAAGTCTCGGGTGTTACCTCAGGGGACCCTCTAGGTCAAATCAGATTGACCTAATAAGAAAGATATTATTAGGCCTAATCATTTCACCCAAATAACAAACAGGCCTACTTCTAAATCATGTTTAATAATTTGGTTAAGATCAAACATCAATATACGACTCGGTATGTAATGTACCTGACCCATTTATGCTATATTATAATGATATTTTTAAAATAACTTTAATATTTTTTATTTATAATTTCAAAGTAGTGACTATTGTATATATAATTTATTTAATTAAATAATTTTTCATGTTCATGTAATGATATGTTCCGTTAAAAATTGTGAAATTAATGGGAAATTTAAATTTTCAGATCTGGGGCAAGGGTTTTTTGAGAATTTGGATTCAGCTCAATTTAACTGAATTATGATATCTACAGGATGTGTTTTTACACATTCTTGGGTGTTTTGATGGTACATGGCGGTGTTGGTGTAGGTGAGGAATCGAGTTTCGAGAGATGCAATGGGATAGGGGCTAAGTTTACTATTAATTTCTATTATAGGAAGTGTTTAAAATAATTCTATAAGTATTTTAGAATCAGAAGGTGCATTGAAGGAATTTGGAAGTTCTTTGATGTACTGTAAGTCAAGGATATAAAACCTTCTAGGTCCCCAAACATGTGGGTAGTCATAAACATATATTTAAGTGTTCTATAATTCATGAGGTTTGTGGTGTATATGGTTACTATAATATAAGTGTTACTCATACATAAGGGTTAATTCATTTGTAAGGTTACATTTCTTAATTAGAAATTAGACAATCATTAGAGGCGTGTGATACATATGGGGTAACCCTCTAATGTTTGAGGCTTAAACCTATGATGTGTGACAGTTATAATACATAAGTATTTCCTGTAGAAAAGTCAATTTTTAATGGTTGACTTAGATTATACACAAGGGATACTCCAATACACCAGATTTATAGAAATTGTAAAGTACATGATACATAAGGCTCACCCGATCATACATACAATTTACCCTCTAATACATACGGGTCTTGAAATTTTATAAAATACCTAATAAATAATTTTTAACCCTATTATATATAAGGGTTTTTACATACCCATGATATTTAAGGATTATTAGAGGGTAGATATTTGAAAAATTACTAGAGTTGACTTGTGATCTGTAAGGGTTAACTTTGTGGCATATAAGGGTTACTCTATGGTGTATTCATATGTAATGGTTACCAAAATTTGTTTAGAAAATTGGTTAAGTGTATAATGCATTAGGGATAATGGGTTTATCTATGGTTTCTAAGGGATGATACCCTATAATGCGTATGGTTTGACACCCTGTGATGCATAAGGTTTGGTAACCAATAATGTGTAAGTGTTGATATTTATCCAACGATGCGTAAGGTTTGATCTGGACTGAGAAAATGATAAAGTATGAAATGTGTAAGGGTTAAAATAGGGATACATGAAGGATTAAATGTATGGGTTAGTACATGACGGTCACCTCAAATGTAAGGGTAAATCCATAGTTTTCCAAAAAAAATGATTTTGATGTGTTTTATGTATATTTTTTCTATATTAATTAATTAATTGGTCTAAATTAAATATTAAAGGTTTGTTAAGCCATTTCATCTAGTATAATAGTGGTTACTATCTAATTATACTCTCCCCCTCATGTTCCGCCTCCCACTATTGGTTCCCCTTTGATGAGGGGTGGTTATTTGTTGTCTTCCATAATAATTTGAGGTTTTAGTGATTATTACATCAAATCATGGTGGAATCAGACTTAGTAACTAGTATTTTTTGTAGTGAAAGACGGATGTCCATAGAAAAAGAATGAACTATGTTATCTATGGTTTCAGTGAGACAATTCACTACCCTAATTTTTTTTTGGGTTTTCATCAAAATTATAAATTTAATTGATTGATAAATTAACATCAGAAGTTATGGACATGTGTTGATGGGTGATGGCCATTTGATCTTGGATAAGATTAAGTGATAATAGATGAGATTTCATAAAGGGAATTATTTTGATTGAGGATGGTAATCCATTTAATACAATGTCATATTTGGGTATATATGTTTATTTCATGATTGTTCCTTGGGTTGGGATCGTGAATCTATGAAAGGGGTTGGGTGATTTCGATATTGTGAGATAGGTTAGGTTTAATCCTTTTATTGGTGAATTGAGGTTACCATGCATGAATTGGGATTTGTGATATGCATGGATGTTGTGCCTCCAAGGGGATTCAATGCTAATAATGGATTAAGGGGCCCCAAAATAGTATTTAATCATGAGATTTTTTGTGTCTTCCATGGGGTGAGATCTTGTTAATTTGAAAAGGGTGTAAAAGTGGACGTCCCTTGGGTACCAGTTCAAGTTTGTGTTGGTCCTTGATAATTCTATGGAAAAGGCTATGAAAATAGCCTTGGAACTTTGTAACTCTTCAAGAGATATGGTTGAAGTGTTGAAAGTGATTTTATTAGTTATTTTGTGTCATTATTTATTGTATTTATGTGTCATGAGGTTGTAGAATATGGTATTCACTCACTTTTGGTGTTACTAGTGTCTCTTGATGATTATTACTATGGGGTCCCGGGCTCTCTCTAGTAGGTTCCTCCCAAGGGCACCGGTTAGAAATTTGAGATTATTATAGATATATTGAGGGAATATATGTGAGTTTCCACTATTTAAAATAAGTTATTTTATATTGAACGGAGGGGTATCTATGTAGTGCATTGGAGGACATAGTGGAGGAGTGTTTTGGGAAGAAAAATAAAGCAACTAGTGAGATTGGGATAGTGCATGAACCAATAGGGGCGTAGTGATTGTGTTGAGAATAATTCTTGAGTTAAATAAGTTTTGTAAAGAAGATGGTATTGGGGGATATTGTTGAAGACCCAATGTAATGATTCTATGATTTGAGTTTAAAATAGTTTCTTTATAATATGATATTAATATATTGAATAATTTTTGGAGAAAGTTGTATTGGATATAATGGTGTTTTTATCTTTTATTATCAATACAGAAATAATGTTCAATATTAAGTAATTCTTGATATTTAATTTGAGTTGAAGTTCATTACAACACTTTAGAGTGTTTTGGAGGAGATTAGATTAAATTTTGAAGTAAATGGATAAATTATAGAGTTTTTTAATCATCATATTATCTCTGAAGATATTAATCAAATGGAAAAGGTATAGTTTCATAATAATGGATCCTTTTATTTACATAATCATCATTTCAGTCATGATTTTTTTTAAAAATAGAAAAGTTTTGGTTTCATAAGAATCATCATGTGTTGTGTAAACATCCTACCAGCCTATGTAAGGGTCATTTGTGCTCTGCATAATCATCAACCAAACTCTCTGTAAGGTTCGTTCAATCTTTATGTAAGAATCATCAGTGTAAGATCCCACATTTTTTCAGGTATATTCCTCTCTGATTTTTTCATTTGAGCCTTGGTGGCTGAGTCTTCTTCAGATACAGTGAGACTTTTGGGAGAAAATGAACTAATTTTAGTGTTTTATGCATGTTTCAGTTAATTGATTCTATGTATAAATGTGATTAAGTGTTAATATGGGCTATTGGTATGTTGAGAATCTTTATAACATGGTTTGGGTAGTATAAATGTAAAATGGGCTGAAAAATAAAGTGTATAAAATTTAAACATTGTATAATGGGATTATAGATCATGTAACTGTTCAAGGGTTTTAATAAATTAAATCTGAGGTGACAGGGTTTTCATTGAATTCCATTAAAACAATTTACATGGCATCTAACCACATTACACACCATGTAAATTCTCGGCCTAGTATTTTAGAAATTCTATGTTGCTGAAATTCATTCAATTTCACTTTAGCTTCTCACCTATTGACCCATGGGCATTATCCAAGTGTTTTTGGAGTACCAACATCTCTTACAAATGTTTTTTTTGTTTCTTCAATCCCTGGTAGGATCCTTTGGTTAGGTTTCTTCTTTCTTTCCTTTGGTTATCCAACCGTTGTGGTGAAATCCTTTGGTCAATTTCACTGTTGGTTTTGATCTGGAACATTCCTCTTTTCAATCATTTGACCATGAATCCTGATGTCAGTTTTCCATTGAAAGTATTATTGGATCATCAGTTAAAGTTATGGGTCTAAATCTCTATCCTATGGTTTGAGAAATTCAATTTTTATGTAATATTTTTACTGCTCCATATTTTCATGTGTCAGAATCAATTAAATAATCGAATGAGATTATTCCCCGAATTCCATTGTTTTAAAATGGATTTTTAATTGGATAATGGATTAAATTATATTTAATATAAATTGTTAGATAGGGTGATTTCTTATTATAGAATCCATATATTGTGACTTTTTTCATTGATATAAACTTTAATCAATTGTGAATTGAATCAAAAGTGCCATATGGAGGAATAATGGTAATTTTCATAATTAACCATTGATAATTATGATATGATATTATGATATCCATGCTATATAATAGGAATTTTGTTTCATGTTGTAATGATTATATATCAATCTTGGACCTATAACTTGCACACTTATATGTTGTAATGCTGATATTGAGCAGTCTCAGCCAAGTCCATGTTGTAATGCTTATATATAGTGGGATATTCCAATTCTCACGTTGTAATGATTATAGGTCTTTGAATCATAAATTTTTTAATTATTAGAGGTATTTCACTTTTATTGTTGTGGCTATACCATGGTTATATGGTGGTGGTTGGCATGGTCATAAGACATGATGACAGATATTCTGGCAAGGCACAGAAGCAGGTTATCTTTCCTTGGTTATATGATTATGGTTGTCTGGCTTGTAAGATATGATTAGAGATATTCTGGCATGGATCCAAAATAGGTTATATTACCTTGATTATGTGGTAATGGTTGTAATACATGCTTGAAGATTTTCTGTCATGGATTCAAATTAGGTTGTTGTATCTATTTAATTATTGATTTAATTAGTACACATGTTTATCATTTTATTTCATACACTTATTATGAATCTGGTTTTGTTTAGATGTTGTGGTGTTAACCTACATATTTATACTCATAAACTATTCATGTTGTTGTTTGGTACTCGAGTAGATTATGTGCATATAGGTTTGGACAACGGTAAAGGACCATGTACTTTATTTCTTGTTTATTGATGGGATAGAGTTTGTAGATGTCACAAACATGGGGTTCAAGACCTAGGACTTTGAGTCTTTTATTTTGGTCTTATAGCCTTTTCTTGAATTGTTCTAGTAGGGCATTTAGTTATGTTCTGTCACATCATTACATCATTCCTTTGTTATTTATTGGATTATTCAGTTGTCTTCCACTATGTGTATACTTTGATTGTTTTCCCATATATTATGAATTATTTTTATTAATATGACACTTCATACCTAAGTGTATAGTCCCCACACTATACTATACACACCCCTACTACTATTAAGTTTCCTCTAGCATATGGGGAGATGTTCTTCAGGTCTCATAACCAACCCTTTCTAGCCACAAGAGATATTGGCGGATTCGAGGATGTTATAAAGTGGTAACAACAGAGAAGGTTTTATTTTATTTTTCCTTACATTTTTTTGGAAAATATGACAGGATAATAAGATGTGTCATGACTTGGTAATTATCCTTTTTAGGGGAGTATATAACCCATTTATGGGGGGAAATAAGAGTGTCTAGATATGGGATTGATGTTTGTGTTTTATGATTGTTACAATTTTTGTTATTACACCTCGGGTGAATCACAAGTTTTTTGAGGTTATTGTTTTATAATCATACTATTTCTTGGTATTATACTCCTAGAATGGTATGGAATGAGATGATAATACATGAATCATAATAGGCACATAGGGATATATGTACATTCATAGTTCATGATAGGGGCATATCTATTTTTGTATGTTATATATACTTACCTGTTGAACTGTAATATGAGATATCTGTTTCATGGGAAAAATGAAATGAGTTTTTGTGTCATGCTAAAACACTTCTAAAGAATATCTACAGAGACCAAGAGTTAGTGGTTCTCTATTGCGTTCACTTGTTGGGTTGAGTGTTCGGAGAGTCGAAATCAGCACGCTCCTAACATAGATGAACCTAAAAATTCATATAGTTCCTATGGAATAGATGGATTCTCATCTTCCTGAAAAACTCATGAGGGTTATTTGATCCAAAAAAGTGGGATATTCTTCATATAATTAATTTTATTTTTGAGATGAAAATATAGTCTCATCTTGAGAAACTACATGTGTTTACTACGGATGGGGACCTTAGGTAGCTGAGTTCTAGATTGAGTGAGTCTAGAAAATCTGAAGGCATCTTGAGAAACTCATTGATAGAAGGGTAAATATTTCTATGTATATTATTTTTAGACCTTATAATCATTGGTGGGATATTATATAGGAATCTGGGTAGTTGGATGAGCTACCTTAGAAGGACATTGAGAAAAAGTTCATAATCCATTTCTATATCAAAACCTTGATGGATGAAAAAGCTGGTGGATTCATGCATCTTACGTATGATGGTTTTTCAATTTTGGACTATGTGGGATGTTTTACTAACCTATAGTCATTTACACCATCTTTGGAAGCTAATGAAATCTCTAGGGAGAGAAATTTCTAGGATTTTCATCATTATGAGATCAGATCAAAGTTAATTAGTTTTAGTTTAAGTAGCTCAAAATATGTGATTAATCAGACACTCATCATAGAATAGAATCTGAGAGATTCCCCCAGTACTGGTAAGGTTTTTTATCATGGTGATATGGAATTTCTTCTTCATGTGATAAGAAGCATAGTTCTAAAGATTTCTTCATAAAGTAATAATGGAAAAATTAGTCAGGGTAGTGGACTACCATATCAATATCATGTTTCATTCCAGTGATATTAGTGTGGAATGTTTTTTCACAATCACTCTAATTTTCCTTAACCCATAGTCGAGTGTCAAATCTATGGCAGACTGGGTCATATTTAGAGTTTTTGTGAAAAATCTCTATAGCAGACCAGTAGCAGAGGATTACGATGGGTATCAGAGTTAGGAATGGAATTAACTACCCCTCATCATGCTGTTACCTGAAGTTATACAGGCCATTCAGGATGAGGAGGGGGAATTTTTACCCCTGTGCATGAGAAATAGTACCAAGAAATAGATGTAGCTTATGGTAGTCATATTGTATGCTAGAGAAGATGGACAAGTCAGTTTCACATTATGCAGACTACTTCGGCTAACATTGATGTAGGATCGTCTACTGCCAGTGACACAATGCTTGTATCATCTACCATAGAAAATGTTTTTTTATATAGCAGAATCACATTCTTTTCTATATGATATTTTTGAAAAAAAAAATCAGCTTAAATGTGAAAATATTGTATGGTGTTTTGACCATTAACACGCCATTGGGAGTGCGATCTGAGAATATCTTATGTTTCAATGCATGTTCTCTAGATATTAGTGGTTACCATTTCATTTGGGAACTGTTCATGCTGGAAATGATAGGCTATGTCTTGATTCTTAGTATGGATTGGTTAGTTGTATACTATGCTTATATCAACTATTATCATAGGAGAGTTACTTTCCTATCTCCAAAAGAAGTATCTATTCTCACCAAGGTGAGTAGGATCTTCATGATGGTCTCGCAGGACTAATTCAGTGAAGATTGAATTTTATCATGGTTATGATAGTGGTTCATTATAAATATATTGGTGTAATGTAGAATTATTATTTTCCTCTAGTGGTAGACCATTTTTAGGATATTTTCCTAAATGAGTTCTTTGAATTGCCTCCCAAGTGATAGGTTGAGTTTAGGATCAAGTTGGTGCCATGAATAGAGCATGTTTCTATCCCACCTTACTGAATGGCACCAGTAAGTCTTCTATAGTTTAAGTATCATTTGTAAGATCTAGAATATTAAGGCTCCACACATACTTGTTTATCTCCTTGGGGTACTCTGGTTTACATCGCTAAAAGGGATTATGGATCTTTTGTCTTGTGTGTGGATTACCAGAGGTTGAACTAGTTGACAGTCAAGAACCGGTATCCTCATCTAGGAATTGATGATATTTTTGATAAATTGAGATATACTCAGATATTCTATGTAACACCTCGAGCTTCCACAATACGCTTCTCATTCAATAATGCAATAGCTTGCATTGTACGCAACTTCGAGTTCTAACACACCGCGACTAATCAAAGTAGCCTTTATGAATAGTAATACCCACTTTCTAAAATTATAGAAATTTTATATTTCAAAAATGGACTTCATTTTTGTATTCATAATATCGAAATTATCCTAAGTTGAATTTTTTGTAATTTTTTGAGAACTTCCAATTTTTTATGAATAGTGAAAAATACTTAAAAACAACTTTTTTAATAAAAATAATTTATAGTGATAAAATATACTATTGAGTGGTTTTAAAGTATAATTAGAATATATTTTTACCATTTTATCCAATGGTGTTCATTATAATTAATTTCACATTGAAATTAGACATAAACAATTGTCAATCTTTTGGTATATATTGTTTTTTTTAAACACGCTATTTGTTGTGACAGCGGGAATTAATTATAAAATTAATTAATGCAACTTATATGTTTTGAATTTTTTAAAATAGACATCATTTTTGAATTCGGAATATTGATTATAGCTTAGGGTGAAATTTTGGCATTGTTCTGAAAAACTTCAATTTTTGATGAATAGTGAAACCACTAAGTGGTAGTTAAAAAACTGATTTTTCGTTTAAATGAAACATTACCACTTATGTGATTTGATTTTAAAAAATCATACATTCATGGTTTTCATTAGGAAGTAAAATTTGGTTCAATGGGATTAAAATAATATTTTGGTGAATAGTAACTTTTAAGTTTAATTAATCGCGATTAAAGGTAATTAGTGAAATTTAAGGTAAAAATGATATTATAAAAATATGAAAATACCTTTCCACTTGTCCTATCCCTATTTTATGAGTCATGTCACACCAATACAATCCATGGGTCAACTTGGGGACCCCATGGAGCCACTTTGGTAGGAAAATGACATTAAAAACGTTTTATTTAATGATAAAATAAAAATGCCAAAATCAAGGGTTGTTTTACTAAAACAATTTTTAAATGGGGTAATACAAGTCATATTTTTTACTATAAATATTCATTAGAAAGATAAAAATATTTCCTACATCATGATAATTTTTTTATAATTTTTAGACATTAAATAAATTAAATTATTTATGACACTATGATGATGCAACGATTATCTCATTAATAACGATTTAAATAAAATGAAAAACTATTGTAAAATATAAGACTTACACTTGTCAAAAACCTATTGGATGAGTATATTTCGAACCCTTATCACCTTATACTCTAAATATATAATTTTGGGACCTTTATAATCCGATAAAGCATTTCATTATAAAGTAACATTTCAATCTTTCCAAGAGTGCCCCTTCTCTCCTCTTATAAAAGGCCCCCACCACTACCACCTTACTCACACCATCAAATCCTTTTGGCTCGGCCAACCACTGCCCCAATAATCTCCCAACTTCCCTCCCTTACTCCTAGAAGCCTCACTTTGGGCAGAATTCTTCCCAAGGAAGCCTTTGGCTCAAATCAAAAGAGTTACCCGATTTTAAGGTAATGTCTTCTCTTATGTTATTTTGTTTTATTTTTCTTCTCCAACCCCCTAAAATCTTTTTATTAATTTCATTTGTAACAACACCAGTATCAAAAATATACTAGGATGTTGTTATAATAATTATTCGAGCTACACTTACACACACCTACATCTAATGGTTAAAGAACATACTGTTTCTGTGGATGGCGAATTTCTGCCTCACGAAACGATGATTGTTCAACACTCATATAACATCTTCAAAGGTGGCCATTAAGATGTCAATATATTTATATATATGATATATAATATGTTTATTTTTTACTTAAGGTTCTGTATTTTTCATTTATGGAATACCTTTATAGTTTCCATTATGGGTAAACGCGATATTTTCATTTTAGGAAGTGCGGACTACCGCCCCTTCAAAGTGATTTGAATCGTTAATCCCACATGTGGGATGTATAAAGGATGGAGTAAATGATATTATATATGATATTATACTTGAATTATAATATACCTTTATATCATTATTATTTCATTAAATATGAAATAGAAATGAAAGTAGCGTTCATGCGTACGTACTGCTTACCGTCTCCATGAACGGTGCATTTCATTTCTTATCTCTAAATGTTATGTAATATTATGAATAAATGTATATACTGGATATATATGATATATATGATATCTACATCATGAATATAATTCTAGATATAATGGATATTTCACCACATGAACAACTTGTAATTATAAGAAGTTTATTTTTGACTCAAGTACCAAAGATCTACAAAACGACCGTTATTAACTTAAATAAATACATAATGTTCATAACATGGTAATAAGTTATATAAAAGGAATAAAAAAATTGAAAAAGTTTCTTAAGAAATTATAAATTAACTCTAGTTTATTATTCCGGAGGTTAAAGAACGGTCGAGTCAAGACAGGACGCAAGGTAAGGGAACTTCTTAACCCAATTTCCATTCTTTGGGTTAATATCCAACTTTCAAATTAGGTCATGATATTATTATGTCCTATCTTGTAATTTTACTTTATTTATGTGTACTTATAGTGAATACACATAATATATCTACTTTATTTAAGAAATGATATTTGTAAGTGTCTTCGTCTCAATCTCCTTTCATTGAGGCATATCTTGTTTTATACACAACATTCTTTTATATGGTGTATAAACCCCTTTGAATTTGAATTTTATTCAAAAAGTAATCTTTTTTACAAAGCGTTTTACTAAACGACAAAAGGAATTTTTTTTCGTATGTATGCGGCGACAATGACTTCTTCAACGCCATGACCATTATTTGAGTTTCGGCTTCCTCTACAAGCCACAAATTTTTTTAAATGATTGAAAAAAAGAGAGATATTTCTATCAAATGTATGAAAATCCAGTGAAAATGTATACGTATTTAACACAAGCTTAAAAATGTTTTCAGAAAACCCGACTATTGAGTGTGGTAGATAGGAAGGGATTGGGCGTGGACCCATCATGGCCTGTAATTAGTCGAGAAGTCTCAGAATTAGTTATTTTGTTTGAAAAAGAATGAATAATGTTTTTAGAAAAACACTGGAGTATATTTGAGCAATTTTAGACGTAATTCTATTCTAAAAAAAATTGCATCATCAGATCTCATGAGACAAAATAGTGTCTTGGCATGAGGCCTTGACAAAATCTTATTTTTGGTCTTGGCACGAGGCCTTGGCTACGTGGTTATGATAGTCTGGAATTATGCATTCCATCATTATGAAAGTGGTTATTGATATTTCATGTGAATATTTGACCAGTAGAATATCCATGTCAGTAAGTAAATGACATTATTTAATTTTACTTTTTCCATATTATGCTAAAGTTCAAGTTTAAAAGGCTTCTGTTTTAGTTATAAATTGCCTTAAATGTTAATGTTTGTTTATGAAAGCTTCCGTTATATTGTTATCCTTACTGAGCATCTGAGCTCACCCCTTTCAATGTTTAAATATTTTCCAGGATGTGAAGAAGTATTTTATGAATGACCTGCAGGGATAGTCAGAAGGGGATATGAGTGTGGACTATGGAGACTTTATTATTGTAGTTTTTCACTTTATGATGTAATGTAAGACTTATGAATGTATCTAGTGTTTCCAAGGCTACTAAACTAATCGGTCTTTCGAGACTTGATCTTTTGTGATCATGCCAATGTTACGAAGTAATGCACCGACTCTGGGTAGCTAGGGTCAGGGCGTTACATTCTACAAGATTTAATTGAGATAAAGATATCATCAGTTAAGGGTGAGAATATTTGACATATCTAGGACTACTTTTACGAGCAGGTATGGCTAGTATAAATTTTTGGTGATTTCATCTAGGTTGATTAATGCACCTGTGGTATTCAAGGACTTAATGAATAGGATCTATAATCTTTTTTATATCAGTTTGTGGTGGTTTTCATTGATGATATCTTAGTTCACTCTCATTCAATAGAAAATCATTCCAAACATCTTGACATCGTCATAATTGAGAGAGAATCATATTTATGATAAGAAAACTAAATGTAGTTTCTATATAAATAAAGTGCACTTCTTGGGCCATGTAATATCATTGGCAGGCACGTCTGTGGACCTAGAGAATGTCGCAGCCATGCTATCTTGGGAAAACCCCACAAATAACTCTAAAATTCATTGATTCATGGGATTAGTGGGTTATTTATGCTGTTTTATCCAAGATTTATCATGTTTGGAAGAACCAATGTCTAGGTTCACCAAGAAATAGGTGGAGTTTGTTTGGTGTGATGCATATGAGAGAAATTTTCAAGAGCTAAATGGTAGGCTGACATCATTTCCTATCATCACTTTACCTGTTCCAAGTAAATCATATATCGTCTACTATGACACATCCAGAGTTGGACTTAGAGGAGTTCTAATGTTGAAGGATCATGTGATTTCATATGGCTCTAAGTAGCTGAGACCACATGAGTGTAATTACCCTACTCAGGATCTAGAGTTAGTGGAACTGGTTCCTTCCCTGAGATGTTGGAGACACTATATCATGGGTGAGAGTTTTATGGTATACATGGATCATAAGATCCTCAGGTGCATCTTTTCTCAGTGAGACCCTAACCTTCAGCAGAGGGGGGTCAAGTATATGTAGGCTTTTGATATTGAATTGTCTTATAAACCAAGAATCGGTACTGTAATTTCCAATTATTTGAGCTAAAAGACATTGATAGAGGCAGTTGGGAGTCTTATGATGATTGGTGGATAATATCACTTTTTTAAAACATGCATCTTGATGTTCAAGAATCTTAGGGACAAGTATTTCTTACTTTGACATCTTTTATGCCCGTGTTTTGAACTGAAATAAGATTGAATAATTTTTCAATATGGAGGGATCAATTCTAAGAGAAAATTTATATGGTTGGGAGATTCCATCAGGTTGGCCTCTTAGAATTTTCAATTCTCATATTTTCATGGCTGGGTATGGATTCCTACGGGATTTCATGAAGAGATGATGAGGGATTTTAATGCTTGTAGTTGGGTGATACATCCTAGTTTAAAAAAGTGTTTCTTGTTATCCATAGAGAGTACTGGTGGTCAAGAATGAATAAGGAGATGAAAAGCGTTATGGCTAGATGATTTACTTTTTAGCAGGTGAAAGTAGAGCATCAGAGGCTAGATGGTTTTTTTCTGCCATTACCCATCCCATAGTGGAAATGGGATTCTATCATGATGAATTTTGTGACAGGATTACCCAGAATGACCCATAAGAATGATATTTTCAGAGTTATTTTGGATCGACTGATAAAGATGACTGACTTCTTTTAGATTAGGGAACCTTTACAGTTGAAGTTCTTGAAAATCCTTACGTGCGTGAGGTGGTTCAATTGCATGGTGTTCGAGGAGTATCATTCCAGATAGAGATCCTCGATTAACATCGCATTTCTATAAGGGTCTTTAAAATCCCTGGGATCATGAGTTCTTTTAATCATATCTTATTATCTATAGATTGTGGTTTTATCTAAGAGGAATATTCAATTTATAGAGGATATGTTACAAGCCTATGTTTTGGATTTTTGTGGTTCATGAGAGAAAGATATGTCACTCTTGGAGTTTTCATACAATAATATCTTCCAATAATCAATCTAAATTTTACCTTTTGAGAATTTCTATGGAAGTTCATTTCATTAACCTCTTTTTAGAATAGAGGTAGTTGGGTCAGCACTAGTTGGGACTAGTCTCATGCATGGGACATAGGAATAGGTTCATTTGATCAGATAATAGTTGGTGACCACACAGAGTAGGTAGAAATCATATTATGACCATCAGAGACTACCTCTTGAATTTTAGGATGGTCATCATGTTTTCTTTTTGGTGTCTCCATGGTTGGGTCAGCACCGTATTAGTAAATCGAAAAAGCTAACACCCAGGTTTATCAGTCCGTTTGAAATAGTGGAAAGGTTCAATCTATTAACATACCATCTATCTTTTGCATAGTGCTATAGTTCCATTAAAATTGTATTCAACTTGTTAAAATATGAATATATCATCCAGAACCTTCCCATCTGATAGACATAGAATACATCTATCTTTGTGTTGATATATCCTTTAAGAACCATCTAATACAGGTTCTGGATCATAGTGAGAAATATATTAAGGGTTGAATTATACCATTGGTTTGAGTGTAGTGGAAACATGGGAGATTTCAAGAGGATACCTAGGAGAGGTATTTAAATATGTGAACATAGTGGCTAGAGTTGATCACTGAGACCTGTTAGTTACACTTGGAGATTATCAAGATGAGCTATTATAATGTGGGGAGTTTGTAAGATTCCATGTTTTTTCAGTACATTTCTCTATGAGTTTTTCATTTGATCCTTGGTGGAAGAGTCTTATTCAAAGATAGATAGCTTTTGTTGGATAAAATGACCTAAATTTCGGGGTTGTATTCTTGTTTGAGCTAATAGAGTCTGGTTATAAATGGTATTAAGTGTTAATATGGGTTCTTGGTAAGTTGAGATTCTTTACAAGGGGGTTTTGTTTTTTTAAAAGAAAAATGGGTGGAAAATAAACTGCATAACATTTACATGTCAGATGAAGGTACTACAAATCATATAATTATTTTATGGTTTCAGTAAATTAAATCTGAGGTAATGATTTTTTGGGTAATTATTTTAAAAACATTTACACTACGTGTAACCACATTACATTCCATGTAAATGCCTGACCTACTATTTTAAACATGTTATGAGGCCAAACTTCATTCTATTTCACTAATGATCCTCTCCTATTGACCCTATGGAATTCTCCAACCAATTTGGAGTTCCAAATTCCATTCCAGACATTCCATTTGTGTCTTCAATCCAAGGTAAGTTCTTTTGGTTAGGTTTCTTCTTTCTTCCCTCTGGTTTTCCAACATATATAGAGAAATCTTTTGGCTGATTCCATTTTTGATCTTGATCTTGATTATTGTTGATCTAGGAACCTCTGTACAATCATTTTCACCTTCTTCCTTATCGATTTTGGCCATTTGAAAAAAAAAATTATCATCATATAAAGGTAGGGTGTCTAAATATTAACCCTATGGTTTTATAATTTCCAATTTTATGCAATATTGTGATTGACCCATCATTTCTTATGTCTGAATAAACTAAATAATTGAATGAGATTATTCCCTAATTCCATTGTTTTCAAATGGATTTGTAATTATCTAATGGATTAAAGTATGTTTAGCATGACATGTGACATAGGGTGATTTCATGTTATATAATCCCTAAATTGTGGCTTCTTCTCTTGATATAATTGTTAATAAATTTGGAATTTAATTGAAAGTGTCATATGAAATAATAATGGTTGTTCTAATAATTAACCATTGAGAATTGTGATGTGATGTTGTGATATCTAGGCTATATGATAGGAATTCTGTTCCATGTTGTAATTCTTATAGATTAGGTTCAGCCCTGGAACTTGCACGCATATATGTTGTAATGCTGGTATTGAGTGGCCTCAACCCAATCCATGTTGTATTACTTATAGAGAGTGGGCTATGATCAATCCCATGTTATAATGCTTATAGGGATTTGACAGAAAAGTTTTGTAAGTCTTATAGGGATTTTACCTTTATTGTTGTGAGTATAAGATGGTTATATAGTGGTGGATGGAATGGTCGTAATAAATGCTCATATATATTCTAGAATGGAACTGATGTAGGTTATCTTACCTTGGTTATATGATTGTGGTTTGCATGGTCATAAGACATGATTAGAGATACATTGGCATGGCACCAAAGTAGGATATCTTAACATTGTTATTTGATTGTGTTTGGAATTCTTGTAAGACATGCTCATAGATATTATGGTACGAATCCAACATTCATTTTTGTATCTTTTTAATTATTGAATTAACTAATACAAATGTTTATCTCTTTATTACATACACTTATTATCATACTGGTTTTGTTTAGACATGATGGTGTTGACATACTAAGTTATATTCACACCCTATTAGAGAAGCCATTTGGTACACGAGTAGATTGATTGGATTCAGGTTTGGACAAGGTCAAAGGACCTAATAGTTGATTGTGTGTTTGATGTTGAGATGGATATTAGATATGGGACCAATGTAGGGTTCCGGACCTGAGACTTTGAGTATTTTATTGGATTATGCTATTATTTTCATGTATTGTTCAAGCATGACATTTCATTATGTTCTATCACATCATTACATTATTACATTATTATTTATTGGATTATTCATTTAGCTTTTATTGTTGTCTTCATATATATGTAAACTTTGATTGTTTTTTCACTTATTATGAATTGTTTCTAATACTATGACACTCATACCATTAGGTATAGTATCCCCACTATACTATACACACCCCCACTACTAATTGGAAGCCTCTAGCATATGGGGAGGTTCACTTCAGGTCTCATAACCAACCCTTTATGTCCACGTAAGAGCGTGTCAGATTGGGGGATGTTACAATATGAACTCTTCAATAGGTCATTATCGATCTATATAAAAATCCTTTGGACTCCATGTATGAGTTATTAAACACTGTTTATGGGTTATTTGATATTGTGTATGAGTCTTTTGGTCCGTTGTATAAGTTATTTTACTATTCGTATGAGTCATGAGTTTTTGTACGTTCCATTTACTTCATCATGTGACTATTTTTTATTTTGATATGAATCCAACACTTAGATAAATTTCAGAAGGGCTATATAAAAAATATATTTATGAAACAAATACTCTATGTAATCAATTTATTATATTCCAAGTGATCTATCCTTTAACAAAAACAAATATCAGGATAAATCTCATCGTGATTTGGGCGGTAGGAAGAATAATAATTTTTTGGATCATTACATGCCATGTATAAGGTGTCACATTATCAAATATTTCAAACATGTATATATTTATATGTAGTTTAAATGCATACATGTATCATAGATATAAAATTTAATAATTCCGAGATTGATGGAAGGTTCTAAAGAAGAATATCTTGTAATGCCTTCATATCTTCTTATAGTTATGAGTTGTTATACAGAACAATAGTGGGATATTTTGAATACTAAATCTTTAGGGATTTAAAATAAAATATATATTACACTATTTTATTATATGTGAAAATTTTGAAAAAAATCCTAATGAGAGGGAATATTATTCTTGTCATTCTATGAATAAATATTTCATTGAAGAATTGGAAGAATAAAGTGTTGTGTTGTGCCGAAGAACATGTAAATAAACCCACATAATATTATCAAGAACATTTTGATTTAGATCAGGATAGTTGTTCATGAAGTTCATATAAGGGAGAATATAAGGAAGTGATTCTTCCATATATTTTAAAATTTCAATATTATCTTGATGAAGATACTAACAACAGTAGTTTTATGTAGTGTTGTGAATAAAAATTGAAGAGGGTCCATCCTTTTGTGAAAGAATAGAAGGAGAAGGAGAATTTAACACACCCAATAGCTTAATATAAATCTAAAATAGGAATATTTATAAGTTTTTACCCAAACTATTGATCATTATGATGTTTAGGAGGAACTTTTGTGATGGATACACCAAACCATGTTCGAGAGACATGAAATCATGAGTTTCAAGGTCATACAATTCTCTCTTGTAGTCACATGATGAATCTATCAGGCAGTGTGATCTTAAAGGAATAAATATCAAACCAAGTACTATAGCATCCCGCCTTTTTATCACATAAACATTCATTACATTTTACAAAACCGAGGATCTTTAAGGTTTAGTGTCTTGGAAACCAGGAACTTAAAACATGAAAACATAAAACATTCTTCTTAAACACTTGATAGGATTCTCCACATGTTCATCCTAGGTTCATTACTGCATCTCATAACCTGGGGACATACATCAAAAGAAAGGGTGAGCAGAAGGCCCAGTAAGGGAAACAAGAGAAACATTTTACATGTGAACTTGAGATACTTCAATAAGGACATGAAAAGATCTTCAAGGTATGAGAAAGAAATAATGAGATACATCATAATAAAAATAACATTTTTCATAACTTGAAGATGTGTCTACACCATTTAATATTGACAATTGTTTCATTTCACCAAGGTCCATCCCCAAGGTGTCGTTAAAAATTACCAAGGTTATTCACCAAGGCGTCGTTAAAAAATGGTCATCTCTAGAGATTAAGTCTTTACCCAATGCATTGGAGCGCTATCTGGGCGCACCCTTGACATGTATTTGTTATCATGTGAGCCACATATATAATCATAAATCATTTCATAAACAACCCATATAGCATAAATGAAATGGGTTTCATTTCGTAATCATAACGTTTTAAAAACTGCTTTAAAGACATGATCTTTATGTCACTTTAAACCCACGGAAAGGGAAAGTGGGTTTCATGTATGTAAATCCCAGAATTTAAAATAGAAAATTTAGATATATATGTGAATACCCCTGTAGAAATAAGAGCTTTGAGTATTCACTTTATAACATAAAATAATTTTGAGAAAAGAGAGAGAGATTTTGAGAGGAAAATTTCTACAGCATAACGGCTATGTTGCAAGGTTTTAGAAAACATTGAAATGAGAGGGGACATGGGTCACCCACTCATAAATGATCCATAAAACGGTAGGTGGACATAATATAAGGGATTTAAGAACATGTTAATGAAATTTTAAAGATATACCATATGAAATAAAAAACATGGATTTGAGACAAAAAATAAGATTTCTCTTATGAAAATTCGGTAGCCTAACGGCGTCACTTAATCTTCAATAAAAAAATGATTTGACAAGATAAAATAGGGTCTCTCATAATAGGATCATAAGAGATCAGTATGATAGATATAGAGATCATACCCCAACAAAAGGAACTTGCAATACTTGACATGGAATTAGAACTTTGAAAAGGGGGAAAGGTGCAAGGACCACTTAAAAATTCAGCAGCCTAACGACGCCACTAAAACTTCAAAATACTGAATTGAAGAGATCAAATGGGGTATCTCATCATATGTTCATAAAAGATCAGTATAATAGATATAGATATCATACCCCAACATAACAAAAAGGAACATGAAAGAATTGACATTAAAGTAGAACTTCAAAACGAGAAGGGTGAAGAACCACTTAAAAATTCGGCAGCATAACGACGCCACTTAAAACTTCAAAATACTGAATTGAAAAGATCAAATGGGGTATCTCATCATATGATCATAAAAGATAAGTATGATAAATTTAGAGATCATACCCCAACATAATAAAAAGGAACTTGAAATACTTTACATGAAAATAGATCTTGAAAAATGAGAAGGGAGAAAGAATCTGTTACAAAAATTTCGGCAGCCTAACGGCGCCACTTAAAACTTCATAAAACGAAATAATGATAGTAAGAGGGGATCTCTTATTATGGGAAAATAAAAAGGGCAGTAAGAGGATTATAAAAGAACAAACTTTAACATAATAACATAGAGCATAAAAGAAATGACATAAAAGAGATTACATGAAAAGAAAGAGAGAGGTCGGATCCGTTACCTTAAAACGTAACTCTTAAAACTCAAAGGTTTGGGCCTTGAGGGATTGGGGCACCTTGGGAGGACTCCTTGGGAGGTAATGAGACCAGAAATTTGTTTGGGGAGAGTGCGGAGTCGAAATGGATGAGAGGATGGCTTGGTATTTATAGGGAAAGTGAGGGTACAAGGCATTAATGGCC
Source organism: Viscum album (assembly GCA_963277665.1). Lineage (NCBI taxonomy): Eukaryota > Viridiplantae > Streptophyta > Magnoliopsida > Santalales > Viscaceae > Viscum > Viscum album. The sequence continues at coordinate 1,741,196,395 of OY728160.1, forward strand.
AAGGGACACCTCAAAAGTGCTTTTCTCAAAACCATGTGCTCTCCCTTGGCATTTACCATGGAGTTAGGCCACATGGGCCCCCCAAAACAATAATTAATCACCCTTGGCCGGACAACCCTTAAAATATCTCATGACATCATCATGACATAGTTATGATGTCATTAAACATACTGAAACCCTAAAACTGTATTTTTACTATTCACTGATAATTCAACTTTCTCAGAAAGATCCCAAAATTTCACCTTAATCAAATATCAATGTTCTGATTTCAAAAATGAACTCCATTTTATAAAAATTATTTTCTAAATTTTTTTAATCTATTTTTTAAATAATTACACTATTCACCGAAAATTCATTTTTTTCAGAAAAAACCCCAAAATTTATTTTAACATAATATCGATGCTCTGAGTTCAAAAATGAAATCCATTTTATAAAAACAATTTTCTAAATATTTTTAATTTAATTTTTAATTAAAAAACATTATTCACCCGAAAAAACTAATTCTTGAATAATAATTTATGAAACCATTATTTAACCATTTTATTGAATCACGCTACTTAATCAAGGTGCCTAGATTATATTAATACTTTCTTTAAGTGAGATTACTAATCCATTTGGTCACATTACTAATCCTAAGCATAAAATCACTATTCATAATTTACTATTAATCAAAAATTAAGTTGATCTCATTAGACTCTAAATTTCGTACTGAAGATAATTGTAGAAGACCATTTTTTGAAAATCATTACACATTTTTAATTATTTAAGGTTTACGTAACCATTTTTAAAATATCCTTTTTCTAAAATTCATCAAAAATATGCATACTATATTTATCCAGTCATTTGAAAATTCATAAACTTCATCATAAGAAGAAATCAAAAAAAATTTAAAACAAAGGATTACACAAGGCAGTTACGGTCTCCTTACATAGCCCCTTATCACACCAGCATAGGACCTAAGTGTGAGGTGTGCTAAGGTGAGAGAATCTGAGGGAGGATCAGCCAACATCGCATGAGTAGTAATTTCTATCAGTTTGAACTTCTCACGAAGGCGATCTCATTCTAGCTTCACACGATGAAGTTCAGCTTGGGTTTGGTCCAGAGCAAAGCCCAATGGTGCTACCTCTTTCCCATGTTCTGTTAGATGGGCTTCGATTGGTCCAAGACTATTGGGTGAGGCCATCGAATCTTCTTTCTATATTAATTAACCAAGATTACTTGTATTTAGAGAAAATAATCGAAACGTTTAGTTTAAAGTGGTCATATTGACCAATGGTCATATAACAGTCAAAACCCAACGATATCATTTTAATTATACTCATGTTATCAAATGAAACATTTTTTTGAGTATAAAAATAAAATAAAAAAACACACAAAATTAAGAAACAAGATTTATTCAAAATTTCGGTTCGTTACAATCTTCCCCCCTTAAGAAATTGCGTCCTCGCAATTTTTAAAATTGGGTTTTGAAATTTCATTGAAAGTCCCACATCGGAAAAGGAGTCATTAAAACTATTACCTTAAAAGAAAGAAAGGGAAGTACAAAGGTCACCCGAGTTAACCCGCACTAGGATTCCATGTAGGAAAACATGGACATGGAGGAGAAAACAAAGGGTCATGTTCTGAGGGAGAGTGATAGAAAACATGATTAGGAGAAAGTTAACCATAATAAAATACCAAACTTATGATGTGTGTAAGCGGTCTTTGATTACCTAGTAGTAAACGTAAACCATAAACGTTTTTGTTTTACGTTCCTTTTCATAATTTTGAGGAATTAATTTACTAAATAGAACAAAAACATAAGAAAATATACCTATCTTCATGTAGAATTTCATCCTTTAATAAGTTTCTACCAAAACTAATCTTTTCTCCAAACGATGAGCATTCAAAACTACTTGGTCTCATCAAAACACATGAATCATATTCTAGAGAATCACATAATCCACAAAAGATTAACTATCTATTTCATCTATCTTTAAACATTATCCCAAAAAAAGAAAGGGCAAGGTAAAACAACTCTTCAAAAGGAAAGAATCCCATAGGAATGGAAACTACTTTTAAATCTTCAAATTTCCATGGTACTACCCAAAGTTCATCATAGACCATTCCATAAATAATGGTCCTTAAAATTCCTCAAAAAAACCAAACTAATATTGAAACCCAAATACAAGAAGGATTTGATAACATAGTCTTCCAAAATAAACTTCATTGTTCATCTAAAAACAACATCAACCACTCCTAACATCTTATAAAAAAAGTAGCTAACCTAAACATATTTTACCCAAGATAGGTTAATCATTCCCATAAGTAACCTAAATTACTATAAGTCCACCTTAAATTCATCGATTCTCTAAAATATAAGTCAACCTTACTCCTCAATGAAAATACCATAGTAATCTATTTACCTTGATCATATAGGGTCCCCAAAATAGTGAACGTCTTCCAAAATAATAATCATCTTTTAATCCCCTAATCATCTCTTTCATATTAATATGGAAATCATCACATTTCTTATCACGTTGGTTGTTGGGACATGTTCTTCCATTTCCCGCCATTAACAACGAAAACAAAGTACAATTAGGGGCTTTAATACTTAGCCAATAATCATGAAAAGGAACTTAACACATATAAGGATAACTTGTAGAAGAAAAGTATACCCTAACTTGTGATCCCCTAGATTTCAAACTAGGTTATCTATGATCATATATCCTTATGTGAATCCTTATTTTATTTTATCTTTGTTCCTTTAATAATGGTTCATACTAAGCTTATGAATTTACCAAAGCATATCCCCCGGGAGTGTCGTAACAAAGAGTGCAGCAAGGCCCATTGTCGTGTACCAGTTCCCGTTCGAGTCCAGCTCAAAGTGTTCTTTTCAGGTTTTACCCCTATGTACATCTGTGCCAGAGCCACCTCTACCTGCTTGTATCCAGACAGAGATGTATTTTCTTGGCAACCCATTACTCAATACTCACCAAAATACCAGGAAGATTTCCTATATATAAACTTTTCTATAGGATTCTTCCTAAAGTTTCCATATCCTAATTTCAAAAAATAACTAAACCATCCTTTAATACCAACTATAGCTTCCCGCCTTTTTATCACATAAAATTTCATTACATTTTACAAAACCGAGGATCTTTAAGGTTTAGTGTCTTGGAAACCAGGAACTTAAAACATGAAAACATAAAAAATTCTTCTTAAACACCTGAAAGGCTTCTCCTCATGTTCATCCTAGGTTCATTACTGCATCTCATAACCTAGGGACATACATCAAAAGAAAGGCTGAGCATAAGGCCCCGTAAGGGAAACAAGAGAAACATTTTACATGTGAACTTGAGATACTTTAATAAGGACATGAAAAGAACTTTAAGGCATGAGAAAAAAATCATGAGATACATCATAATAAAAATAAAATTTTTCATAACTTGAAGATGTGGCTACAACATTTAATATTCACAATCGTTTCGTTTCACCAAGGTCCATCCCCAAGCTGTCGTTAAAAATTACCAAGGTTATTCACCAAGGCGTCGTTTAAAAATGGTCATCTCTAGAGATTAAGTCTTTACCCAATGCGTTGGTGCGCTATCTGGGTTCACCCTTGACATGTCTTTATTATCATGTGATCCACATATATCATCATCAATCATTTCATAAACAACCCATATAGCATAAAAGAAGTGGGTTCATTTCGTAATCATAACGTTTTAAAAACTTCTTTAAAGACATGATCTTTATGTCACATTAAACCCACGGAAAGGGAAAGCGGGTTTCATGTATGTAAATCCCAGAATTTAAAATAGAAAATTTTGATATATATGTGAATACCCCTGTAGAAATAAGAGCTTTGAGTATTCACTTTATAACATAAAATAATTTTGAGAAAAGAAAGAGACATTTTGAGATGAAAATTTCTGCAGCATAACGGCTATGTTGCAAGGTTTTAGAAAACATTGAAAAGAGAGGTGACATGGGTCACCCACTCATAAATGATCCATAAAACAGTAGGGGTACAGAATATAAGGGATTTAAGAACATGGTAATGAAAATTTAAAGATATACCATATGAAATGAAAAACATGTATTTGAGACAAAAAAATAAGATTTCTCTTATGAAAATTCGGCAGCCTAACGGCGTCATTTAATCTTCAATAAAAAAAATGATTTGACAAGATAAAATAGGGTCTCTCATCATATGATCATAAGAGATCAGTATGATAGATATAGAGATCATACCCCAACAAAAGGAACTTTCAATACTTGACATGGAATTAGAACTTTGAAAAGGGAGAAAGGTGCAAGGACCACTTAAAAATTCAGCAGCCTAACGACGCCACTAAAACTTCAAAATACTGAATTGAAGAGATCAAATGGGGTCTCTCATCATATGGTCATAAAATATCAGTATTATAGATATAGAGATCATACCCCAACATAACAAAAAGGAACTTGAAAGAATTGACATGAAAGTAGAACTTCAAAACGAGAAGGGTGAAGAACCACTTAAAAATTTGGCAGCCTAACGGCACCACTTAAAACTTCAAAATACTGAATTTAAGAGATCAAATGGGGTCTCTCATCATATAATCATAAAAGGTAAGTATGATAAATTTAGATATCATACCCCAACATAATAAAAAGAAACTTGAAATACTTTACATGAAAATAGATCTTGAAAAATGATAAGGGAGAAAGAATCTGTTACAAAACTTTTGGCAGCCTAACGGCGCCACTTAAAACTTCATAAAACGAAATAATGAGAGTAAGAGGGGATATCTCATTATGGGAACATAAAAAGGGCAGTAATAGGATTATAAAAGAACACATTTTAACATAAGAACGTGTAGCATAAAAGAAATTACATAAAAGAGATTACAGAAAAAGAAAGAGAGAGGTCGGATCCCTTACCTTAAAACGTAACTCTTAAAACTCAAAGGTTTGGGCCTTGAGGGCTTGGGGGCACCTTGGGAGGAATCCTTGGAAGGTAATTAGACCGTAAATTCGTTGGGGGGGAGTGGGGAGTCGAAATGGATGTGATGATGGCTTGGTATTTATAGGGAAAGTGAGGGGACAAGGCATTAATGGCCAAGGGACACCTCAAAAGTGCTTTTCTCAAAACCATGTGCTCTCCCTTGGAATTTACCATGGATTTAGGCCTCATGGGACCCCCCAAAACAATAATTCATCACCCTTGGCCGTCCAACCCTTAAAATATCTCATGAAATCATCATGACACAGTTATGATGTCATTAAACATACTGAAACCCTAAAACTGTATTTTTACTATTCACTGAAAATTCAACTTTCTCAGAAGGATCCCAAAATTTCACCTTAATCAAATATCAATGCTCTGATTTCAAAAATGAACTCCATTTTATAAAAATATTTTTCAAAATATTTTTAATCTATTTTTTAAATAATTACACTATTCACCGAAAATTCATTTTTTTCAGAAAAAACCCCAAAATTTATCTTAACATAATATCGATGCTCTGAGTTCAAAAATGAAATCCATTTTATAAAAATAATTTTCTAAATATTTTTAATTTAATTTTTAATTAAAAACACTATTCACCCGAAAAAACTAATACTTGAATAATAATTCATGAAACTGTTATTTAACCATTTTATTGAATCACACTACTTAATCAAGGTGCCTAGATTATATTAATTCTTTCTTTAAGTGAGATTAATAATCCATTTGGTCACATTACTAATCCTAAGCATAAAATCACCATTCATAATATATTATTCATCAAAAATTAAGTTGATCTCATTAGACTCTAAATTTCGTACTGAACATAATTGTAGAAGACCATTTTTTGAAAATCATTACACATTTTTAATTATTTAAGGTTTACATAACCATTTTTAAAATATCATTTTTCTAAAATTCATCAAAAATATGCATACTATATTTATCCGGTTAATTGAAAATTCATAAACTTCATCATAAGAAGAAATCAAAAATTTTATTTAAAACAAAGGATTACACAAGGCAGTTACGGTCTCCTTACATAGCCCCTTATCACACCAGCATAAGACCTAAGTGTGAGGTGTGCTAAGGTGAGAGAATCTGAGGTAGGCTCGGCTAACATCGCACGAGTAGTAATTTCTATCAGTTTGAACTTATCGCGAAGGCGATCCCGTTCTAGCTTCACACGATGAAGTTCAGCTTGGGTTTGGTCCAAAGCAAAGCCCAGTGGCGCTACCTCCTTCCCAAGTTCTGTTAGATGGGCTTCGATCAGTCCAAGACTACTGGTTGAGGCCATCGAATCTTATTTCTATATTAATTAACCTAGATTACTTATATTTAGAGAAAATAATCGAAACGTTTAGTTTACAGCGGTCATATTGACCAATGGTCATATAACAGTCAAAACCCAACGATCTCATTTTAATTATACTCATGTTATCAAATGAAACATTTTTGTTGAGTATAAAAATAAAATAAAACAACACACAAAATTAAGAAACAAGATTTATTCAAAATTTCGGGTCGTTACAAGTACTATCCATCTCACATTGAAAGGTAAACCTTGTGAATATATTATGTTTCCTTGTATTGTTGTTTGTTTGTCTGTGACAATAAAAAATTTCACAATACTCTAATAGGTGGAAAAGTTTGTTTTGAAAGAAACATAAAAAGAACATTGATATTTCATAGAACCTATAAAAAGTTCATCATGTGGTATTAGAGATAGATTCAAATTATTTGTTATCAGTTATTTGAATAGTTTAGTTTGATTTCTATCTTAATAAAAATAATTTTAATTTATTTGTATTATATATTGTTGAAAACACTACCTAACACACCTTCAGAGGGAAGGGGTGAATTGGGGTGGGACATTCAATTTCACTTCTTCGATATTGATCTCATATTAACAATAGAATTATTAAAGTTTCAATGCTTCATGAAAAAACATATCAGTAGATGCAGGAAAATTAAAGTGTTGACACAAATAGTTTACTTAGTTTTCCCAAAAGGACTAGTCTAAGGATAACACATCAATTATGGGTTGAGGTTTTAGTGTTGTACCAATCTTCATTGTTTTCATTATAAATCTTCAAGAAGGTGTCGCAACCGATCTCAGGTGAAATGAAACATCTTGTTCCCTCCCTCATTATCCAATAAAAGGAACTAAAAAAGATATACAATACATAGTTTTCTTATAGGTATGTTCAAAAATGAACAAAAAACATATTGAGGGTGTTATCATGATATTCCATCTACATATCCTCCTCCTTTTTTTCAAGACCTAGATTTTGAAAATTAAGTCATTAGTTATTCTATGGTTATAATGTCATATCACTATTTTTTTTAGTAATCATACCACCTTATTATTATGTTTTTATTGGTCTTTTTTATGGTTTTTTCAGGAGGAAATTTGAAATTTTTTGTGGTTTTAAGGGTTGTGCACTATTGTTGGATAGTTTTTTCAAACCATACACCCCTATAGTGAAATCCATGAAACCCTAGACAGTGGGGGTTTGTATATTTTTTGCATGGTTTGAAAACCCGTGCACCCACCTAGTAGAAATTATTCACATTAGGCAGTGATTCCAGAGGGGGTTCATAGTTAGGGTGCAAGATTTGTCTAACTGTGAGGCCCACTATATGAAATCATGTGTGTGGGGTATTTTTATTCAAAAAAATTATAAAAAATTGAATCCCCATTTAAACCCCTACTAATCCGTAACTCAACCAAAATTAAATTCTTATTCTTTAGAGGTTCTCAAGAACCAATTTTGGATCCTGCAAACTCATTCCTTGGAAAATCAAAGCATGGAAGATCTCATTTAGTCTCCCTAGAGTAAGTGAATCTCCTAACATGTTTAATCTCCCACTCTCAATTTCTATCATCCTTAGGTAAAGTTAGATCATCATGATATTTATGGAACCAAATTATTTTTCATTGAATTTTTATTCTAGGTTTTATTTCATGAACTCTGTTTCCTTCATTCTTTGTTGTAAAATTCTATTGTGGGTGTTTTGAATTATAATCTCCATGATTAATGGTAGGTGGTTTCGTTTGATATTTTCCATTTTATTAAAACTTTATTTTATTATGGTTTGAAATTGATTTTAATTGATTTTTGAAACGTAATTTTATGCAAATTAGAATTTCAATTTTATGTGGTATATATTTTAGCGAAACCGCTCTAATTATAATGGAATTGGAATTTGGGAAATATTTTGAAATTATCGGAATTGATAAATTGATTTGATAATTGTTTTGAGATAAATGGAATAAATTGGAATAATAAGAACTAATGATTAGTTTTGTGTTGAAAAGGCATGAAATGATGAAATCCCATGTTTTGGTTTTGAAATTTGTTTGGAATATTGAAATGAATAAATTGTAAATAGAATTATAAATGATAATTTTATTTGAAATGATATCATTTCACAATTATTAATTGATTAATTTAGTACATGTGAGCCTAGGTAGTTAGTGGTTTATTTGGGATAAAAATTATTGCATTGTAATTCTCTAGAAATATATTGATGACAACAACTCTAGAAAAACCTAGTTAGGTGTATCCTATCCCTTAGGGGGTGTTGATGAGCCTAATTCAGCTTGAGTTTGAGGGATGTCTGTACACATATTTATATGATCACTAATATGAGATGCGAGAGGATCTTATAACTAAGAACTATCATACCATAGGATAGATGACCATGGTTCTTATTGTGATTATGTTTATATATATAACACTGATTATAAAACAATTTTATTCATTAAAATTTATTTATTTAAATTGTTTAATATAAAAAATTATTTAATTAAGGTTTAAAAAGTTCTCCATCATCTGAAATGGAAGCATTCTTTTAATATGAAATTGTAAAATCATGTCTTATTTTATTGAAAATTGAAAGAATGATTTGGTTTATTATTATGGTACATTATTTTGGAAAACATTGTGAGACACTACTAGGATTTATAGCTCACAAACTACCGTTTCTTTTAGGAATTTTTAGATTTCCTTCTGTGGGGTTCGATAAAATGGGAAGAGTAACTTAGTGGTGGAAAATGTTCTTGATCCTTTTGGATTGGAATGATGCTTTTAGGATTTTTTAGTGTTAACTTTATAGTTGTTGAATACATTGATTATGTATTTTTTTCATTTGGGAAATACATATTTTGTTTCTTGTACTATCTCCCTTTGTATTTTGATCATACTAACATATATCTTTATCTTCCACTATTGTCTAAAAATGTTTTTCACTCTTTATCTTTCTTGATTTTTGGTTCTATTCACAAACCTTTTGGGGATCTATAATTCCCTTTAGGCCTTGTTATATCTAGATCTGGTATCAAGGAACTAGGGTATCTAGTCTTATTCATGAAAAATTGGTATCAAAGGGAGGCTGATTGACCATCTTCCCTTGATGTCAGTGTGCAGTTTTGAGTGTCTGGTCAGAACATAGGAGGTAGTTATGAGTGAGTTCCTATCATTCTCTCATTGTAATGATCTTTAAGTTACCATGGTTGGTTTGGAAAAATATTCCTTGAGGACTAAATTCTAGTCTTTTCCCTACATTATATTTAGATATGTTGAAATCAAAATCTTGATATCTTATATTATGGGATTAATTTCCCATTTTTTTTTAGTTATTGATATGAATAATATTTTGATGTCTTCAATGTTGTTTTTAGATGTTGTGTATAATCATGCCTCTAAGATAAAGAATAATATTCTCCAAGAGTAAGCTATTGATGGACCACATCAAGTGAATCCCTCCATGGACCCAAATCTTGTTGAGATTATTGTGCATTCTGTCAAAGCACTTGGAAAAGAACTTTCACCTATTTTTATTTAGGATCTAGTTGTGGATCCATAGTGGGATTAATATAGGAATCATACTCAGGAGTTCTTATTCTAGAAAGCAACTATTTTATAAGGCTCTAATGATCATCAAGAGACTAATGGATGGATTACAAATATAGATATTCTGTTTGATTTCTTGGAAACTTCGGAAGCTATTAAGGTGAAATGTTCCACATTTAAGATAGAGGAACCTAGTTGTAGATGGTGGGAATCAATGGTTATGGAAAAAAATCATAAGTTTTTAGAGTTTAATGACATTAAATTTCTTTTTAATGATCATTTATATCCAAATTTTATGGTGCTGGTTAAGCCTATGTATTTTTTCAAACTCGATTAGGCTGACAGGACCATGAAAGAATATAAAAAATTATTTTCCAAGATTGTGTAGTTTTCACCAGAGATTGTATTGAATGAGAATATAAAGACTTGATGGTTCAATATGGGACATTTATTTGGTATACATTTTCATATTTTCCTGGTGAATCTCTCTTCTTATGCTGACATGCCAGATTGGGAATTGATGGTTGATCTTAAAGTTTCTGGTAATCTAGGGTTGATGGAAGTTATTTTTTCTCCTATTGGAAGTTATATGAGTTACTTCAAAATAAATATAAATAATGATTACTCTCATGGTGGTTATCAATTGCAGGGTTCTTATATACCTCCTAGAACTCCTGGAAAAGGCCCTTTAACTTGCTTCTAGTGTGTCAAGCACGTGAATTTGAAATTAGTTTGCACTAAACCACCCAAATTTATTACTCTTATGGAAACTCAGTTCACTTTTAGAAGATATTTTATATCTTATATTATCCACATAGTTTCATGGGATCATCAAAACCTAAAATTACTGTAGTGAAATCAGATATTTCACGAACAAAGATGTTTCATCCATAGGCATTTGTAACGAAGATTTTTCACAGAGTGTAAGGGTCTATGGAGGAAGTTGATGTGGGTCCTGTAACTGTGATAGGTACCATCATTATAGCTTCATATTTAGTAATTTCTTTATTAGATATTGGTCCATATCATTTTTTTATATCAACCCATATTTTGAACATTCTAATTATTACTATAGAGATTTTATCTTAAGTGGTGGATATTACTACACCCCTTGGATCGAAGATAATATAGGTTGTATATTATCCTACTGGTGTCTAATATTTATTAGAAATTTATTTTACATAGGATTTTGTAGTTCTTGATATGAAACATCTTAAGTTCATTCTTGGGATAGATTGGATCATTACTAATAATGCCTGGAATGACTATTAACTTTGATGAGTCTCTTTTTCTATGCCTGATGGTGTGTGATGTATCATTCAATTTGAATGAAACTCGAGGTCAAGAAGAGTCGAACCTTCTAATCCAATGTTGGGGAATTTAATATCTGTGTTTTATTTTGATATGCATCAATAATATTTTAGTGACTATCTCCCTCAAATTCTCATCGATTGTCCCAATGTTTTTATTTATGATTTCTCTATTTTCCCACTAGTAAGAGAGTTATAGATCTCTATTGATTTAGTGCTGAGTAATCAGCTAGTATCTATACCTTCAAACCATATAGAACCAGTTGAAATGAAGTGATTGAAGAATCGGATGGATTATCTGTTAGAGAATGGATTTATACACTTGAGTGTGTCACTTTCAGTGGTGCATGTTCTCTTTTCTAGGAAATCTAATGGGTCACTTCACCTATGTGTTGATTACTGGAAACTAAAATGAGTTATGATAAAGAACAAGTATCTTTTTCCTTGGATTGATGATATTTCTGAGTAGTTGAAAGGGGATAAGTTCTTCTTGAAGACCAAACATCAATATGATTATCACTGGTTGAGAATAAAATTACCAGACATTTAGAATACCCCTTTCTAGAGTAGGTATATCCATTATTAGTATATTTTTATGCCATTTGGTCTAACCAATGCTCCTATAGTCATTATGGATTTGATGAATAGTATTATCCATGAGTATCTTTAAATGGTTGTGGTGGTCTGTGATAATGAAATCCATGTTTCTTATAAGTCTAAGGAGGATCATATGCATAATATATGAGAAATTTTGGAATTTTGGAAAATCTCTAACATTATTAAAAGCTATCAAAATGTGATTGTTGGATTTGGGGAGTGAAGTTCTTAGGAAACGTGGTCTTTAAACATGGTATTTTTATGATATTAAGAAGGTTAAATTATTTATAACTTGGGAGAAACTGAAAAATGTTTTCAAGATTTGGATCTTCTTGTGTTTAGTTTGGTATTATAGTTAGTTCATGAATAATTTCTCAAATTTGGATTCTTCTATGACCAATAACACTTAGAAAGGAGTTAATTTTTCTTGGGATGATGTATTTGATAGTTATTTTGTTGATATGAAACATATTTTGACTTCTTCTCCAGTGTTGACTCTTTTAGAGGTCGAGAAGGGCTATGTGGTCTTATGTGACACATCAAGATCGATTTTGGGTTGTGTTCTTATGCATGGTGATCATGTGGAAGCATATGGTTCTTGAAATTTTAGAAAACATGAGAAGAACTATCCAACCCCTGACCATGAACATGAAACTGAGACGTATGTGCCTAATATTTTTTGACATTACCTATTTGGAGAAAGGTTGACCATGTATTCTGACCACAAAATCTTGAATTATATCTTTTCTAAAAAATATTGTAATCTCTAATGGAAGCATTGTGTGGAGGACCTGTAATCTATTGACATTGAAATTTCCAAAACTATAATGAAATTGAATGTTTTCACTGATGCCTTAAGCAGGAAACTTTCAACCTAGACCATGAAATAATCATCAGAAGAGTGAGACTTAATGTCCCTTTTTTTATAGTTACTTTTAGAAGATTAGGAAATAGGATATGCGGTTTTATTTTATATTGTTATGTTGACCTCCACTCTTATTTAGATGATTATTTTGGAATAGAATCTTGAAGATGAATTTCATAGCATTTGGAACTCCCTTTATAGTGGGGATAGAATTACTGAGTGGTCGTTCTCCATGGAGGGTACGCTATGTTTCTAGAACCAATAAATTTTAACTTTTACTTTGAGGAAATATATGATGAGAGTTTCCATATTTCCTAGTGGTTTTTGCACCTAAGAACCAAAAAGATTATTTATGACATGCAATGATGATTTTGGTGTCTAAGTATGAGGTGGAAAATCACTGACTCTGTTTCGTACTTCTATACTTTTCAATAGGTCAAGTTTGAGCACCAGAGACCTTTGAGTTTTCTTTATCCATTTCTAGTTCTTAATTATAAGTGGCATGAAATTTATATGGTGTTTTATTTTGGTTTCCATATACTATATAAATAATAAATTGATATGGGGTTTATATATATGATGACTAAATAGGATCACTTTATACCCATTCATGATACAACCAAATTTTAGGAGTTTGTAAATCTCTATGTGAAAGAGATGTTTCATTTTTATGGATTTGTATCATCTATAGTATCTTATAGAGAACCCCATTTTACTTATTGATTTTGGAGAGGATTCTAGGAGGCACTGTGATCTTAGGTTCATTTGATCATGGTATACCATCTGCAGATGGATGACCTGATAGAGGGGCTATAAATATTCTTATGGTTTGCTTCATTTATGTGTTCACAACTTTGGTGGATCTTTGGATGGAAATTTGGCACAATTTGAGTTATCTTATAACATTAGTTACCTATCCACAATCAGAATATGTCCTTTTGAGGCCCTATATGGATGGTCCTAAAAATATATTTTGAATTGGTCAGAGATTGGGGAAACTTACTTGGTTGAACTGAGCTTGGTCCATGATATTTTAGAAAAGATTTAGTTTATTCCTTAAATAAAGTTCATGGAACTGATAGGGTACAAATATTATGTTGATTTTTATTGTAAACCATTGGATTTTTTAGTTGTTGAGAATTTTTTTTTTAAGTTTTCACCTCATTTAGGTCATTAATGGATAGGGAGGTATGGGAAGCTCTCTCCTCATTTTGTGGGACATTTTATGGTTGTTGTAATTGTGGGGAAGTTTTCTTACCATTTATAACTTCCACCATAGTTGACTTTGATATATGATTTTTTCCATGTATTTCATCATTAGAAGTATCTTTCTGACCCATCTCCGGTCTTGAGCAGGGAGGATCTTAATGTTGAACCTGATTTATCTGTGATTGAGGATCCAATTAAGATTTTTGATTTTAATAGAAGGGTACTTTGTAGTAGTAATATATCTTTGGTCCATGTGATATGGTAGCATGGTTCTAATATTTATGATTCTTGGGAGAGGTAAGCACTAATGTGAGTGTAGTGGCCTCATATTTTTCATATGGAAACTTCTTGATAGGATTTCTGGGGACATAAAGTTTTTATGGTGAGGAGTTTATAACATCTTATTATTGGATTCCTGGTACTCTGTGACCTTAATTTTGATTATTTTATGGTTGGAGTTTTTTATGGGTTGTTTAAGGTGGAAATTTGAAATTTTTTGATCTTTTTTGGGTTGTTCATGGTTTGCACACGGTTTTTCCAAACCGTGCACCCCTATAGTACAAACCGTGAAACCCTAGATAGTGTGGGTTTTCACGGTTATCACATGGTTTTAAAAACCTTTTTCCCATAAAGTATAAACTTTGAACCATATATAGTGATTCCAGAGGGGGTTCAGGGATAGGGTTCATAGTTTTGTCTTACCATGTGGCCCTCTTTAGGAAACCATGCATGTGGTATATTTTTATTTGAAAAAATTATAAAAAAAATCAGAAACCCTTATTTAAACCCCTAATCAATAAAAACTTTAACTAAATAAATTTTCTATGATTTTTAAGCTCTCAAGAATCAATTTTTGGCTCTTCTAAATCCATTCCTTGGTGGATCAAAGCTTGGAAGATCTCATTCAACCACCTTCAGGTAATTGAATCTCCTATCATGTTTTATCTCCTGTTATATCTTTTTTTACTCCTTAAAAAGTGTTAGATAATGGTTTTATTGATGTATCTAAACTCTATTGGATTAAATATTGATTCTAGGTTTGATTTCTTGATATCTTTTTCCCTCATGCTTTGTTTGAAAATCTCTTTATTGGTGTTGTGCATTGTGATCTTCCTGATTAAGGGTGGGTGGTTCCATTTGATATTGTCCATTTGATTTAACCTTGATTTTCAGGTTTATTGAAAATTATTTCAATTTATTATTGAAAATTCAATTTTATGAAAATTTCAATTGGATTTTTACATGGTATGGATTTTGGGGAAAACCCATAATTCTAATTGGATTGGAATTTGGAGTGTATTTTGAAATTTATGGAATTTATAAATTGATTTGGAAATTTTTTTGAGAAAAATTGAATATATTAATATAATAAAAACCTATGATTTTTTTTGATTAAAAGGCATTAATTAGTGAAAAAACCATGTTTTGGTTTTGAAATTGATTTATAATATTGAAATGGAAAAATTAGAAATTGAATTATAAATGATGATTTGATTTGAAATGAGATCATTTTCCCACTATTGATAGATTTATTGATCACATATAAGCATGGGTTGGCATTGTGTAATTTGGTACAAGCACATTGGGATGGTAATTCTATAGAAATGGATCTACGATGACAACTCTAAAAAACCTAGTTAGGTATATCTTATCCTTGATGGGATGTTATGAGTCTTATTCGTCTTAAGCCTATGGTAAGTGTGTGAAAATATTTTGATGATCACTGATATGAGATGTGTGAGGATCTTATAATCGGGAACTATCATACTATAGGGTAGATGACCACGGTTCTTATTGTGATTATTTTTATATATATTCCATTGATTATGAGACAATTTTATTTATGATAGTTGATTTATATAAACTTTTTTGTATAAAAATGTTTATTTAATACATGTTTACAAATATTTCCATAATATGAAATGAAATCATGTTTTTTTAATATTAAATTGTAATGTCATATACAATATTATTTAAAATTGAAAGCATGATTTGGTTTATTATTACCATTTATTATTATGTAACACTTGGTGATACCCTCCTGGGATTTATAGCTAACACTCTACCTTTTCCTTCATGCATATGTAGATTTCCTTCTGTTAGGTCCAAGCGAAGGAAATATGCCACTTGGAGGTGGTAGCTGTTATTTATCCTTTTGTCTTGGAGTGATGTTTCCTTTGGGATTTTTGAGTTCTTCTTTCTATATTTTGAGTACTTTAATGATTTATTTGTTTGGGTTTTGATATGAATTTTTGGTTTTTGGTACTATCTCCCTTTTGAGTTTTAAGAATACTGACATGTATCTTTATCTTCTGCTATTGTGTGGAAAATCTATTAAATAATTATATTGTATGATACTAGGTTCTAGTTGTGAACCTATGGGGATTAGGATTGCCTTCTGGTCCATTGAGGATCCGTCTCGGGTACCAAGGCACTAGGGTATTGGTCTAGTTCATAAAAATGATCCTTGTTTCTTTCCATAACTTCCTCAATTAGTTTATATACTTATTCCCATCCTCATGAATCAATCGTGAATATCATTCTTCATTCATCCCATTCCACTGAATCATTGTTAGGCAACCCTATTTTGAATTTGAAAATAATAATTCTCTAATATTTCTTCTATAATTCTAATATACAAAAACAATGAATTTTACATATTCTTATTAAACAAATATACATTCTTTCAAAACTTTTATAGTACCTCCATGAAGATCAGTCAAATATACAAGTTAAAACATTCATAGTCTATAACTCATAATGAAATTATCAAATATGAAATATATTTCCAGTTTGAATGTTTCTTTTAAGAATCATTAGAGAATTGGAATCAAAGATCTTAAAAAACCACCTTGAGTCTTAGAGTTTATTGTCTTTTTAAATCCATTCCAATCTAGGCATTAAATTCTTTTGAAAACACTATTTTGAATGATGTGGAACGACGCTTGGTGAATGTCCCTAAAAATGAATATGTGAAAAAACCATACATGGTGGCTCAAATAATAAAATTCCTATATATTGTTTATTTCCATATATGTTCTCCCTCACATAGAAAAATCCCATATGTTACCCTTTACATATTTGAATTCCTTCTCATACTTGAATTTTCTTTTGTGACACATACATAGTCAAATTTTCTTATAATGGTATTTTCTTATGTGATCATTGAATAGGAAAATTCACTTGCGCTGATATTTTTTTTAAATAAAACCATTCCAGACAAAAATTCCCTCACATATCCATATTCACTAATGTCCTTAGACTTTTTATATTTAGAACCTATGTGTATTAAATTTTAGATATGGGCCTTTACATACCGGAATTCCCACACATATAAATATTCACTTACATCACCATCATTCCCTTATATAGGACTTCTAGATAGCTAATTTTTAGATATGTATAAAATTATTTTACATGGGAAAATCCATACATGGTTATGTATCCATTTTTCTAGATATATGTTTCCCTATTTCAATTGAAATCATGTCAATATTTAATTTTCAACATGAATAATATTTCAAAGGGATTGAACACACCAAATTAACAACAAATCTATCCTTATACAAACCATGGATCCAATATTCACCCACTTTGGATTTTATTTTTCATATAATTAACACTTTATAAATATGTAATCCCCTCATATCCTTAGAGTTTCATAATTATACCCCTATGACAGTGAAATAAAAATATGGGAATGCTAGATATTTTCTCCTTCTAACCACAGTTCTAAAGAACATAAACCTTATCAATATAGGCATTGATATATCCTATAAGACTATTGAAGTTGTGAGTTACTATAATAAACTAGAAAATGGGTCAATTATCACATTGATATATATAAAATTCATATAAAATACTTCTTCTTTTTCATAACCTCCCACGGATTGATATCAATTATATTCACAAAAGACCTTTTGAACTTCAATTCAAATAATACAAAGTGAAACAAACTGTATGTTGGGAGAAAATCCCTCAATGCATCCTCTCGGTATGCTTTGGGTGTGGTTTTGTTTGTTGACAAAGCCATATGACCAAAAATGAGTTTGGTTGGTGTTTACTAAAGATAGGTTTTTAAGGAGGTAGAGTTTAACAGGGTTTTCCAAATTTTGGGGCATCAAAATCTAGAATTTGTGTAAATAATGTCTAATAAAATCAGAAAAAGAATATGAATTAGGAGCCCGGAACATGGATCGTGTACCATGTTCAATAATGGTGCATGACTGCATACCAAGTAGAGGTAACAGTATGCGTATGCGGTTCGCGAACCCGAAAATGGTTCGCGATGGATGGAGGTGTGGTTCGTGGATAGTTTGGCATCGGAGGAGGAGTTCGACCGAGTGGAAGCAAAGGTGGTAGGATGAGAACATAGGAAAATGGTTCCTAGATGGATTACAGTTCACGGTGGCATGAGTATCGATAAGCGGTGGGTTAAAGATTTGGTAAATCTTCATTTAGCGGATTAACTAGATATCTTTGCCTATATAAGAATAACTAACCCCACCGATTACTATGGAGATTAAACATCATTAGAAAACATATTTTTCTCCAAGATTTCGGAAAAGGCCGAAGGAAATTTATGAAGGCAGAAGTGGTTCACGAAGGCTAAATTATTTTGTGTACAAGTGATTCTATTGTAAGTGTTTGTGGGGTTTCATAACCCGCAAAGGAAGTCCGGTACGCGGAGAAGGAAGTCCGATATGTGGAAGGAGTTGTCTTGGTACGCTGAGGAGGAATCTACAGTATGCGAGAGGGAGAATTCCACAAGCATTGTATGGAGGGGGAGCTCTGGTACACAGATGAGAATGAAATCCGTGAACAACGAATAGTTTTTCAGACATAGGGTGTTTGGAAGAGGTGGTTCGTAGAATCGGTACACGGTAGCGATACGTGATTGCGAAGGAGGAGGCGGCCTGCAGATGAAGGGCGGTTCATGGAAGTGGTAGCAGTACACGAAGAAGGTGTTTAGCGTACCAAACCTGATACTCAGTAAATGGTAGAGGCAGGTTGTTTGTGATTTTCACAAGGAATCTTGTGAGATCTTCAAATCAATTTTCATAAGTATTTCCCAATACCTAACAGTATCCGAAAAGGTGGAATTCATCTGTGGGTAAAAATGGGACTTCAACAGAGCATCTACCTATAGTTGAGGGTGTAGGAAGTCATGAATATGAAGGGACCTACATGTCCATAAACTATGTTTGACCTACAAGTCTATAAACTATGAGTGGATTCCTATCCAAGAGCAATACGAGAAGGAAGAGGAAGACGGTGACCCTTTCCACCAGTAGTGAGCCAGATAAAGATGTATAGGGAGTGGCCCTTGGGAATGCAGTGAGTAGAACCTAATCCTTGTAAATGTAGTGATCCTGGGCATAGAAGATCTATCCCAGACATTGTAATCATTATTGGCAGTGAGTCTTAGTGAATTTGGTACATCGGCACATTGTCATTAAATGCTCCTTGGATTTATCCCAGGAGGGTAAACCATGTAAAAATCGATGTTTCATGTGCATGATTTCATATCTGTTCATATATTTCTATGGGACGAAGAGATAATTGAGTTTTTTTAAACAAAAAAAATATCCAAAAGGAAAATGTTTCAATCTTTCATACCCCGATTCACCCCACCACTCAGGGTATTCTACCTAGTTGACCTAATAGTATACATATGGGGAGTGAGGAGTATAGTCAAAATTAATTTATGATAAGGAGGTGGTTGAATATTATGATTCAGTCTATTCTCCCTGAATTCCAAGATTGCCAATGGTTTGGTGAGAATGTTAGCTATTTGGTGATTAGTTACAAAAAAATACCATTTTAATAAACAATTATTCATCATTTCATTAATAAAGTGATTTTGAATATATATTTTCTTAGTCTAATAGTTCTATACTGGTTTATTTTTAAGATAAATAGAAATTTTTTCATTGTTGTAGATGGCCATGGGTTGTTGGACTATTTCTCCATGACCTTTCGGTTGTGGTCACAACTATATTAACTAATTACCTGACATCATTACTCTTATATATTCTGATTAAGCTGTGATTATAAAGTTACTCTCATTATTCTCTCTTAGGAATCCTACACACTTGTTTCCAATTTATAAAGTATCACCACTAGTTTATTTTCTATCCACCACATGACCTCCCTAATCAGTATCTGAGAAAGCTGAAATTTTATGAACCTTCTATGAATTGAATAACAACCAAATATTAAGTTTCCCGTGATGTATCTCATGATTCTTTTTAGAATCGCTATATTTTATTCTTAACAAAGTCTTTGAACTATGATTCTAAACTAGTTTCATATGCTATGTTAGGTTGAGTAGATATCTTATGTATTAGGCTGTCAATAATTATTTTGTATAAAATAGGATCAATTTATTCCCCATATTCACATTTTCCAATCTTATTTCTAACTATTATAGGGTTTGACAATAGATTTGACTCATATATTCCAAGTATTTGAAAAAGTTCACTTGCATACATATCCTAGGAAATAAAATAATAATATTCCTCTTGAGCCCCATATAATCCATGAAAGTAAGTGAGCCCACCTATCAAGTACATCTCAATCTCAAATTTTATCATGTTGGTAAAATCCAACACTTATTTATGGTTGTTTCTATAAATATAATTTCATTAATGTAAACTAATACCATAAAAAAATCTTCATTATAAATTTTCAAATATAGGTTATGGTCCATTACACCTATTAAAAAAATTAATTTATTTTGATATGTGTATGTTTATAATACCAAGCATATGGTTAATATTTAAATCCATACAATTCTTTATTCATCCTATAGACATTATGTTCATTTTAACCAATCAAGACTCACATGGTTTATTCAATATGGGATTTCTCTTTTTGAATTCCATTAAAGAAGGATGTTTTGACATTCATTTGAAAAAAAATTATATCCTCTTTCCACAACCACTAAAAAGAACAATCTAATTGATTCAAGTCATGAAACTGGAGAAAATTTCTCTTCTACATCAATTCCCTCAATTTGAGCATACACTTTTCAAACTAATAATGATTTATTTTGAATTAAAGGACCATTTTCATTCGATTTATTTTGAAATACCCACTCCTTTATAATAAAATTGTGATTTGTACTTATATCCATAAGCTCATAGGGCTGGTTTTTATCTATATGTTATAAGTCTTTATTCATGACCTTTAACAAAGCCTTATCTTTAGATGCTTATTCAAATGTTTTTAGTTACAACATAGATAACAGAGACACATGATCCATAGTATTTATCCTATGTGTTTGATTAGGTGTGGTCTCACCTCCAATAATATTTAATGAATCAACTCCCATTATCATATTTATTCTTTGTGGCATAGGATCAGGTTATTAAGCCATAAGTTCCACCTCATATACTACTTCTAAATTTTCAGATCTTTGAAAAACTTCTATAAAATTTATATTTTCAACTTTTTCATCACTTTCTTCATATATATCACTAAAAAATAACTCTAAAACATTGTTTTATTTAATTATTTTGATATCATTACTCTTAACAATCTTTCCTGGATTTTCGTTAAAGCACTTGTAGGATTTTCTTTTAATTAATTTTCCAAATAGGAAACCTTTATCTTCGGAATCATCATATTTCTCCTAGGTTCATTATTTTGTTTAATATATATAAAATTATTCGAAACACATGGAAATGACTCAATGATAGTGTTATCCCACACCCCAAATCATAGGGATTTCACTATTCTCTAGGTCTATGAATCTCAATTCTAAGTGTAAATGAAAACCTATACCACTTCCTTTCAATAGTGACATGAAACATTACCTTAATTAAGTATTGTATTTACCATATTACTCACCATAAAATTTCAATATTCAAATACTATGTTCTATTATGGAGTTATTATTAATGATACTTTATGTTTGGTTCTATGATTTTCAAGATATTTATCAAATACAATTGAGGTATACTTAGTGCCATTATTATGTTGAAAAGTCTTCATGGTGTGTCCAATATAATTTATTTCTCGATATGTATACCTAATAATACTATCTAAAACTTCTTGTTTTCTCTTCATAAACATGGAATATCTCATATGAGTCTAGTCATAAATTATAATTATAAAATAATATTCTCCATATGTTCCTAAAATATTCATAAGACCTCACATATCTATGTGTACTATGTTAAAAACACTCAATTCCCTTTTATTTTTATATATGTAGGTATTATGTACCATTTTCTCTTCATGAATACTCCACATTTTTTACCCTATAATGATTAAGGATAGGAATATTAGTTGATTCCATAATCATGGAAAGATCATCTGAGATTTATTGATATATACATCCCAACCTATGATACCGTAAATAATTTTCTTCATACACTGTGAAAAGGCATGTGTTTTATTACTATCAATTTGATAGATATTTCCTCCAGTTCTATAGACCTTCATCAATTATATTACCATTTTTAATAAAACATAATTTTTGACAAAATGTAACTTCTAAACTTGAGTCACATAGTTGACTCACACAAAACAAATTATTCTCTAAAAAATTAACTATTAAGATATATACACTCTTGATTTCATCCCTAATAAACCTAGTTATACCATTACCTTTTATTTTCATTAAAACATCATTACCAAACCTTACTATCCCATAATTTTTTTCTTTAACATTCTTCAATTGATTAGTATTTTCTGTTATGTGGGATGAGAACCCACAATAAAGGATCCATGTGTAGTCATTCTTATCCTTCTCTTTCCATTAGGGATTAATTGGTTTCATATGTGTTATTTCCTATTTATCTTCCTTATAGAAATATTTATCACATTTATATTTTTAATTCATTAGATAATACATATTCTTCATAGGTATATAGTAAGGTTTTGAATTATATATTCTCCATGTTCTTTTATAATCCATATTCATTCTTACTCTTTCCCTACCAACACTATCTTTATGTCTCAAATTAGAGAAATTGAAACAATGATCATAAAAACAATTACACGTTTAATGAGAAAAATTTGGTGACATTATTCATGGTTGGTTTTCAAAATATTCTCCATATAAACTCTTTTTTCTACTGGGATGTAAGTCATTATGTGACCAAGGATCCAAAAAAATCAAACTTCATTAGTATAAATATCTTTCAACTTCCTTTTTTCACAAATCACCTTCCCTGGAGTAGTTTTTAGCTAATTCCAAGATTTAAATATACTAGAAAAATTTTTATTCCCTTTTTTAACACATTTGGGGTTTTAGATGATGAGTATTTTATTTCATATTCAATACCATTTTTAACTTTGGAATCCTATATTTAGTATTATAGAATTTTATCATTGTCGGTTGATCCTTTCTTGATATTTTTTAAGGGTTCTACATTATAGAATATTTTAGATTATAATTTATACTTTGGATATCATGTTTTGACTTATTCTTTAAGATTTATATTTAATGTAACCACTTATTCCAAAAGAGATTTAATTATTGTTTCCCTTTACTTAAGGAACATGTTTAGACATCAATCTGTTTGACATATTGTTTTCTCTCTAGTTTATGGTAAATATATTCCCCAATATTTTTATGGCTTATTTTTTTCTTCAATCCCTTCATAAAGTAAATATATACCAGACTAAAGTTGACCCCATATTCAAAATAATCCTTCAATAAGTTACTCTTTCTTATATTACTATTTTTTTAATATAAATCACACCAATATCTCCTTATAAGTCCATCTAGAATTATACAACTCCTTTTGGTTCATCATACGTATTCCCTTCAATTTTTCCTTTTGAAACTAATTCCAACCTGGAATGTTCTTCATATGATATATGTTCATTTTTCCACTTCTTCTAGGTGATCCTTTTCAGTATATTCCTTCTTTCTTATAAGACTCCTTAATTGAAAATTCTTTGGGAAATATCTTCCTTGCATGATATCTATTCATGGAGTGAATCTTCTTCTTGGCCTTTTCACATGTTCAATTTCTTTATCCCTACTATCAAATATTTTACCACACTTAACTTTAATATTTCCTACTTTTCAACTTCACAAAATAATCAAGGGGAATTTTTATTTCAAATATCCCATTCATTACTTTGAATTTTCTTAAAATGAGATAGAAAAATTCATCATAAATATCTTATCATTATTCTACTTTATCATCTTTGTTAAATTTCTAAAAAGATTTAAATTATATTTATTTTCTGGATAATTTACTAATTCCATCATGCTTGATTCTCATCTCATAGTCCATAGGACTACTATATATGTCATGAAGAGAATGTTCAGATGCATTCCTTTCTTCCATAGAATACACCTTTAAATTGAAGTGAGGTGGAATTATTCTCAATATTTTCCTCATAATATTTATATCTTTTATAATATCTACAAGACTCCTAATTTATAGAAATAAATTGTGATGTGATTGAATAAATCGTACAAACTTTCATTAGAATACATTTTCTAGTCATAAATCTTATTTTATAGCATCTAAAGTTATAAATCCTTCATTTTGTTTTCGCCTTTATAAATACAAGCCAATTTTTCCCAAATAATTTTTTTTATAGAACAAACCATCACCTTTATAGAGATCTTATCCAATAAATAACTTACCCAAAAATTATTTACCTTTTTATCTAAATAAATAAGTTTTTTATCTATTTCTGTCATAGATAATCCTATGCAATCACTAACTTATACACCATAAATTGTTACAATAAATACACATAAATCAAGAGACCTAAGATGAGATCTCATTCTGTACTTACATATTAAAAAAATACACCATAAAAATGTAATTCCTCTATTACTCATATGATACTCCATTATGACTAGTCCTTAAGGAAATGTTCATCAAAAAAACTTATTCCTCCTATTACACTTATTGAAACCACATCCTAACACACCCTAATATGGGAGGGGTAAATTAGGGTGTGACTTTCTTTTTCACTTACTAGATATTACTCCCATGTTGACAAGAGTAGTATGAACCTATCAATATATCATGCACACACATATTGGAATGTGTAGTAAAATTATAGGGCATAAACATATTTTTTACATGGTTCATACAAAGGGATAGTACAGGTACAAGACATTAATTATGTATTGATGTGCTAGGGTTGTAACAATATTAACAAGGGTTTTTACACACCTTTAATAAGGGATCACTTCTTGTCTCTGGTAAAATACCTATTATTGTGATCTCCCTCACTATTCATTCTATAGAATTACAAATTATATTCATCACATAGTTTTCTTAAAAGGATGTTTATAAATAAATATCAACATATTGAGGGTATTGTCATTCTACTCCTACTTCTCTTCTTCCTTCTTTCGAAAAATCAAGATCTTAAAAATAATTTCCTTAGTTATTCCATGATCCTTTCTTATTTTTGAAATTTCTCCAGTCGTTTATATGTTTTTTTACTTCCTCAAGAATCAATGGGGAAGATCATTCTTCATTCCTCTAATTCCCCTCAATCATCACAAGGTTTCACTATTGTGAATTCTAAAATAAAACTACTCTGATATTGTCTCCATATTCTCATAACCAAGAAAATGGATTTTATATATTCATCTTGAAAAAATATACCTTCATTAAAACATTTGAGAATAAATCCATGAATATCAGTCAAAAATTACATTTAAAATTTTTACAGTTTCTGAGCCATAATGCATTCATCAAATATGGAAGATATTTCTAGTTTGAATATTTATTTTAAGCATCCTTCAAAAACCCAAATCAAAAATTTAAAAACCCACATTAAGAATCATAATTTATCCTAATTTTAAGTCACCACAAAATTAATTCATTAAATTCTTATAAAAACACCACTTTCAATGATGTTTCATTACTTTAGGTGAAATCCCCGGAAAATGCATACGTGATAAACTGAAATGTGGCAATTCATGTGTCCAAATTTCTATATGCCTATAATTTGTGTGCATGAGATCCCTTAAATATGTGAAATCCCATACATGGAAATTTACATATTTTAAATCATTTTCTAAGATTAATTTTCTTATTTGACCCTTACATAGACAAATTTTTTTATTCTAGTATTTTATTACATGAACCATACATAGCCAAATTCAATTTTGTAGTTATTTTCTTATATCAAGACTTTTCATAAATTAATTCCCTCACATAGAATTGTTTACATATATTTCCATAATTATTTTACATAGAACCTCAATATAGTAGATTTTAGGTACGGGCCTTTTGTTGGGTGAATTCACTCATGTAACGAGATTCACTTCCATCACCATGATTCCCTTACATAGAAGATGGATGTAGTGAATTTTGGATATGAAGATAATTTCCTTATGTGGGAAACCCCCAGACATGGTTACTTATACATTTTTTGGATATCTACTACTCTTACCTATTTCAACTAACCACATGTTGATTTTTAAGTTATCACATGAGTAATATTTATATGGGGATTAAGCACACAACATTGACAACAAATCTAACCTTGTACCATAAATGGATCCAAAATCTATAATAGATAGAATAAATTTAGTAAATATCATGGGGATTATTACATTTAATGATAATTTATATCATATATATAAGGAAATAATGTACACATGCCTTTTATTTATCAGTTATGATGCATTAGAAGCTACAGCAGATAGATTTTCACCATGTACTAAAGGTGTTTCCATAAATGTACCTAAAAATAGGAATATAGATAATGATGGTCAGGAAAGAAATAAAATTTTTACTTATCTTTTAGATAATTAGTTTCTCAAAAAAAATGAATCGAAACATCAAAAGACATTTAGGACAAACAAGTTAATATCTATGAATGAAAAAACTAAAGTGGAGTGGGAAAAGTTATAGTTTTATAGGCATAAATATGAATATATTCAAACGATGGCACTGTTGATAGCTACTTCACAATGTCTAATTATGTTTTTAGCATGAACATGGGATATGGTGATAAGTTATAAGACTCTACTATTATAGGGAAGATCTTATGTATCTTACCAGACAAGTTTAATGTAATAGTGTCAAATTTAGAATAAAAAGACCCAATTACCATCCCTCTTGATTAATTACATATTATTTTGATATCTTATGATATGAGAAAAAATAATTTTATCTAGATTAAGGTAAATGAATAAAAATATATTTTCTATAATGCCATAAAACCTTAGTAGATGAAAAATGAGGTTTTTGTTCAAGAAGAATATTATTGTTAATATTTTGAAGAAGATTTGGAATAGATTTTTGGTGAATTGATGTCCCTTATATTTAAAAAAATGATAATATTGTAATTAAATTACAATAAAAAACTTACATTTAAATGTTTTAGGAGTGGATTTGTTGGGTATTTTTCTATAAACATTTCAAAATATAATTCTTAAGAAGAAATAAATGAGGAAGTAGAGAATTATAGAAGATTATGTAAGAAAAAAGACACTAAGTCTAGGTTTTATTCCAAGTTAAATGATAGTAGGTTCACTAAATATAAAATATAAACTAATTTTCAAAATAAAGTGAAGTTAGTGATGATGAAGGGGAATTTGATACTTTTGATGATAATGATAGTTAAAAACCACTCATTATAAAAGTAAATGATACAAAAGATACAATTTATGAAAGTATTTTTGAGAGTTAATAAGAAGAGACAATGATATATTAAATTTTTAAAAAATAATTGAAATATAATCTCTCAAAGATTTAGAAATTAGATAAAAAGATTAGAAATTTAGAGAAATAAGATCAACCACCCAATAGTAAGGAATTTGTGTCTATAAAATAAATAACCAAACTACTAATGGATATTGATGATATTAAGAAGTTTATTGATGATGGTAAGATTCATAATATTAATATGGAAGAATATGTTAAAGAAAAATAGGATTTTTTTCACTATTTAAAAGATTATAAAGGAAACAAAATAATATTTGAATAAATTTATATCAAGCATTCAAAATTATATTTTAGAAGTTGGGTAATGTTC
This sequence comes from Viscum album, assembly GCA_963277665.1. Taxonomy (NCBI): domain Eukaryota; kingdom Viridiplantae; phylum Streptophyta; class Magnoliopsida; order Santalales; family Viscaceae; genus Viscum; species Viscum album. The sequence continues at coordinate 1,741,224,193 of OY728160.1, forward strand.
AAAGAATTTTAAGGCTTGAGAAGACCAAAATAATGATTTTAAAAATGGATTAAATAAGTTTTATATTTTTTATAATGATTAAAATGAATGTTAGGAATTCATGAAGGCAAAATTTGTAGAAAAATATGGAAATACAAAAAAATATGTAAAATCTAAAAACACTAATTTGAAGTCAAAAATTATTATAACCAGTGAAATTTTAAAGTACTAGAATAAAAATAATATTAATAATAATATGACAAGATTTCACATAAAATTTGAATCATAAAATGGTCAAAGATTAGTGACTCAAATAAGGAAGAAATAGATCCTATAAATTTTGGACAGCATGTTGCTTATGAAGGTAAGAATTATTTATATGGAAACTATTGGTACTATAGAGGCGTTGGGAATATAGAAAATATGTGTTGGTTAAATTAAAATTTTCATAAATATCTTATTAATATCATTAGGTAAGGTTTGGTGTGGATTCGACCCCTTAAAAGGAAGAAAATTCATAAGTATATCATAAATTCTGGACAAAAAATATAAGAAATGGTTTGACATTCATAAATAAATCTATATAAGTTGTTCCCAGCTCAATTTTCATGAATATTAATGCCATATAATTTTACCAGCCCATGAAAATTTTAGTTGAAATGTTTAAAATACTTAGGAGAAGAATATTAAATAGAATGAGAAATCTTTTTTTGTTGAAGTTTCACTCAAAGCATCCAAATGGAAAAGTTCATAGATCTTGGATAGTGGGCGTCTCTCTCACATGAAATGTGACTTAAAACATCTAAAATATATTGAAATTTTCAGTGGAGGCTCAGTGAAATTTGGTAATAATAGGTCGCTTAATATAAAATAAGTTGGTTCAATATATATTGGAAAAGAAAATTCTAAATCAATAAACCCTTTGTTTGTTGAGGGATTGAAATACAATATGTTTAGGGTTTAAATTTTTTTGTTAAAGTAAATAAAGTGGTTTTTAGGAGGGATGGGTTCCTCGAACATAACCTTGAATATGGAAGAGTATTTACAATAGGAATGTGGACTAGAGGGAATTTATATCAAGTGGATGTTTTATAAAACTCATGTATTCAATGAATGAATGAGGAGAATGAATTATGACATTGAAGGATTATCTATCTCTGCCAAAAGAAGATAAACATGATCACCTAAGAAGAAAATTTTATTGATGTTATTTTTTTTAAAATATAAAGATATTAGATTCTATCAACAATCCAAAAGTGTAATATTTTAAACTCTTCACACAAGAAGGTGAAGATTCAATCTACTTAAGACTTAGACCTCACTCATTCAAATGTCTGTTTTCAAATGAGAAATAAATTAATCAATAGATATAATTACTTTATTAAATTTATTTATTAATTCACATTTCTTGTGTTATTTTTTATGAATAAAAAGTCTAATTTCATAAAAAGGTATAAAAATTTTCCAATAAATGTAAGAAAAACGTATATTTTTTCTCTCAATAAGATCCATAAAAATAGTGGAAATCAGTTTAAAAATTGTAATTTTGAGGCCTATCTAGAGAATCATGGAATATTACATGAACATGGTGCATCATACACACTGAAAATGGTGTTTTTTGGATGAAATAATATGTGTTTTGTAGATACGGGTCATATAAATTTTTTCTGGGTATGATACTTCTTATTAATTTTCGAGACTAGATATTGGTACTGAAATTCAAATTAAAAACAATTATTCACATAGGAAAAATTATAATATGTAACCATATGATATGTATTATAAAAAATCTCCAAGATTAAAGTATATTTATCTGTTTGGTATCCCATGTTTTATCCATATAAATAGTGAAAATAATGGGAAGTTTGAAAAGTAAGGAGATAATGGCATATTCTCATGACATCCAATAAAGGGATGAGGTTACATATATTCCAAAAAATAAAGTTTTTGGATTATTGATAATATTTATGTAAAGACATTTGAATATTAAACCAGGAAATTGAACATGATAAATCAAGTTCTAAAATTGATGGTGATGTTGTTTTTTCTAAACAACTAGAAGAAATTTCAGAAGAGGAAAAAATTATTGAAGATGAATAGGTTAAAGAATAATATCAATCAATTTCAATTGATAGGTGAAAAACTATTACATATCATCCATGTATTAGAAAGAAATTTTATGTCTAAAATATCATTTTAGATCAAAGAAATAAAGTATAAAGTAGGATAACTTTGAGGAAAACACCACATACTTAATTATTCTAAAAATTTGAACCTAAGGATGTTGAATAATTATTAAATCATTAATAGTGAGTATATTTTATATATGAAAACATAGACTATATATATTGTAATGACACTTAAGTTTTGGTACCCAATCCTAAAGAGAATAATTCCATCAGGAAAAAGTTGTTTTTTCAAAAAAAAAGTTAAATTAAATATGAGATGTTATAAGGAAGGGAGTAATATTGATGTGTAAACTATATTCAAAAATTAATGTAGTGAACTATTCTAAGAAATTTTCAATGGTTTAAAGTATTGAAACTATTAGAATATTTCTTTTTATTACTACATAGGGGAAATACAAGATATTCCAAATAGGTTCCAAGTCTACCTTTCTCAATGAAGAGTTTGAAGAGGATGTCTCCATTAAGAAACCATGTGGATTTTTACTTAAAGAATATGATAATTATGTTTTTAAGTTAATGATGGATTTATATGGGCTTAAAAAAATCCATGAGATCTTAGTATTCTAAGTTGGACAGTTGGTTGAAGAATTTTAATTTAATAAAGGGATGAGTGGACAATAATCTCTAAATCAAAGATAAAAAATAGTTATATCTATGTATTGTTATCTCTGTGGATGATATTGTATTTACTATAAATAATGAATAATTTTGTGAGAATTTTTCTAATGAGATTAAGAAGCTATTTGAAATTTCAATACCTGGAGATATGAGGTATTTTCTTGGATTATAAATTTTTTAATAGAAATAGCATTTTTTTCATTCTCAAGATAAGTATGTTATGGAAATCTTGAAAATATTTTTCATTGAGGATTAAAATCATGTTTCCATATAAATTTTATTTGTAAAAAATTCATTCAATTATGAACAAGGAAAATAATTTTATCCAAGGGAGTTTAGAAATATTATTGGATGTTTATAATACTTATTATCTTCAAGGTTGGATTTGGTATATTTTTTTATACTTTGTTCTAGGTATAAAATTTCTTTAAAAGAGTCCCATTTTAGTGTTGGGAAGAGAATTATTAGATACAAAAAAGTTATAATTGGTTTTATATTGAAATATGATAGCACAAGGAAATTTGATCTATTTAATTGCACATATACATACTGGGAATGCTGCATTAATGATATAAGGTCCACATATAGTATAGTTTTCTTACATGAAGAGAGGTTTATATTCTGGAACACTAAAACTAATAATTGTTTCACCATGAGAACTATTGGAGAAAATAAATTTTTATAGTGACCCTTATTTTTCATACATAAATACAATATTTTATTAATGTAAATATACATTAAATGTTAATATTATCCCATAACAGAAAAGGTTTAGTTTCCTTGTTAACATGGATATATAAACAACTATAAAATAAATGGTCTATATCATTTCTTATTAAATTAAATACAACTATCACCCATATTATAAATAACAAACTTTAAACCACTCTCTACATAAATCCCTAGCCGTAAACATCACATAATCATGAATTAAGTTAATAATTCACATTGAGGATCTTTTAAGGGTTAGAGTTTTAGATAATTAGGCTGTAAATTACATAAAATCTCAAAATATTACAAATTTAACACCCCAAGATTTCATAGTACGTTATTTCTTCAATGTAATTCAATAACTTGCACTACACGCAACACCGGGTTCGAGCGCACCACAAGATTACCAAACTAGTCATTCAAAAGCGGTTATGAATTGTATTTACTAAATATTGAACTATATATAATCCTTATAATTTTAGATTCCATATTATGAGTTTCTTAGAAATAATGTAAGAACAAATTCATTTTTTCTGATAAAAGAAGTATTTGTTTCAAAAAATCCACTTTTACCGCCTTTTAATGATGAACCATTTTTAAATCCAATATTTGAAACTTTTATATATTAAATTTGACAAAATAAACTTCTTCTTTAGAATCGGGACATAAGAATTTAGATTTAATAATTTTTTTTTTGTTTCTCTGATAACATTCATATTTGGGTGAATAGTGAAAAATACTATATTTTAACTAAAAACAACATTTTTAATCAAAAAAATTTATAGTGTTAAATTATAAATTTTAATGGTTTGGAAGTATAAATAGATTATATTTTTACCATTTAATCAAATGCTAGTCATTGTAAGTAATTTAACTTGGAGATTGGACATAAACAAGGGTCAATCTTTTGATAGATATTATTTCCTAAAAATATGCCTTTTGGTTTTGACAATAGGAATTAATTTTAAATTTATAAATCCAACTTCTATGTTTTTTAATTTTGTAAAATATAGTTCATTTTTGAATTCTGAATATCAAAATTAGCTTAGGGTGAATTTTCGATATTTTTCTAAAAACATTCAATTTTTTATGAATGGTGAAAAACACTAAGTTATTGTTTAAAATTGACTTTTTATTTAAATAATTATTTATTTTATTTAAATTTATTTTAGGCCAGAATAGATACATAATACATATATTTGTTCAATATAATTCATTGGAGTGATTTTGTAATAATATTAGATATATGAAATTTTATTCAAACTTTTAACCGTCTTTTACCCATCTCCTAAGAGAATTTGAAAATTTACATAAAACATAATTTTACCACATCTGTGAGTTGAATTTCAAAAATCTGAGAGAAATTGTTAATATCAAGGATTAAAATTTGGTTCAATAAGATAAAAATATTTTTTGGTGAAAAGAACTTTTTACTTTCATTTACCACGGTTAAAAATATATAGGGTAATTAAGGGTAAAAATGATTTTATTATTTCCCTAACACATGTACTAATTATATTTTATAAGAATAATTCAACCAAAAAAAACCTTAGGAATAAAATATGAACCTCTTTGATCCACATGTATTAGATTAGGACATTTATTATTATTTAATTCAAAGAAGAGTTAAAAGAGTTACAATCAATGTTTAATAACTAAAACATTTTAAATATAGGGTTAAAAATAAGATATATTGGATTATAAATATTCATTATAAATATAAAACAATTTCCTACATAATTGTATTTTATTTATAATTTTTAAACATCAAATAATTTAATTTATTTATGACACAATGGTGATGCAGTAATTACCTTATTAATAAAATATTAAAATAATTGATATTTTAAATACCCAAATAAATGTAATTTTAGAATTTTTATGAATTAAAATAATTTTATAGGTTAATATGACATATTAAAGTTGGTTATATGAGTTGTTTTCGAAGTAATAATGTTGTTATGAATTTAGAAAAAACAATATACCAAATAGTGTCGAAATTGACATAAAAGAGTTTTTAAAACAAATATTATATTATTAATTGATATTATATTCCTAAAAATCTAAGGTTCATACAAAGGACTTATATAATTATAGTTTTATCATTAATGAACCATTTGGGGTTCTCTTGGAAGTATATTGTATCTTTATTAACCATATAATATAAAAATACAAAGATATATGGTTAATGTCAAACTATTTAACTAAGAGTTAAATCTAAAAGTTAAGGACGATATAGGGACCCAAACCTATCTAAAACCTATTGGTTGGGTGGTTTTCGACCCATACTCGCATTAGCCTTTAAATAATTTATTTTTGAGACATTATAAACCGAAATTTATTTTATTATAAAATATTATTTCTAGCTTTTCATAAGGTGCCCCTCACCCCTCTTATAAAAAGTCACTCCTCCTTCTCTCAAATTCACACCTTCAAATCCTTTTGGCTCGGCCAACCCCTTCCCAAATATCCTCTAAACTTCCCTCAATTAATCCTAGACATCTTCCATTAGTCAGAAAGCTAACTTAAGGATCCCTCTTGATCAAATCAAAAGGAAGAACCCAAAGAAGAGGTAATAATTTCACCACCCTCTTTCAAGTTCTTTTCTTATTCCACTTATTCTTTCTTTTTTATTTCCATTATAAAATAATAACTCCAATATATTCTATATATTGTGATGTTATTATAAATATGGTACATCCATATTCATTATTCTATCCATCCTTTGAATGACATGTCACCATACGTGCGTACGTACGGATTACCATCTCCACGTTGTGGTGTAATTGTTATTCAATTCATTATTATTTGGATGGGTATAATAATGATGTGTAATTCATGTAAATAATAAGTATAACATGATAATTATTATTTATATATTATATACCATCCAATTTTATATTATTTTAATATCAAAAGAATGATATTGTCGCTCGTTCGTACGTACGGATTACCGTCTCCACAAACGCGATGAGATTCATTCCCCATCGAATCCATTCAAGACTAATTTTCATTGGATGATTACAAATAATTTTTAAAGACTTGATATCATTCTGGATATGAATAATATACATCCCATAAATAAAAAATATGACTCACATAACAAATAAAATAAAGGAAAACGAATCTGTTAACAGCCGAAACAATGATAATACTAAGATATTACTAACAAAGAAATGTTAAAAGATCATATATGATATCATATTAATGTATATGATTCTTGTATAATTAAATAACAATTATTTCACTATTACACAGCAGGTTAACCTACCCTCGACCAAGGAAATGTAAATGGTAAGGCTTAATTCCTCTATCTCATTAATATCTGAGATTGTTTATGTGTAAGTATTTACAGGGACATTTTTATCATCCATGTACATTTTTCATAAAAATGATTTCAAAATGAATATTTTAAGGATTTATGAAAGGTACTCTTTATCAATATCAGAATTTTAAATGTTTTAAAGATTTATCTTTCTAAATATTTTTAATTAATGTCCATGTTTTCAAATGATTTTAAGGATTTATTTATATAGACATGAATGTTTTGAAATGATAATTCTTTTCAAAAGTTTCAAAGTGGAATGGGACACTTTGATTTAAAAATGTCTTTAAATATCTTCCTTTCAAAATTGTGTGACTTTTAAATGTTTTCATGAAAAAGTGATATTTATCTCAAAGTGTTTTACAAATCATTTTCTTCTATGTCAACATCCATTGATGGATTTTAAACTTGTTTTGAAGTTGTTTTATTATGATACAAAACTTCCATATTGAATTGAAGGTTTTGTGATATGTTTGACTATGGATGTGTTATTTTTATACCATTCATGGTTTATGGAGAAAGTGTTGACATTTCATATTCTAGTTTTAATACGAATTTTTATGTTATGTTTAAACTTGTTCATATGAGGAATGCATTGGACTTAGTAAGTGATGGGTGGAGCCGGCTATAGCTCCTCGATGCATAGGTAGGTATCATGAGACAAACTAGTGTCTTGGCACAAGGCCTTGACAATATCTAATTTGTATACATGGCACAAAGACTTGACTCTGTGGTTATGAAAGTCTGGCATTATGCATTCCATCATTATGAAAGTGGTTGTTGATATTGAATGTGATTATTAGACTAGTATAAAATCCATATGAATAAGTAAATGACATTATTTCATTTTATTTTTTCTATATTATGTTGAAGTTAAAGTTTCAAAGGATTTTGTTTTAGTTATATATTGCCTTAAATGTTTATGCTTATTTATGAAAGTTTCCACTATATTGTTATCCTTACTGAGCATATGAGATCACCCCTTTCTATGTTTTATTTTTTTCCAAGATTTGAAGAAGTATTTTATGACTGAACTGCAAGGATAGTCTGAGGGGATATGGGTGTGGACTATAGAGACTGTGTCGTTGTAGTTTTTCACTTTATCATGTAATTTAAGACTTATGAATGTATCTAGTGTTTCCAAGGATACTAAACTAATCGGTCTTTCACGACATGATCTTTTGGGATCATGCCAATGTTATGTAATAATGCACCAACTCTGGGTAACTAGGGTCAGGGAGTTATAGTTGGTATCAGAGGAATTTTAGTACAAACATTGGAATCTAGATTTAGATAAACTCTGATTAGAGCACATAGTCCTAAGATGGACTTTGAGGATTGGTATAGAATAACTTCCTAGAATTTTGGTATTGTAGAGATTTTGTGAGTTTTCCGAGAAATACGTCCCTATCTGGATACGAGTAGGTAGAGGTGGCTCTGGCACAGATGTACATAGGGGTAAAACCCGAAAACACCGCTTTGAGATAGACTCGAATGAGAACTGGTGAACAACAAGGGGCCTTGATGTACTCTTGGTTACGACATTCTCAGGGGATATTCTTAGGATAATTCTCAATTTCATTACAAAACATAATGAAGGTTTAATGAGTATATACATCCTCAAAGAAAACATTTATATGATTATGGATTATATCCATAAATTGTTCAATTTACCTTAGGTATTTTACAAGTTTGGAATTATTAATTAAAATTCATTAACTGGCCTAGTGTATGCTATTGTATAGAAATGGCGCCCAGTAGAAGGAATGTGAACTCCAGCAATACGTATGATCCAAAGAGTAAGAAGGATCATATCTTACATAGTATTAAGCCAAAATTTAGAAGGGAAATATTCTCTCATGTTTTCTCAACATATGAAGAAATAGTATCATGTCTTAATAAGATAAGTAAGGAATTCTTTGAGTCCTATGGCTTTGAAGGTATGCAAAAGAAGAAAATGATGGAAGAGTGAAAGATTGATAAAGGGAAGAGGGAAAAGAATAATTTTACAATATGTGATAACTATGGGAAAAAACACCCTGGAACTTGCCTGAAGGGATTGCAAGTTTGTTATAAGTGTGGAGAAAAAGGACACCAAGTACATGACTGCAAGGGTAAGAAAATGGTTTCAAATGTACAATGCTTCATCTGTAAGGAGTTGGGACACTATGCAAACCAATGTTCAAATCATCAGAGTATGCCCCAAATGATGCAATTAGATAATAATCAAGTTATGATACTACCATAGATGAGGAGGAATGATTAGAGTTCTTATGTTGTTATTAAATAATTATGTCATTTGAGTGTTGTATCAAAAATGTACTATTCATAATAATTATGGAGTATATAAGGATTGTACTACAGTACTATTTCATTAAGGACTTGAGATTGTGTGGAACCAAGAAAGGTGACTCAATGGTAGGTTAAATTTTTGGAAAATATATGGTTGAGAGAAATATAAATCATAATATGGTTCTGATACTGAAGTATTGATTTTGGAATAATACATGTTTGATTTGGATAAATTATATTGGATATTCTTGACTACCTTGAAAATAATTAACGATTTTTATATTCCATCATTGTTGGAGTTTACAACATTTTTGGATAGAAGGATTATATCCATTATTTTTTATAAGGAATAAGGGAGCATGAATGTAATCAATAATTCAGGATGTTGCAGTGTTTTAAAAGAATACATGATGAAGGTGTTCACATGTTATTACGTGGAAAAAAGGATCTTCATTTTGTTTACCTAGCTTATAAATTTTGGACTGGGAGTTTGGACAAAAGTATTTTGGATATGTCTAGTTTGAGATAATTTTTAGATTTCCATAAAAAGGACATCCTGGAGGTCGGGCGGAAACCCATCGCATCTGGAAAGGCCGCGAGACTTGAACCCACAACCGAAGAGATACAAGGGTGTATCACCTATCACTGGCCCATGGGATGTGCTGTATTGAATAATGTAGTTTCTTTAAAAGGATCTGGTATATGAATTATAAATTCATATTTTTTGGAACCCTAAATGAATAGGATAAATAGAATATTTTTTTAAGTTATATTATATTTTAGAGTGAAAGATGAGTTTGTGGTAGAAATTAGTTAAAAGCTGGAACTCTACTTGCCAAGTATATATGTTTTTTTCTTCTCTTATTATATGAATAAATAAATTATTAAACTTCAGGTAAGGGATATTAAAACTAAAAATGTGTTATCCTAATACCATATGTTTTTTGGAACCAATTATGTTTTAAATCATCATAGATTGATGGCTTTGAGGCCCTCAATTATACAATTTCCTGTGAATGATGACCTCAATAACTCCCTATAAATATTTACGTTTTTCCTATAATTATGTGCCTCTAATTACCACCAAAGTTCTCCTAATAGATATCATAATTTGGTGGTTACATTTTCATTCCCCTTTTCCTATTATTAAGACTAAATTTTATTAACACAATTTCTGATGTGTGTTTTCCCACAAAGATATTTTCTATTTTCAACCTTTTATTTTTGGAGAACAATTTCAAATTGTGAGGATGAAATTTATTGAATGAGGGAAGAATGTAACACCCCAATATTTCATAGTACGTTATTTCTTCAAAGTAATTCAATAACTTGCACTACACGCAACAACGGGTTAGAGCGCACCACAAGATTACAAAACTAGCCGTTCAAAAGCGGTTATGAATAGTATTAACTGAATATTAAACTATATATAATACTTATAATTTTAGAATTCATATTATGAGTTTCTTAGACATAATGTAAGAACAAATTCATTTTTTCAGATAAAAGAAGTATTTATTTCAAAAAATGCACTTTTACCACCTTTTAATGATGAACCCTTTTTAAATCTAACATTTGAAACATTTATATATTCTATTTGAAAAAATAAACTTCTTCTTTAGAATCAGGACATAAGAATTTAGTTTCAATAAATTTTTTGTGTTTTTCTAATAACTTTCATATTTGGGTGAATAATAAAAAATACTATATTTTAACAGAAAACATCTTTTTTAATCAAAATAATTTAAAGTGATAAATTATACATTTTAATGGTTTGTAAGTATAAATGGATTCTATTTTTACCATTTAATCCAATGCTAGTCATTGTAAGTAATTTCACTTTGAGATTGGACATAAACAAGTGTCAATATTTTGATAGATATTGTTTCTTAAAAATACGCCTTTTGGTTTTGACAATGGAAATTAATTTTAAATTTATAAATGAAACTTTTATGTTTTTAATTTGGTAAAATAGAATTCATTTTTGAATTCGGAATATCAAAATTATCTTAGGGTAAAGTTTTTATAAATTTCTGAAAACTTTCAATTTTTGATGAATGGGGAAAAACACTGAGTTATTGTTTAAAACCGAATTTTTATTTAAATAATTATTTATTTTATTTAAATTTATTTTAGGTCAGAATAGATACATAAAACATATATATGTTAAATTTAATTCATTATAGTCATTTTGTAATAATATTAGATATATAAAATTTTATTGAAACTTTTCACCGTCTTTTACCCACCTCCTATGAGAATTTAAAAATTAACATAAAACGTAATTTTACCACTTCTGTGAGTTAAATTTCAAAAATCCGAGACACACAGATAATATCAAGGAGTAAAATGTGGTTCAATAAGATAAAAATATTTTTTGGTGAATAGTAACTTTTTTCTTTTATTTACCACGGTTAAAAGTAAATAGGGTAATTAAGGGTAAAAATGATATTATTATCACACAAACACATGTCATAATTCTATTGGATAAGTATAATTCGACCAAAAACAACCTTAGGAATAAAATATGAACCTATTTGGTCCCCTTGGTTTAGATTATGACATTTATTATTATTTAATTCAAAGAAAAGTTAAAAGAGTTAAAATCAAAGTTTAATAACTAAACATTTTTAATATAAGGTTACACATAATATAAATTCGATTATAAATATTCATTACAAATATAAAAATATTTCCTATATAATTTTATTTTATTTATAATTTTTAGACATTATATAATTTAATTTATTTATGACATAATGGTGATGTTGTAATTACCTTATTAATGAAATATTAAAATAATTGATATTTTAAATACCCAAATAAATGTAATTTTAGACTTTTTATGAATTAAACTAATTTCCTAGGTTGTTATGAAATATTATGGTAGGTTATCTGAATTTTTTTCGAAGTAATAATGCATTTAAGAATTTGGAAAAAACAAAATCCCAAATAGTGTTGAAATTTATATAAAATAATTATTAAAACAAATATTATATTATTAATTGATATTCGGTTCCTAAAAATATAAGGTTCGGCCAAAGGACTTGTATCATTAATAAAGCACTTGGGGTTGTCTTGGTAGTATATAGTATGTTTATTAACCATATAATATAAAAATACAAAGAGACATGGTAAATGTCGAACTATTTGACTAAGAGTTAAATCTAAAAGTTATGGTTAATATAGTGACCTAAACCTGACTAAAACGTATTAGTTGGGTATTTTTCGACCCATACCAACAATATACTTTAAATAATCCATTTTGGATCCATTAGAAACAGAAAATTATTTTATTATAAAATAATATTTCTATCTTTTCCTAAGGTTCCCCTCTCCCCTCTTATAAAAGGGCACTCCTCCTTCCCTATAATTCACACCTTCAATTCCTTTTGGCTTGGCCAAACCCTACTCAAATATCCTCTAAACGTTCCTCACTTAATCATAGAGGCCTTCCATTTGTCATAAATCCATCTTAAGGATCCCTCTTGATCAAATCCAAAGGAAGAGCCCGAAGAAAAGGTAATAATTTCACCACCCTCTTCCAAGTTCTTTTCTTCTTCCACTTCTTCGTTCTTTGTTTTTCCATTATAAAATAATAACTCATGTATCTTCTATATACTATGATGTTATTATAAATATGGTACATCCATATTCATTATTATATCCATCCTTTGAATGACATGTCACCATACGTGCGTACGTACGGATTACCGTCTCCACGTCGTGGTGTAATTGTTATTCAATACATTATTATTTGGATGGGTATAATAATGATCTGTAATTCATGTAAATAATAACTATAACATGATAATGATTCTTTATATATGATATAACATCCAATTATATATTATTCTAATTACAAAATAATGATATTGTCACTTGTGCGTACGTACGGATTACCGTCTCCACGAACGCGATAAGATTCACTCCCCATAATATCAATTCAAGAATAATTTTCATTATATGATTAAAAATAATGTTTAAATACTTGATATATTTCTAGATATGAATAATAAACATCACATACATAACAAATATGGCTCACATAACAAAGAAAATAAAGGAAAACAAATCTTTTAACACTTGAAACAACGATAATACGAAGATATTATTAACAAAGCAATGTTAAAAGATCATATATGATATCATATTAATGTATATGATTATTTTATAATTTAATAACAACTATTTCACCATTACATAGTAGTTTAACCTACCCTCGACCAAGGAAAAGTACATCGTAAGGGTTAATTCCTCAATCTCATTATTATCTGAGATTTTTTTTGTAAGTATTTACTGGGAAATTTTTATCATCCATGTCCATTTTTCATAAAAATGATTTCAAAATGAATATTTTAAGGATTTTTTAAAGGTACTCTTTATGAAGAACATAATTTTAATTTTTTTAAAGATTTATCTTTCTAAATCTTTTTAATTAATGTCCATGTTTTCAAAATGATTTTAAGGATTTATTTATATGGACATGAATGTTTTGAAATGATAATTATTTTCAAAGGTTTCAAAGTGGTATGGGACACTTTGATTCAAAAATGTATTTAAATGTATTCCTTTATAAATTGTGTGACTTTTAAATGTTTTCATGAAAATGGGATATTTCTCTCAAAGAGTTTTACAAATCATTTTCATCTTTGTCAACATCCTCTAATGGATTTTAAACTTCTTTTGAAGTTGATTTATTATGATGCAAAAATTCCATATTTTATTGAAGGTTTTGTGATATGTTTGACTGTGGGTGTGTTATTTTTATACCATTCATGGATTATGGAGAAATTATTGACATTTTGTATTCTAGTTTTAATAGGAATGTTTATGTTATGTTTAAACCTGGTCATATGAGGAATGCATTGGACTTATTAAGTGACGGGTGGAGCTGCTATAGCTCCTCGATGCATTAGTAGGTCTCATGAGACAAAATAGTGTCTTGGAACAAGGCCTTGACAAAATCTTATTTTTTCCCTTGGCACAAGGCCTTGATTGTGTGGTTATGAAAGTATGGCATTATGAATTCCATAATTATGAAAGTGGTTATTTATTTGGCATGTGGTTATTTGACTAGTATAATATCCATGTGAATAAGTAAATGGGATTATTTCATTTTATTTTTTCCATATAATGATAAAGTTCAAGTTTAAAAGGCTTTTGTTTTAGTTATACATTTCCTTAAATGTTTATACTTATTTATTAATGTTTCTGCTATATTGTTATCCTTACTGAGCATCTGAGGTCACCCCTTTCTATGTTTTATTTTTCCTAGGATGTGAAGAAGTATTTTATGACTAACCTGTAGGGATAGTATGAGGGGATATGAGTGTGGACTATGGAGACTATGTCATTGTAGTTTTTCAATTTATCATGTAATGTCACACTTATGAATGAATATAGTGTTTCCAAGGCTACTAAACTAATTGGTATTTCGAGACTTGATCTTTTGTGATCATGCCAATGTTATGTAATAATGCACCGACTCTAGGTAACTAGGGTCGGGGCGTTACAATTGGTATCAGAGGAAGTTTAGTACAAAACTTGGAAGCTGGATTTAGATAAACTCTTATTAGAGAAGATAGACCTAAGATGGACTGTGAGGATTATTATATAATGACTTCCTAGAATTTTGGTATTGGAGAGATTTTGTGAGTTTTCTGAGCAATACATCCCTGTCTTGATACGAGCTGGTAGAGGCGGCTCTGGCACAGATGTACCTAGGGGTAAAACCCGAAAACACCATTTTGAGCTAGACTCGAACGGGAACTGGTGCATGACAACGGGCCTTGATGCACTCCTGGTTACGACACTCCCGGGGGATATGCTTAGGATAATTCTCATTTTATTTACAAAACATAATGAAGGGTTTATGAGTATATACTTCCTCAAAGAAAACATTTTTATGATTATGGATTATATCCATAAACTGTTCAATTTATGTTAGGTATTTTGAAAGTTTGGAATTATTCATTGCAATTCATAAAATGACATAGTTTATTCCATTGTATAGAAATGGCACCCATTAGAAGGAATGTGAACTCCAGCAATACATATGATCCAAACAGTAAGAAGGATCATATCTTCCATGGTATTAAGCCAACATTTAGAATGGAAATAGTCTCTCATGTTTTCTCAACATATGAATAAATAGTATCATGTGTTAATAAGATAAGTAAATAATTATATGAGTCCTATGGATTTAAAGGGAAGCAAGATAATAAAAGGATGGAAGAGAGAAAGATGGATAAAGGGAAGAGGGAAAAGAATAATATTCCCATATGTGATAACTTTGGGGAGAAACACCCTAGAACTTTCCTGAAGGGAATGGGAGTTTGTTATATGTGTGGAGAAAAAGGACACCATGTACATGACTTCAAGGGTAAGAAAAAGATTTCAAATGTACAATTCTGCATCGGCAAGGAGTTGGGACACTATGCAAACCAATGTTCAAATCATCAAAGTATGCCCCAAATGATTAAATAATAATCAAGTTATGATACTACCACAGATTATGAGGAATGATTAGAGTTCTTATGTTCTTATTAAAGAATTAAGTCATTTGAGTGTTGTATCAATGTTGTACTGGTTATAATAATTATGTAGTATATAAGGATTGTACTGCAGTAATATTTCATTAAGGACTTGAGATTGTGTGGAACCAAGAAAGGTAACTCAATAACATGTTAAAATTTTGGAAAATATATGGTTAAGAGAATGATAAACCATAATATGGTTCTAATACTAAAGTAGTGATTTTGGAATAATACATTTTTGATTTGGATAAATTATATTGGATATTCTTTACTACTTTGAAATTGATTAATGATTTGTATATTCAATCATTGTTGGAGTTTACAACATTTTTGTATAGAAGTAATATATCTAGTATTCTATAAGGAATAAGGGATCATGAATGTAATCAATAAGTTTTTATGGTAATTTAGGATGTTTTATTGTTTTAAAAGAATACATGATGAAGGTGTTCACATGTTATTAGATGGAAAAAAGGATATTCATTGTGTTTACCTACCTTATAAATTTTGGACTGTGAGTTTGGACAGAAGTATTTTGGATATGTCTAGTTTGAGATTATTTTTGGATTCCCATAAAAAGGACAACCCGGAGGTCGGGTGGAAACACGTTGCGTCCGGCAATGCTGCGAGACTTGAACCCGAAACTGAAGGGAGACAAGGGTGTATCACCTATCACTGACCCACGTGATGTCCTGGATTGAATAATTTAGTTTTTTTAAATTGTTCTGGTAGATTAATTATAAATTCATTTTTTTGGAACCCTAAAAGAATAGGATAAATATAATATATTTTTTAAGTTATATTATCTTTTAGAGTGAAAGATGAGTTTGTGGTAGAAATTATTTAAAAGATGGAACTCTACTTGTCAAGTATATATATATTTTTCTTCTCTTATTCTATGAAGAAATAAATTCTTAAAATTTAGGTAAGTGATCTTAAAACTAAAAATGTGTTATCCTAATACCTTATGTTTTGTGGAAACAATGATGTTTTAAATCATCATAGATTGATGGCTTTGAGGCCCCCAATTATACAATTGCTTTTAGCTGATGACCTCAATCACTCCCTATAAATATTTACGTTTTTCCTCCAATTAGGTGTCTTTAATTTCCACCAATGTTGTGCTAATTTAGATCATAATTTGGTGGTCACATTTTCATTCCCTTTTTCCTCTTATTAATACGAAATTTTATTAACCCAATTTCCGATGTGGGTTTTCCTACTAAGGTATTTTCCATTTTAAACCTTTTATTTTTGAAGAACAATTTCAAATTGTGAGGATGCAATTTATTTAAGGATATAATAATGTGACACCCCAAGATTTGATAGTACATTATTTCTTCAAAGTAATTCAATAACTTTCACTATACGCAACACCGGGTTCGAGCGCACCACAAGATTACCAAACTAGTCGTTCAAAAGCGGTTATGAATAGTATTAACTGAATATTGACCTATATATAATCCTTAAATTTTAGAATCCATATTATGAGTTTATTAGACATAATGTAAGAACAAATTCATTTTTTCAGATAATAGAAGTATTTATTTCAAAAAACAAACTTTTATCGCCTTTTAAGGATGAACCCTTTTTAAATCCAATAGTTGACACTTTTATATATTCTATTTGACAAAATAAACTTCTTATTTAGAATTGGGACATAAGAATTTAGTTTCAATAAATTTTTGGTGTTTTTCTGGTAACTTTCATTTGTGGGTAAATAGTGAAAATACTATATTTTAACTAAAAACATCTTTTTTAATCAAAATAATTTACAGTGTTAAATTATAAATTTTAATGGTTTGGAAGTAAAAATAGATTATATTTTTACCATTTAATACAGTTATGGTCATTGTATGTAATTTCTCTTTGAGATTGGATATAAACAAGTATCAATCTTTTGATAGATATTGTTTCTTAAAAATACACATTTTGGTTTTGACAACGGGAATTAATTTTAAATTTATAAATGAAACATATATTTTTTTTATTTGGTAAAATAGACTTTTTTATTGAATTCGGATTATCAAAATTAGCTTAGGGTGAATTTTTGATGTTTTTATGAAAACTTTCAATTTTTGATGAATGGTGAAAAACACTGAGTTATTGTTTAAAACCGACTTTTTATTTAAATAATTATTTATTTTATTTAAATTTATTTTAGGCCAGAATAGATACATAATACATATATATGTTCAATTTAATTCATTGGATTCATTTTGTAATAATATTAGATATATAAAATTTCATTGAAACTTTTCACCGTCTTTTACCCACCTCCTAGGAGAATTTGCAAATTTACATAAAATGTAATTTTACCACTTCTGTGAGTTGAATTTCAAAAATCCAAGAGACATAGTTAATATCAAGGAGTAAAATTTGGTTCAGTAAAATAAAAATAATTTTTGATGAGTTGTAACTTTTTACTTTTATTTACCACAGTAAAAAGTAAATAGGGTAATTAAGGGTAAAAATGATATTATTATTACCCAAACACATGTCCTAATTCTATTGGCTAAGTATAATTCGACCAAAAACAACCTTAGGAATAAAATATGAACCTCTTTGGTCCCCTTGGATTAGATTAGGGCATTTATTATTATTTAATTCAAAGAGGAGTTAAAAGAGTTAAAATCAAAGATTAATAACTAAAACATTTTTAATATAGGGTTACACATAAGATTTATTCGATTATAAATATTAATTAGAAATATAAAAATATTTCCTACATAATTTTATTTTATTTATAATTTTTATACATTAAATAATTTAATTTATTTACGAAACAATTGTGATGCAGTAATTACCTTATTAATGAAATATTAAAATAATTGATATTTTAAATACCCAAATAAATAGAATTTGAAGCTTTTTATGAATTAAAATAATTTTATAGGTTAATATGACATATTAGGGTTGTTTAGATGATTTTTTTTCAAAGTAATAATACTTTTATGAATTTAGAAAAAACAAAATACCAAATAGTGTCAAAATTGACATAAAAGAGTTTTTAAAACAAATATTATATTATTAATTGATATTATATTCCTAAAAATATAAGGTTTGGCAAAAGGACTTATATAATTATAGATGTATCCTTAATCAACCACGTGTGGTTCGATTTGAAGTATATAGTAAGTTTATTAACCATATAATATAAAAATAAAAAGAGACATGGTAAATGTAAAACTATTTAACTAAGAGTTAAATCTAAAGGTTTAGGTTATTATAGTGTCCCAATCCTATCTAAAACCTATTAATTGGGTGGTTTACGACTCATCCCCACCTTATACTTTAAATAATCCATTTTGGATCCATTATAAATTGAAAATTATTTTATTATAAAATAATATTTCTAGTTTTTCCTAAGGTGCCCCTCACCCCTCTTAAAAAGGGTACTCCCCCTTCTCTCTAATTCACACCATCAAAGAAATTTGGATTGGCCAACCCCTACACAAATATCCTCTCATATTCCCTAAATTCATCCTATATGCCTTCCATTAGTCATAAATCCAACTTAAGGAGCCCCCTTGATCAAATAAAAAGGAAGAACCCGAAGCAGAGTTAATAATTTCACCACCCTCTTTCAAGTTCTTTTCATCTTCCACTTATTTTTTCGTTGTTATTTCCATTATAAAATAATAACTCCAGTATATTCTATATACTGTGATTTTATTATAAATATGGTACATAAAAATTCATTATTATATCCATCCTTTGAATGACATGTCACCGTACATGTGTACGTATGGATTATCGTCTCGACATCGTGGTGTAATTGTTATTCAATACATTATTATTTGGATGGGTATAATAATGATGTGTAATTCATGTAAATAATAAATATAACAAGATAATGATTCTTTATATATGATATACCATCCAACTATATATTATTTTAATATCAAAATAATGGTATTGTCGCTCGTGTGTACGTACGGATTACCGTCTCCACGAACGTGTTGAGATTCATTCCCCATTGTATCAATTCAAGACTAATTTTCTTTATATGATTAAAAATAATGTTTAAAGACTTGATATAATTCTGTATATTAATAAGATACATCCCATACATAACAAATATGACTCACATAACAAAGAAAATAAAGGAAAACGAATATGTTAACACCTGAAAAAACGATAATACTAAGATATTATTAACAAAACAATGTTAAAAGATCATATATGATATCATATTAATTTGTATGATTCTTGTATAATTTAATAAAACATATTTCACCATTACACATCAGGTTAACCTACCCTTGACCAATTAAAATTACATGGTAAGGGTTAATTCCTCAATCTCATTATTATCTGAGATTGTTTATGTGTAAGTATTTACTGGGACATTTTTATCATCCCTGTCCATTTTTCATAAAAATGATTTCAAAATAAATATTTTAAGGATTTGTGAAAGGTGCTCTTTATCAAGATCAGAATTTTAAATGTTTTAAAGATTTATCTTTCTAAATATTTTTAATTAATTTCCATGTTTTCAAAATGATTTTAAGGATTTATTTATATGGACATGAATGTTTTGAAATGATAATTCTTTTCAAAAGTTTCAAAGTTGTATGGGACACTTTGATTCAAAAAGGTCTTTAAAAGTCTTCCTTTCTAAATTGTGTGACTTTTAAATGTTTTCATAAGAAATGGATATTTCTATCAAAGATTTTTACAAATCATTTTCATCTATGTCAACATCCTTTGATGGATTTTAAAATTATTTTGAAGTTGATTTATTCTAATACAAAACTTCCTTGTTGTATGGAAGGTTTTGTGATATGTTTGACTATGGATGTGTTATTTTTATACCATTCATGGTTTATGGAGAAAATATTGACATTTCTTATTCTAGTTTTAATACGAATGTTTATGTTATGTTTAAACCTATTCATATGAGGAATGAATTTGACTTAGTAAGTGATGGGTGGATCCCGCTATAGGTCCTCGATGCATTGGTAGGTCTCATGAGACAAACTAGTGTCTTGGAACAGGGCCTTGACAAAATATTATTTGTAGCCTTGGAACAAGGCCTTCACTATGTGGTTATGAAAGTCTTTCATTATGAATTCCATCTTTATGGAAGTGGTTTTTTATATTGCATGTGATTATTCGACTAGTATAATATCCATGTGAATAAGTCATTGGAATTATTTAATTTTATTTTTTCCATATTGTGCTGAAGTTAAAGTTTAAAAGGCTTTTGTTTTAGTTATACATTGCCTTAAATGTTTTTACTTATTTATGAAATTTTCTACTATATTGTTATCCTTACTAAGCATATGAGCTCACCCATTTCTATGTTTTATTTTTTCCAGGATGTGAAGTAGTATTTTATGACTGACCTGCAGGGATAGTCTGAGGGGATATTAGTGTGGAATATAGACACTATGTCGTTGTAGTTTTTCACTTTATCATGTAATGTAAGACTTATTAATGTATCTAGTGTTTCCAAGACTACTAAATGAATCGGTCTTTTGAGACATGATCTTTTGTGATCATGCCAATGTTATGTAATAAAGCACCGACTCTAGGTAATTGGGGTTGGGGCGTTACAACAAAGTAGAAACTTCTACTCTATCCAATTTTTTTCACTAAAAATAAAACTCCTTAACTAAAACAAGAATTATTTTCTTGATATAAATCTTCTTTAATACTTCCTTCATCTTACCCTTCCTTATACCCTGTGAAAAGCATTTCAAAAACATGGGATGAGCGCAAAAATCGCAATAAGGGTTATAAAATATGGAAATAAAACGTTAGTTTATCAATACATACAAATCAATGAAATCATACTTCTCAATAATAAAACATAATCTCTTTAACATAATTTTTTGAATCATAAGATTTATGAATAACACATAGAAATAAAAAATCATAATGGTAATTTGTGGCATCCCTAAAATACTTACATTGTAGCTTTCACAGCTATATAGGGAGTTATTTTCTGAATACCCATCACGGTATATTCCATAAATATCTTTAGAGAAACATTAAAGTTTACCTCCATCATGATACCCAATGCATTACAGAGCTATCTCAGGCTCACCTGCCCTGGGTTTATAACGAAACCACCCGTATATGTAAACAATTCCCAAGAACCATAACATAATCAAAAAAAGTAAAGATAACATTTACACATTGAAATCACAAGATATCAATTCAATATATTGACATAATCAATCCATTATAAAAACCATTTTCAATACCAAAATATGTAAAAAGTTAATATGGTATTTATTTTCCTTTTAAAAATATTGTGGCTTGTTAAGGAAGCCAAATATCAAATAATGCTCGTAGTGGCGGAACGGTCGCTGTCACCACATACGTTAAAAAGACACATTACCTTTCTCATTTAGTAAAACTCTACGTAGAAAAAATATTCCATTTGAAATGAAATTAAATGTCAAAGGGGTTTATAAACTGTATAAAATCAAGACATGTATAATTAAGATATGCCTCAATAAAAGGAGATTGAGACGAAGTCCCTTACCTTGTGTTCGACTTGTCTTGTTCATTATTTATCTCCATGAATAATAATATTAAGTTAATTCTACTTGATACAAAACCTTTTTCAGGTTTATTATTCCTTTTATATCATTTATTAACTTGTTATAACAATCATATAATTATTCAAGTTCATATCAGTCTTTCTGTCGATGTTCGGTACTTGAGTCAAAAATGAACTTGCTATTATTACAAATTTTCCATGTGGTAAAAAGTCCATTATATCCAAAATTTTAATCATGATTTAAATATAATATATATCCATTTTATATGTATTTAGATCCATTATATAAGTATTTATAATATCCCATAACATTTGGATAAAAGAAAATGAAATGCACTATTCATGGAGACTATAAGTTGTATGTACCCATGAACACTAATTTCATTTATTTTTCATATTTAATGGAATTAAAACTAAATGATACATAGGTATATTATAATTATAGTATAATATAATATATAGTTTCATTAAAACCATCTTTTATACATTCCATGTATGGCATGAACGATTCATATCACTTTGAGGGGGTGGTAGTCCGCACTTCCTAAAATGAGATTATCGTATTTAATCATTATAGAAACCATACATCTATGACACAAATAAAAAATAAAGAAGCATAGAGACAATATAAATATAATATACAGCACATATAAATACATTTCCAACATAATGGTCACCATGAGTTGTGGTAGGAGAGAATTGAAAAATCATCATTTCTTGAGGTAGTAGTTTGTCATCCACATAAACAGTATGTTCTAAATACATTAGATGGAGGTGTCTATGAATTTAGGTCAAATACTTATCATAAAAACATCCTACTATTTTTAATATACTGGTTTTGTTACATAATAATTGAATAAATAGGGTTTATGGGGTTGGATAAAGAAAATAAATGAAAGAAACTCGAGAGAAGACATTAATCAAATTGGGTAACTCCTTTTGACATAAGTTAAAAGGAATTCTTCAATTTCCTTATTCCCAAGGTGAGGCTTATAAGAGAAATATAGGGATTTTGGGAGATTATTTGGGAATAGGTTGGATGAGCCAAGGGGGCTTGATATGTGAGAGTAAGGGTTAGAGTTGGTGGCCTTTCATAAGAGTGAGGAGGGGTACTTAAGGAATATCTTGAATTATTATTTTATTATAAATTCTATTTGGACTATAAATGAGTAAAAATTCAGTTATTTATAATATAAGATGAATAAAAGTCGAAATAAAAACGTTAAATAAGAATTTTATAGGTTTTGGATATTTTTTAATCCTTATCTTTTTTATTTACCCCTTTATTACTCTTACAATTTTATCATGAATTTAACACTTTGAGAAAAAAATATTTACCAAAACATGAAAAATATCCAATAAAAGAGTAAATAATAAAATTTTAGACTAAATATAAACATTTTTCAGAATCATATATTTTTTGGAATTTAAAATATTTAATAAAATATTTTATATTTTAAAATATGAATTATGTCAATTTTGAAACTATTCATATTAGGAATTTTTTAAAAATCCATAAAAACTTGATTACTTCGAAAAAACATTATTAATAAAAATATAACATGTAGCTATAATCCTAAAAAATCATGTATGACATAAAAATAACAAAAATACATTTATTTTATCATTTAAAATATCATTATTTGAATCCTTTTTAATGAAGCAATCACTACATCATCATTGTGTCGTAATTAAATTTATTTATTTATTTTATAAATATTATATATAAAATATCATGATGTAGAAAATCTTTTTAGATTTCTAATGACTATTCATAGTTGAATAGATCACTAATGTAACCCCATATAAAAAAAATTAGTAAAAGATATATGTTTATGTTATATTTTCCTTAATATTAAATTAAAAGTAATTAAATGTCACTTTCACGCAAAATTGGTTCCATTGGGTCCTAAAATAGACCCAATGATTCCCATGGTCCAAAATATCTCATCCAATATGGTTGGGACAATTTTAAGGGTAATTTAATATTATTATAATATTATTTTTTACCCTTATTTACCGGATTTAACATTTAACCATTGTAAATAAAATATTTATAGAAGCTACTATTCATAAAGTATAAAAATATAATGTACCTATTTAAAAAATTTGGACCGCATGATCAAAAATATGGAATCCATTTATCAAAATTCAAAACACATAATTTGCATAAATTTATTTAAAATTAATTCATGTTGGTGAAACCAAAAAAAAGTGTTTTTAAGATATAAAAACTACCAGAAGATTGACATGTGTTTATGTACAATTAAAAGGTGAAATCACGTACAATGTAAAACATTGGATTAAATGATAAAAACATAGTATAATTACTCTTTAAAACCAATTAAAATTATTATCTAACTATATAAATAAATTATATGAAAAGATAGTTTTAACTTAAAATGCAGTATTTTCACTATTCATTAAAAAATGAACTTTATTAGAAAAATACAAAACATTTACCCAAGTATATTTTGTTGTCCCACCTCTATATAAGAAGTTAATTTTTTCAAATGAAAGATATTAAAGTGACTAAAACTATATTTAATAAGGGTTCTCCATCAAAAGGCAGTAAAATGACCCTTTAATGAATATTAGAGTATTTCATGCTTAAAATTGGATTCATTCTTATTTTAGGGCATTAAAATTTATTGAAAAAATGTAAAGACATTTTAAAAACTTGTATAATCATATTTTAGTTAGTTCTTTTCATTCCCTCCAATACAACGGCTATTCGTTAACTACCATTTAATATAATATTATTATTAAATTATTTTTTGGTATAACTCAACGTTATGTGCAACGTAAGATTTTAGAAAAATATGTTGTTATGGGTTGAGTATGCTATCGAACATAGCATCCCCTTTAAATTAAAATTAATATTCAATTCACAAATATTAATAAATATAAAATTTTTATATTCTTTATTTACCTGGGTTATTTCATCCTTCCCCCTTTTGGGATTGTGTCCCTGCAATTTTATTCACTTATCAAACATGTGGGGGTATTTATCCATAATAGGATTTTCAGATTACTATATTGCCTCTTCAACCATATGGTTTTTTCAAAAAAACCTTTACCTGATGAATTACCATATTCTGAAACACTTTCTCTCTTCGATCAAGAATCTGGACTAGTTGTTCCTCATATCTGAGATTCTCTTCTATCTGAACTACCTCTAGACTCAAAACATGAGATAGATCCAGTATATAATATCTCAATATTGAAACATGAAAAACATTGTGTACCTGGGATAAAATTGTTTGTAAATCCACTCTGTAGGCAACTGATCCAACTTTTTCCAGGATTTCATAGGTTCCAATGAACCTCGTACTCCGCTTTACCTTCCTACCAAAACACATCACACTTTTCCATGGAGAAACTTTGAGAAAGACGTGATCACCTACCTCAAAAGAAAGATCTTTCCTCTGGTTATCTGCATAACATTTCTGCCTGCTTTGATCTATTCTCATGTGCTTCTAAATCAACTAAACTTTTTTTGCAATCTCTTCTACCAATTATGGTACCATCAACTTCCTTTCACCTGCATCATCCCAAAAAGATGGAGTTCGACCCCACTTTCCATATAATTCCTTAAATGGTTCCATCTGTATATTGGAATAAAAACTTTTACGGTAAGAAAACTCAACCAAAGAAAGATGTTGGTCCCAACATCCCTGGTAATCCATTGAATAATAATGTACCATATCTTCCAATGTCTGAATTATTCATTCTGAATTTCCATCTGATTACGGATGAAAATATGTACTGAAAATTAATTTAGTACCTAATCACTTCTGAACACCTTTTCAAAAGTTATAAGTGAACATTGGATCATGATCAGATACAATATAGAGAGGAACTCCATGAATCTTGGATATCTCTTTAACATACAACTGAGAAAGTTGATCTAGATACAATGTATCTCAAATTGGAAGGAAATGAGAAGATTTATTTAATCGATCAACAATAACCCAGATTTCATTATTACCTCGAGATGTATTTGGTAATCCCACAATGAAGTCCATGGATATATTTTCGCATTTCCACTATAGAACTAGTAAAGGCTAAAGCATCCCTTTCGGTAACTTCCATTATGATTTAACTTGTTAACAATTTAAACACATCATATTAATGTCAATAATATATATTTTTATTCTGTCCCACCAATAATACTTCTGAAGATCTTTGTACATTTTAGTACTAATATGATGAACTGAAAATGGAGAACTACGAGCTTCACATAATAACTCTTTCTTCAAATGGGAATCAAAAGGCACACATAATATCCTTCCAAGACTCAAAACATTCTCTTTATCAATGATAAATTCAGGTAACTTACCCATCTAAACCAAATCTACCTTTTTCGGAAACTCACTATCATCTTTCTACGCTTTATTTATTCTACCTTCTAGAGATGATTTCACTACTGCCTGAAACAAAATAGAGTATTCCCAACACCAAAAACTTCCAATCCAAAATTCATCATATAAAAAACCAAAGGATCTCGTTCGAAAAGTAGCATGGTTAAGGTAGAATTACTCTTTCGACTCAAAGTTTCAGCCAGTTTATTTTCCTTTCTAGGATGGTAATGGATCATGAAATTATAATCCTTGATTAATTATATCCATCTCCTCTGTCTCATTTTTAATTCCTTCTGAGTAAATATATACTTCAAACTTTCGTGATCAATATATATTTCACACTTTATTCCATACAAATAATGCCTCCAAATTTTTAATGCAAAAACAACAACAGCTAATTCCAAATTATGTGTAGGGTAATTCAACTCATGAGGATTCAACAGTCGTGAAGCATAAATAATCACCTAATCATTCTTCATAAGGACACATCTAAGTCCTTTCAATGAAGAATCACTATAGATAACAAATTCACCATTTCTAGACGGCAGTTCCAAAATTAGAGCATTCACCAATCTTATTTTCAATTCTAGAAAATATTCATCACATTCCTTTGTCCAGATAAACATAACACCTTTTCTAGTTATCTTAGTCAATGGGCTAGATAATCATGAAAAAATTTCAAAAAACCTTTAATAATAACATAATAAACCAAGAAAACTACGAATCTAAGTTATATTGGTAGGTCTTTTCCATTCTTTAACAACTCTTGTTTTAGAAGGATCAATAGTTATTCCATCTTTAGAAACAATGTGACCAAGGAATGGAATTTATTGTAACCAAAACTAACACTTTATGATATTCCCATACAGTATATTTTCTTTTACAGTTTTCAAGACAACCCTTAAATTTCTTTTATGCACCTCTTTGCTTTTATAATATACCAAAATATCATCAATAAACACAACCACAACCCTATGCAAGAACTCACCAAAAATTCTATTCATAAGATCCATGAATACAGTAGGTGCATTGGGTAACCCAAAAGGTATAACTAAAAATTTATAATGGCCATATCTAGTACGAAACGCATTCTTTAAAATGTTTTTTTCCATTAATTTCAACTAATGGTACCCTGACCTCATGTCAATCTTCGAAAAATACTAGGCTGCATGGAGCTGATCAAACAAATTATTGATATGTGCAAAATGATACTTGTTCTTAACAGTGATGTTATTCAACTCTCTATAATCAATGCAAAGTCTCATTGAACTATCTTTATTTTTAACAAAATAGAAAGGAGAACCCCATGGTGATCTACTAGGTCAAATTAAACCTTTATCTAATAACTCCTACAATTTCTTCTTTGACTCTGAATGTTCAATTTGAGCAATTAGATAAGGGGGTTTTGAAATTGGATTTGCATTAGGAACTAAGTCAACCATAAATTCAACTTCCTGATCAGATATTATTCTAGGAAACTAATTAAAAAAACATAAATATACTCATTTACCAATGGAACATAATTAATCTGAATAGTTCCTTTTTTTCAACAATTTCTTCAAGGTAACATTCATTTACATATTTTACTAGTTTATTAGCTTTTTTATATGTTATCAAAATTAAGGGTTCATGCTTTTACACAAACTAAAATTATTTTTAAAAAACAAACCTCTTTACCTCTATAGTCAATCTTAGCCTAAAAAATGCAAGGCCAATCCACAACCAAAATAACAACAAACACTACTAGAGGCAAAACAATAAGTTTTGTAGGTATATTATTTCCGCACACAAGTACGGGATGGTTCTTATAATTTCTTTTTTACTCAACATTTAATCTATGTGTTTTAACCAAAAGTTCAGGATTCCTATGTTGAGGCAGAATTCCCAATTTACAATAAAATTTCTTAGAAATGAATGAATGTGTTGACCCTGAATAAAACAACACATTGACATAATATGAATAAACAAACTATGAACCTGATACTACTTCATTTTATGTCCCAACATATGTTGAAGTAGTTGAAAAGTATTTCAACCCCCCCCCCTTCAGCTTATAGTCCGACTTCTTTCCATCATTTGATTTCTTCGTTGGACACTCATTTTCATAATGACCCATTTCATTACACTTAAAATATTTTACTGACTATAAATCAGATTTTTTCTTACCATTACCCTGATCTTTTTCAGTGTAATTATGAGACTTATTTCCCATTTTATCAAAATAGTATCACTTACCATAATTCAAAAGGAATTTTCTAGTGTGCTTTTTATCACAATTTTCACAAATTGTAAACATAAGTTTCTTACCGTCAGAGTTTTTTGAAGAGTTCTTCCCTTTCATCTTCCACATCAACTTCTTATTTTTTTTTCTTGTCCAATAACAAATGATCATCATAAAACTCCATTTCCACCTTCTCCACACATCAAAAAAAAATTCATTACTTTTGAACTCATGAGAGGCTAAATACCGTCAATACTTTGGCTTTAATCCTAAGTAAGAAATGATTGATTTTACTATAAAGATATCATATGAAAATTGGAGTATACCTTTCCAGTCAAGTGAATTTATCTTCATAAGCAGCCACTGAGTCATCCTCCTGCCTCAATTACAATAATTGTTTTTCTATCCTAAGTCAAACCACCTTAGGGAAATATTTGTCAAGAAACACACATTTGAATTCTTCACAATCAAGAGCATCAATCTCATCACTAAACCTAATAGTTTTAACCATCAACCACCACTAATCAGCTTCACCTTAAAAATGATAAATAGAAAGAGAAACCTTTTGATGTTCTAATCACCCCATTACATCGAAAATATTTTCAAATTCGTTAATCCAACCTTAAGCTATCACAGGTTCAGATGATCCTATAAATGATGGGGGATGTTTCCTCATGAAATGTTCCACTACTGACATGTACCCCTGTGGTTGATCTGGCTGATCCCAGGCATGGATACTACCACCATTTAGATCTTGAGTCAATTGTCACATCATTGCAACAAACTGTTCAGTTCCGCTTCTGAACAACTCAAGATGCTGATTTGGAAGGATGTTTTCCTCTTGATGGCATCCCATCATAGTTTCCATGTTTCGTCTATGGAAAACCATTATCTACATAGAAATATCTTAGGTGAAGAAACACGGTAATCTATAAATTCTATATCATTTCAATCTTACGAAAACGTAAAAATAATATATATATATTAATTTAACAATATCCTAACTCCTAAAGTTATCTAAACCAACCTTTGATTCCAACTACAAGGCCCTATCCTTAAAAATTAAATAATCATAAAATAAGTTAACAATTTACATTGAAGATCTATTTAGGGTTAGAGTTTTAGAGAATTATGTTGTAACTTTTACATAACTTCTCAAAATATTACAAAGTGGACACTTATACTCTATCTAATTTTTTTCACCAAAATAAAACTCCATAAATAAAACAAGAAATATTTTCTTGATATAAATATTCTTGAATACATCCTTTATCTAAGCCTTCCTTATACCCTAGGAAAAATATTTCAAAAACATGGGATGAGCCCAAAAAATCTCAGTAAGGGTTATAAAATAAGGAAAGAAAACATTAGTCCATCAATACATACAACTCAATGAAATCATACTTCTCAATCATAAAACAAAATCTCTTTAACTAACTTCATGAAATCATAATATTTATGAATAAAACATAGAAATCATAAATCACAAGGGTAACTTGTAGCATTCATAACATACTTACACTGTAGCTTTCACATCTACATAGGGAGTTACATTAGTAATACTCATCACGGTATATTCCTTAAATATCTTAGGAGAAACATTAAATTCTACCTCGTTCATCTTACCCAATTCATTAGAGAGCTATCTCAGTCTCACCGCCCTAGTTTTATCATGTAACCACCCGTATACGTAATCAATGCCCAAGAACCATAACATAATCACAAGTATGAAGGAAAGATAATGTTTACACATTGTAATCAAAAGATATCAGTTCAAGATATTGTCATAATCAATCCATTATCAAAAAAAATTCAATACCAAAATATTTAAAAAGTTTATATGGTATTTTTATTCCTTTTAAAAACATTATGGCTTGTTAAAGAAACCAAATATCAAATAACGCTCGTAGTGGAGGAAGGGTTGTTGTAACTGTGCACATTAAAAAGAAACAATCCCTTTGTCGTTTAGTAAAACGCTACGTAGAAAAAATATTCCCTTTGAAATGAAATTAAAATTCAAAGGGGTTTATAAACCATATAAAATCTAGGTGTGTATAAATCAAAATATTCCTCAATGAAAGGATATTGAGACTAAGTCCCTTACCTTGTGTCTGACTTGTCTTGTTTATTCTTTATCTCCCTAAATAATAAGATTAAGTAAATTATAATTTCTTCAGAACCTTTTTCAAGTTTATTATTCATTTTATATAATTTATTAGCTTTCTATAACAATCACAAAACTATTCAAATTAATATCAGTCTTTTTGTTGAGTTCGGTATTTGAGTCAAAAATGAACTTGCTATAATTACAATTTGTCATTGAGGTAAAAAGTATATTATCTCCATAACTGTATTCATGATTTAAATATCGTATATATATAGTATATAAGTATTTATATCCAGTATATATGTATTAATAATTTTCTATAACATTTGGATATAAAAAATGAAATTCACCATTCATGGAGACGGTAAGCTATATGTTCGCATGAACGAAACTTTCATTTCATTTTTATATTTAATGGAATGAAAACTAAATTATACATAGGTATATTATAATTCCAGTATAATATCATATATATGTTCATTAAATCCATCCTTTATATGTTCCATGTATTCCATGAACGAGTCATATCACTTTGAGGGGACGGTAGTCTGCACATCCTCAAATTAAATTATTGTATTTAACCACTATGGAAACCATAAAGGTGTGATATAAATGAAAAATAGAGTACCATAGAGACCATATAAATATAATATATATCACATATAAACACATTTCAATCATATTGGCTAAAATGATAGGTAGTAGAAGATAATTAAACAATCATCGTTTTGTGTGGCAGTAGTTCACCGTCCATAGAAACAGTTTGTTCTAAATCCATTAGATGGTGGTGTTTGTGAGTGTAGGTAGAATACTTCTCATTAAAACATCCTAGAATATTTAATATAATTTTTTTGTTATAGAATAATGTAATAAAAAGAGTTTATTTGGTTGGATAAGGAATATAAATGAAAGAAGCTTGAGAGAAGAAATTAACTCAAATCGAGTAACTCCTTTTGATTTAAGTTAAAAGGATTTCTTGAAATTCCTTCATCCCAATGTGAGGATTCTGAGAGGAATAGAGGGATGTTGGGAGATTATTTTTGCTGAGAATGGAATATATAAGGGGGATTGAGAAGTGTGAGTAAGGGTCATAGGTGGTGGCCTTCTATAAGAGGGAGGAGGGGCACTTAAAGAATATCTTGAATTATTATTTTATTACAAATTCTATTTCGATTATTAATGATTCCAAATTCAGTTAATTAGAATATAAGATAAATATTAGTAGAAATAAAATAATCCAATAATAATTAGACAGGTTTTGTTTATTTTTTAACCCTTATGTTTTTTATTTAACCTTTTTTTTACTATTACTGTTTTATCAAGAATTTAACACTGTGAGAAAAGATATAGTTACCAAAACATGAAAAATATCCAATCAAAGATTCAAAAATAAAAGTTTTGACTTATTATAACTATTTTGAAGAATCATAGATTTTTTTTAAATCTTATAATATTTAATAAAATATTTTATATTTTAAAATATGAATTATGCCAATTTTGACATTATTCATATCATGACTTTTTAAAAAATCCATAACAACTTGATTACTTCAAAAATACTTCATTAATATAAATATAACATGTAACTATCGTCCAAAAAAATCTTCGATGACATAAAAATAACAAAATTACATTTATTTTAACATTTATAATATCATTTATTTGAATCCTTTATTAATGAAGCTATCACTGCATCATCATTTTTTCATAATTAAATTTATTTATTTAATGTCTAAAAATTATAAATAAAATATCATGATTTAGAAAATATTTTTTTATTTATAATTACTATTCATAGAAAAATATATCACTTATGTAAACCCATATAAAAATTGTTTTAGTAAAAGATATATGTTTATGTTATATTTTTCTTAACTTTAAATTAAAAGTAATTAAATGTCATTTTCACACAAAAGTGGCTCCATGGGGTCCTAAAATCCACCCAATGATTCTCATGGTCGTAAATATCTCATCCAATAGGGTTAGGATATGTTTAAGGGTAATTTAATATTATTATAATATTTTGTTCCCCT
Organism: Viscum album; assembly: GCA_963277665.1. Taxonomy (NCBI): domain Eukaryota; kingdom Viridiplantae; phylum Streptophyta; class Magnoliopsida; order Santalales; family Viscaceae; genus Viscum; species Viscum album. The sequence continues at coordinate 1,741,257,088 of OY728160.1, forward strand.
TATTTACCGGATTTACCCTTTAACCATGGTAAATAAAATATTTAATGAAGTTACTATTCATAATTTCTAAAAATAAAAGGTACATATTTAAACAATTTGGAACTCCTGATTCCAAATATGGAATCTATTTTTCCATATTCAAAACATATAATTTATATAAATTAATTTAAAATTAATTTCTGTTGTTAAAACAAAAAGCATGTTTTTAAGAAGTAAAAACTACCGAAAGATTGACATGTGTTTATGTCCAATTAAAATATGAAATCACTTATGATGACCAAAATTTAATTAAATGATAAAAAAATAATATAATTACACTTTAAAACCAATTAAAATTATAATATAAATATATAAATAAATTAGATGAAAAGACAATTTTGACTTAAAATGCAGTATTTTCACTATTCATTAAAACATAAACTTTATCAGAAAAATACCAAAAAAATACCCAAGTATATTTTTATGCCCCTATTTTAAATAAGAAGTTTATTTTCTCAAATGAAATATATATAAGTGGTAAAAGATATATTTAAAATGGGTTCTCCATCAAAAGGCAGTAAAACGACCTTTTAAAGAATATTAGAGTATTTCATGCTTAAAATAAGATTAATTCTTATTTCAATCCTTTAAAATTTATTGGATAAATGTAATTACATTTAACAAACATGTATAATCATATTTTATTTAGTTCTGTTCATTACCACTATAACGACACATACTTTACATACATGGTTATTACTTCAAAATTGAAGCATACTTATTACAACATATAACAAAACCATGAAAGGACCGTCTAGGTATAGTGTCTTTAGAAACTGGGAAACATAAAAAACTGGTTCATAAATCATCTACGTTGTCTCTTATTTATTTCATCATATATAGAGTCCCTTTTTGTCATATCCTACTTAATATACTTCTTCCTAACCTGGGGAAAAGAAAACATACAAAAGGATGAGCTCAATGCTCAATAAGGGTAAACAAAAGAAATATCAAACATATCATATTCATAAGAACATAACATTTTTAAAATCTTATCCTGCAAAAGATATCATAATATGGGATAAATCATAGAAGTTAAATTTAATCCCAATAATCATAACTTAAAATATGAAGCTTTGTGGCATACAAACATAATCATAGAAAATCATTTCTTAGTAGTCAAGACTCATTTCCAAGACTATCTTAGCGGACAAAGTCCATTTCTGAACCGAGTTCACTCCTTATTTCAGTCATGTTTCACTGAACCATTTTAACCTGCCATTCCAGCCATCTCTATCTCATGAGATATAAATCTTTACCCAATGCATTGGAGGGAGATATAGGTCCCACCCATCTCATAATAAAACCATTCTTATGTGTGCCACAAAATCATAAATCATACATCATAGCATAACCCAAGTAATAAAAATGGGATTCTTAAACATCATGCCATCATAAGATAAAAGGACATCATAAAAATAATTCCATCATAACATAATCAAATCAATGTAAAAATAGGGATAGAAAAATAACCCTATATTATCTTAGATGGAAAATAATTTTGATAAAACGCTTGAACTCCATTCTTGAGGAAAATATCATTTCTACTTCAAAAACATTTTTCCTTTATTAAAATTTCATATAATTTTAAACAAAAAGAAGTTGATTAAAAATAAACTTGAAAAAATGTAAAGGAATCTTCATGGAAATAATGTTCTAAAATTCCATTCAGGTCGTATAAGTTAAAAAATTATTCTTCTCATACTTTGACAGGAAAAGTCAAAAAGTACCTCGTACTAAAAATGAAAAAAGTTTCCTTTCATATATTTTACCAAAAAAAACTCACCAATGGGTAAATTGGATTTAAAAAATTGTCGGTGGATGGAAATAATATTACATATTTAGGAAACATGGATGTGGATGATAAATATTCCCCAGTATATTCTGAAGTATAAACAATCTCGGATAAAAATGAGATTGTGAGATTTTCCCTTACCTTAGGACCGATATGCTTCGTAGGAATCCGGACCTCCTGTAACATGGTTTAAATAATGTCAATTATCTTATTACAGAATCATATTCATTGTTATGATATCATATATGGTCATATTTGTATCTTCTTAGTAGTAATATTTCATTGCTACTTGTTATTCGGGTGTTTACTTCTATATGTTCTTATGCGTGTTCTGTCGAATAAATTCTTATTACTCTTTATAGGATGTAGATATATCATTTAAATAATGGTATTAGTGTAATATTTATCATATTCATTCATTCAATTCATTTATATAATCATTATTCAATGAAGATCATATAGAACGAGTCGCATCACATCATGGAGACGGTAGGCCGTACGTACGCACGAGCGATGATATCATTCCCATGATCGTGGAATTGTATTGAAGTGTATGTATAATATTTCATAATCAATACCACTTTAAAATAATCATATATAGTTATTTATTTGCACCATTATAGCCATCCAAGTAAGGTGGTGGTGGAAAACATATTACACCACGGCGTGGAGACGGTATTCCGTACGTACGCAGGCGCGGTGATTTTGTTTACCGTGGGATGGATAAGAGGTGAAATAGGGTTGTTTCATATTTATAATAACATATCAGTATATTATGGATACTGATGTTATTACTTCATAATTAAACAACTAAAGAAGATGGAGTAGAAGAAGAATGGAACTTGAAGAAAACGGTACAAGGTATTACCTCTTTCTTGAAGTGCCTCCTTTAAGCATTCTCTTAGGGCACTAGAGTTGGTCTTTTGAGAAGACCAGTACCTCTAGTAGGTTTATAAGGAAGTGGGGAAGTGAAATTGGCAGGTTTTTTCTTATCTTGAAGGCTCAAATTGGTGTGAGGAGGAGAGGGAGGAGGTGCCCTTTTATAAGGGAGGAGAGGGGCACCTTTGGAAATATAAGAAATATTAGTTTATATTAAATCCCAACCCCACTTAAAAACTTCAAAAATGACTCATATCAGAATATTAGATGAGATAGTGTTGTAATATCATCAACCAATAAAATTTAGACTTGTTATGAATTTATTTTAAACATTATCAACTTGATTTATCCTTATTTATCAATTTAATGTTATTTGTGGTAATAATATTATAAATTTTAAATTATCATAAATAATTACATATGTGTTGTTAATTTTCCATAATTTTACACTTTATGACATTTTAGAACATATAAATTTTAATTTATAATTTTTAAATATTTTTGTGATCTTTAGAAAATTTTATAATATGTTATTTTTATAAAATAACAATAGTGTCAATTTTGAAACTATTCATTTATTTGAATTTAAATAAAATATATAAAGAATATATGTTCAAACTAAATTCTTTAATAGATTCATAAAATGTCATATGTATCTATAAAATTAGTGGAGCACATTAAATAGTTCATATAATATTTATTTTAATATTTTTAAAACCATTTATTTGATATTTTAATTAATAAACTAATTTTAACATCACTATTGTGTCATAATTAATGATACTTATTTAATCCCTAAATATTCTAAATAAATTCATATGATGTAGATAATTTTATTAGATTTCTTTTGAATATTTATATCCGATGTTTCATGATGTTTATCACTAAATTAAAATTATTATACTTATAAGATTTTAAGAGAGTGACATATTGTCACTTTCCTTGATTTTAATAATAATTATATTATTTCATGGTCAAAAGTCCATGAAATAAATATATTTCATCCCTTAGGTGATATGGGTCAACTTTTATTTATCCAATTGTATTTTGGCCGGTGTTAGGGTAATTTTATAATCTTATATTTACCCTTAATTATCTGATTTACCTTTAACTATGGTAAATAAAATTTACTATAGTTACTATTCATAATGCCCAAAAATAAAAACTAGCCTCTTAAAATAATTTGGACCCACTAATTCCAAATATGGAATAACTTTTTGAAAATTAAAAAATCATAAGTTTCAGTAATTAATTTAAAATTAATCTCGTTGTTAAGAAAACGGGTTTTAGAAGTTAAAACCTTGCCAAAGATTGAAATGTTTTTACCTATGAATTCAAAGTGAAATTAATGCTAATGACATAGATTATATTAAAGGGTAAAAATATATTCTATTTATACTTTAAAACCATTAAATATTATAATTTAACCATGTAAATTATCTCAATGAAAAAAGTTTTTTTTAATTAAAAATTAGCGTATTTTTACTATTCATCAAAATATGAAAGTTATCAGAAAAGTATCAAAAATTTATCCAAAGTAAATTTTTATATCCTGATTCCAAAAAAGAATTTTATTTTTTCAAATTGAACTTATAATCATGTCAAAAACAAGATTTAATGTGGGTGTGTCATCAAAAGGTGGAAAAACTGCATTTTTTAAAAAATACTTATTTTACTCGGAAAATTTCTTTTGTTCTATTACCATGTTCTAGAAAATGTGTAAGATGAATAATAATGTTATAAAATTCAAAATGTAGTTAATACTTTTCATAATGGCTAGTCCATAATAATATATCGTTGTTCAGTGAAACCAGGTATTGCGTACTACACACGCTATCGAGGAAGGTCGTGATTGCGTGTAATGCAAGCCAAGTCAGTATTGTGTGTTGTGAAAGATTCATTTGGTGTTGCGTATAACAAAAGACATAAAAAAATATTTCTCATAAAATCTCAAGTAGTTACACACACCAATACAATAGCTATGCGTTAACTACCATTTAAAATAATAATATTATTATTTTATTTTTTAATATAACTCAACGTTGTGTGCAACGTAAGATTTCAGAGAAATCCATTGTTTCATGTTGAGTATGCTATCAGAAATAGCATCCCCTTTAAAGTGAAATTAATTTTTAATTCATAATTATTATTAAATATGAAAATTTCATATACTTTATTTACCTGGGAATTTAAATCCTTCCCCCTTTTGGGAATTGAATCCCTGAAATTATATTCACTTATCAAATAAGTGGGGGTATTTATCCCTCATAGAATTTTCAGATTCCCATGTTTCCTCTTCAACCATATGGTTTTTCTGAAAAACCTTTACCTGATAATTTATCTTATTTCGAAACACTTGCTCTCTCAAGTCACGAATCTAGACTGGTTGTTCCTCATAAGATATATTCTATTCTAACTGAACTACCTCTGGACTCAAAACATGGGATGGATCTAGTATATAAATTCTCAACATTGAAACATGAAAAACATTGTGTACTTGGGATAAAATTGGAGGTAAATCCACTCTATTGAAAATTGATCCATCCTTCTCCAAGATTTCATCTGGTCCAAAGAAAATCGGACTCAGATTTCCATTCTTACCCAAACGCATCACACTTTTATATGGAGAAACTTTGAGAAAGACATGATCACCTACCTCAAAAGAAAGATCCTTCCTCTAGTTATCCACATAAATTTTCTTCCTGCTCTGAGATGTTCTCATGTGGTTCTAAATCAACTGAAAATTTTCTACTATCTCTTCTACCAATTCTGGTCCCATCAACTTTCTTTCACATACTTCATCCCAAAAATCTAATGTTTGACACTACATTCCAAATAATGCCTCAAATAGTGTCATATGTATACAGGAATGAAAACTTTTATCATAAGAAAACTCAACCAAATAAATATGTTGGACCCAGCTTCCCTAGTAATCCATTGAAGAAGAACATACCATAACTTCCAGTATCTAAATTTTTCTTTCTGACTGTCCATATGATTGTGGATGAAAAGTTGTACTAATATTTAATTCAGTTTCCAATGACATCTTAAGGCCTTTCCAAAAGTTAGAAGTGAACCTCGAATCACAATTAGGTACAATGGAGAGGTGAACTCCATGAAACCTAACTATCACTTTAATATACAACTGATAAAGTTGATCTAGAAACAAAGTATCTCGAATAGGAAAAAAATTGGCAGATTTTGTGAATCGGTCAACAATAACCCAGATTGCATTATTACATCAAGATGTCTTCGGTTATCCCACAATGAATCCCATGGATATATTTTCCCATTTCTATTATAGCACCGGTAAAGGATGAAGAATCGCTTTCGGTAACTTTAGTTCTACTTTTACCTATAGACAAGTTAAACACTTCACCATAAATTCAGCAATATCTCTTTTCATTCCATCCCCCCAATAATACTCCCGAAGATCTTTGTACATTTTAGTACTTACAGGATGAACTAAAAAGGGAGAACTTTGAGCTTCACATAATAACTCTTTCTTCAACTGGGAATCACAAGGAACACATAATCTCTTTCCAAACCTTAAAACAAAGTCTTTATCAATGTTAAATTTTGGTAAATTACCCATCTGAACCAAATCTAACTTTTTCTATAACTCACTTTCTTCTTTTTACACTTTCTTTATTCTGTATATCAGACACAATTTCACTACCACCTAAAACAAAATAGGAAAATTCCCAGCACCAACAACTTCCAATCCAAAATTCATCAAATCAAAAACCAATGGATCTCATTCCAAACATAGCATGGTTAAGGTAGCATTACTCTTTCGACTCAAAGATTCATCCACATTATTTTCCTTTCCTGGATGGTAATGGATCATTCAATCATAATCCTTGATTAATTCTAGAAATCTCCTCTTTCTCATGTTTAATTCCTTCTAAGTGAGTACATAATTAAAACTTTTGTGATCAGTATATATTTCACACTTTATGCCTCTAAATTTTTAATACAAAAACAACTAAAGATAATTTCAAATCATCTATAGGGTAATTTAAATCATGAGGCTTCAACTGTCGTGAATCATAAGTGACTAACTGATCATCCTGCATAAGGACACATCCAAGTCCTTTCAATGAAGCATCACTATAGATAACAAATTCACCAATTCTGGAAGGCGGTTCCAAAACCAGAGCATTCACCAATCTTCTTTTCAATTCCAGAAAACATTCATCACATTATTTTGTCCAGATAAACTTAATACCTTTTCAAGTTAGCTTAGTCAATGGCCTCTTCTAACTCTTCTATTCTCTCCCATGATCTATAGAGAGGCTCTAGATCCAAGGATCATGGATCAAGCACTCTCTCAGGCATCGCTTGTGATGTGATGTGGTGATCGTTAGAGCATCCAAGGCATCATCGCAATTCCACAGTAGCACCCAGATTATGATGAATGGTTCTCCCACTTATTTATTGAAGAGTGTGTGGATGATTTAGAGGAGTTCGATGTAGGATTATTCGATCTTTTATCAGAAATGATGAGAAAACGTCATACACGGATTTAGAATTATACCAGGTACTTTATGGTTTAATTTTGTGCTTAAATCCTCCGTGTGTGCTCCTCAGCTGGGACTGGGCTGCTATTTGCCAATGTTGACATGTTTAAGTAGACTATCATCGGAGAATTTTAAAACCCCCACCTTTTTGGGGCTTCCATTGCACACCTAGTTCCAACAAGTTGTATCAGAGGGATGCATGTTGATTTTAAACAAAATAAATTAAATTTTCATAAAATATAATAAAGGGCGTCGATATGTTCCCAACACAATAGACAAAATCTAAATTGGACATTAAATGGTCAGTCTATAGCCATCCGAATTTTTGAATTTGGATTCGAGGTTGAATTATGGTGGTGTTTCACATTTTGACCAGAAATATTGTGGCTGAAATACGCATGGAAAAATCAATTTTGTTTTAATATTAATTTCATAAAATTAAATCAATTATTATTATTATAATAAATTTAATTTGTTTTTTTATAATAATAATATTAATTTTATTATAATATTATTATTATTTTATTGTAATTATTATTTTTCCCAAGACTAATATTTATAATTTGGAAAAATTTGTTAAAAGGGTGGGGGAAAGACTTGAAAAGAAAGCCTTGGTTCAATAACAAAAATAAGGAGGTAGAAGACTAAAAATAATAAAAAAAAAGGATGGCGGAATGAAGACCTGTAAAATCAAGTTTTGTTAAAAAAAAGAGGCATGTGGGGGCAATGCCTGAAAAGTAGACTGGAAAAATACGTTTTGGGGGGCGCGCGGCCCCTGTGTCTTCAACATCCCCGTAGTGGCGGTCCAAACTAGGGAGGTGATGCAGCTCCATTAGCCCACCTCAACCCCAGATAGCCCCACACCTCTAGGTCGGTGGACCTGGTCCTCCCAGCTCCAGGCACAGTAGACCGCCTACACCCAACCTCAGCGGTCACCCTCTGCCCAAAGTGCGCGGTGCCCTGAATGCCGCTGGTTCTTTTTCTTAGAATTGTAGCGACGGGCTACTAGGCATGCAGCACCCCATCCGAGCCCCCCTACCCCCCCCCCATGCAAGGCCACTTGCATTTGGCTAGCCATGTGGCCCACTCTCTCCCTCTTCGGCCTCCCATGGTGGCTCCCTCCCCTTTGTTGTGCTGCAACAGCAGCACATCACCATCTGCCCTGGCCCATCACGGTTCCCTTCCCCCATTGTAGCACAGCCCACAAGGCTTTATCCTTCCAACCTAGAGGCCACCACCTCCCACAGCAACCCGTGTATCCTCCATCCGGATGAGATACTGACCCTCCAGCAGCGCCGATGGCCGCTTCCGCCTCACCCGTTGGCTTGAATTCCTCCTGGTCGATAGTCGAACCATCGTGAGGTAACCCATATACAGGGGGTCTGACCAAATCTAACCTGAAACCTATCATGGTGGGTCCCCTCATCCCGTAACAGGATTGGGAAGACCTGTCCAGCCCAAAACGCCCATGCACGGGGTCAGTACAACCCAGACTGGGCATGCGTGGGTTCTCCCCAACCCGCACAGGCCCTGCCTGGGGTTTCAGAAGCTCAAGTAATTTTTATTTTAATCAATAATTAATTAAAACAGTTAATTTAATTTCAATTGATAATTAAATTTATTAAATAGTAATTTTTTGTTATTAAAATTTAATGCATCGTAATTAATTTAATTGGGATATTAATTAAATTTATTAATTAATTTAATTTTCAGTTTTAAAATTAAATTAATTAATCAGGACCGAATGACATTAAATTGAATTAAAAACAAGAGTGAAGTTTTTAATGTGATTAAATTCCCTCAGAAATTATTTAATGCAAGTTTAATTTTGTTATGAATTTAGTTTATATATGTGAGTTAATGCATATACTGGTCATGAGTCGTCGACCTACCAATGAGTGTTTAGTGTATTTTATTTAATTATTTATTTAATTTATTTATTTAATTATTTCATGTCGGTTTATAATAATTATTTTAATTAAATAAAAGACGATATGTGTGTCATCTAAAGGGTCATTATATGTATAAGGGCAAGCGTGCCCATTCTCAAAGTTGTATTTTATACCCCAAGACCCCCTCGTCTATGTGCGAGTAATATTTTATAATGACGAGACAAGGCATGATGCACTTCGCACCAAGTGATGGTGACACACTAGACAAGATGTGATGCATTGGAGGGGCATACACTGCATTTCGAGTCATATGCGACATGACAAAAGGTATGACCCATATGGTTTAGGTTGGTCCATTATTCACTCAACGGATCAACCATTAAAATTGGCTCATGATCAGGTTTTTCATTTATTTATGCATGGTTTATTATTTTGTGAATTTTTAGTTAGAACGTGATCACATAGTATAATAATAAACAAGTATGCAAGATAAAATTAACATGTGATGCGATGAAGTTTCTATATCTTGCACGGTCAGTTGTGAGTGTGATCACATAGTACGTGCTTATTAAAAATAGAAAAATTATTTATTTTTTCACACTAAGAATAATAAAACCCTCAAAGATATATTGAGTCATAATAGCCTTCCTTCATTCATGTTTGGACAAAAGCGGCTATTTGAGGTGTCGTTCATGCCATATCTGAGGGTGCATCTTACTATCGGGGAGTCCTTATAAGAATGATGGGTTAACTTAACTAAAATTATAGTAAAGAAATATCCATAACCATCTTGTTGTAATTTTAGAGGAAAGCATTGAGTAAATCAAGTTCTGATTTTAGATGTTGGGACTTCACTCAATAGATCATGGAACCGCAAGTTAAAGTAGTTCGCCAGCTAAAATCCTACCTCGAATCCTCCAAGTAGTTGCGTAGACATAGCTTGTAGACTATGAGGGGTGGTTCTAGGATCCTTTCCACTAGAATACCCAAGTGACATAGTATTTTTATTCTAGTATAGAGGGTTCCTAGATTCTGATAAAATAGTTGTAGACATTACATAATTTAAGTAATTAATCAAAAATGTCTAAACCGGTAATCAGATAAAAGGCACTAATCTGCTAAAATTCATTTTTTTAGAAAATGGAAAGATATACCAAAATTTTGAAACTATGATATTATATTGGACAAAGTAAATGTCTTCACAGACATGAGTATCCATGAATAGTAGAGGCGTGTGTGAATAGTTCTATGATATAGGAAACTCAGGGTTATAGTGTCCCTAATACTCTTAATTACCTCTAGAAGCGTGGGTGAAAATTCTTGTAGGAGACTAATGTACAAATCATATGATGGTTATATCATTATTCTTTCATCAATGTTCAGTGTCAGATGTGGTCTCTACAGAAAAACATGGATGATAAATCATGAAGTCTCATTTCTGAGATTTTTGCAAGGAGAAATCGAAGAAATGATATGAATAAGGTGATGGTTACACCGGCATGTGTAAATTGAAAGATTGGTCATGTTCTTTAAATGAATCCCTTTCTCATATCATTTTCCCCATTTTAATCAAGTTTCGTTTTATGTTCCGAAATGAACAAGTATTGAGTAAACGCTCCATTACCAATTAGGTAAGGTTCTCCAAGTGAATAAGAATAAAAGATAGTTAAGTTTTAATTCTTATTGTGAATAAATTTAAAGACAATGTGGAAAGGTCAAAGTCATTTAATTCCAATGGAACATACACAACGTCCTTCAATTAATGAGGTATTAACAAAGGTTATTTTTATTGCATCTTATAAAATAAAACCATGGATGTTTAAAATCAATTAACTAATTTAAAGAATAAATTTTCCACTTCTAAATCATAAATATTCATCAATGTAATGTTTCCTTTTACTACTTGGATATTTAATATTATATGTTTTTACATATGTGTATTTAAATATAGTTACCAAGTATATATATAATACTAGAATTCGGGTGTATTCTCCAAGTGGCAGCAAAAGGGTGATACCTAGGCTAGTGGTGAGAAGTACACGACTTCTTAATTACCAAGTGAAAAATTTGGGTGGAACTATTATTGAGTATAACCGTAAACTTTAATCTCATGTGTCCTTGGACGCGAGGAGACATTCTTTTAGGTTTTCGAATGAATGATTTTTTTGGTATACTCAATCACTAGTTCAGTGATACATGAATCATAGGAAATTAGTGATGAATATAAATGTAAGACTTATACCCAGTTGTGACAAGATAATTATATGTCAAGTAATACTAAAGGTGTACTTCATGAATATAACAAGTTTTCTATTTAGGCTTGGCAGAGCTAAATACTATTGGTATTATTAACGTATTTATTTTAGACAAAGAGCCTTTAGACATAAAGGTATGTCACAAAGCTTTTGGAAATAGTTCAACATGTAAGCATTAACTATTCCAAGAATAATCTAGAGGTATATATACTTCATAAGATTCCTTTAAGTTATTAAGGAATAATAAATTGAAGTACATGAATGGTTAGGAGATATGAGTTGCTTCGGGTTGGGATACCTTAGAATATCTCGACCAAGTATTCATCAATCATGATAATGTAGCGTGTAGTAATTCCTAAATCCACAATAACTTGTCAACATAAATACATTAATTTTAATGAGGAGGATTAATGATAAAGTCTTAAATATCAACATTGATCAACAAACATGTAGCATGGAGCAATTCCCAAATACATATTTTATACATAAAAATTTTGATATAAGTAATATCAATGTTGCAACTAGCAGAAACTTCCATTATATTTCATTAAATACTTTTCAAATAATGGTGATATCTCACAACCATATGCCAACTATAATGAAAAATGGATATCATACTAGTAATAGTATGATTTAAACCCATTATTTCGTTAGTACATGTTTTTAGATGCAAAGAGTTTTTTAGGACATAAACAAACTTGCATCAAGACAAACCCATTGTGCATTTAGTGTAATAATCCTAACAGTTTTTTAGGATGTTACTGAAATACCGAATATAGAATAGTTGGTAATAATGAAATAGAATACACTTCTATATAAGGGTGTAAATCTCTATTAGTGATAGTGGGAGCAATATTGACTTGTGTTTATTCAATGCTCAAAATGCACAAGTAGTAGGCATAAGAACTAGATCCACAAGAACATGTGGAACAGAGTATATTCCAGAGATACATACTACGTAGGAATGATAAAACCATGGTGATGGTTTTTATATTCACCGTGGTCGGTGATCTATTATTCAATAAGAATAATATTTCCTACAAGTAAGTAGTATATAGAAATTATATAAAATTTATAAGACCAACTAAAATTAAATTAATGGATTCCATGTATCAAAGTGCAAAGGGGGATTATTATTTTTAATACTATGGTGGGTATTCAAGTGAGTTGATACATGGATGATACAAGCGTAATACCAATAAGGTGATATTGGTTTCACCAAGTTTTTATTCCTAAATCTATTAGAATTTAACTTATTATAGATAATATTTATGATCAAGTTATTTAGCATTAGATTTCATGACGACCAATCAAGGATGCTGTCTATACGACACAACTAGAAAGGGATGGTCATGTCACAGAATTCAAATAAAGTTTTAAAGTTACTGAGATCTAATTTAGGATTAAAGTAAGCAACATGATAATATAATATACATTTTTAACAAATTATTTCCATGTGTCTATGAGAGGTTAGTGGGAGCTTCAAAGTTTTCCAAGTATGTTCTGCAACATATGGAAAATAGACATCAGTCTTACATTAGTTAGTTAAGACCAATGTGAAATTTATTCTCAAGTGATTGACTTAAATTAGAAACCTAAGTTCTATGGAATAGGATATACTAAGGTAAATCTATAGGTTTCTTGGTTATAGTCAATCATACATATAATGACATTGTATTGAAAAATAAAAGTTGGAACAATTCAAGAGATGAATTGTTTCTTGTGTCACGGGTCATGATCTCTTCATGTTGACATGTACGTGACATGGGAAGAGATAAAAGTGGTGAGTTAAAATCCATACGTCGAAGTGATGGATCAATCACGCATTCAATAATATTTACAAGAACTGATATTTACAAGGTAATTTTTACAGTAGATAAATATCAGTTATATCCAGGATCACTACAAGGGATGCAGTCAGAACTCTCTAATTTTACCTCGTCAAGTATAAAAGATATGTACCCGGTAAGTGGAGAAGAAATGATACTAATTTTCGGGGACATAAATTAGTCTTCTATAGATCAATGTGATCTGGTATTTTAGTTAGGCTAAAGACGATGAGCGAGTCATGCTGATATAATCCAGTGGTGGCCATACCTACAAATACCGAGTATGTTGTTGCTTATGAGGTAGCTAAGAGGAATATAAATGCAATGATTTTTCCCAGTTCTTGGAATCTCACCTGGTAAGAAAAGTGTTGTCATAATGTAAACTATGATATTCTTACTAGCTAGGATGTCAAGTTATGAGAGTGGGCGAGTGGGATATACTCGGGATACCATCTCTTGAAAAGTTTTACTCTAAGAGATGAGGTCGTTATAGAAAAATGGCCACGTGGTAGAACCATGGTGAACCCAGTAGATAAATTCATTACTCATCAGAAACATTATCTTTATCGTGTGAGTAGCTAACAAGTTTGGTTAGCAAGTGGGCTCCAGTTCAAGTGTGAGTGTTGAAATAGTGAGTTCCCTAGACCCAATTATTTAGTACTTTTGATTTCCATATCATGTATATAGTAATCTATACATGATTCCATCTTACCATTACAGTGTATAATTTTCTCCATCCACTATTGACATTGTAATGTCAAAATATTAGTTATCATATTGAAAGTTTATAGAATATCCCAAGCTATAATGAGAACCTATAGATACTATGATATTAATCTTGAATTTATGTTCTATGATCTAGATATATCTTACTGATTGGAAACAGTATATTTCTGACTATTAGGTGCTGGGAGCTCATAATCATTGAGACTTCTTCTCATGATGTTCGCACTTGGTGATCTCTAGTAGTGAGATCATGAGGTCTCTCATGCTAATAATAACACCACATGTTTTGGGTGTCATTGGATATTCCTATCTACAATCATGGGTAATGGTCTCCTTACATGAGATCATTGCCAATACATGTCATTTGATTGCATACCTTGATGCAAGATGAAAACCATGTCGAGGTAGTTTTTGTTGGGTGTGTCATTGGTGGCATGGTGTTGGTTGAATGGTTAATAAAGGATTTTTTGCTTCTGGATTATGGAAGTAAAATATCTCAGGCCATGTTGATATGGATAGAAGTACCTTTATAAGACCATGGCCAAGGAAGTCATGGGTAAATCAGTCTAGTTAAATAAATAAACAATAAAGCAATAAAAGTGCGATGAAACGTGAATGTGTCCTTCTTTATGAGATATTACAGACAAAGATATTATATTACATAGTGTGTGTTTGTAGGTTATTTGTCGCTGTTGTGAAAATCCTTATCTCTTCAGGGGCCATGATGGGTAGCTAGATCCTACTCTTAGTCTATGAATACTATTCACTACTATCATGATAAGTTCTTAGAGGGTCACACACAATAGTGTATTCAAGAATATGCTATATTCAGTTGAATAGGAGTTTTGGACATGGTGGGCCCCACCACTGGGGTCCAGGATTTGTCCAAAGAAAAAGGATCAGAAATGAAATAAATAAATTCATCATAATTGAGTTTAAAATAAGGAGCATTGAATTTATTTATTAAATTTATTTACAATTTTTAAGTAAATACATGAAAAAATATTAATTGGTAAATATTAAATATTCAAGGTTCAATTAATATTTATGGGAACGACGAGTCAAGTTTCAGGCTCAATTATTTTCATGTAATATATTTAATATATTAAAAGTAAATTAAAATAATATTTAGGAATCGGCTTAGTAGTCATAAAATGTCATTGATAGTGCATTAAGTATTTAGGGTTGGCGAGGCTATACCGGGTATTTTAATTAAACACAATAAATAAAAGAGGAGAGGATTTTTCCAAGAACTATTCATTGTGATTCTATCTCTTCTCTTCTATACCATAATCTAGAGAGAGAGGCTCTAGATCTATGGATCATGGATCAAGAACTCTCTTAGGCATAGCTTGTGAAGCGATACAGTGATCGTTGGAGCATTGAAGGTGTCGTCGCAATTCTGTACTAGCACCCAGATTACGACGAACGGCACTCCCATGGATTTCTTGAAGCGAGTGTGGATGATCTAGAGAAGTTATTTGTCAGATTCTTTGAGTAGTGATCACCAACAATGAGAAAACATCATGCACAGCTTTATAATTAAACCAGGTACTTTACGGTTTATTTTTTTCTTAAAATCCTCCATGCATGGTCCTCGGCTAATACTGGGCTGTTGTGCACCGATGTCGACAAGTTTACGTCGATCGTCGGTGGAATTTTTTATAAAAACCACATGTTTAGTGCTTCCACTACATGCCCAATTCCAACAAAACTTTATAGTAATGTCAAGGATCAAATGATTAGACCAGAAATCAATAAGTTTGGAGATTGAAAACATATAAAGATGCTAGAAAAATTGTAATGTGGTATAATAAATTTTATATAGTATCTAAAAAATTATAAAGTGTGTTATTTAAAAATTAAATCCCTCTTTTGTGTGAGGAAAGTTTTTACATTTTACATCAGTTATGTATGAAACTGAGGTTAAAAATTGAACTAATAATATTTATAACATCTTTTTTTAATAAAACATAACATCAAAAGTTAAAATATATATGTATATTGAATTTAGTTTTAGTAAAAACCGATCTCAATAAAATTTAAAATTAATATTGACATTGGTTTTAGTAAAAACTGACGTTAAAATTATATCAAAAAAACTTTTAACATCGCTATTTAGTAAATATGATGTTTAAATTCCCTCTATGTTCATTGTAAAATTATTTTTGGAAAATGGATTTTAAAATTTAGATGTGGAATCATATTTTTCTCTAGTGTTTTTTGCAAAAACATCTTGTGAAAAGCGGTCGTGATTAATTAAAGTGGTGACAATAACATATTTTACATTTCCCAAAATATCTTATTAATGAAACCTTAATTAATATTGACTGTTGTTTTGATTTCTATGTGTAATTTTTTTGTGATTATTGTTTTTTCCAGTATAGAAGATGACCCTAAAGTGGGTTGGTCTAAGATATTAGGTTCCATATGATTGGATAAGAGTATGATCTTCTAGGTATGGTTTGTGCTTAGGTGAGATGTTTTGGTGGATGAGGGACCCTAGAATGGGTCATGTTAATTGTGGAGAAGACCATATGGGAAGATTATGTGGATACCTCTAGATTGATTATAGCACTACTATAAAAATGGAATATGACCATGTTCATATATCCATGGGCGGAAGAAATGTGACCATAAGTCAGAATATATCCATGGGAAAAAATGATTGTAGTTATAGGACCCTTACATCCATGGACATGTGAACCCATGGTGATAAACTAGCGCTGAAAATCAAATGTGTTTGTGGACATTGGATGATATGGGAACCAAAACGTTAGCATGAGAATAATGCAATATATTTTTGATAAGTTCCTATCTCCATGAGCTCAAAATCTTGTGTTTATAGGTTCCCTTGGTACACATCTATCACCAAAATCATTGATTCCCATGGTATAAGGGTCACTGACAAAAATATATTTCTATGATCATAAAATCCCATATTTTTAGGGTCTCCCAAATGTATGGATATTTCAACATGCATAAAATCTTGTGGTTTTACTATCACCTAGAACATGAATGTTTCCATGGGTCATTTTGCTTGTGGATGAAGGGTCTACTAGCCCACCTTTACCACCATGGGTAGAGAATCCCATGGTAGAATCTCCTTGTCATCACCCCAACCACTATTATCATAGGTACCCTTTGTGTATTCCCCTTTTTGGAACCCCAACTTCCATGGGTGCCACTACCCATAGCGGTAATTCATCTACACAAACATAGTAAATTTTAGATTTTATATTTATAAGAATTATAAATATAAAAAAAATTATAATACTAATTATTTAACCTAATATATAGGTATTAATATAATAATTTTACAAAAAAATCATCATTTGTAAGTATTAAAGGGTGCTAGTAGGTACTCTAGTGGGTACAGGTTCAAAACACGGTGCTTGCATGTAGATTTTTTCTAATATACTACAATGGTCACTACCAGTGGTAGTAACTCTGACTAAATCCACATGTTATAACAATATCAGTATCAAAATAAAACCATGGTCACATCCCTTTTAGGTATCTAGTGTGGTGGTAGTGTCTTTGGTAGAAGCCTGTGGCCATAATTATATTGCCATGGGCATGAAATCATGGCAATAGTTGGGTGTTACTGCCACATTAGTAGCCACCATGAGAAAAACCCATGGAAATTTCCCTTTTCGGATATTTCCATGGTTATAAAGACCAAAAATTCAATGACCATGGTCAAAATATACAACTATGATCATTTGGGATATGGACATGGTTTTCACTTGTGATCATATCCATTTTTCTAATAGTGGAGAGGGGATGATGGATATTCTTATCTAATATAGGGTGGTTGACCCTCATTTCACTCGATGGGAAAATGACTGAGTTTTTTGTTGAGTTATATGTATGAGAGAATTTTTCATATTATGAGAGGATTATGGTTAGATTATTTGGGTGTTAGATCAACACTCAAAAAATGTGATGTCTAGTGTTTGGTTATATTAGGTGTTACCTTGGGTATGTTGGGAATGAAGGAACTTTGGTTAATTCATGGGGTGTATTTTAGCCTTATGGGATAGGTTATATTTTAGTTGGATCATGTTTTTAGTCAATAAATTAGAGTTACGTTTATAGTTATGGACTAAAAAATTAAAACAAAAAAAACTATAGAAGGTAAGGTGGGTTGAATGTTGAAAATGTATAATGTGATTAGTAAAGTATGTTGGAACATCGATGGGTTTTGGATTTTGAGGATTAAAGAACCTTGGGATCTATCATGGTTGATATTCAAATGGAAAATGGATGGTTCCTTGTAAAAATTTCCATCAAATGGGTAACTTGGTTTTAATGAGTAAAGCTTGGTGTGTATTTTCTCTAGGAACATAAAATGCAGTTTGAAAATGTCTCTATTGAGTAGTGTCAAGTGAAACTAACCTTGGAGAGAATGTGTTGTGAATATTCAAAATTCTCAATGGTGAATATTTTAAGAGGGAGATGGTTGTGTATCATTTTAGTTTCCACTAAAATCCTTTCAGTACTTTAGAGTATTGTGAGATATTCATGATGATCATCAGTATATTTGTGATGGAGAATATTGGTTATATAAATAGGTGTTGATCATGTAATTGATTTAAGTAATAGGAATTAGGTATTTATTGTGTTGTTGTACCATCTGTTTTTGATGGATTAAGGGTAAAGTATCAAGTGTGGAAATTTGGTAGAATATTACATGGCTTGTTCGTCCCTATGTGGGAGGAATATGGTATAACACCATGTGTGTTTAGAAAATGTGGGTGAGCAATTAGGGGTTATTATGATGAATTTTATTTAGTTATGTAGATATGGTTGATGTTCTCTTAGGGTTTGGTTTGTTTATTTGATAGAGTTTGATGACCAAGGGTCGTTTAGATCAATCAAGGGTTGTTTGGGGCATTTGAGATCATGGTACCCATAGGCAGGGTTCATGGGTCAAGGTTGTTGGGTTTTTAAGGTAAATGATCATTTGAGGGAAATCTTAATATGATTATATTTTTGGGTATTATTGTATATATGGGGTGATAATAATGAAAAAAATATTGGAGTTTTATTACTAGTTATAACACCCCTAAAAAAGTGATACATAAAATTTTGAATGTTATTACCCATGTCAAAAAGGTGCACCTATGTTTTATAGTGCCTACTAGATTAGAAATAAAAGATTAATAATTCTTGCCTTGAAGTTGTTTCTATATGGTTGACTTCATGGGATGTTTCCTAGGGTGTTCTTGAGTGAGGAAAAATCACATAAAAGGAACATTTATTGGCCTATGGGGATACTCATTAGTCTGATAAGTGTCCTTAGTGGGTAATATCTAGTGGTGTGTTGGGAAGGTAACCAAGGTACTAATGGAGACCAATGAGGTCAAATGAATAGGTCAATGTCCCAGGTATTTTAGGTCATGAAAAAAGGTATTATATCCAATACCCAGCCTGAATTGTAAAGTAATTATCTAGGTTTAAGGTTCAGAGTCCCCAATGATGGAATTTTTCATTTAAATGGGGGAGGAATGTAACACCCTTAAAAAACTGATACTTAAAAGGTTAAATTTCATTACCCATTTCAATATGTTGTACATTTATTTTCATGTTTCTTCAGGATTATAACTTCAATGTCCATAATTCTTATCCTATAGTAGTGTCTAGATTGGTGGCATCTAGGGAAGTTTCCCAGGGTGTGTGTGAGTGAGGACAAGGAACACTAAAATAACAAGTGTTGGCTCATGGGGACATCTGTCAGTATGATAAATGAACCTAGTGGGTAATAGATTGTTGTGTTTTTTCAAGTTAAATAAGGTACTACATCAGAGTAATGGGGTTAGATGACCATTTCCATGGCTTGGGGAGGTTGGTTGATGAAATGGGTCTTTATCATGATACCCATGAATCGTGTAGGTGATTATTGATGTTAGGAATATTTAAATCTGTATTGTATATGGTTGGTAGATCAATTAGGTGGTGCTTAAGATGGAGGTGTGTAGAGCCATATCTAGTTATAGAACGAGGCTATTTTTGGTAGTTCATTTGTAGTAGTTGTTTCCAATAGCATGTTTAATGACTGGAGGGGGAAATGTTCATGTGATTTATTTGGGTGAACCTCATGTGGTTTCATGACATAATTTATATTGAGTAATCATGTGTGAAATAGATGTTGTAACTGTAGTAGTCTAATGATGATTTTGAGGAAAATTGGTGTGTTGAGAAGCTGATGGGAACTATTACATGTCATTGAGTTTGGGAATTTGGGTTTAGATTTGAATACATAATTAAAATGATGAGGGATGCATGTGTGGTATTGGTTTAGGTGTTTTTCAAGAAATCTCATTGGGATAGATCAAGTGTCGGCAGAGAGGAGTCATGACCTTATAAAATCATTGATGCGTAATGACATCAAATTCTAATGGTCAGATAGAGTATCAAGGTATCATTCTGGATACTTCATGTGGATATAAATCCTTATAGTGGGGATTTTGTAATGACCCACCTCATTATGGTTTTTGAAATTTAGAGGAAATTTTAATTTTGATCCCCGGATATGGTGTAGTTTCAATAATAAGGATTCAAATTGGGATCCTTGAAGTTGGAACATATCTAATATATTTTTTTACACATGATCTGTGTTTTTTTATACTTAGTGGTGTTATTATAGGTTGTGATTTAGATATTTGGAGTTGGAATGGGCTTAGGGATAAGTTTTCTATTATTTTTTATTGTAAACGATGGCTAGAAGAAGTTTGGAGGGTTTTTAGAAGTTGGTGGTCAATTGAAGCAATTTGAAACTTTTTTGGTGATGTGAAAATAGAGGTTATAAATTTTGTTAAATCATTATATTTTATGGTACTCTAATACATAGGTTTAAGGGTTCAAGATGCTAAGGGGTTTGATTCATAATTGTTCTATTATATAATGGGTTACCCATACATAAGGGTTATTCTTGTGTAAGGGTACATAGATAATCCAAAGATTTAGAAGGTGTTAGAGTTCTGTGATATTAAGGGTTAACCATTTGATACATATAGGATAACTTTATGATGTGATAGGGTTATAATAAATGGGGGTTTCTTAAGGAAATGGAAATATATAAGGCTTGATTTGGACTATAGTAATGGTTGGTATAGTATGTTAGGGTCATAGAAATAGTAAGGTACTTGATACTTACGGGTCACCATATAATATGTAAGGTTTACCCTATGATACATAATGCTCTGGAAAATTATTAAGGTACCCTATACATAAGTTTCAACCATGTGATATGTAGGGGTTAATACATTCCCTAGATAAATAAGAGATGTCAAATTTAAGAGATTTGACAAAGTATCAGAGTCACTCTATGATACGTAAGGGTTAACTTTAGGATTTGTAAGGGTTAATGTGTCGTGTAGTAATATGTAAGGGTTTCCATAGTTTTATTAGAAATATTTTTTAATATTTTTTATATAAGGTTTGATGGATTTCCTTATGGTATATAGGGGTTGATACCTACCCTGTGATGTGTAAAGGTAGATCTGTACTGAGAAAATAGCAAGGTATGGAATGTGTATGTGTTAACTTGGTGATACGTGATGGTATAAATTTAAGGAGTAATACATAAGAGTCATTTTTAAGGGTCACCTGGGAAGGAAAAATATATGGTTTTCCAAAAAATGAGTGTGGCATATTTTATGTCCAGTTTTTTATTAGATAATTAATTAATTGGTTTAAATTAAATATAAAATGGGGTTTTTCTATTTCATATAGTCGAATGGTTGGTATTACCTATTCTATTCTATCACTCTTTGATCCTTAATATCTTGGTATTCCTTTATTTAGGGGTGTTTATTTGGTTTTTTTATGGTGATTTGAAGGTTGGAGTGTTGATTCCAGCAGAGCATGGTGTTATTTTCCTAAGTGATGGGGATTTTTCATAAAGTGGATGGGGTATGTCCAAAGAATATGAACTCACTATGTTATGTATGGTTTCACTTACATAATTCCCTACCTTAATTTTTTTAGGTTTTTAATTCGATTGTAAATTCAATTAATTAGTAAATAAACATCAGATGTTAGGGCCTCGTGTTCATGGGTGATGGTGAGTTGGGCTTAAATGATCTTATGGGATGGGGGGTCAAGCTTGAATAAGGGGAATAACTCTAATTGATGTATGTATTCCCTTCAATACAAATTCATATGTTCATTTTCATGTTCATTGCATGTTTGTGCCTCGGGTTGGGCAAATGAATCTGTGAAATTGGTCGGGAAAGTCAAGGATTTTGAGATATTCTATGGTTAATTCATTTAGGGATGAATTGAGGGTGTCATACTTATGTTGGGATTTGAGATATTTTCAAAAGATATGTATTCAAAGGGATCATGATGTATATAATTGATTAAAGGACTTCTAAATGGGATTCTCTCATTATATGAGTTGTATTTTCCATGGGGTGAGATCTAGTGAGTGAGTTAAGAGTGTCCAAGTGGATAAACCATTTGTAATAGTTCCAATTGGTGTTGGACCTTGAAAATTTTGTGGAAAAGGCTATGAAAATAACTCTAGAACCTTGGAACTCCTTGAGAGAGATGGTTTATGTATTGAAAATGAGTTTAATAATATTGGTAGGTCAGTGGTGTCAGTATTTATGCATTATCACGTTTTGAAAGAGTGAAATAACTCTCTTTTACCATGCCTGGTGTCACTTTATTATTGAAAAAATTGGACATGGGATCACTCTGGTGGGTATCTCCCTATGGACTGAATTGGGAACATGATATTTGTATGTATAGTAGTAGGTAGTTATGTCTGTCATGTATAATGAAAATAATTTATGCTATTATTAACCAAGGGGAACCTGGATAATTCACAGGAGGAATTAGTTTAGGAAGTGTTACGAGGAAGGGTTGAGCATCTAGTGATTTTGATATAGTTCATTACCGAAGATGAGTATAGTGATTGATTTGACCTTGGGGTATGGTTGTGATGTGATGGAAAGGTATTATTATGTATATTGTGTATTTGATGTTGGTATGTGTTTCTATGAGATCCTTCGAAGTGGATCCTAACTTGTGATAGGATTAATGAGTGTGTATGGCCATATATGACCTGAGGGTTGTCTTATGGTTTAATTGAGGCCTAAGGGGACTCTAGGTTAATATAATATGTTCTGATAGATGTAGTGCATTTTGAAATGGGAAAGTATGACAATAATGGTCATGGATAGTTATGATCAAGATATTACATGATACCATCTTACTGAGTGTTAGGTGTGGGTATGAGATTAACTATGTGTTATAATGGGTATTATCGGTCAAGATTGATTTCTTATCCAAACTATGTGGTTGATGAGATTGGATCTTATATACCTAAGGATAGGGATATAGAGTTACACTACCCAAGTGTTCATCCATTCTCGAATTCTAGATATGTGTTTAGCCATAGGACCTACCTCAAGTTAGTGTGGTTTATCTTGTGGAGGAGTTCATCTCTTAATATTTCCTCATCTAACTTATTTTGATAATTTATGATATTCATGTGATTTGACACGGGATTTTACTTGTGTTTTTGGCTTTCCTTTTCAGGAATACTGGCTATTAAGATTCCCCACTTTGACTACTTATGATGATCAATAGTGGATACAATATGTGGCCATGGGACCTTACTCAAAGGGGATGGTTCATCCTGTGAAATAGGTTAGATATTGAGGTTCCCACCTCAGATCGCTTGTCACAGATGATAGGTTTTCTTGATTACAAATATTATTTATTATAATTACCATCCATGATTGGTTTCCTATATGATTAGGATTGTCTATTGAGATATCTTTTATTGATGGTCTTCTGATGATATGTGGCCATTATGGATATATCAATGGCATTGGTTGAACAATGTGAGGTTGGGTGTTTGGTGTAACAAACCCTACTCTAGTATCCCAGAGTATGTGTTTATTTTATTACATTTTCAGAAGATATAAGGGATAAAATAACCAAGGATCAATTAGTTTAGTAATCTTAAATAACTATATACATGCATGATTCCCATTTTACATTAGAAAGAAAAGATAAAACAAAATAAAAGTAAATATTTTTCATCCTTGAAACTCATTCATATATCCCTTCCTCATATCCTGGGGAAAGTAAAACAAAATAATCATGACATTAAATTCTTAGTAAGGGTTACATATTGTGGAATATGTCAAGAGAAAATAAGTCATGATCAACATGGCATGGTAAATAAATGAAAACACATAGAATTTAATCAAAAATTCAAGCATAAAATGAATCTAAGGATAATATCAAAGTAATAATCTCATGGATAATAATAACTAAATTCTCAATGAAGTAAATGCATAATGTTATATGACATGATCAGGGCCCTATGCCAAAATATTTTCAAATATGGGTATGTATACACCAAAAAACCCATTTAATAAGGTTATTCGACTAGTTTGTATCATGAGACTTGTCGATCCATTGAGGGGATATATATAATTGAGCCACATCCATAACTACTTGTCCAATGAATTCCTCATATATTTAATGGTCAATTTGATTAATAAACAATATGACTTATTAAAAAAATATATTTATTAAAGAATATGAAACATCAAGATTTCCTCAGTCAATCAAATAACTTTTATAATAAATATCATACGTAGAAATGGAATATGGTTTAGGAAATTAGTATACCCATGATAAAATAAATATGGACAGGGAATAAAAATATAATGTATAATGAAAGATAATCACAAGAAATTGAATGTTTCAAGTGAAAGTTAAGGATCAAAAAAACAATCAAGATTTGAAAGATAACCATAAATTCATCAGAAATTATAATTTGTAGTAAAATAATGTATTTTGGAAAATAGAAGAAAATGGAAGTGAAAATTTTAAAATAAATTTTCATTAAATAATATCCTTTTAAAACATTTTAAAACATTTATAAGAAGCTAAATAGAATAAAATGTTTATGGTGCTGGAAAAATATGTTAAAATCATATGTGTTAAAAAGAAACATTCCTTTTGAATTTTTTTGAATAAATTACAAAAAAATACCTTTAAAATATATTATAAATGTTCACTTAAAACCATGTAAAACTTCAAGTATAAGATAAAATGTCCTTAATATGTAATTTTATTAAATAAAAAGGACTTTTGTAAAAAAATGAAAAATATGGAAGGAAAATATACCCGATCAAAAGAGAAATAAGATCATCTTTTATATTAAAAATTTATTCACATGATTCATGTTAAAATAAGATGCAATTTTGTATGAAAACAAATAAACTCATTAAATTTCTATAGGATAAAAAAATATATGGATTTTATGAAGGATATATTATGATATTCTTTTAATAAAAATATAATTAATCCCTAAAAAATGATATTCTAAAATAAATTATCACCACTTTGGTAACTTTTAAATTATAACCCCTTGAAATATTAAACATAAATTGAAAAATTAATTACCATGAATAAATATATACATGATATATATATATAAGGGGAATTATATAAACCACCTAAAAGGAAATATGTTCATAATACCAAATTTGACTCAATGAAGTTGAAATTGAGAGGGAATCCCTTATAAACATCATATTATTTAAATGAGAATTAATTAATGAAGTGATTATGTGTAACAAATGTAAATCCAAAAAAATGGAAATAATACATAATAAAATCAGATTTCATTTCCTACATAATCATGACACAACATAGTCAACAATATATAATTATAAACTAATGAATGGAAATTGAGTTATGAAACCCCTTACCTCATGCTTCCACTTAGTTGAACGTTTTTTAACCTTCTATATAATAAAATTATATTTATTATAGTTACATACCATAAACACAACCATATATATATATATTATCATGTATGATCTATTTATAACATCTTATCACCCTTTTGCTTATAATATTTCATTATTATCATTCTTTTGGATGTTAATTGCTTCATTTTCCAGCTATGTTTTCATTTTGCAGTTATGGTCTGTGTGTTTTGATCATGCTTCTATCACCACCAAAATTTTAATCATGATATAAAAATAATACATATTAATTATATACAGATTTATAATCATCCATGTAAATGGTACATGAAACAATTAATCATATCGCTTCATGGAAGTGGTAGTCCAAATGTACGCACGAGCGATTTTATCATTTTTAATTAGTGGAAAAGTTAGTAAATAGATAATATATTAAATTAAATAATCATAATTATTTAATAAATATCATATATATTAATTATTTAAATCTTTATAACCATCCACATAAATTGGGGTTGAAAAACAAATTTCACTATTACATGGAGACAGTAGGTCATACAAACGCATGAGTGATGTTTACATTTTTCGTAGGATGGAAGAGAGGTGGTAAATAGTTTTCCCACAACAATAATAATAATAATATATAAATATATTTATGATATTTGAGTCATTATTTTAGGATGGTAACAATATATATAGAGTATTTAAAAGAAGAAATGAACTTTGAAAGAGTCGGTAAAGATGATTACCTCTTCTTTGTGGAACCTCTTGATATCATCACTTTAGGACCCTAGGGTTGGTATTTTGGTATTACCATCACATATATAACATGGGTAATTATGTTTAAGATATATATTTTTAGGATTTTTTGAGATAAATTTTTAAAGGTGGTGTGATGAATAGAGAGGAGGTGGTGTCCTTTTATAGTGTAGGAAAAGGATTCCCTTAGAATTACATAAAAGATTTAAATAAAATAAATTATTTTTCATTTGAAAGTTATATAAAATGGAAAAAAATTAGATCCTAAAAAATTTTAAGGTCTAAATACCTTAAAATTATAAAATTTGGATAGTTTTATGTGTCATTTTAATCATTTTCTTTTGGTTTAACCCCTTTATTTACCAATATTAACCTTAACCGTGGTAACAACTTTTTCAGTAATAAAGAGTTATAAATTTATTTTTAAGGTAACAATTGGCTCAAAAAAGTCCATGGGATAACATTATAGGAAATATATCATATATATTATCCTATTTAAATATTTTAATGATTTTTAAATCATTTAATATAATATTATTTAACATATACTTCCATTAAAGTCATTTTAAGAACTATTTAAATATTTTGACTTTAAAGGCTTGATGAAATGAATGTAAATAAAATATAAAATATTTAAACATAAATTAAACATTATAAATAAACATAAAATTATTTTGACATAATAATTCATCTATATAATATTAATTTTTATGTTTTATAAAATCATTTACTTTGATTTTTCTACTCCCGGCATAAGCATTGTGTCATCATTATTTAAGCATTTAAAGTAATTATACCATCAGTAAAAAAATTAAAAATAAATTAAAATCATAAATCTAAATTAATTATGTTCAAAATATACTTTTAGAATCATTAAAAAAATCTTTTCATCTCTATGTAAATATAAAAGATTAATTAAAAGCAAGAGAGTGACATTTTGGAATTTTCCATTACTTAAAATAATATAAAGGTCATTATCAAAGAAAAATGGCTCCAAATATTCATATATTTGAATATTTTGTGATTATATATGATATTATATCATAAAATATAAAAAAAATTGATGTTTTAGATAAATCTTTAAAGCCTTATCACAATATTGTTAACCATAATTACCCAATTTACCTTTACTGAGGTAACAATTATTTACCGTAATAACTATTCATAATATCTAAAATAAAATGGATTTATTTAATAAATTTTATCCTATAGATTAAAAATATAGAATAAATTTTAAAAATATAATTTTTATAATTTTATTTAATTAATTTAAAAATAAACCATCAAAATTTGATAAACACGGTTTTTAGAAAAATACATTTCCAAACACAAAAATGAACTTATACCAAAATAAGGTATAATACTAATTATAAAGTAATTAATTAGATTATTTAAAATTAAATTAGCCTTATGTTACTTTATGATCATATTAAAAACATAATTATACTTTTAAATAACTTTATTTAATGAAAAAATGACATTTTTATAAAAATAAGTATTTTTCATTATTCACTCAAAAATATTTGTTTTTAGAAAAATCCCAAAATTTTACACTAATTTAATTTTGATATGATGATTTCAAAAATTATATCCTTTTATGAAATAAAGATTCTATAATTTTTATAAATGAACTATAATATTGACTCACAAAATCAATAAAACCCATTTTGGAAGAAAATGTGTTTCTGAAGCATAAAATGACTTTACTAAAAAATTATGCTCTTATTTCCTAAGAATTGATCAATAAATTTATATTGAGTAGTATCATTATATATATATCATAATTTTATTACAATTATTCATACCCACCCATTCAACATATTGGTTATAATTATCATGTTTAAATAAAATTATTTCATGGTTTGTTTGAGCTCAATGTGGTTTGTGATATATTCTATCATACGTGGTGTTTTTTTGAAGAAAATATAAAATAAAATCTTGTGTTATTGCATCAGGTTATACTATTTATAACTCTATTACCTGGTATGGATTATTAAATTCTCTATATTATTAAATTATTTATTTTTTCATACATGCATGCATTATATATTATAGCTCATATGAGGGGAACTTGGTGAGCCTCTGCTGAGTTCCATGCTCACATCCTATAAAGTCACCCTGATGGATTTGTAGACCTTGTGTTGGTTTCCAATTGATATATATATATGTGTGTGTGTGTGTGTGTGTCTACATATCTAATCTAGTTAGAGTATCCTGATGGATGTTAGAAGACTAGTCATATGTGGAACTTGGTTCTTATAGTCGAGTCTCCATTATTTTGTTTTCTACTTATTTTATGTTTTTCATCCATGTGGGTGACCCTTGTTGTATGATTTTTTTTAGTATGATTTTCATTTATATTATAGCAATGGCGATGTTTTTTTATTATTTATTAGATCTTAGTTTTAATTCCATACACTTCCCTAATCTTATATTTTGATTATATGATTTCTTTGTTATTGGTTGTGATGGTGTTGAGAATATAATCTATCTATGTTGCTTAGTGTCTCTTCTCATTAGTTGGAATCCTCTAGCATATGCAGAGACATTATTGAGGTCAGTTAGAAAATCTACATTGGTATGTTTGGGAAGTCTAAGTTTGGGAGTTACATTCCTATCAATAAAAAAATAAAATAAACAGGTCTTTAATTGATCTTATTCACTAGTGTACAGCTTCAAGACCTCCCCCTTCTCTTCAAATACTCCCATAATCATATTTTCAATCAAATCCAAGATCCCTAAAGGTTTTTTCCTAAGTGTAACTTTAGAACTTTATATTCTCTTCATAAATTCATAAATTTTAGATGACTCATCAGAACCTACATAGGGAGAAGTACCGTTAATATTTTCTTGATTAAAATTATAATAAAAAAATATTCTTCCATAATGTGTACTACGCTCATAATTTGGTTATATTTATCTTCAAAAGGGAAATATGATGCTCATGTGAGTAAACTTAGGGAAGCTTTGAGGTATTTAGATTCCTCTTTCCTTTCCTTAAAACAAAAACCTCAGTTTTAGAATATTATAAAAAATTGAGAGGGTATCATCAACTATCCCATACTAAGAAAATGTGGTGAAATCATTAAAAATTAATTCAACTAAAATCATCACATTGATCATTAATATGAATTTGATCTTCAAAAATATGTCCAGGTCCTTTGAATTTTTATTTCCCATCTACTGTAAGACCTCAAAAAAATTATCACGATTTTGATTTTGTAATTCCAACTTATAATATAATGGAATTTCAAGCTAAAACATGGGAAGCTCCATCTTTTCAATAGGTTTTGAAATTATTAACTTGTTCTTTTTATCATCCTCATCTGAGATAATAGTATGATAAAACTATAGAACCATATCATTAGTTGCAATATCCTTCTTTTTCGATTATCTAGTAATTGTATGATTAGTCAAACCCTAGAGGTATTCCATAGATTGTGTGGGTTCCTCATCCTAATAGGTATACATCAATGAAAAATATTCAATAATTTGTAAGTATAACACTTTTAAATAAATAATTATTAAAATAAAATTTTAATAAAACTAAGACAAACATGAATCCCTTTAAATGGTGTCAATATTTGATACTTTTTTTATCTAAACTATCAAATATTAATTTATATTTCCCTAGATAGAGCACAATGTATACCCCAGGGGTAGATCTAAAAGAGACTGTGTATTTATCTGAATGATTCTTCTAAAATATTTTTATATTTTTTTTTAATTTTGAAATAAATTAAAATAATCATTAGAATATTGATGACAGAATGTGAAATAAAAACAAGAAGTAAAAAGGATATGAAACAAGAAAAATAGAAGATAGAAATGGAGAAAACTAAAATAAAATTAGCACTAAAAAACCATTTCTAGGTTATTCATATTTCAACTTCCTATCACTAATTTACCAATTAATTTAACCACATTAATCAACCTCAC
This sequence comes from Viscum album, assembly GCA_963277665.1. Taxonomy (NCBI): domain Eukaryota; kingdom Viridiplantae; phylum Streptophyta; class Magnoliopsida; order Santalales; family Viscaceae; genus Viscum; species Viscum album. Next base: position 1,741,287,474 of record OY728160.1, read on the forward strand.
TCATTGGATAATTGATGTCTCAATTCATACACCTATATCTTATAAAATATTGAACACATATGTATGAGATATCTCTCTATAAATAATGCATTCTCCCAAACTACAACAAGAATATCTCAACAAAATCGTTGTAGAAATGTTGTATTGAAAAATGGGATGTTTCTACTAAGTTCATCATGTCACAAAACATTATCTCTTCACACTCTTTCGAGTGAGTTTAGTGAGGAAGACTAAAAAGAAAAAAATAAAAGAAAGGTGAAAATTTTTCCTAATAAAGAGTGTGTGTTGCATCTCATCACTTCAACTTCATGGACTTCCATGAATAAAGAATAATGGTACCATCAAAAAGTTTCTCAAACACTAAGTGACTTAGAGTTCCACATCTTGGAACTAGATTTGAAAGTTATCACTCTATATATGAATGTTGAAGAAAACACTAGGAGAGTCAAACATAAATTTTATTTAATGAACAATAGTTGAAGTTAGAGAGAGTTACAGGGGAATAATATGAGATCAAAAGAGATATCTCTTACAAATTATTGAGGACACTAATTAATGAAATGGTAGTAAAACATTTAAAAATTACACTAATAGACAACGTCATCCATGCGGCATACTTTGGGGTTGATCTTTATCATCTCCTAGTTCCACTCCTATGATAGTAATAAAACCCCTCAAATAGATCATTAAGTTTCCTATGTGAGTTTGAAAGTGTTTCCATACCTATCAAAGTCTTTGAGATATTTTATAGCTATTACTAGTGGTTTTACAAGTATATATATTTTAATTTTATTATTTAATATTATTTTACATATCATTTTCATCTAAAATAAGCACTTCCATTAAATTCATAGTAGTCCAATATTTCCCCACATTTCCACTCTCTACTCATATCCTTATGATTCTCTATCTCCTTCTAAAATTTTATAACTTGGTTGACCAACTTTATAACTCAATTTTTTCATCTTTTAGAACTCAACATATGGATTGACTCCTCAAATCATTACAAAAAGTGTTAATGAAACCATTATTTATGACTATTTCATAAAACCAAACCCAATTCCATTGAGGTGTTTTATGAAGCACCTCTTGTGAAAAAAAATTCAACCTCATAGTCATAACATCTAGAAGCTGTAAGTACCCTCCATTGTCAATTAGATCTGAATATATTGCAAATGACAATTTTAGATCTCTTTCCTCTAGGTTCAGCATCAAAATCCTCATCCAATTTCAAATTCAACTGACTTTTCTTCTCTTTAAATATCCTTGATAGCTTTGAATAGAATTTATTTTCAAACAGAATCTTCCATTGAGCTCGTGTTTAGATTCTTTTTAGTTCATCTCATCAAAATCCATTGAGTTCAAGTTCTCACCCTAGTTTCTAATCAATTTCCCCATTTAATCAGATAAAAATTTGATCTTCATCCATAGATTGATGAGGTTTCATCATCCTTCAATACTTGGTCTTTTCTAGTGTTGAATCCCTTAGCTCATTATTCCCAGATTCTACTTCCACCAAATCAAAACTCACCACCACATCTTAAATATTTATTTCATTTACCTTTAGTAAGCTCTCCCACAATCTCGGTTTCATCAATCGATTTCTTGAATAAATTCAAATATATATTAGAAATCATAGGTTCTTAAGAAGTTCTTTGACATTAATTCAACACCTTCAATGAGAGTAACCAAAATAATCATCATCGACTTCTGTGGCAGGACTTGGTTGACTTCAAAACATCAAACACAACTCATCTCTTCATTAATATTCATAAAAAATAATCCTAAGCATGATTTTGTTTTCAATAAGAGGTGTAGAGATTGTCCATTTATATCATCTAGTAATTCTTCATAGTAGAATAAAATCAATATCATAGTATTGCATAGATGATGTTTGACCCCAAATTTTATTAAGAGAAGTTTCCTCATCCTTAATTAATCTTCAGCAGTGCCAAAATATAACAAAAGGAAAATTTATATGAGAACATGAAAAAAAGTCATATGAATACAGGCCAAAATTTCATAAAAGAAACCCCTATAATTATAAAACAATCCAAACTTCAAAAATTCCCTAATTTTGAAAAAGTAAAAAGTCCTACAATTCGGCTTCAAAAATTATCATACGAGTCATTTACATTACTAAAATTAAAGTAAAAAAAGTTGTACATAGCTCACTATCAAAAGTCCTATGGGTCTTTCTTGAAATATCCACAAAGTAATAAAATCATAGGATAATGATTAAAAAATCTTACCATAAAAATCATACAAAAAGGGAAATTTTAATTTTTAAAAATAAAAATTCAAATTTTATAGATTATTTTTTTCCACACATTATATTCAAAGATAAACCATAAAATAAACACATTAAAATTATAAATCCCATAACACTTAAAAAGAAAAATATTTCAATTAAACTAATTAAGAACAATAACAAAATCATTCCAATGGAGAATATTTAAAAGTGATACATGGAACACTGAAAATTAAAAATCAAACACCATACCACAAAAATAACTTCAACATAATAAATATATATTAAAATCCCTCAATGAAAAAAAATTATAAGATCCTAAAACTATATGAAAATAATAAAAAGGATCATTTTATCAATCTAACACTAAAATTATCCAATTTCATCAAAATATTCAATGAATAAAAATTTCATCACAGATTTACCAAAATTCAACATTTCTTTGATTAAAAAAAATTCATATCAAAAATGTAATTATTTCACAACAGATATGTGGAAAACATTTATCAACTGGAGACACATAAAATTTACTCATACATAAGATATTTCTTGTCCTCAAGAAATCAATTAGAAAAATTCAGGATAAAATAATAAATTTCAAGTATATAAAACTAAACTGCCAAAAATATTTGATTTTTAAATTGATTTTCACACACAGACCCTCCCAAGAAAAAAAATGTAATTTCACTATTAAAATTTAATGTTTTAAGGTTAAATTTGGTTTTATATTTTTAAATAATAATTGAAATTAAAAATTTTGAAAATAATTAAAGTCACTTCAATTTACATCCAATTATAACTTATAAACTTCTCATTACCTCCAGATGAATTGACATACTAATTAAACAGAGATTAAATAGGTGCAACTGAATAGTTGGGTAAGAGTAAAAACTAAAAACATTAATAACTAGATAATTCATTAGTAAAATAATAAATAATTAAAAGTTAAACTTTGATTAGAATTCTCATTTCATATCCCATCTGGATGCATATAATTTGAGTCTAATTCAAATCAAATTGTTGAAATTCCCTGATAATTATAATACATACACTCCAAATTAATCAAAATTTAGTTATTTCAAGAGGGTAATAAATTGATATTACTAATTAAATACATGTAGTAAAAGAAATTAACCTTTTCAAAGTGGCATCACAACATTTAATCATAAGAAAAAAATTTCACCGACTAAAAATGAAAATGGAAGATTGAAAAACAACTAATTTGGAAAAAAATTAAATTTTTTTATGTCTAAATAAATAAATACAAATTAGAAAATTTAATACAAGTCTGCACACATAAAACCTAATATTGTCCTAAATATTTAATCTCAAGATGTAAGAAATAATTTTAAAAAAATTAGCTTAAGAATATTTTATAATTTCAACAGTTAAATATCATGGTTTACTGGGATACAATAAGCATAAAAAATAAAAAAAAGATTAAATAAAAACAATTTTAGAGATTGAATTTTTTTTACCTATTAATCATTTAACATTTTCAATTAAATATCATAAATTTTATAAGAGTTCATTATTATACTTTAATTACTAAAATTAATTTCAAATAAGATCAAATAATAGCATGCAATCTAAAATTTTAGAAAATTATAACATCAAAATAGTTGTAGGAATCAAGAAAATTGATTTTAATTAATTTTATCATGAAACAATACTTTAAATTCAACGTTCATTCATTTTAATTTAAGTAAATAGTAAAAATAATTTTTTTTTAAATTGAGCAGAATTTTAAAGTGCACAATTTACAAAATAACTCCTCTGAAAATGAAATATTTGTTCCTTCAATTCATTAAATGGTACCCCCTTTTTACTTTTCAAAAATCTCCTTATGTTTCCTAATTTCATCTTCTATAAGAATAAAAAAATTGAAAGGATATTTTTGAATTTAAAGTACTAATAAAGTGTAACCATAGTTTAAGTTGAGTGTAAGTGGATTCAAACTCTCTTCAAAATGTAACTCATCGTAGTATTTTCAAATCAAATCCTTTCTACCTCTAAAAATTTTCTAATATTCTAATCAGCAATTACAATATAAAAATTAGAAATTACTTGCATTTATTCCTTTTGGTCAGTATAAAATATTTTTTTGACAGCTAAGAAAATAGAATGTTATGAATGAATAGAGTAAGTAAAACACTTTCAATATAATAATTTAAAAGGTTCATGAAAATGGTTCCAATTACATTTCAAAAATGATCTCCAATAAAAATAAATTGAGTAATCACTAACACCCTATAGTTCAAGACCAAAATAAATCCAGCATGTTGGAAATTTTATACTAGAGTGAGAAAACATGATTCAAGTTAAAATACCTCTAATTTTGAATAAAAAACAAAATAATAATGTATGTCACTAATTTTAATCTCGTTAATGTTTCATTAAAATCCTATAATCAAGAACCTAAAAATATGAAATACCTTTTACCACACATTTTTTCCTAAATAAAATAATTATTTAAACTCAAAAAAATCATGGTGGGATGATACAACCTAGGATACCATTGTTGAGTGGATTGAGATGGTTATGACACTATGGATCAAATTTACTTTTAATTTTACTACAAGATAAAAACATATTAATTATTAAAACTAGACAAATGAAAATTGAAAAACTAAATCTTGGGATATCTACATAATTGGGGTAATTTTTTTTACTATCCATGAATGGATAGTCCTTGGTTTGACCCCAATCTGATGGGGGTGTGGTTTATTCGTTAGAATCCAACACATGTTATTCATTCCAACTTTAGTATTTTAGGAATCTCGCTAATTGGAGTGTACCCCTTTATTAGCAACCTTAAATTCCCCCTCCTTATCATTATATCACTTGGGGATATGTAGAGAGGGGATCAATTTGTAGTGGTACTTTCCCACTTTTCATCTTGAGGACTGGTGTGAACAATATGTGGAAATTGAAAACTAGGAAGTGAATTTTCTTATGGTTTGGTCTGAATTATTAATTCATAATTAAAAAAATTGTATCAATATCCTCCTTTGTGCAAGTACATAGCTCCAAGACCTCCTCATTCTCTACAACTACTCTCATTCTCATATTTTCAATCCAATCCAAGAACCCTAATAGTTTCTCATCAGTTGGAGTTTCAGTTCTTTCGAGGCTATCTGGAATGTCATGGAGTTCAGTTGGCTCGTCAAAATCTATATAGGGAGAAGAAACATTAAAATTAGCTTGATTAGAATGAGAATCAAATAAATGTAAAGATTATTATATAAAGTAAACAACTCCATAAATTTGGTCATATATCTCTTCTTCAATGAAATACAGTGCTCCAAAGTGTAAATCCAGGGAAGTTTGGAGGTATTCATACTCTCCAACATTCCTAAAAAACCATAGTTTTGGAATATTCCAAAGTAAATGAGAGGGTATCATCAACTGGTTCAACCTATGAAAATGAGGAAAAATTATTAGAAAATGGGATTCAAGTAAAATGATTCTACTAATCATTAAAATTAATTTAATCTTCCAAAATATGTCCAGGTACATCCAATTTTTCTTTACCCTTCCCCCACCATCAATCAAAACAATTATTAAAATGTTGATTTTTTAATTACTGATTCATATCTAAAGGCATGTCAATCTCAAAAAAGGGTATATCCAATTATTCAATAGGTTTCCTAATTATTTACGTGTTATTTTGATCCTCCTTATCCTAGTTGATAGTATGATAAAAATGAAATATCTACTCAGTAGCCACTAAATAAATCTTTTTGGGTGCTCTAGTAACTATATAATCAGTCCAACTCTGTAGGTATTTTATGGCATGTGTGAGTTCTTGAACCTGATAGGTTTCTAGAAATGAAAAATATTCATGATTTTTCAAAGTCATTCACTATTGAAATCAGTAATAATTAAAAGATAAATTGAAGAATTCTAATACAAATATTTTTCCCTAGCAACAGTTTCCATTTTTTATAAAATTTTGTTTAGACTATCAAATATTCATTTATATTTCCTTAGATATAGTACAGCAGGTAACCTAGCAGTCGATCTCAAGGAGGCATTCTCTTTATCCTAGTGATTCTTCTAAAATAGGTTTCTTTTTTATTTATTTTTAAATAAAATAAAATAATAATGAAAATACTGATGACTAAAAGTGAAATAAAAATAAGAAAAAAAATGACAATAAATAATAAAAAATAGAAATGGAGAAAAGAAAAATAAATTAATAAAGAACAAAACCAGTTCTAGGTTGTTTATGTTTCCCCAGCCAATAAATGATCTAATAAACAATTTGACTAAATCACTTGACCTTACTTATTGGATGATTTATGTCTCTATTCATACACATCTATCCTTAAATAGTGAAAATACATACATGATATATCTCTCTATACATAATGAATTCTCCTAAACTACAATAAGAATGTCTCAAAATAATCCCTCTAGAAAGGATATCTCATAAAATATGATTTTTCTACTAAGTTCATCAATCCACACAACCTTTACTCTTCACACTCTATAAAATGAGTTTATTGAGAAAGATGAAAAATAAAATAATTAAATAAAGAAGAAAATTCTTCTTATAAATGAATGTATCATTTCATCTCCTTACTTCACCTCTAAGGTCGGCAAAGAATGTAGAAGAATATGATGACCAATAAGATTTTCAATCTCCAAGTGTCTTTAAGCATCACATCCTAGAACTAGCTTTTCAATTTGTCCCTCCATATATATATGTTGAAGAAAAGCCTAATAGATAGAAATAAAACATTTATTTACAAGACAATAGTTGAAGTTGGATATGGAGAAATAATAAATGAAAAAAAGAGATATCTCCTCCAAATTCTAAATCCCCTTATTAAAGGAAATGTAGGAAAACATTTCAAAATTATACTAATAGACAACACCATCCACATGGAATGATCTAAAGTTTATCTTTATCTTCTCCCAGCTCTACTCCTTTGAAGGAAACAAAAAACCTAAAATAGATCACTGACAAACATGCATGATTTGGGAAGCATTTCTAGAATTAACTCAGTATTTGAGATACTTTCCATATGCTACAAATGATTTTCCTGGCACATCCCTTTTAAATTTTCCAATAAATATTATTTTATTTTTCTCTTTCATCTAAAATCATCACTAACAATAAATAAAAGTTTGGAAAATATTTCCCCGTGTATACAACCTTCATCCATAACCTTTAGATTATCCATATTTTTATGAAAAGATATAATTAGGTGGACCAGTTTTCTAACTCTTGTATGTCATCTTTTAAAACTCGGATTAAGGCTCAACTTCTTAGTTCATTCCATAAAGTGGTGATGAATCTAGTATGTGTGATAATTTCATTAGACCCAAACCAATACAACTAAGGCATTTTATTAAGAACCTCAAGTACAAAAATATTCAACCTAATTGTCATAACATCAAGGAGATTCAAGTCCACTTCATCTTTAATTAGACCTGAACATGAAGAAAACAATGATTCCATATCTCTTCCCTCTCGGTTCAGCATTGAAATAAATATCCAATTTTAACGTTGACCAACTATACTTATCATTAAACATCCTCAACATCTTCAAATATGATTTTTGGTTAGATAATTTCTTACATCGTGATCGCATTCGGAAGAATTGTGGTTTATATCATCAAAATCCATTGAGGTTGAGTTCTCCCACTAGTTTTTTATCTATGTTCCCCTTTGATTATCTTGGAATTTTATTTTCAACTGAGGATCAATGAGGGGTCATCATCCTATGATATTAAGTATTCTCTAGTGTCAACCCCTTAGTTTATTGATCCTATTTTCTCCTTCAAGTGAATCAAAACTCATCACCATGTATTCAACATTTATTCAATTTACCCCAGATAGGTTTGACCTCAATAGTCTCCATCCATCCAAATTATCATTTTTTAAAAGCACACTTTTGTGGAAGAAACTGAGAAACCATCAAATAAAAATAGGATCATTAGACCTTACAACACCCTTAATGTTCAACTTCAACTTATTGGAGGCATCCTCCATATATAAAATCTAGGAAAGTTCAGTTACCTTTTTATAGGAATCATCTCTAATTTTATCTTCAAATTGATAGAACAAATTTTCCCACGTCTTGACAGGCTCTTCCACCATTACCTTTTTGGCATTGAATCCTCTAGTCATGATTAGGTTTTTTGGAAGATCTAATCTTCCAACTCCCTTTTATTGTCCACTTGAATTGGTTCACCATTAAACATTTCTGAATCCTCTTTAGAAGCATTAAAATAGAAGACCTTCTCATGAATCTCTTCCTCAGAGTGCATAAGAAGGTCACATTGATCCTCCATGACCTCTGTGGCAGTATCCCGTGCCATTCCAGATGTGATAACCACCGGTTCTCCCTCATCAGTCTCCTTAACCTCATAAGTCACATGTAGAGGGGCATCACAAACCACCAAGACATCCAGGTTCCAGGTTCGTTCTTCATTTTCATCAACCATCTTATCATGTACTTTCTCTTTTGGCCTAGGATCCTCATCCATTCCAGATCCACACACTATGTCATCCACCATACCTAGTGCTTTTTTAAAAGTCTCACCCATCATTACTTTGTTCCCACCCTTTTTAGTTGATCTAGTCTCCATTGTCTTTGGGAGGAATGAGTAATCCTTGCAGCATTTGGAATTTCTCCTCTTTCAAGCCTTGGTTGTTCATAGGTTCATCAACTTCGATCCAATTCCTTAATTGAGAGTAACTGAATCAATCGTCGTCATTTTTTGTGGAGTGAATTGGTTGTATTTGAAACTTTTAATCCATATCATCTCTTTATTCCACTTCATTGAAACTCAAACAGGGCCTCATCTAGTTCTCAATAGACAATGTTGACATTTTCATTCTATCTAATTTTTTGGTATTCTTAAAACTTGAACATACTCAACTTCATATGCTTAAATGGATTATGTTAAACCCTGATTTTTTCTATGATAAGTTTCCTTATCCTTGGTTAAACGTTTTTTGTTCCAAAATATAGAAAAAGGAAAATTCAGATGAGCATTGACCAAAATTTCATATGATCCACCCCTGAAATTATCATATGATCCATACTTCAAAAATTCTTAAATTTTAACAAAGTAAAAAAGTATGAGAGTATAGATTCAAAAATTAATATATAGGACAATTGCATCAATGAAATTAAAGTAAAAAAAATCATACACAGCTCCCTATCAAATTCTCCATGGGACTTTCTTGAAAATTTAACAAAGTAAAAAAAATAATACAAGAAAACATAAAAAGTCTTACAACCGAAATCATAAAAAAACAACAATTTTCCATATATAACAAGAAAAATCCAAATTGCACTGATTATTTTATTCCATAAATTATATTCAAATATAAAGAATGGAATAAAAACATTAAAATTATGACTCTTTTAACACTTCAAAAGAAAAATATTTCAATTAAAATCATTAATAACAACAACAACAAAATTATCCAATAGAGAATATTTGAAATTAGGACATTGAACACTAGAAATTAAAAACCAAAAACCATAACACAAAAATCACTTCAAAAAAATAAATCTCCATTAAAATCACTTAAACAACAAAATATATGATCCTAAATCTACTAGAAAATAATAGCAAGTATCATTCCATCAATCTAGCATTAAAATCCCAAGATTTCATCAAAATATCCAAAGAATAAAAATTCCATCAAATGTTCACTAAAAATCTATATTATTTAATTAAATAACATTTTCACATCAAAAACACAATTATTTACAAAAAATATAAGTGGAAAAAATATATCAATTAGATCCAACCCAATAATAAGTTATAAAACTCACTCAATTAAGGTCTCACATGTTTTGAATGCATGCACTTTCAACTCACACACCCAATGCACATCCTGTCAAAGTAGCCCACTGAGATATCCATATTCAAGAGTGATACCCATCCCTTTGAACTATATATTTCACTTGGTAGTAAAATCCATTGATCTCAAATTTATACATCAACTAATTCTAACCTAATGATTCCATTTCCATGTGCATCATAAAATCACACACCCCTAACCATGCCAAGTTTTCGCAACTAAAATATTTTTTAAAATCAATTTCTCATTTTATCAAATTATCAAACATGTTGTGTAGAAATACCACAACCCATAGTTTCAAAAGTCAAATAAAACAGGTGGAAAATTCATGGGTTTTTAATCAAGAAACACAACTGAGTTACTCTTAGAAAACCATGCATTCAAATTACAGACAACATTGATAGGGAGTGATACACCTACCTCAAAATATCTTAACATAATGAATTACTATAAAATTTTAAAATATTTCACCCCATTCCTGTACTTCAAATAATCTTGAATAAGATTCATTAAAAAATTTCCAACTCTATAGATCTAAGCCTTACAACCTTGTTTTAGGTTTTATGTAAATGGAAAATGAGAAGGTTGCGAGTGAGAAGAATAACCAAAATCATTACCTCTGATTCCCAAGGTTTGATGCTCAAATACTTGGTGAAAATAGTCTTGAGAGGGATTAAGATAAAAAATATATCCTAGAGAGAGATCAAGGTTCAAGGGGAAATGGTACATCCAATTTATATCCAATGGGAGCCTGAATTAAAATAGTTATATGGAATAAGCTGAGTTCATCGTGTGAAAGAATAGTTCACATCGTGAGCCTTCAGGACTACCACATATACTAAAATTTATTTCACCTTGATTATAATACCTAAAACACATTCACACCTTGAATATCATTCACTAAAACTACCGAGAAACCATTCACTCCATGAATTCTTTATTCACACCATAAATCAATTCATGCAACTAGATTCCACCTTCTACTCTGCTTTCTCCTTTAAAAACATCCATTAATTCTACCCAACCCCTCCAAATTTAAAATTAATGGTATAAGGTAGGGAGGTATCTCAAATCATGGGTGTCGCATTCTCCCCACCATTGGGATTTCCATCCTTATACTGCATGAGTCCATTGGTGATTCAGAATAGTTCTGATCATTTCTCTAACATTTTTTTCTCATTCCCAAGACTCTTATTTCATCTGACCATTCTATAACAAAATATTAACCAAAATTTTTTTTATACCACATAAGACCTTATTTTTTCTATCTAGAATATGAACTGGGGTGTGAAAAATGGCTACATCAGGATCCAAAATCATATGATCCCAACTAATTACATAGCCAGGATTTCGTTGGTACTTATTTAATTGTGAGACACAGAAATCATTTTAAACCAAACAAAATTTTAGTGGTAGAGTAGGTCATTATGAAACTTCACCAATACATTCCATAATTTTAAAGGATAAAATATATTGAGGAGATAGATTCAATTTCTTACCCGAACAACGATGCCCCATCCTTCAAAAAAATTCCACAATATATGATCAGCCGCATCAAAATGTAGAGGTCAACAACAATGATATATATATGATTATTTATGGATCTTTGATATCTCCATACTTTTCCTAATAATCTATATCTTCTCATAAGTTTCACACACTAGAACTCCTCTAATTAATAAAGTTACCCCAACCACAACCCAAAAAAGTGGAGAATGAAATGGGTGACCATACAATTCCTTATATAGTACAATGTTTACCATGTCATGATAACTATTGTTGAATGTAAATTATACAAAATTTAGATGGTATTCCCATGAACTACTAAATTCCATCACACAAGATCTAATCATGTCCTCTATGGTTTGAATCGTGCACTCTGATTGAACATATCTTTAGGGATAATATGTCATGATCTTAGTCAACTTGGTTCCAAGGGCCTATTTCAAGGAATGGATAAAATATAAGGTGAATCTAGGGTCTCAGATAGAGACAATAGAAACTAGTACCCGTATAATTTAACCACATCCTAACGATAGATCTATCCAACTAATCCACCATATTTGTCTCCTGAATTGGAATGAAGTGTGTCAACTTCATGAGTCAATCTACAATCACCCAAATAGTATCATGATTTCGAAGTGTTTTCAGTATACCTTTCTCAAATTATATTGAAATATGATCTCATTTCCTTATGGGTATGGGAAATGACTAAAACATGTTAGTCATTCACTGGTGTTCATCCTTCACTTACTGAAAAGTGAGACATTTTTCAACATAATTGGCCACATTCATTTTCATACATAACAAAAAAAATGGTCCTTCATTTACTTTTACACTTTTTGGGTACCTAGTTGGATTTCCCATTTAGAATGATGATAGGAATGAAGTATTTTCTTTTATAAATATGGGTAATGACAATCATGTCCTAAAATTTCAACATTAAATTTATATCTTATGTCCAACCATCAATGGTCTCCCCACCATTAAAGTTTGACCTTATTTTAAGTTGATCGGGTTTGATCTACTTAGCCTCCTTGACTAATTCAACCAAGTTAGTAATAAAGATAACTATAATGAAAACTACAGCCTCATCCTTCTCAACACATTCCAAGTGTATATTAGTAATTACACCCATTAGTTAACATTGGTCTCAGGCTTCTCTACCCACCTCTTTGTATGAATTCTAATTTAAATCAGCCACTAAATTTCCATTCCTGAGTGTATATACCCATTCATAGATGATCATCTACAGATATTCCATCCAATTTTGTTGTCTCATAATCAGTTTGAAATGATAAAAAAATTAGTTTTTGGATATAAAACTAAAAAAATAATTCATGAAATTATGTCATAATAATCAATGATATTATAAAAAATAAAGGGAAGTCAAATGAGAATAAAAGAGATCGATCCAAAAAAATTACCAATAAATAAGATCATTGATGGCAACCATTTCTTTCATAATTTTCATCATTCTATTTTCCTCATTGAATTTAATCATGAAAAATATCCTTCATCGATATCCTATCATGATTTAGAATATACAAATGAGGAACAGTCAGAGAAATAAATCTTGGTAGAGAAACGTAGGAGCATGATAGATCGAAACATGGTGGATGAGATAAATTTTTTGTGATAGAAATGAAAAAAGAGGTTCTTGAATTATTACATTCAATGTATGAAGGAAAAACATGTGGCATGATCCAAAAATTTAAAATATTTGTATGTCATGTGATACATTATAGGCAGGAAAGTAAATTCATGTAGGAATGAGGTAAGAAAATTTATGTTCGGTGAAAAACTGGCCTTTTAGCATCAGTTATTTTAATAACTATCATTTAAAACCCATCAATTGAGGGGTTTTAATGCCATTTATTGAAATAATCGACATTGAAACCCTATTTTAAGGTTGGTTTTTATAAAAACTAATAACAAATGCTAAAAAATTGATGTTAGTTTTAATAAAAACCATTTTCAATAGTTAAAATAATTGACAATGGTTTTAATAAAAACCGTTATCAAAAGTTAAAAAAATTAACATTAGTTTTAATAAAAAAATGACTTAAAAGTTAAAAAATGATGATGGTTTTACTAAAAACCGAAGACAAAAGTTTCAAAAAAAACTGGCATCAGTTTTTGGTAAAACTAACATAAAAATTATATAGGGAAGACTTTTAATTTTGGTTTTATTAAAATCAATGTTAAACATAAATATTCATGCATTATAATTTCATTTTTGTAAAAATAGATGATAGAATTATTATCCAGAAACATATTTTTCTACCAGTGAAAGATCATGTATTGGAAAGTTCTTCTCATGTGTCCTTAATTATCATGAGCCATAAAACATGATGTGATCTCCCTACATAAGAGAAAAAACTCATTCCAAATCCAGAAGCATCACAAAATATAGCATAACCACCACATAGTTCTAGAAAGATTAGGGTAGGTATCGATGTAATTTGGACCTTGAGTTTCTCAATTGATTTCTAACAATCAATACTCTAGTGGAATGGGATACCCTCCCTTATCAACATCTCCATGGTAGAAGAAAGATGTGAGAAATCATGGACAAAGAATTGATAATATTTTGTTAATCCTAGGAATTTGTGTGTCTCAAAGACGTTATTAGGTGGTTCCAAGATATAATGGCCTCAGTCTTCACAGTATTGACTAATATGCCTTTTTCTGATATTGCATTCCCAATGAATAAAAATTATTATATCTAAAAGTCACACTTTGATATTTTGTCATAAATACAATGATCTCATAATGTGATGAGCATAATATTTGAGTGCCTTTAATTATAATATTTCATGCAAGAATACACTAAAATGTCATCAAAAAATTCCATAATGAAAGAATCCAAGTATCTATGAAAAATATGATTCATCAATATCATGAAAACTACTAGTGTATTAGTGTGACCAAATTTCATGAACGAGTATTCATAGTGGTCATAACAGTTTCAAAGATATGTCTCTGGGATATCTTCTTTCCTGACCCGGAGTTGGTGATACCCCGATCATATGTCAATTTTCTAGAACCATTTCTCTCTTTTCAATTGATAAAACATAAAATAAATTCTAGGAATGTGATATCAATTCTTTATCATAACTTGATTAAACTTAATATAAATAACAAAAAGTAATATTGTGTCATATTCCTTATTAATAAAAATAATCGGATAAGCCCAAGTTCATTTACTTTGTGTTATAAAACCCTTTCTTCCATGCTATTCTAGATGGACCTTCAATTCACATAATTTCCTTATAAATATTCTATATTGTGGGAGAAAAATAGAATTTGTCCTTATGATTAGGTCAATAGAAAAATACACTTCTTTTTTTGAAGGAAAACCAGAGAAGTTATCCATAAAAACATTTGGGTATCAATCTATTATACTAAAAAAATATCTACATTCATTTTGTTTAACGAAACCTAAGTTGATCTCTTCCAATTAATACAATATGGTTCATACCACTGTTACCAATAGTCCTTTACTTCCTACATTAATGTCTTATTATCATTTAAATAACTAGAAAACTCTTTTTGGATATGTGAAATTCACTTCATAAGTGTAACATTCAATATAATCCATGAATGCTACAACCCAATCCATTACTAAGATGATTTTTAAGATTTCTATATCAATAATAGTAAGGTCCTAGAAAAAGTGGATTGACTCAATGGTGATTGAACATATCAGACATTTAAACCCACTACACTCTGAATTCCCAAGAGGCATCTTGATGGTCATAACGTGGGGAATTTTCTCATGGGTAATCCCAATTGGTTTACCACACAATATGAAACAAAATAATGGTAGGCACCGGTGTTAAAAAAAAGCATTGAATTGTAATCAAGTAGAATACTACCTCACATGGTCAATGGACATACATATGCAGTTGGAATTATTGTTTTATATCTAAAAAGTTTTTTCCCTACTCCCCCTAACTGATTCCAGCTTTCTCTTTGAGGAAGTTCCTATTAAGGTGTTAGAGTATTTGAGGAATCACTCTGAGTACCTCAATTCTAAGGATGAGTAATGATCTGATGAGAGCATCTTATTTGAGCATTACAAGACTACGATATTGTGGAATTCTCACCACCAAATGAATTTGGAAGGTCTATGAAATAGCTCTTGAGGTGATCCTTCCAGCCATATATATGATGGATTTGAGTTAGTGTCACACATTCCTTTTTTATATGTTATAATGAACCATGTTTAAAATAATAAAGTTTATAATTAGGATGTGAAGGGAAAGAAACTGACCTGATGGATTGGTTCTTTGATGATCTACTACCATGGGAGTAGTTATTCCTTCAATACTTATTCCATGCATTGGAGTTCTCACATGTGTCTAGGCGGAAAAATATTCCCCCTCTATTAGAATTCCCAATGATTCCTTTCTCTACTACTAGATCCATGTTCACCATGTATGTGTAATATTTGATACTTAATATCACAACTAGATAATAAATGTCTAATGGGAGGCCCACTTCAAACATTTGTTCTTTGATTGATCTATGAGCTTCCACATTTGGTGAAAATGATAAAGGTATATAAATTCAGTTTCATACTCTATAACTAATAGTTTTTCATTCATTATAAGGTAGATTTATATTTTTTGTGACACTTGGAAGGAATTAAAGTATAACAATTTATTAAAAAATTACTAAAATCCATCCCAAGTGAGGTCATGGTTGAATTTAGCCTGAACTGATAGGTCCCACCATTTTCATGTTAGATCCTCAAGAATGTACACAATGAGCGTCACTTTGATTTCAGATAGGGTTCCCAAGAAATAAAATAATATATTTATCCTCCCAAGTCATGTTTTTTCTTACTCGGGTCCTAAGTCAACCTTAAATATTGGTGGGATCTACCTCTAGAATTATTGTATGTGATCCCCATGATGTGGTTCCTTAGGACAGTTTCATTTCTCCTAAACATGGAATTCTTCCATGATTATAACACCCCAAGCTTCCACGGTACGTTTCCCTTTGAATAATGCAATGGCTTGCATTGCACGCAACTTCGTGATTCTAACACACCACAACCAATCAAACTAGTCATTATGAATAGTAATACCTACTTTTTGAACTTTTATAGATTTTATCTTTCAAAATGGACTTCATTTTTGGATTCGTAATATCAAAATTAGCTTAGGGTGAAATTTTGGTACTTTTCGGATAACTTTCATATTTTGATGAATAATGAAAATTACTAAATTTTAATTAAAATCTTTTTTAATAAAAATAATTTATAGTGATAAATTATAAATTTTAGTGGTTTTAAATTATATTTAGAATATATTTTTACCATTTAAAACAATTTTGGTCATTGGATGTAATTTCACATTTAAACCAGACATAAACAAGTGTCAATCTTTTGATAGTTATTATTTCTTAAAAACAAGCTATATGTTTTGGCAACGGGAATTAATTTTTAAATTAATTAATGAAACTTATATGTTTTGAATTTGGTAAAATAGATATCATTTTTGAATACATAATATCAAATATATCTTAGGCAGAATTTTTGGTATTTTTCTGAAAACTTTCAATTTTTGATTAATAGTGAAAAATACTGGGTTACAGTTTAAAAATGAATTTTTATTTAAATAATTATTTATTTTATTTAACTTTGATTAAGGTCAAAATATATACATAATACCAATATATGTTCAATTTAATTCATTGGAGTTAGTTTAGAATAATTTTAGATATATAAAAATTTTATTGAACTTTTCACCGTCTTTTACCCACCTCCTAGGAGAATTTGGAATTTCACATAAAACATAATTTTACCACTTCTGTGAGTGGAATTTCGAAACTCTGAGAGACACAGTTAATATCAAGGAGTAAAATGTGGTTCAATGAGATGAAAATAATTTTTGGTGAATAATAACTTTTTACTTTTATTTACCACGGTTAAAAGTAAATAGGGTAATTAAGGGTAAAACAGATATTAATATTACCCAAACACATGTCCTAATTCTATTGGACAAGTGTATATCGACCAAAAACAACATTAGGAATAAAATATTATCATTTATGTCCACTTGGATTAGATTAGGATATTTTTTATTATTCAATTCAAAGAAGAGTTAAAAGAGTTAAAATCAAAGTTTATTTACAAAAACATTTTTAATATAGGGTTATACATAATATAAATTAGATTGTAAATATTAATTATAAAGCTAAAAATATTTCCTACATAATGGTATTTTATTTATAATTTTTAGACATTAAATAATGTAATTTATTTATGACACAATGGTGATGGAGTAATTACCTAATTAATGAAATATTAAAATAATTGATATTATAAATATCAAAATAAATGTAATTTGAGACTTTTTATGAATTCCACTAATTTTCTAGGTTAATATGACATATTATGATTGATTATATAAATTGTTTTCTAAGAAACAATGCTTTTATGAATTTATAAAAATCAAAATACCGAATAATTTCAAAATTGACATAAAATAGTTTTTAAAACAAATATTAAATTATTAATTGATATTAAATTACTAAAAATATAAGGCTCGACCAAGAGACTTATATAACTACAGTTGTATCATTAATGGACCACTTGGGGGTCTCTTGGAGGTATATAGTAAGTTTATTAACTATATAATATAAAAATACAAAGTGATATGGTAACTGTCAAACTAATTAACTAAGAGTTAAAACTAAAAGATAAGGTTAATATAATGACCCAAAACTGTCTAAATTCTATTGGTTGAGTTCTTTTCAACCCATACTCACCTTAAAAGTTAAATAATCCACATTGGAGCCATTATAAACCGAATATGAATTTATTATAAAATAATATTTCTAGTTTTTTCAAAGGTGACCCTCACCCCTCTTATAAAAGGGAACTTCCCCTTCTCAATAATTCACACCATAAAATCCATTTGGCTCAGCCAACCTCTACCCAAATATCATCCCAACTTCCCTCAATTCAACCTAGAGGCCTTATATTGATCATAAAAACAACCTAAGGAGGCCTTTTGATCAAATCAAAATGAAGAACCCGAAGAAGAGGTAATGTTTTCACCACCCTCTTTCACGTTCCTTTCTTCTTCCACTTCTTCTTTCTTTGTTATTTCCATTATGAAATAATAAATCCAGTATCTTCTATATACTGTGATGTAATTATAAATATGGTACAACCATATTCAGTATTCTATCCATCCTTTTAATGAAATTTCATCATACGTGCGTACGTACTGCCTACCGTCTCCACGTCGTGGTGTAATTGTTATTCAATATATTATTATTTGGATGGGTATAATAATGATGTTTAATTCATGTAAATAATAAATATAACATTATAATTATTCTTTATATATGATATACCATCCAATTATATATTATTTTAATATCAAAAGAATGATATTGTCGCTCGTGCGTACGTACGGACTACAGTCTCCACGAACGCGATGAGATTCATTCCCCATCGTATCCATTCAAGTATAATTATCATTTGATGATTAAAAATAATTTTTAGAGACATGATATGATTCTGGATATGAATAAGATACATCCCATCCATAACAAATACGGCTCGCATAACAAATAATATAAAGGAAAACGAATCCGTTAACACTCAAAAAGATAATAATACTAAGATATTAATAACAAATCCGTGTTAAAAGATCATATATGATATCATATTAATGTAAATGATTCTTTTATAACTCAATAACAATTATTTCACCATTATATAGGAGGTTAACCTACCATCTAACAAGAAAAAAGTACAAAGTAAGGGGTTTATTTTCTCACTTTTAATTCTGTGATATTTCCATTGTTCATCACTTATTTATTGCATGTGGTGTGTGTACTGCCCATGATTGTATTCATTGTGTAATATACTTTAATTTATTGATAATTACATAATCATTGTATGATACTTATTTCATGGGTGTATGTTTTGTAGGTTACCAAATTGGTAAGGGAATTTGAAATTTCAATTTCCACTCATTCGGCTTTACGCATACTTCAGTGATTATTTTACACCAAGATTATGTGTGGAATCACTATTAATTTGCTTATGTTATAATTTCCACTCCCCTTTCTGTGGATATAATTTTGATACACATAATCACCCAATTGATGAATTCTCAAGTCATTGATATGAACTTGATAAGAGTAATTTTAACTCAATCTTCATTTATTGAGTTAAACATCCAATTCACTGGTGTTGTTTTTACAAGAATATGTGTGAATGTCCTCTGATTAATTTACACTGAATATACAATAATATTGAGTGTATTTATATTTTTCACACATAATTATGTCGTTTATTTATCCTTAACCTAAGGATACGGTCTTTACAAGAGACTTAATCTCAATTTACATCCCATTGAGACTTCTTCATTGTTATACACCAAATCACTTTTATGTGGTGTATATAATGTACATTGACATAGTATATCATGAATTCCTTTATTCTCATGATATTACAAAGTTTTTATTACCTCAATTATTTGTATTCAAGTGTCTCTCTTTTGGTTAGAAACTCTAACTAAAATATCATTTTAAATGTTTTAAGTGTTTATTTTTCTAAATCTTTCTCATTAATGTCCATGTTTTAAAAATGGTTTTAAGGATTTTTTTTATATGGGAATTAAAGTTTTAAAATTAAAATTCCTTTTAAAAGTTTCAAATTGGTATG
Source organism: Viscum album (assembly GCA_963277665.1). Classification (NCBI taxonomy): domain Eukaryota; kingdom Viridiplantae; phylum Streptophyta; class Magnoliopsida; order Santalales; family Viscaceae; genus Viscum; species Viscum album. Next base: position 1,741,307,757 of record OY728160.1, read on the forward strand.
AGACACTTTTATTCAAAAATCTATTTTAAAATGTCTTCTTGACAAATAGTGTGACTTTTAAATGTTTTCAAGAAAAGGGGGATATTTCTCTCAAATAGTTTTGATGGTCAATATCATTAATTATTCTCGATTGAGGTTAATCTGTTACAATTCAATCTTCCATATTCTATTGAATGAGGTATGTTTGACTGTGGATGTGATATTTTTATACCATTCATGGTTTATGGATAAAGTATTTACATTTTGTATGCTAGTTTTAATACGAATGTTTATATTATGTTTCAAACTTTTCATATGAGGAATGCATTGGATGTAGTAAGTGACGGGTGGAGCCCTCTATAGCTCCTCGATGCATCGGTAGGTCTCATGTGACAAACTAGTGTCTTGGCACGAGGCCTTGACAAAATCTTAATTATAGTCTTGGCACGAGGCCTTGGCTACGTGGTTATGATAGTCCGGCATTATACATTCCATCTTTATGAAAATGGTTATTGATAATGCATGTGATTATTCGACTAGTAGAATATCCATGTGAATAAGTAAATGGCATTATTTCATTTTATCATTTCCATATTATATGGAAGTTTAAGTTTAAAAGGCTCTTGTTTTAGTTATACGTTCCCTTAAGTGTTTATGCTTGTCTATGAAAGCTTCTGCTATATTGTTATCCTTATTGAGCATCTGATCTCACCCCATTAAATGTTTTATTTTTCCCAGGATGTGAAGAAGTAATTTATGAATGACCTGTAGGGATAGTATGAGAGGATATGAAGATAAGATTTTGTTGTAGTTTTTTTTACCTTATGATGTAATGTAAGACTTCGTGAATATATCTAGTGTTTCCAAGGCTACTAAACTAATCGGTCTTTCGAGACTTGATATTTTGTGATCATGGCAATGATATGTAATAATGCACCGACTCTAGGTAACTGGGTTCAGGGCGTTAGGGTTGGTATCAGAGAAAGTTTAGTACAAACCTTGGAATCTAGATTTAGATAAACTCTGATTAGAGCACATAGACCTAAGATGGACATTGAGGATTAGTATATAATAAATTCCTAGAATTTTGGTATTGTAGAGATTTTGTGAGTTTTCCGAGCAAAACATCCCTTTCTGGATACGAGCAGGTAGAGGCAGCTCTAGCACAGATGTACCTAGGGGTAAAACCCGAAAACACCACTTTGAGCTAGAATCGAATGGAAATCGGTGCACGACAACGGTCCTTACTGCACTCTTGGTTACGACACTCCCAGGGGATTGCTTAGGATAGTTTACATTTTCTTTACAAACCGATTTGAAGTATTATATATAAGATGAGAGTAAATGACATTGTTTAATCCTAATGTGTTTCAAATTGAGAATATTGTTACATGATATTATCTAAATGATTTTATGACTACTGTTACTCACACAATGATTTCTGGTTTTATTCAATGGCTAGATTCCAAGGAAGTCATAGTAACTTTGATAATGATGTACAAGGTAGGATCAGTGATGGAAATGAGCAAAAAATGGAGTGTTTATTGGCGTGAAAGATATCATGTTCATGCCAAATCAGTTTTCCAAAAATATTATCAACAAAATATATATTAACCAACTCCCGGACTCAACAAGGAAGAGAAAGGTGATGAATGATAAGAGCTCCAGCAATGGAGACCATGGAGAAAAGAATCCTCAATTTCCATCATGCAGGAAATGTGGAAGGAGACACCCAGGAAAGTGTCTCAATGGGACAAAGAAATTCTTTACGTGCGGGAAGGAAGCACATAAATTGAAGAATTGCCGAATAAAAATGAATAGTACTATGGAAGAAGATAAAAATGGTCCCAAGAATCCATTTTCAGTCATTTTCCGTAAATGTAGGGGACCTGGCCATTACCCAATGAAATTACCTATTCTATAGGATATTTTCTTGGTCAAAGAAGATGTTATATGGAAATAAATGGTTGGAGAAATGTTTAAAAAGTATTAGTACTCCTTCTTGTTGGGTTTACTTTGGAATAATCTTCTCTTGTATTTTTAACCCTGATGTTTTCCATGTGAGACTGATATTTGAGGAAGAATTATATTTTCTCTTGTGGATATAGTTATAAATAACCATTTGGTTTTATATGATCATTGGGTTTGAGGAAATTACAAGTTATTATAATTTGGGGTGAAAATGCAAGGTATGAGACAACATTTGTGGTCAAATTATGTTATGGTTATTTTGAGGAATTTATCTCATTTTGGTAATGTTATAAAATATAGTTTTTGAAAAAGGACAACACGCAGACCGTGTGACAACCCATCGCGTCAGACAATGCTGTGGGAATCAAACCCACAACCAAAGTGCGATTGGTATTTATCGCTTACCACTGGACTACATGAAGTCCCTAGTTAGTGTGACTATTATTTTAGTTAAATGATTTTATAGATAAATAATAAGTTGATTTGGGATCTTATGTCTTATCAAATGAATACCCTTAGTATAGGAAAATGATTTGGTGATTAAGTGATAAATGTTATTTTGGAAGATGTTTCCTTTGTTGGGAACACTATATGCCAAAGGAAAATATAATTCTATGGGATTTCATTTGAGGAGTAATGGTGGATTTTTAACCTATGTTTTTATTGTGGATTTATAGTGATTTGGGTTGTTTATGGAAATTATTAACCTATAATAAAGAATATGTGATTAGGTTAATTACTTTTAAGTATGTTACTTTAAGAGTAATTGATGTCATTTAGAGATACAATTTAACATGGAATACTACATAACCAAATTCTTATAAGTTTTGGGTTTAAATATTAGTTTGGATTATATTGAAGGATTTTAAGGACAATTGGTTATTGAATGGTATTTATTTAACTTTGGGGTATTATTGGTTTAATTTTAGAAATTAATATTAGTGTTTTTTTTCTCTAATGGAATATCCATTTGGGGGATCATCAGATCTTATACTAACCATTTTGGTTTTGATTAATCTCTAAAGACAAGGTAAATATATTGTTTATCCTATGTGGATCATGTTATTCTATAGAAGTTTATTCCTTCTCTTCGAGTGTGACCAAGTCTTCTTGAATACTCATTGTTCAAAAAACAAATGAGTTAGTGGTAGAAATTTATTAAAGAATGAAACTCTACTTAAAAAGTAAGTACATCTCTTTATGTTCTTAGTTAATATCATAAATGAATTCCTCGTCTTTATTTAATGTAACATAAAAATAATAATAAAAAAGTTGTCAGTTTACTTTTCCTACTGGGATACTAATGACCGTTTGTCCCATCACAAGTTTGTGGTTTTCTAGTTGTTAATTTTCTCCGGATCATGTTTTCTATCCCTCTCCATCAGAACTTGACAGTTATTTTGTCGTCCATATCCATTTCTTTCTACATGGAATCCTAGTATAGGTTATCTCGGGTGACCTTTGTACTTCTATTTCTTTATTTTAAAGTGATAGTTTTATTGACTTTTTTTCCGATGTGGGACTTTCCATTACATTCCCAAGCCCAATTTTAAAAATTGTGAGGATGCTATTTATTGGAGGAGGGGAGAATGTAACACCCCAAGCTTCTACAGTATGTTTCCCTTTGAATAATTCAATGGCTTGCATTATACGCAACATCGAGATTCTAACACACCACAACCAATCAAAATAGCCATTATGAATAGTAATACTTACTTTTTGAAATTTTATAAATTTTATCTTTCAAAATGGACTTCATTTTTGGATTCGTAATATCGAAATTATCTTAGGGTGAAATTTTTGTATTTTTCGGATAACTTTCATATTTTGATGAATAGTGAAAATTACTAAATTTTAATTAAAAACAAATTTTTTAATCAAAATAATTAATAGTGATAAATTATGAATTTGAGTTGTTTTAAAGTATATTTAGAATATATTTTTACTGTTTAATACAATGTTGGTCATTGGACGTAATTTCACATTTAAACCAGACATAAACAAGTGTCAATCTTTTGATAGTTATTATTTCTTAAAAACACGCTATTTGTTTTGACAATGGAAATTAATTTTTAAATTAATTAATGCAACTTATAAGTTTTGAATTTGGTAAAATAGACATCATTAGGCCGAATTTTTGGTATTTTTCTGAAAACTTTCAATTTTTGATGAATAGTGAAAAATACTGAGTTATAGTTTAAAACCGAATTTTTATTTAAATAATTATTTATTTTATTTAAATTTAATTAAGGTAAAAATAGATACATAATACCTATATAAGTTCAATGTAATTCATTGGAGTTAGTTTAGAATAATTTTAGATATATAAAAATTTTATTGAACTTTTCACCGTCTTTTACCCACCTCCTAGGAGAATTTGGAAATTCACTTAAAACATAATTTTACCGCTTCTATGAGTGGAATTTCAAAAATCCGAGAGACACGGTTAATATCAAGGAGTAAAATTTGGTTCAATGAGATGAATATAATTCTTTATGAATAGTAACTTTTTACTTTTATTTACCATGGTTAAAAGTAAATAGGGTAATTAAGGGTAAAAATGATAATAATATTACCCTAACACATGTCCTAATTCTATTGGACAAGTGTATCTTGACCAAAAACAACCTTAGGAATAAAATATTATCATTTAGGTCCACCTGAATTAGATTAGGACATTTATTATTATTTAATTCAAAGAAGAGTTAAAAGAGTTAAAATCAAAGTTTATTAACTAAAACATTTTTAATATTGGGTTATACATAATATAAATTAGATTTTAAATATTAATTATAAATATAAAAAGATTTCCTAAATAATGGTATTTTATTTATAATTTTTAGACATTAAATAATTTAATTTATTTATGACACAATGGTGATGCAGTAATTACCTAATTAATGAAATATTAAAATAATTGATATTATAAATATCAAAATAAATGTAATTTGAGACTTTTTATGCATTCCACTAATTTCTAGGTTAATATGAAATATCAGTATTGATTAAATAAATTTTGTTCGATGTAATAATGCTGTTATGAATTTATCAAAAACAAAATACCCAATAATGTCAAAATTGACATAAAAGATTTTTTAAAACAAATATTATATTATTAATTGATATTAAATTCCTAAAAATATAAGGTTTGGCAAGAAGGCTTATATCATGATAGGTGTATCATTAATGGACCACTTGAGGGTCTCTTAGAGGTATATAGTAAGTTTATTAACTATATAATATAAAAATAAAAAGTGACATGGTAAGTGTCAAAGTAATTAACTAAGAGTTAAAACTAAAAGATAAGGTTAATATAATGACCCAAACCTGTCTAAATTCTATTGGTTGAGTGGTTTTCGACCCATACCCACCTTAACATTTAAATAATCCACTTTGGAACCATTAGAAACCGAATATGAATTTATTATAAAATAATATTTCTAGTTTTTCCAAAGGTGCCCCTCACCCCTCTTATAAAAGGGCACTTCCCCTTATCATTAATTCACACCATCAAAGCCATTTGGCTCGGCAAAACTCTTTCCAAATATCATCCCAACTTCCATCACTTCAACCTAGAGGCATTATATTGATTATAAAGCCAACCTAGAGAGGCCTTTTGATCAAATCAATAGGAAGAACCCGAAGAAGAGGTAATGTTTTCACCACCGTCTTTCATGTTCCTTTATTCTTCCACTTATTCTTTCTTTGTTATTTCCATTATAAAATAATAAATCCAACATATTATATATACTTTGATGTTATTATAAATATGGTACAACCATATTCATTATTCTATCCATCCTTTGAATGACATGTCACCATACGTGCGTACGTACGGCCTACCGTCTCCACATCGTGGTGTAATTGTTATTCAATATATTATTATTTGGATGGGTATAATAATGATGTTTAATTCATTTAAATAATAAATATAACATGATAATGATTATTTCTATATGATATACCATTCAATTATATATTATTTTAATATCAAAAGAATGATATTGTCGCTCGTGCGTACGTACGGACTACCGTCTCCACGAACGCGATGAGATTCATTCCCCATCGTATCCATTCAAGTCTAATTATCATTTTATGATTAAAAATAAATTTTAGAGACATGATATGATTCTGGATATGAATAAGATACATCCCATCCATAACAAATACGGCTCGCATAATAAATAATATAAATGAAAACGAATCCGTTAACACTCGAAAAGATGATAATACTAAGATATTATTAACAAATCAATGTTAAAAGATCATATATGATATCATATTAAGGTAAATGATTCTTGTATAACTCATTAACAATTATTTAACCATTATACAGGAGGTTAACCTACCGTCGACCAAGAAAAAAGTACAGAGGGGTTTCTTTTCTCACTTTTAATTTCGTGATATTTCCATTGTTCACCACTTATTTATTGCACGTGGTGTGTGTACTGCCCATGATTGTATTAATTGAGTAATATACATTAATTTATTGATAATTACATCATCATTGTATGACACTAATTTCGTGGGTGTATGTTATGTAAGTTACCATATTCGTAAGGGAATTTGAAATTTCAATTTCCACTCATTAGGCTTTACGCATACTTCAATGATTATTTTACATCAAGATTATGTGTGTAATCACTATTAATTTGTTTATGTTATAATTTCCACTCCCCTTTATGTGGATATAATTTTGATACACATAATCACCCCATTGAAAAATTATCAAGTCATTGATATAAACTTGATAAGAGTAATTTTCACTCAATCTTCATTTATTGAGTTAAACATCCAATTCATTGGTGTTGTTTTTACAAGAATTTGTGTGAATGTATTCTGATTAATTTACACTGAATATCCAATCATATTGAGTGTATTTATATTTTTCACACATAATTATGTCGTTGATTTATCCTTAACCTAAGGATACGGTGTAACACCCGAGACTTTTATGTTATATAAATCATCAAACTAATCTTTCACTACACACAACACTTTCTTGGCTTGATTTACACGCAATCGCGACCTTCCTCGATATCTTGCATCGTACGCAATACCGAGTTTCACTAAAAAATGATATGCTATAAAAATATTATTAAAACTAGCCGTCATGAATATTAATAACCACATTTGGAAATTTTATAAATTTTATTTTTCAAAATTGACTTCATTTTTGGATTTGTAATATCGAAATTATCCTAGGGTGAAATTTTGGTATTTTTCTGAAAACTTTCAATTTTTGATGAATAGTGAAACCACTAAGTGGTAGTTAAAAAAACTGAATTTTTCATAAAACATAATTTTACCTCTTATGTGAGTGGAATTTAAAAAATCAGAGAGACACGGTTGATGTCATTAAGTAAAATGTGGTTCAATGAGATGAAAATAATGTTTGGTGAATAGTAACTTTTTACTTTTTTTTACCACGGTTAAAAGTAAATAGGGTGATTAAGGGTAAAAATGATATTATTATTACCCTAACACATGTCCTAATTCTATTGTATAAGTTTAATTAGACCATAAACAACCTTAGGAATAAAATATTACCATTTAGTCCCACTTCGATTAGATTAGGACATTTATTATTAATTTATTTAAAGAAGGGTTAAAATAGTTAAAATCAAAGTTTAATAACTAAATAATTTTTAATATTGGTTTATACATAAGATAAATTAGAATATAAATATTAATTATAAATCTAAAAATATTTACTACATAATGGTATTTTATTTGTAATTTTTAGACATTAAATAATTTATTTTATTTATGACACAAAAATGATGCAGTAATTGTCTTATTAATGAAATATTGACATAATTGATGTTATAAATACCCAAATAAATTTAATTTGAGACTTTTCATAAATTCCACTAATTTTATAGGTTAATATGACATGTTAGTATTGATTTCATTAACTTTTTTTGAACTAATCATTTTGTTAAGATTTTCACAAAAATTAATCACTAAATAGTGTCAAAATTGACCTAAAATAGTTTTTAAGACAAATATTATATTATTAATTGATATTTTATTCCTAAAAACATAAGGTTCGAAAACATTACTTAGATATGGTTATATATATTAATAATATAAAACTTGTGGTTCGTTTGCCTTGTTATAGTAAGTTTATTAACCTTATAGTATAAGAACACAAGAAGACACGGTAAAAGTAAAATTATTTTACTTAATGTTAAATCTAAATGACAAGGTTAAAATAGGAACCTAAACTTGTCTAAATTCTATTGGATGAGATTATTTAGACCCATCCCCACCTTATATTCGAAATAAATCAATTTGAAGCTATTTAAAACCAGACATGACTTTATAATAAAATAATAGTTTTTGTTTTTCCAAAGGAGCCCGTCTCCTCCCTTATAAAAGGGCACCTCCTCCCCCTCTTCCTCACACCACTTTGAGCCTTCAATGCTCGTCCAAACCCTGCCAATTTCTCCTCTACACTTCCCTAGAGACATCCTAGAGGTCCTGGTTGTCTTCAAAGACCAATTTTAGTGCCTTAAAAGGAGATCTCAAAGAGGCGCTTCAAAGAAGAGGTAATGTCCGATTACCAATTATTTCAACTTTATTTCTTCTTCCACTTCTTCTTCTTTAGATGTTTCATTATGAGGTAATAACATCAGTATCAATCATATACTGATATGTTATTATAAGTATTAAACAACCCTATTTCACCATCTATCCATCCTACGGAAAACGAAATCACCGCGCGTGCGTACGTACGGAATACCGTCTCCACGTCGTGGTGTAATCTATTTTCCACCACCACCTTACTTGGATGGGTATAATGGTGTAAATAATGACTATATATGACTATTATAAAGTGATATTGATTCTGAAATAGTATGCATACACTCCAATACAATTCCATGATCATGGGAACGATATCATCGCTCGTGCGTACGTACGGACTACCGTCTCCACGACGCGATGAGATTCATTCTCCACGTTAACCATTCATGAATGATTATAAAGTATATATAATAAGTAATAATGAAATATATTACATAATAATACTACTGGATTTATGTATATATATATTTATGTCATCAACTTAATTCCACTCAATTCAATAAGGAAACGAAAACAGTGTTCATGCGTACGTACGACCTACCGTCTCCATGAACGGTGTATTTCTTTCCATTTATTGATCCATTATATATATGTATATTCTGAATATATATTATATATAAATCATGTTTTACATTCTGGATTTAATTAATCATGATCTAAGTAATCATATGAATAATTACAAGTTAAAACACGAACGAAAAATGAGACGATTTTACCCAAAACGCTACTTTAACATGAATTTACAAAAGAAAGTGTAATATAAAGTCATAAGTGAACCATATATGATATAATAACAATTGATATGATTCTATAATAAGTCAATGACATTATTTAAATCATTATACAGGAGGTTCGGACACTTACGAAGCAAATCGGACCTAAGGTAAGGGAAAATATCACAATCTCATTTTTATCCGAGATTGTTTATACGTTGAAATTTACTAGGGTGTATTTTATCATCCACATCCATGTTTCCTCAATATTTAATATTATTTCCATCCACCTACAATTTTTTAAATCCAATTTTACCCTTCAGTGAGTTTTTAGTAAAAGATATGAAAGGAATCTTTTGTCGTTTTTCGTACGAGGTACTTTTTGACTTTCCGACAAAAGTACGAGAAGAATGTTATTTTTAACTTATACGGCATGAATGGATTTTTAAAAAAATATTTCCAAGAATCTTCCTTTTAAATTTTTCAAGTTTATTTTTAATCAACTTCTTTTAGTTTAGAATTTTATGACATATTAAGAAATGAAAAGTGTTTTTGAAGTAGAAAGGATATTTTCCTCAAGAATGGAGTTCAAGTGTTTTATGAAAATTATTTTCCATATAAGATAATAAAGGGTTCTGTTTTTCTCCCTATTATTATATTTATTTGATTATTTTGTGATGGAATTATTTTTATGAATTCTTTTATCTTATATGAATTGTTTTATTATGTCATGATGTTTAAGATTCCCATTTTTATTACATGGGTTATGTTATGATGTATGGTTTATGATTTTGTGGCAAAAATAAAAATGGTATCATTATGAGATGGGTGGGACCTATATCTCCCTCCAATGCATTGGGTAAATATTTTATATCTCATGAGATAGACATGGCTGGAACGACAGGTTAAATCGGTTCAGTGAAACAGGACTGAAACAAGGAGTGAACTCGGTTCAAAAATGGACTTTGTCCACTAAGATAGTCTTGGAAATGAGCCCTGACTAATAATAAATGATTCTCTATTATTATGTGTGTATTCCAAAAAGTTTCATGTTTTAAATTATGATTATTGGGATTACATTTCACTACTATGATTTATCCCATGTTATGAGATTATGATTTCTTTTGCAGGTTAAGATTTCCAAAAGTTATGTTCTTATGTATATGATGTGATTGATATTTCTTTTGTTTTCCCTTAATAAGAATTTGAGCTCACCCTTTTGTATGTTTTCATTCCCCAGGTCAGGAAGAAGGTTATTAAGTAGGATATTCCAAAAAGGGACTCTAGATATGATGAAATAAATGGGAGGCAAAGTAGATTCTTTATGAACCAGTTGTTTATGTTTCCCAGTTTCTACAGACTCTATACCTATAAGGTCCTTTCCTGGTTTTGTTATATGTTGTAATAAGTGTGCTTCAATTCTGAAGTAATAACAATGTATGTAAAGTATGGGTCATTATAGTTGGTATCAGAGGAAAGGTATAGTCAACCTTTGCAAACTAGGATGTGAAAGCCTTAGTAAGAACCCTAAGGATAAGTATAATCATAGAACACAATCTTAGTGTTTTAGAAATGGCCATGAATAACCTAGGATAAGACCTTAAGTGTGAAATTTTATTCTTGATTATGTGGTTTTCCTATTATAATTAGTGTTTCTCACACTATTCTTCTTGGTTTTAGTCAATGGCTGGAACCCTAAGGAACCATGTTAATGCGGAATGTGACGGGAAATGCAATGATTGTCCCCCTGAGCAACCAAACGTTATGGGAGCTAGAATGCAAAATCTTCTAGCCATGCTCACACAACTTTCTCAAGCTATGAATCATGCAGTACTTCCAAACAGGAAAAGGAAGGAGAAACATTCTGTTGTATCCTTCATGAGACAGCGTCCACCTTCATTCAGTGGGTCTACTGATCCATTAGTTTCTGAACAATGTATTAGTACTACTGAAAAGATATTTTCAGTTCTTCAATTTTCTGAACATGATAAAGTCATCTTAGCATTTTATCGTTTGGAAGGTGATGCTGATTAATGGTGGAATCTTATCAAGAATACAAGGCAAAGAGATGAAATTGATTCCATGGAATGGGACGAGTTCAAGAACTTATTTTTCAATAAGTACTTCCCTCATATTCTCCGAACAAAGATGGAGAAAGAGTTTCTTGAACTGAAGCAAAAGGATGACGAATATGTTGGTACCTATGAAGAAAATTTTACAAGACTTGCAAGGTACGCTTCTGGTATTATTATCCAACCTGAGAGTAAGATCGATCGATTCTTTAGTGGCTTAAAACCAAGTCTTCGAAGGGAATTAGCCATAAGGGACTTCAATAGCTACGAGGAAATCATTCGATGTGATCTCAGAGTTGAGATTTAGATTGGAGTAACCCATCAGTCATATGGGTTTGATAAGAAGAGGAAAATGTAATTCAAAGGAAAATCTAAAGAACACACTGAAAAGAAGATGAGCTTTCCCTTATGCTCAAAGTGTTGAAAGAAACATGGGGGGAGTTGTCTTAAAGGGACAAGTAAATGTTTCAAATATGGAAAGGAAGGTCATAGGGCATTTTAATGACACAATTATGGGATGAAGATGTCTAATGATGCAAACAAAATAAGGGATACACAGAATGAACCTACTACACTTAAATGTTTCAAGTGCAAGGAGATGGGGAATTATGCCAATCAATGCCCAAATCTAAGGGTTGATGATGATGGTCGACGTCAAAAAAATATTAAGGCTAAAGACAAATAAAAGTCACATGTAATTTCTATCAGCGGTGTGGAGTATGATAATGAAGTGGTGAAAGGTACACTTACCATCCACTCTAAAGTAGCAAATTTTTTATTTGATTCTGGATCCACCCACTCCTTTATTTCTGAAGAATTTTCTAAGGATATCACCGTATTACCTCAACAATTAGATGTTGAGTTAGTTGTGACAACCCCTAATGGCACAACGGTCGCATCAAAAGTTTATAATTCTTCTTTAATTGAAGTTTGTGGGAAAGTGCTTCTTGCAAATCTTGTGGTCCTTTCTATAGTATAATTTGATGTGATTCTTGGCATGGATTGTCTTTCTCTACATGGAGCTCATATCAATTTCCAAATAAGGGAAGTCACATTTCATATTCCAGATCAATCTATGATCGTCTATCGATGCAAGGATGAACATAACCTTCTAGTGGAAATTTCTTCTATCTTATGGGTCTTGATTCCACTAAATGAAGGTTATTTATCTCAAATGGTTTGTTAGAAACTCACGATTAAGAATATGCCCATTGTATGGGAGTTTGATGATGTATTTCTGGAGGAATTTTCGGGTCTTCCACCAAATCGTGAAGTTGAGTTTTCAATAGAACTCGTACCGGGTGCTTTAACTATTTCAAAGACACCTTATAGAATGGCCCCAATTGAGTTGCAGGAATTGAAGAAGTAACTCCAAGAGAATCTTGATAAGGGATTCATACGCCCTAGTGCGTCACCTTGGGGAGCACCTGTTCTGTTTGTTAAGAAGAAAGATGGATCAATGAGACTTTGCATTGATTATCGAGAACTTAACAAGATCACTATCAAGAACAAATATCCTCTCCCATGCATTGATGACTTATTTGACCAACTACACGGAGCTCAATACTTTTCCAAGATTGATCTTCATTCAGGGTATCATCAATTATGGGTCAAAAAGGAGGATATACCAAAGACGGCTTTCGTTACGAGGTATGGACACTATGAATTTATAGTGATGCCATTTGGTCTTACTAATGCCCCTGCTATCTTCATTGATCTGATGAATATAGTCTTTAGAGACTATATTGATCAGTTTGTGGTAGTCTTTATAGACGATATTCTTGTATATTCAAAGAGTAAGGAAGAACATGAAGATCACTTGAGAATTATATTGAAGACCCTGAGAAAGGAGAAGCTTTATACCAAATTTACCAAGTGTGAATTTTGGATTCAAAAAGTTTCATTTTTGGGTCACATAATCTCAAAAGAGGGGATATCTGTGGATCCAGCAAAAAATAGAGGTTATCGACAGATGGTCGAGACCAACAACAGTAACTGAGATCCGAATTTTTCTTGTTTGGCTGGATATTATCGATGTTCTGTGAAAGATTTTTCACAATTATCTAATCCACTCACCAAGTTGACTCGGAAAGGAGTTAAGTTTGTTTGGACGGAGGAATGTGAAGAGAATTTCAAGGAGTTGAAAATAAGGTTATCCAGTGCACCTGTGCTCACACTGCCTTGTAGTGGAGAAAGGTTTTTGATCTACAGTGATGCATCCAAGAAGGGATTGGGGTGTGTTCTTATGCAAAATGATATGGTGATAGCTTATGCCTCACGACAGTTGAAAATACCTGGGCAAAATTACCCAACTCATGATTTGGAGTTAGCTGTGGTAATCTTTGAATTAAAGATTTGGAGGCATTATCTTTATGGAGAAAGGTGTGACATTTATACTGATCACAAAAGTTTAAAGTATATTTTCACAAAAAAGGAGCTGAATATGCACCAAATAAGACAGTTGGAGCTGATTAGGGATTAAGACTACTCAATCCATTACCACCCTGGGAAAGTAAACAAGGCGGCAGATGCATTAAGTCGACAAGACCATGCCAGTTTATCCATGATTAGGATCACAAAAGATCCAATATTTATGGATTTACAAAGGATGGATCTTGGAATTATAATGAAAGGGGAAAATCGTATCTTTCTCAAATGAATGTTCAACCATATATACATGTGAAGATTAAAGAGGCACAGAAAGAAGATGTCGAGTTACAAAAGAAGGTGAGAAATGTTCTTGAATTCAACCTTGATTGTGATGGGATAATAAAGCTCAGGAATCAGGTTTGTGTTCCTCCCATCCCTGAATTAAAGAAGGAGTTGCTGGATGAGGCCCATAGTTCTTCATTCTCTATTCATCCTGGAAGCACGAAGATGTATAGGGACCTGAAAGAGTACTTCTGGTGGGATGGCATGAAAAGAGATGTTGCTGAATATGTATCTCGATGCTTGGTTTGTCAGCAAGTTAAAGTTGAGAGACAGAAGTCTAAGGGGATGTTACAACCATTACCCATACCCGAATGGAATTAGGAAAACATCACTATGGACTTTGTCACAAGACTTCCTAAAACATCCAAAGGCAATAATGCTATCTGGGTTATATTTGATCGTCTTACAAAGTCTGCACACTTCATCGCTATTAGAGAGGATTACTCTCTGGATCATCTTGCCAGGATATATGTAAAGTAATTGTTAAGATTGCATGGAGTACCACTTTTTATTATATCTGATCGGGATCCGAGGTTTACCTCAAAGTTTTGGCAAAGTCTTCAGCATACTCTGGATACAGAGTTAAGTTTCTTAACTGCTTATCATCCTCAGACAGACGGTCAGTCTGAGAGAACAATTCAAACTCTAGAAGATATGTTGAGAGCTTGCTCTATGGATTTCAAAGGTGGTTGGGATCAACACCAACCTTTGGTGGAATTTTCTTATAATAATAGATTTCACTCCAGTATTCATATGGCTCCTCATAAAGCTCTCTATGGAAAGAAATGCAGGACTCCAACTTGCTGGGATGAATTTGGGGAAAGAAAGCTATTAGGACCTGATCTCATTGATGAAATGGCAGAAAAGGTCAGATCTATTCAACAACACATAAGAGCAGCTCAGAGTCGATAGAAAAGTTATTCCTACAACCGAAAAAAAGACCTAGAGTTTGAAGTGGGTGATAAAGTGTTCTTATGAATATCTCCCTAGAATAGGGTCATGAGATTTGGAAAGAAGGGGAAGTTAAGCCCTAGATATATCAGTCGTTTCAAAATACTGGATCATGTTGGGAAGGTATCTTACTGATTGGCGCTTCCACCAAATCTCTCTAAATTTCACGATGTGTTCCATGTATCTCACCTGAGAAAGTACATACCTAATCCTTCACATGTACTCAGCTCAGAAGTTGTACCGCTGGAGGTAGATGTTTCTTATGAAGAACAGCCGATAGAGATTCTGGATCGTAGAGAAAAATTCCTATGAAACAAGACCACTCAATTGGTGAAAGTTTTATGGAGGAACCACCAATTAGAATAAGCTACATGGGATCTTTAGGATATGGTGAGGGAGAGGTATCCTCATCTGTTTGTTACAAAGTGATGAATTTCGAGGGAAAAATTCATTTTAAGGGGGGTAGAATGTAACACCCGAGACTTTTATGTTATATAAATCATCAAAGGAATCTTTCACCACACACAAAACTTGCTTGGCTTTCTTTACATGCAATCGTGATCTTCCTCGATAGCTTTCATCGTACGCACTACCGAGTTTCACTAAACAACGATATGATATTAAAATATTATTAAAGCTAGCTTTTATGAACAGTAATAACCACTTTTTGAAATTTTATAAATTTTATTTTTCAAAATGGACTTCATTTTTGGATTCAGAATATCGAAATTAGCCTAGGGTGAAATTTTGGTATTTTTCTGAAAACTTTCAATTTTTGATGAATAGTGAAACCACTAAGTGGTAGTTAAAAAAACTGAATTTTTCATAAAACATAATTTTACCGCTTCTGTGAGTGGAATTTCAAAAATCCGAGAGACATGGTTGATGTCAGTAAGTAAAATGTGGTTCAATGAGATGACAATAATTTTTGGTGAATAGTAACTTTTTACTTTTTTTTACCACGGTTAAAAGTAAATAGGGTGATTAAGGGTAAAAATGATATTATTATTACCCTAAAACCTGTCCTCATTCTATTTTATAAGTGTAATTCGACCAAAAAAACCTTAGGAATAAAATATGACCATTTAGGCCCACTTGGATTAGATTAGGACATTTATTATTAATTTATTTAAAGAAGGGTTAAAATAGTTAAAATCAACGTTTAATAAATAAATAATTTTTAATATAGGTTTATACATAAGATAAATTCGACTATAAATATTCATTATAAAGATAAAAATATTTCCTACATAATGGTATTTTATTTGTAATTTTTAGAAATTAAATAATTTAATTTATTTATGACACAAAGATGATGCAGTAATTATCTTATTAATGAAATATTGACATAATTGATGTTATAAATAACCAAATAAATGTAATTTGAGACTTTTTATGAATTCAAATAATTTTCTAGGTTAATAATACATGTTAGTATTGATTTAATTAACTGTTTTCGAACTAATCATTCTGTTATGAGTTTCACAAAAATTAATTACTAAATAGTGTCAAAATTGACATAAAATTGTTTTTAAAACAAATATTATATTATTAATTGTGCTTTTATTCCTAAAAATCTGAGGTTCGGCCAAATGACTTATATAAGGTTATATATATTAATAATAGACAACTTGGGGTTCGTTTTCCTTTTTATAGTATGTTTATTAACCTTATAATATAAGAACACAAGAAGACACGGTTAAAGTAAAAATATTTTACTTAATGTTAAATCTAAATGATAAGGTTAAAATAGGAACCTAAACTTGTATAAATTCTATTGGATGATAGTATTTCGACCCATCACCACCTTTGCTTCGAAATAAATAAATTTAGAGCTATTTAAAACAGAACTTGACTTTATAATAAAATAATATTTTTAGTTTTTCCAAAGGAGCCCCTCTCCTCCCTTACAAAAGGGCACCTCCTCCCCCTCTTCCTCACACAACTTTGAGCCTTAAATATCGGCCAACCCCTGCCAATTTCTCCTATATACTTCCCTAGAGACATCCTAGATGTCCTGGTCTTCTTCAAAGACCAATTTTAGTGCCCTAAAAGGAGATCTCAAAGAGGCGCTTCAAAGAAGAGGTAATGTCTGATTACCAATTCATTCAACGTTATTTATTCTTCCACTTCTTCTTCTTTAGTTGTTTCATTATGAAGTAATAACATAAGTATCACTCATATACTGATATTTTATTATAAGTATGAAACAACCCTATTTCACCATCTATCCATCCTACGGAAAATGAAATCACCGCGTGTGCGTACGTACGGAATACTGTCTCCACGCCGTGGTGTAATCTATTTTCCACCACCACCTTACTTGGATGGATATAATGGTGTAAATAATGACTATAAATGAATATTATAAAGTGATGTTGATTATGAAATAGTATACATAGACTCCAATACAATTCCACGATCATGGGAATGATATCATCGCTCGTGCGTGCGTACGGACTACCGTCTCCACGACGTGATGAGATTCATTCTCCATGTTAACCATTCATGAATGATTATAAAGTATATTTAATAAGTAATAATGAAATATATGACATATTAATACTACTGGATTTATGTATATATATATTTATTTCATCTACTTAATTCCACTCAATTCAATAAGGAAACAAAAACAGCGTTCATGCATACATACGGCCTACCGTCTCCATGAACGGTGTATTTCTTTCCATTTATCAATCCATTATACATATGTATATTCTGAATATATATTATATATAAATCATTTTTTATGTTCTGGATTTAATTAATCATTATCTAAGTAATCATAGGAATAATTACAAGTTAAAACACGAACGACAAATGAGACGATTTTACCCAAAACGCTACTTTAACATGAATTTACAAAAGAACAGGTAATATAAAGTCATAAGTGAACCATATATGATATAATAACAATGAATATTATTCTTTAATAAGTAAATTACATTATTTAAATTATTATACAGGAGTTTCGGACACTTACGAAGCAAATTGGACCTAAGGTAAGGGAAAATATCACAATCTCATTTTTATCCGAGATTGTCTATACTTTGAAATTTACTGGGGTGTATTTTATCATCCACATCCATGTTTCCTCAGTATGTAATATTATTTCCATCCACCTACAATTGTTTAAATCCAATTTTACCCTTCGGTGAGTTTTTAGTAAAGGATACGAAAGGAATCTTTTGTCGTTTTTCATACGAGGTACTTTTTGACTTTTCGACAAAAGTACGAGAAGAATGTTATTTTTAACTTATATTGCATGAATGGATTTTTAAAACAATATTTCCAAGAATCTTACTTTACAATTTTTCAAGTTTATTTTTAATCAACTTCTTTTAGTTTAGAATTGTATGACATATTAAGAAAGGAAAAGTGTTTTTGAAGTAGAAAGGATATTTTCCTCAAGAATGGAGTTCAAGTGTTTTATCAAAATTATTTTCCATATAAGATAATAAAGGGTTATTTTTTTATCCCTATTATTACATTTATTTGATTATTTTGTGATGGAATTATTTTTATGAATTCCTTTATCTTATATGAATTGTTTTATGATGTCACGATGTTTAAGATTCCCATTTTTATTACATGGGTTATGCTATGATGTATGGTTTATGATTTTGTTGAAACATAAGAATGGTATCATTATGAGATGGGTGGGACCTATATCTCCCTCCAATTCATTAGGTAAAGATTTTATATCTCATGAGATAGACATGGCTGGAACAGAAGGTTAAACCGGTTCAGTGAAACAGGACTGAAACGAGGAGTGAAATCGGTTCAGAAATGGACTTTGTCCACTAAGATAGTCTTGGAAATGAGCCTTGACTAATAAGAAGTGATTCTCTATGATTATGTGTGTATGAAACAAAGTTTCATGTTTTAAGTTATGATTATTGGGATTAAATTTCACTACTATGATTTATCCCATGTTATGAGATTATGATTTCTTTTGCAGGTTAAGATTTCCAAAAGTTATGTTCTTATGTATATGATGTGATTGATATTTCTTTTTTTTTACCATTACTGAGAATTTGAGCTCACCCTTTTGTATGGTTTCTTTCCCCAGGTCATGAAGAAGGTTATTAAGTCGGATATGCCAAAAAGGGACTCTAGATATGATGAAATAAATGGGAGGCAAAGTAGATTCTTTATGAACCAGTTGTTTATGTTTCCCAGTTTCTAAAGACTCTATACCTATACGGTCCTTTCCTGGTTTTTTTATATGTTGTAATAAGTGTTCTTCAATTCTGAAGTAATAACAATGTATGTAAAGTATGGGTCGTTATATACGGTCTTTATAAGAGACTTAATCTCAATTTACATCCCATTGAGACTTCTTCATTGTTATACACCAAATCACTTTTATGTGGTGTATATAATGTACTTTGACATAGTATATCATGAATTCCATTATTCTCATGATATTACAAAGTTTTGATTACCTCAATTATTTGTATTCAAGTGTCTCTCTTTTGGTTAGAAACTCTAAATAAAATATCATTTTAAATGTTTTAAAGATTTATTATTCTAAATCTTTCTCATTAATGTCCATATTTTAAAAATTGTTTTAAGGATTTTTTTTATATGGAAATTAAAGTTTTAAAATTAAAATTCCTTTTAAAAGTTTCAAATTCGTATGGGACACTTTGATTCAAAAATCTATTTTAAAACGGCTTCTTGAAAAATAGTGTGACTTTTAAATGTTTTCAAGAAAAGGGGGATATTTCTCTCAAATAGTTTTGATGGTAAATATCATTCATTATTCTCGATTGAGGTTAATCTGTTACAATACAATCTTCCATATTGTATTGAATGAGTTATGTTTGACTGTGGATGTGCTATTTTTATACCATTCATGGTTTGTGGATAAAGTATTGAAATTTCGTATGCTAGTTTTAATATAAATGTTTATGTTATGTTTCAAACTTTTCATATGAGGAATGCATTAGACTTAGTAAGTGACGGGTGGAGCCCGCTATAGCTCCTCGATGAATCAGTAGGTCTCATGAGACAAACTAGTGTCTTGGAACGAGGCCTTGACAAAATCTTAATTGTAGTCTTGGCATGAGGCCTTGGCTACATTGTTATGATAGTCCGACATTATGCATTTCATCTTTATGAAAATGGTTGTTGATATTGCATGTGATTATTAGAATATTATAATATCCATGTGAATAAGTAAATGGCATTATTTTATTTTATCTTTGCCATATTATACTAAAGTTCAAGTTTAAAAGGCTCTTGTTTTAGTTATACATTCCCTTAAGTGTTTATGCTTATCTATGAAAGCTTCTTCTATATTGTTATCCTTACTGAGCATCTGATCTCACCCCTTTCAATGTTTTATTTTTTCCATGATGTGAAGAAGTAATTTATGAATGACCTTCAGGGATAGTATGAGAGGATATGAAGACAAGATGTTGTTGTAGTTTTTTTACCTTATGATGTATTGTAAGACTTCATGAATATATCTAATGTTTCCAAGGATACTAAACTAATCGGTCTTTCAAGACTTGATCTTTTATGATCATGCCAATGATATGTAATAATGAACTGACTCTAGGTAACTGGGTTCAGGGCGTTACAATGATAATCTAAGTAGTTTTTGGTTTACCTATGGTTTCTAAAGTGGAACCACATTATCAACATCACCCTCTTAATGATTTTTAAATCTCCTAACAGGCATTATTTTCCAATAAATATAGAAAAATCACGACTCAGTCACAATCGAAAACTTTATTCTCATGATATTTATCATGTACCAAAACTCAAAAATAAAGACCATTAAATATCATATGAATGATGTGGTCCCAGTGGGAAGTCTTACACCAATGCATTATACTAGATTTTCGACAGTGAAACCTATGATGATGAGGTTATGACATTCCTTGAGGTGTTTAACCATACTTTTGTACCTAGAATGACCTGTTAACTTGAAGTTCAATATTAAAAGGATAGATATGTATTTTTATATTTATGTTTCATGTATAATCACATCCTATATCCTGACCTAACATTATCAACTCTTACACCAACCAAAAAGATTCCAATTGTAACATCTTGATCCAACCAATTAGCTTAGGAAAGAATTTAGTGACTCTAATATTAGGGGGCGTCCCCAAGACAGCAATTTATGGAAATGAATTCCAAGGGATTTAATAAAATATGGGGGATATTTTTCCCCTAATAAATTTTTTAAAGTAGAAACAATAAAGACAAAATATAATGAACATGATGCATGAAAAAAAATAGAAATCCAGTGACATAAGAAACTAGAACATAATCAAAGTCCTAGAAGTAAAATAGACATTGAAATTCTACATCAATGGATACCTAAATACACCATTAATAACCAAGAACTAATTTGACACCATGATAAAATCAACTACAATACATATCCAATATCCAGCTCTAAAACGAAAAGACTACAGTGTCACGATGCTCCAGTAGTAAAGTAAGAGACTGGTCCCTTACCTGTATCATAGTAAAAAAATTCTACATATATTCTAGTATACATAAGAAAAGGGTGATTATATTGAATTGGTAGGAAAAACTCAAGACTTCCCACACATTCCACTAATACAAGCACAATATAACTAATATTTAAAATAAAAAAGGAGTGAGAAACATGAAATAGTTTTTAAAAATATACATATACATCAGTAGTGATAAAAATCACACAATAAAGGTCTCCCATTTCATGAATGTATACCCATGAAACTCGCACGCCCAATGCACATCCTATTAGAGAAATCCCACAAAACATTCTATACTCATGAGTGTTACTCATCTCTAAAGACTCAAGATTCCCAATTGCAATAAAATCCTTTGAGTCCAAACTGACCTAGAGACCAATTATAGCTTGGATATGCACATTCCATGTTCATCATGAACTCACATGCCCATGTCCATTCCAAGTTCTCACAACCAAAAATTTTTTTGAAATAAATTTAAAATTTTACCAAATTATTAATCACATTGTGGGAGAATCCCACAACCCAAATTTTCCCAAATCGAATAAAATATTGATAAACATCATGGGTTTTAATCAAGAAAAAAAATCAATATATTCTTAGAAAACTAAGCCTTAATGTTCTAGGAAACGTAGATAGGGAGATAAGCCTCCTACCTCAAAGGTGATCAACATGAAGAATCATTAAACGATTCCCAGATTGGGACCCCCTTTATGTTCTTTCAATGAATCATAATGAATATTAATTAATAAATTCCATAGATTATAGATATAGGTATGACATCCTTAATCTCGGGTTTATATCTAAGAAAAATGAGTATATTACAAGGGAGAAGAGGAACTAGAACCATTACCTTTGATTCCTTAGGTCTGATTTTCAAAGATCCCCTAAATTTAGTCTCAAAAGGGTATAGGATCAAAAAAAAATCACCAAGATAGAGCATGGGGTTTATGGGAAAAGGGGGAAATCCGAATTATAACAAAAGGGTGATGGAATTAAAAATAATAGTTGAATTGGTTGAATTTATAATGTGAAAGACTAGTTCATATTAGGATTATTAGGGATGGGAACATAAGCCATAATTATTGTAACCTCATTTATAATCCCAAAAACCCATTCACATCTTGAATATAATTCCCATGAATTTTCTAAAAAACATTCACACTATGAATTCTTCATTCATAATGTGAATCTATTCTTGAAAATACATTTCATCTTCTACTCAAATTTATCCTTTGGTCAATTCCATAATTTCAACCCTACCCCTCCAAATATAAAGGAAAATGCATAAAATAGTCACATACCTCAAACTAGGGGTGTCATAACACATATTTTATTTTATTTTAATATTTCTAAATTTATTATTTTTTTAATATTACTTATTGATTTTATGAATCATTTTAAATGTTCTAAGAACACATGTTATATATTTTGTTGGACTCATTTGGGGAAAAAAACTCTTGAGTCATAATTTATTTATGTCTATCCCATTTATTGGAGAGAGATAAATTTATTAATAGAGACATTTTTATCAACATTCATAGAGGATTTTCCTATCAAAATTAATGGAGAGTTAATTCACAATATTAATGGATGGAAAATTATTTGTTCTATATAAATTGATGTGGTGACATTTTTTTAGTATGGTTGATGAGTGGTGACGGTACCTAATAAAGAAAAGTGTGGATCCCCTTTCATGGAATCCAACTTGGGTGCACACAAAGAGTAAAAGATACCAAAACCAAAGGTGGGGGTCGAGACCCATAAGGGCAGAGATTGGAAGGATGGATCCATATGATGCAATTACCAAATGATGTTGGTGGAACATCATCCTATGATCTGGGTAGAGTTCTAAAATATGGTAATTCTTGTAACCAATGTGTTTCTCTTCATTGAATGAAATTGATGTTTCCATTCTCAAATGGATATAATAAGAAATTATGAGCCACATAATCCTGTTGTGCATTATTTTTGTACTATTTTCCAGCATGTTTGTTTTCATTCCATGTACTTTTGTTCACTACTTGAAATAAAGACATTAGGGGGACTAGAACCAATTTCAAGGAAAAATTAGTGTAGTGGTCGGGTTTCATGGTCTTCTGAATTCCAAACACCAAATTCATGAGGGTTCTTTTGGAAAAGTATTCCACATTTTTCATTTCCTACCCTAACCCCCAACATGTTGTGTCAAAGGGCTTGGTTTATGTGTTCATTTGGAGAACACTATGGAAGACATCTGGTGAAGCATTTTTTTCAAGGACTTGGAGAACGTTATCGGAAGATAACCATGGTACCAGAGGTGTTTAAAATATATTGATGTTTGATTTACTTGAATGATCCATAAGGAATGTTAATTTTTTTACAGTTAGATCATGGTAAAAGACTTTTGGGGTTCCTCGGGTTATGTGTTTCTATCATGATTTTGAAAGAATGTCACCAGAATATGGCAGTGATATTAGAGGTGTTGCTAGAATATCAAATGTATCATTGGTCATAGGTGTCATGCAGCGTGTTCTATTCATTGGGTGACATTTGGAGCTTTGTGGAAGGATATGAAATTTCAGAAGGCAATAAAACGGGAATACCATGATAGAAAACACTCAAGGATTGTTTTGGAATTTGAATTCACGTGATAGATGACTCAGGTTCCTGGAATGATGTGTCAAATAAAGTCATAATTTTTCAGTTCTAGATGATGAAAGAATTAGTTGGTTCCTCTTTTCTATATGATATTGTGGATAAATAAGGGAGATTTCATATTTCAACTCTATGAAAAAAATATTTTATAGGATCAGTAGTGAAATGGAAGGACCTTTCATGATTAAGGTGGGGTCTCAAAGAGTTGGAACTGTACTGGAAGTTGTGGGAGAAAAGGACCTTGTTACCATGGTTGCATTGAAGTTTTAGTGGGAGTCCTCCATGCCAATCACATCAGACATTCTGATAGATACAGTTTCGAGATGAAGGTCAGTTTCTATGGAATTATTGGATTTTGGTGTACCAAAAAGAACTTGGGTGGTGCGGAAAATCTATAGGAGAGCCTTTATAAATTCATGGAAGTTTTCTAGAGTAAGGCCATGGACATGGTTCACAGCATAGATTGTTGATAATTTCTAAAAAATAGATTATGACAACTCATTCTTGATTTATTTGAAAAAAAAATCCCTAGAGGAATTCAAATGAGTTTCATATAATTAGTGTAATGATCATATCAATGTTCCAGAAGACTAAGGAAGGACTAATTTAGTGGGAGCCTAGATAATTGACGATGCATATAGTGGAGAACCAAGTAGGTGATGTAGAAGAATGGTGAATGGAAGATGGACTAGTTTCGAAATTGGTTTGAACATGAGAGAAGCCTTTGAGTGGGAGATTGTTGGACTCAACTGGTGAAAAATAATCCCAATTCATAATTGATATGTGTCCAAACCATTTATTGGAGAGAGAGAAATTTATTAATGCATATATTTTTCTCAACATTTATGGAATGGTTTTCTCTAGTCATTAAAGGGGTGTTAATTATCAATATTAAAGGGTAGTAAAATTGAGGTTGACTACATTAATTCAATATATGGACTTGGTGTCTATATAAATGGATATAGTGAAATTTTTTGAGTACGATGGGTGAGCACTAACAAGACCTAAAAAAGAAAAATGTGGAACCCCTTCTGGGGAAGCAAAATAGGGCGCACATAGATATCCAATGAAACTAGAGCCAAAGGTGGTGGTTTAGACCCACAAGAATAGATACCAAAATGAGGGATACATAAGATGCAATGATCGAATGATTTCAGTGGCACATCTTCAGGTGATCTATTTAAAGTTCTGTAAGATTGTAATTCTTGTAACATATATATTTCTCCTCATTGAATGAAATTGATGTTGTCATTCTCCAATGGATATAGGTCAAAATTCTGAACCACGTAGTCCTGTTGTGTATTGTTTTTTAGTTTTTGGTTTCATGTGTGTTTGTTTGTCATGCACTTTTGTTTGTTGCTCAGAATGAAAACCTTTGGAGGACTGGAACCCGATGCCAGGACAACTCGATATGATGGTTGGGGTTCCTAGACTTCTCATATCTGGACACCAAAGTTGTGGGGGATCTTTCATAGAAATGCTTCACATTTTTTGTTTTCTGTCCTGATCTCCAACATGTTTTGTATATTTTTTATGATTTATTATTTTTTATTATTTAACTTTATTTTTTAACTATTTTAATCTTTTAAGCACATAACATGTGATTTGTTATTTTTTTAATATCTTTAATAGCATATAGTTTATAAATGTTATTTTTTGTGTAAAAATGTATTAATTATTAATTTTTAAACACTAACATGTGTTTTATGTTTTTTATAATACTTATCATGTTAATAAAATAGTTATAATTTTTTTAAAGAATAAACATAATTTCTTTGTGTTTATTTTTATGTCTTATTGATGCCTTAAATTTTATTAATTTAATTTTTTTTAAACATAAAATGCTTGTTATGTGATTTTTATTATTATTTTGTTAATTTTTAGTTTTGAGTATGTAAATGTGTTCTTTGGGAAAAAATAATTGTAATACAAAACCTGTGTTATGTTTATTCGTTCCCTGTAAATGTCTTGAGTGTCTTAAAAAGAAGAAAAAATGTTTTGTAAATTTTTGTTTTTCTAATGTCTACTTAATAGTTCTGAAAGTATTTGATTGGGATTACATTTTTTTTTGAAGGTATTTTATATAGATTCATTTTTTATTTAATGTTTTTTAATAGTTTTCTTTGATAATTTTATTTTTTTTTGAAGATACATATAGTAAAATTATTTTTAGGCTTTTTTTATAATTTGGATTTTTTAGATGTTTTTTTTAAGAGATTCCTTGTTTTTTAGTTTCTTAGCACGTAATATATGTTTTTTTGGACACTACATGTTGTATTTATAATATGTCTAAAATTGTTTTAAAAATATAATACCTCTTCCATGTTTTTTTATTTATAAATTATTCAGTGGTTTTTATTGATTTAAAAGGCTCTAAAAATAAAAAACACAAGTTATGTTTATTAGTTTTTTGTTTTTATTAATTTTTTAATAATTATGAGGGTATAAATGAATTTTTTAAATGTTTTAATATTTATTTTTTTTTAACAGAAAACATTTGTTTTATGTTTTAATGGTGATTATTGAAATTATAAAACATTTTCAATAGTTTTATTTTGTTTTTTTTACTAGTATTTTAATTATTTTGAACATAGAAATAATTTCTACATATTTGTTTTTTATTTTATTATTTTTCAATGGTTTGTGGTTATATATGTTTTTTTAAATAATCATTTAATATTTACTTTTTAACACATAACACGTGTTATGTATTATTACCATGGCCCATTGGGTTCATGCTTTTTTTAAAAGTACAAAATATATGTTCTTAGAGTTTATTAGATGTATTATTCACTTTTTAAATATTTTTCTCTAGGGTTCATTGATTGCTTAATTGTTTTAAAAATACAAACATGTGTTTTTTTTTAAAAAAAAATAGTTTTTGAGATTGTTGATGCTTTTAAAATGCACTACAATAGATCACACATTATCCAGTTTCAGTTTTTACTAGCACTAAACGTAAATCACTGATAACAGGGTAACCTTTATTGGCTCTGGTTAAAATTATTGACAAACATAACTTTTATCATTGCTAACGAAAAACATAGATAAAGGTGGATCTTTATTAGCAATTTTCTTAGCATTGATAAACACTTTTAATAAAAAATATTATTAATATATATAAAATTATCAAATTATATTCAAAAAATAGTGTTTATTAATATACATTCATTAAAAAAATTATGAATATAATTAATATAAATATGAAATATTAATATATATTTCATAATAATTCAATTATATATATAATGTTTTAAAAAAATTATTTACAAAATTATAAATAAAAAATATATATTTAAATTATTAAAAATTTATAATAAGTATATACTATATTTATAAATATATATATTTATATATTAATAAATATATATATATTTATATAAATATATATAAATATATAAATATATACAAATATTTATAAATATATTTATTTATATTTATAATTATAAATGAATAAAATATATACTTAAATAATTATAAAATTATAATAAATATATTTATAATATTTATAATTATATATATTTGTATTTTAATAAATATATGTATAATTATATAATTATATATAATTATATAAATATATATAACTATATAAATATATTTATAATTATATAAAAATATTTATAAACATATTTATTTGTAATCCAAATTATAAATATATTTTTTTATTAATTTAAATAATTATGAAATTATAGTAAATATATTTAAATAATAAATATATTTATTATATTCATAATTATATATACTTATATATTAAATCTGTAAGGTTCAGGAGCCAAGAGAAAGCTTGGTCATAAAATTTATTAAAGAAAGAAGAAGTGCAGAACAACGACACAAAAGTGCATATATATATATAATTATAATTATAAATAAATATATTTATTATAGTTTTAAATAAAATTTATATTACAATAAGTATATATATTTATTTAAATTAATATATAAATATGATTTAAATAACTTTTAATACAAAATAAATCATATTTTCATAATTTTAAATATATATATATATCAAATTTATATTAGTCAAATTGATTTGTTTTTTATTTATATAAATTGATTAAAAAATGTGTATATAATTAAAATAAATATAATATATTAATATTTTATTTAAGAAATTATATTAAACCAGGAAACACCTCTTTTTCTAGGCAGAGGGAGCCCATTATAGGGCCAGAGACTAGAAAAGTCCTAGAAACAAGCCTTTAGGCCCCTAATACGGCTCAAATAGGTCGAATCACGACCTATACTATATTAGCCTCGTTATTCACTCATCACCATCATCCAAAAAATCACCCCAACATTGATGTCGTCACCTTTGTCGGGACACCAGGAACCAACACCCCTCACCACCAATGTCAATTGCCATAGGCATCACTATGACAACGCCTCTATCTCACGTGGTGCGTCAACATGGCTAGCCCCACCCACAGTCAGACTGCTGCCACCTGCATCATCCATTGACCCAGTTTTCCCGCTACCGAAGAGGCCACCACTGTCCCTACTCATCGCTTCCATTCTAGAAGGTTTAGAAGCCAATATAAAGATCAGTCCTAAAATTTTTTAAAGAAAAAAAGTGAAAAACAACAACACAAAAGTATATATATATATATAATTAAAATTATAAGTAAATATAAATATATTTATATATTTTTAAATAAGATTCATATTATAATAATTATATATATATATAAATTAATATATAAAATGATTCTTATAACTATTAATACAAAATAAATCATATTTTCATAATTTTATAAAAAAAATATCAAATTTCTATGAGTCAAAATGTTTAATAGTTTATTTATATAAATTAATTAAAAAAATTATAATTAAAATAAATATAATATTTTAGTATTTTATATAAATAGTTGTATTAAATAAGAAACACTTTTTTAGGGGTAGAGGGAGCTTATTACATGGCCTTGAGAGGCCCAGAGACCTATAAAGTCTAAGAAACGTTCCTTTAGGCCCATAATATGGCTCAAATAGATTGGCCCTGCATCCCATGCTATATTGGACTCGTTCTACATGTGTCTCCATTGTCCACTATATCACCCCACCATCAACTTTTTCACCTCTACCGAGACAGTAGGATCCATCACCCCTCACCATTGATGTCCGCTACCACCAGCGTCACTATGACAACACCTTTGTCCAGCATTGTGCACTAACATGGATAACCCTACCTGCAGTCATGCCACTACCACAGGTTTCGTCTGTCAACTAGGATGTCTCGCTACCAGAGAGGCCACTAATGGCCCCAATCATCAATGTCATTCCCCTATCAGACGGCCGACGCAGGCATGCCTCGAATGTCCCGACCCGGGTGCCACACACCAGTGCCCCAAGATGGTTTACTACGTGACCTCAAGCGCACCTCCCCATATGCCAGAGGCTTCTGACTAGAAACAAGGGTCTAATATCGATCATGATGAGACAATACCCTCTTTTTATTAGAATAATACACCAGTGAAAATAATAAAATAACTAGATAATAGGTCATAACCAGAAAAATACCAATATCACAAGATAACGAAAGCAAGAAATATAATTTAAAAGTTGAACAATAAATATTCCATATCAAAGTACATTCCAAGTGTCAAAATGAAACTCAAAAGTAAATAAACTGATAACTCCCATGAAGTTCTTGAACCTCATTTGGTTACCTCATTGATGGTCCATCCCAAATCATCCATCTAACATAGGTTCATTACCCTTAACCTATCCTACAAACATATAATCTATTCGGGCACCGATCAAATAGTCTGAATAGATTGTGAGTACAACTCAGTAGGCCCCCACCAATGAAATCTAAAATAATATCCATTCAAAAATATTTTATGTTATTGTATAAAGAAATAAGAACAATACATAAGTAAAAAATTCTCACATTATCAATAATTCTTTATATAACAACATAGACGATCGGGTTCCTGAGGATAGTTGAAACTCAATAACTACTCTAGCCTATATCGGAGTCTGAACTATCCCCAAGGGATATCATAGGTCTAAATATCCATGTTACCATTAATCATCACAGTTCACATTTGAATGACTATGTTACCATCTATAATTTTATAATTGAATGATCGTGTTACCATTCATAATTTCATAAGTGAATGACCATGTTACCATTCACCATTTCATAATTGAATGACCATGTTACCATTCGTAATTTTATAATTGAATGACCATGTTACCATTAACCATTTCAAAATTGAATGACCATATTACAATTCATAATTTTATAAGTGAATGACCATGTTTCCCTTCACCATTTCATTATTAATAAAATAATTAATTATTCACATAATTTCCATTACTAATTAAATTATTATTTAATCATAATGATACCATTAATTAATTCACCAATTAATTAATAATATCAAACTAATTAATTAATCCACCAATTAATTAATCACATCATTTCAATTAATTAACTCAACAATTAATCAATTAGTTTGTTTAATTACATAAACACAATATTCAATATTAATTATTTCAACAAATGATTAATCAATCCAAAATTCCAATATCCCATAATTAATTCTATAATTAATTATTGAGCTTCATAATCACAATATTTCAACAATTAATTCAATAATTAATTTCCTCTATTTAGTGATCACAATATTCCATAATTAATTAAATAATTAATTATCACAATTAAATAATATCAATACCCCATAATTAATTACATAAGTAATTATATCAATTTAGTAATCTCAATATCCCAAAATTAATTCCACAATTAATTTTATCAATTTAATAATCTCAATATAACATAATTAATTCCCAAATTAATAATCTCAATTCAATATCTCCAATTTAAAAAAAAACCCTAAATTAATTATTCTACCCAATAATTAATTTAATTTTGGAAAACTAAATTGATAATCAAAAAATATTGATTCTAGAATTACATAAAAATAATAGAAATCAAGATATTGGGATTAGAATTATAGACAACCTACCTTGAAAGTTCAGGAAGCAGTGACAAAAACCCTATGTCTGTAGTAGCAATCAGCTATTGGATTCCATTCAACAAGAACCAAATTATCAGTTACCAATGGATCAAGAAGTATATGAATAATTCGACGACATGGATTAAAATCTAAATCTATATATCCAAGATCTGACGTGATATCACTTACAAATTGAAGTGCACTCCCAAAAATCATTAGCAGAAGACCTGCAGTGAAGAGGGAGGTGCGTAGAGGGTCTTTAGTCATAGAAAATTGTGCATGGAGAGGCTTCGATCAATGTAAGAGGTGCACAGGGAATATAAAACAAAAATAGATGGTGAGGATGCTCTATATTGGAGAGGAGGGATGTACATAGGGTTACGTGACACCGGAGAGGAATTTTTAAATTGTTGTGTGTTAGAATTACCCAACGTGAATTTCATTTCACATCGTGTAAAATGCCACAACCCATTTCACTATTTCCTAAGGAAATACCATCACATTATTTAGAAAACAATAAATAAAATATTACACCTGTGGTAATTTTCTTTCATGATATGTAAGATTTCCATGACATGTATTACACATGGTGTAAAATATTTTGTTTACAACTCGAAAAATGGATAAAAATATTTTCATGACATGTCAACGTGTTCTGAGAACTATTTACAGGGTGTGTAAATTTTTTAGGATGTGAATTAATTCAAGTTTTGAATTAAATTCATAGGGTCTACCATAACAAATTCATGACGTGAATTAGAATCATGATGTGTATTTGTTCTATAGCTAGAACTCACCACTTATTCATGTTGAACCCCTGCAACACATTACCCAAACGAAACCTAGGATTATCAAGACAGTATTAAAAGAATAAAAACCCATCTTGAAATGGAGTTAACAAAAAAATTAGTGAGTTGTACCTGAAAAAAGACAGGATCTTATAATCTCCCCACCATATAACAGCTCATCCTTGAGTTGTACTCCCAAATTTCTCTAAGATTATGATTCAAAAATATCGTTCCACTCAGCCATCATATATGCTTCTCTCTCCCATGTATCCTCCTTCACATGCCCATGTTTCCATAATATAAAAACTATCCACATGTTCTTTCCACAAAAAACTTTCTCACTGTGATCTAACATGAGTATTGGATTCTCCTCAAAGTACGCATCTATCTCAAGATCAACATCTTCCATGTCGATCACATGATAAGGTTCAGGGTGATACCACCAAAGTTGTGACATGTTAAATATATCATACATAGCATTGTATCTCTATGGGAGAGACAATAGTACGCCATCATCCCAATTCTCTCCACAACCTCAAATAGTTTAACAAAACTATGTTCCAGCATTCCCTATCTCTATATCCTATGGTAACCCAATCTAGGTGACACCCGAAGGAATACATGATCACCCAATATAAAATTTAGGGGTCTTCTTTTCCTATAAACATATGAATTATGTCTACTCTGAACAATAACTATAAATTTCAGAATAAATTTTTCATGCTCTGACATCTCCGGCATGATACTAGGTCCTAATAGTTCTAACTCAACTACCTCCATCCAACATAGAGTTGATTTGAATGGACTACCTTAAATATCCTTATATAGTGGCATCTGTATCGTATCCTGGTAAC
This sequence comes from Viscum album, assembly GCA_963277665.1. Taxonomy (NCBI): domain Eukaryota; kingdom Viridiplantae; phylum Streptophyta; class Magnoliopsida; order Santalales; family Viscaceae; genus Viscum; species Viscum album. The sequence continues at coordinate 1,741,340,472 of OY728160.1, forward strand.
TATTTTTATTAGAGAACCCTACCAAAGCTAGGTGATTCTCCCAAGATCCACCAAAGTCTAGGAAACTTTCTCATATCATATCCTATAGCACCTAAATAGTATGTTATAACTTCCCATTAGTTTATGGGAGGAATTTTTTACTCAACAAACCCAATGTACCCAGGGCCTTCTGTAAGCCCTGATTGAAGCACGAAGTAAGGTGTGAGAAATGGTCTGAAACTATAGTCTATAGTGCACCATGCAAATAGATTACCTCCTGAACATACAGTTCCCACAACTACTCCACTGAGAATGTATCTTGTATAGGAAAGAAATGAGATACCTTCGTCAGATGGTCTACAGTCACCCAAATAGTTTCATTCTTCCAAGGAATCTACTAGAGACTCTCAAAAAAATCATGGTAACATCATCCCACTTCTATTTCATAATGGGAAATGGTTATAGTAAACCTCCATGTATTTAATACTCATCCTTCACCTACTGATAGGTGTAACATCATTTCATGAACCCTAATATCTCCTTTTTCATGCCCAACCACCAGAACATTCATTGTATTTCATGGTGAATTTTGGTCACACCTGGATGCACCACCCACTTTGAGGCATTAAATTCCCATATCTACTCTTCCTGCATACTCATAGGAACAAAAACCCAATTCATGGAATAGATGATCTCATCCTAATCTATGGCCCAATCTAAAGGTGTATCCCCACTTTGAAGGATTTCCCTCAAGTTCAGGTATTTCAGATCCTCATATTTTTCCCTGATCCATCTGAAAAGTGTAGACTACACTGAAACTAATATGAGATTCATCTTCTCATGACTCTCCTCAACCAAAACATGCATCTCATCTAGTAAATTCATCATCTTCCACTCATCACTTGACTCATGTACTGCTTAAGTCTATGTTTTCCTGCTTAAAGCATCTGTAATGTTGTTTCCCTTTCCATGCATATATACTATCTCAAAATTGAATGACTTCATATACTCATCCCACCTCCACTAACGAATATTAAAATCTTATTTAAAAAAGATATACATCGTGAACTTGTGATCTATATATATGGTAAACTTCTCACTTAATAGATTATATCTCCAACACTTCAATTCATATACAACTACAACCAACTTGAGGTCATGCGAATGATAGTTTCATTCATGATGCCTCAACTACTGTGACCCATATGGTATAACTTAATATCCCTTCATTAACATTACTCCATGTCCAACCCAAAAAGAGTCACAATAAACTATATACTCTTCACCTAGCTTGGGTAGGATCAAGATCATTTTCGATTTAAAACACTTTTTCAGCTCCTAGAAGGCATTCTCACATGATTTTGAAAATTCAAAATTTATCCCCTTTTTGGTCAAGCCCAGAATTTGTGCTGCCAAATGGGAAAATTATTGAATGAATCTCTGATAATATCTTGATAACCCCAGAAATCTACAGATATCGAATATATTCTTGGTTTTCACCCAATAAACCAATGTCTGAACCTTCTATGGGTCTACAAACACACCTTCCTCCAAGATGATGTGACCCAAGAAGTGTACCTGATCAATCCAAAACTGAAAATTAGATATCTTAGATTATATTCAATGCTCACTTAGTGTACTGAGGACAATGTCAATTTTCTGGTCATGATCATCATGAGTCTTAGAGTACACAAAGATTTCATCCAAAAACACTACCACAAAATGATCTAGGTGTGGATGAAATATTTTGTTCATAAATTCCATAAACACCATTGGTTCATTTTTCAATCCAAATGGCATTATGAAAAACACATAGAGGTCATACCATCTTCTGAAAGTAATATGAAGGTATATCAAAAGTTTGAACTCTTAACTGAAGATACCCCAATCTCAAGTCAATATTTGAGAAAACACAAGCTCCTCTCAACTGATCAAATAGATAATAGATATGTGTAATAGGATATTTTTTCTTCACTATTGTCAGGTTAAACCTCTAGTAATCAACACTTAAGTACAAATTCCCTTAGCCTTCATAGAAGACAACACTGGTGAACCCCAAGGCGACGTACTAAGGTGGATAAATCTCTTATCCTACAATTCTCCTAGCTCATTCTTGATCTCTTGAAGCTCTGTATGTGTCATTTTTTATGCTGGAATATAAATTCGATCAAACCCCATTATGTTCTCAATGGTAAATTTTACATCTCTCTTAGGTGGTAGCACTAATAATTATTTAGGAAACACATCCTAAAACTGATCCACAACTGGTGGAATGACACTATGGTTTTCTCCTCTATCATCTAGTAATAATCTTGAAACCTAGGTTGTGATCTCTCTCAGTTGTTAATTAATTATCTCTTCTTGGCCCTCCTGGATATCCCACTCTCCATGATGGATATAGTTGTCACCTTTAAGAGACATAAAAGTCACTCTCATGTGGTAACAATCAATTTGGTCTCGTTATTATACTAACCAATAAATACCCATAATCCAGTCAAAAATGGATATATCAAGAATATAAAGATCCCACATTAAATGATACTCCCCAACTTCTACAGAACACCCCTTGCACAAGAAGACGTCTCTAGACTGAACACCCAATGATATATCTATCTTCATAACTCCACTCATGAACTCCACCTCTAGGCTCAAACCAGTCACAAGTTTTTTAGAATTAAATGAATGAGAGGAACAAGTATAAAATAAGGAGTCAGCTAATGTTGAAGATACAAAATATTACCTCTCACAATTGATGTTCCAGCCTTGCTATCCACTAGTATTGGGTAAAATACCTGAAACTATCCTATCCCTATCCCCTATGATGTTTTCTGAGTCCCTTATGTTGTACTACTCTACTGATATAGGTTCTCTTTTCCTGAAGCTCTGTATCCAATACCACTACCACCATGGAGAGTAGAACTATAACTACTAGACTAATATGGTGCAAAAGATCCACTTACCACACTCTGGTTTTGTCAAGATCATCTATCACTGCCCGTCTGTCATGGGTTCCTGTAGAAATTCTATAGATGTACCATATTTCCTCATGCTCATAACTCTACTAGTGGTTAGGGGAACTATCACCAAAATTGTCTTAACTTACCACATTGGTGACATATCACATGGGTAAGGTTCTTTGTAACTGACCCTTCCCCTAGATACTTTTCTTTCCACTTCCCCAGCTAAAACTCTTCTTCTAATGCTTCTTCCTCTCGGAATTTATACCTCCTGGCCATCCAAAAATTACTATTTGTCTTGCACTATAATCCTCCTTCAAGTTCACCTTAGATATTAGAGCCTTATCCAATACCTCAGCAAAATTCATTAACTGAAATAGGTTAACTTGGGACTTAATCTCATATTTATGCTCATCCTGAAAATTCCTCACCAATGATATTTCATCCCCTAACAACATTGTATTAAAGTATTGTAGGTATGTAAAGTGACCAAAATAGTCCATCAAGGATATACTACCCTAATTCAACCTCATGATCTTAGCTTCTCTCTCATTCCTCAGCATCTTTGGATACAAGTACTCTAGAAACTTCTCCAAGAAGTCTTTCCATAACATACCATTAGACAGTACATTCCACTCCTAAATTTACCACCAGTGCATCACTGATCCTCATATAATATAGGTGGATAACTTGACCCTCTTATCATCTAGAGTCTCTAAGTGTTCAAGTATAGTATGGATAGACTCAACCCATAACTCATCTCCCTTAGTTACACCCTCTCTAGTAATACTTAGAGGGTGCTGCAACTAAAACTCCCATGTAAGGTCTTATAATATTTTCACACCCCATGCTGGGTCTATTACCCTAAATTTAATGAAACAAGAAACATTCTCACATAACTCCCCCTCCCCCAACATCCTCACCTGGCATAATCAGTTCCTTAGGTTCCCCCACTAGAGGATCATCCCTAGCCATGTCCTCTGGTCATCCTCTCAATAAGATTAATCATATAGGAATATCTCTAAAATTCCAAAAAACATTTATTGGGTCTCATATCACAACATTATAACATTTATGTTGGGGTAAAATCACAATGAGCCACAATAAGACTTTTTCCTCGTACCTCACCATACGGTCCAAACCGAGGTGCTATAACTACCCTTAAGTACCCTACATCTAGGTCATGGTCAACAAGGGTAAAAACATTCTCATATCAAGTTTCTCAATATACACCCATTTATTCAAATATTTCATCATTTTAAAATTCATTTTCTTTGTTAGAAACATTTTTAATTAATTTTCACAAGAAATGATGTAAAGACCCGTAAATTTCAAGAATTTTTTTTTCTTAATTTCTTTGGAATTTTACGAGTCTGTGGATTCTGACGACACTTGATTCCAAGGCCCAGTGTTCCTGGAATAAATTTCCGATGTTTAGCTCGGGTACGTTCAGTAAACGAATGAGTGGGTTTTTCTATCTTTTGAACCAGTGCTCAGAATTGAAATCTGAGGGCACCGATGAACTCGCAGTGCCAGTAATTGCTTAAGGGGACCTTTACCGTAGTTGCATTTGGACAGGAGAAGAGGTTATCTTTCGGTTTGTTTTTAAGGAATAAATAAAAATATGTGTCTGATATTTTTATTTGTGCAGGGTGGTTATTATCCTACAAAAGGGGGACTTAGATTTGGGTCCCACACCCACCAAACCACTCATGGGAGGGTTTAGTGTGGTGGGGCCCACACGAGAACCTAACTCTTCACCTCCCCCATCAACTCCCTAAACCCCCCTTTATCACCCCTTAAATTAATTTATTATCCTCTTTAATTATGTAGCCTCTCTCCCTTCCACTTCTCCATTTTACTTTTCATACACACATAATTAATGAATTGATTCTTTGAATTAATTTTAAATGGTTGGCATTCTTTAAAATGGGAGTAGGATTTTATAATATTTGCCTTGGAAAATAATTTTTATGGGGGGAACCTCTAGAGAACTATAAGAGCTCCCCCCCCCTCCATGAAGAACTGTTCTCCTTCCGACGGATCTCTAATGAATGATGCTCGAGCCGGGATCGAAGGCCTTTGTGGAAGTGATGAACGCCAATAATCGTTGTCACCTTCATCTCCTCCCTTGAGACGACGTCAACGAGCCGACGTCCACCCTTTCGTGATATCATCAACGAATGGCGAACCTTGAGTTAGGGGTTGTTATGTTCAAGTTTTAATACTGTTCATCATCGCTCTTCAATTATTGAGTTTCATTTGGACGCATGATACCATCTTGACGAGGAAGGGCTTGGACCGCACGAACATTGCCCGACCCTTCCCCTCTCGTTTGTTGTTTGTGGACGATGGAGGTGAACTGCGAAGAACCGGCCAATGATGGGCCGACCATGAGCGGATCGTCAGCACATTATTTTCGGGGCGGGCCGCGGAGGAGGGGCATGGCGCCGTCGCGCCGCGCTGAAGCTATAAGTGCTGCGGTCGGGGCGGGCCGCGGTGGTTGGGCGCGGCACCGTCGCGCCACGCCAGTTGAACAGAGCCGCAACCTAAGGCTGCAGCGGATCTAGAAGGACGGCCTGTTGTGCCGGCCGTCAGTTCCACCAAAGGGCAGGACCCGAGGGGGTCCCACGGTTACCCAAGGTCTGGCCTTCATGGCTAGCCATTTCGATGAACCGGGGGGTGTAACTCCCCCCCCCCCAGACCAGGGGCTCGGGCGATCCCTACTGGGCGCCGCCATCCCCCCTGGTCGCCCAGCCACAAAGTCAGCCGCATGGGCCACGTGGGCTGGGCCGCACCGGGGCCGGGACGCGCTCAATTGGGCCGGACCCGGACTCGAGTCGGGTCGACCCGGTTTGGGCCGACCCAGGGGGTGTTAGGTCGGGTCGGACCGGGCCCAGACCCCCTATTTTCATACCTTCTTCAGTTAAACAACCATAAAATGAGACGTGGACCACAGATCGATGCACCTTCAGTTGGTAGGATTCCTCGGATCGAGACGGCCGTTTCGGTATATTACATACAAGGATTCGGCAAAGTTTGGGTACAACCGGGTTGGTTCGAACACGAAAGCAATCGGGTCCTCAGAGCGAAAAAGCTTATAACTTAAGGAACGGATGTCCGATTGGAGTGTCGTCAACTACGTTGGATTCATTTTGATGAGACAGTTATTTTGGAAAACTCCACTTCAGGTTTGGATGCGGTTGGAGTACAGTCGGGTTGGTTTAGCTTATAAACCAACCGGGCCCTGGAACGGAAAAGCCAATAACTCTCAAACCGGACGTCTGATTGATGAATCGTCAGCGGTGTTGGTAATCTCGTTGAGAAAAGGTTCTTTTGAGAATACCCCATGGGAGTTCTGTGTACGGTTGAGATACGGTCAGGTTGGTTTGTACTCGAAATCCAACCGGGCCCGTGGAACGGAAAGGCTAATAACTCACAGACCGGGCGTCTGATTGACGCGCCGTCTGTTGGGTTGAGACCCCTATGAGGAGCCGATCCTTTGAGATACTTCCACATGAGATTAAATGACACTTGGAAGTATCGACCAATAGCTCATGGAGTGGACCCTCCCTTAGACGAGCATAGGGAGTACGGAGACCTTGTAGCTGTCTGAGACCCGATGACTGCTTGTCCGATTCAATTCGGAGTGACTTGACTAGCCGAGTGGGGAGCACTACTATGTTGGGGTGGCAGACCCATGGTAGGGATCATTACTATGTTGGGGTGGCAGACCCGCGGTACTCGACAGAAGGAGTACCTCTGTAGGCTATTAGGGGGAGCGCTACTATGTAGGGGTGGCAGACCCATGGCAGGGATCACTACTGTGTTGGGGTGGCAGACCCGCGGTACTCGACAGGAGGAGTACCTATGCAGTCTAAGGATAGTGAGTAGCACCTCAGAGTCATGATGGGATCACTTTACTCGACAGAGGAGGATCTATTCAGCAGTTGTGGTTTCGATATCATTAATGAAAATCCTGGTTTGAGCTGAGTCAATGACCTTTGTGTTTTCATCATGATTGAGATGGGTTATTTGATAACTTAGGTATATGTATGGGAATATACCTAAGTAAAGATTATCTGTTGAGATATTTCTTTGTGGTTTATCCTTGTTGGATTTTATTGAGACCTTGAGGGTCTCAGGGTCCCCACTGAGTATCGTTATACTCACCCCTGAATGGGATTTTCTCGCTCCTCGTTATGTTGGATTCAGACGATGGAAAACGATGACTGATGTAGAGTGTACGAAGACTGGACAGTACCCGGAGGTGGACACTCGGTGTGATGACACACGGAGCGAACCGATAGACGCAGAGTGCTGAGGAGGACATATGTACCTACCCTTCAAGTATGAACCCAGAGGACGATCCAGGAGTTGCTTCACCATTCAGCTGTTTGTCTTTTTAGTTGTAATTTCTTTCAGTTATAGTTGTACCTTTTTGTTGGGCTTGTATTTCGGCCCCTTTGTACTTTCAGCACACTTGTTATACTGCTTTACTTAGTGTTTTCTTCCTCTTGTACTCTGGGTGTGTGTGTGTTTATGTTTCATAAAGATAATGCCTTCCCTTTTAATCGGGATTTACACCTTTGGTGCTAGCCGCCAGCCCCTGGCCTATGGAAGGCGGGCTTGGGGTAGTCACGGCATGGGCCCTGAGGACGGGTCGTGACAAATTGGTATCAGAGGACGTCGGTTCTACCGCAGAATATAGAACTCTGATATTTTTATTTCGGTTAAGCAATAGTGTTAAGGGTATTAAGTGTGGTTTTCAGTTTAGGGAGTCCAATGTTGGTGCGGGTGACCGACGTATCCATACACCAGGACCCTGACTTCTGATTTTCGACTCAGTGCATGAAAACACTAATTGCGTGTGGGTTTTCAAACGTTTCTTTTAAATCATCTCAAACTAGGTCATCTCACCAGGTATGGTCTTTTGACCGTGTCGCATCTGTTCTTTCAGGATGCCTCCCCATGGACAATCAGCTAGATCCCCGACAGTTGTACATACTGATAGGCCATTGAGTGACGAGGCCTTAGTATATGGCCCTCTTCTAGATCAGACACCAGCAGAGAGTGCACACCGCTTGAGCGTGCTGCACAATTTATAACGACATAAGCCTTCAAGGTTTCGAGGCGAGTCAGATTTTCAGACGGCTGGGCACTGGCAAGAGTTTGTATTATGAGCTTTCCACATAGCTGGGACACCCATAGTCTTGATGGTTTAACTAGCTGTTAGAATCTTTCATGGAGAAACTGAGAGGTAGTGGAGCCAGATGCTCTAGTTTTGTGACGAGACAACCTTCACCTGGGTAGACTTCGATACTTTCTTCAGGGTGGAGTTTATACCTATAACTCTACACTCTGAGCATGATCAGTAGCTGCTTCCCTTGTCGTAGGGTTTTTTGTCAGTAGCTGAGTCATCTGTAGGAAGAAGAGGGATGATAAAGAGGTCCAAGAGGACCAGGATAATAGTTGGGAGACCTCAGGTTATAGGTTCGGTTGTGTGAGGAAAACGAAATAGAGCCAGTCATATAAGGAGTAGTAAGTTCTATGCATGCGGCAAGCAGGGTCACTTGGCCCAAGACTGCCCGATCTCTCCAGCAAATGAGCAGCAGGTAGTAGAGGAACCTACCAGACCGGGGAAAAGGAGCTAGCCGTATATCCAGTGGTGTACGACGCTTCGAGGAGTTGCCACCACCACCAAGAGGTCCACCCTGACTACAGGGAACATGTGGATATGGGAGATCACAACTTTATGCAGCTGAAGCATACGACAATGTAGCTTTGAAAGAAGGTGGACAGGAGAAAGACTAGTTCCAGGCATAGAGGCCTTTGTTATTGGTGCTTCTTACTTCCTTTTTGTTGTTTTTGTGGTTGTTATGTGTCTTTGTACTTTGAGATTCAGTAATAAAAGACACATTTCTTTGTGACGTTTACTTTCTTGTCCTTTTTGTATGGTTGATACTAAGAGGTTCTGGTTAAAACTGTTGAATTGAACCTCACTTGTGATATTCCTACTATAGGAGACCTAGTAACCACGCACTAATGCCGACAGTGTGACTCAACCCTTGGAGTTGAGAGTAATGGTTGGATCTCTTGGTAGTAGCATCGAGGCCTTACGACGTCGTCTATGGCATGAAATAGTACCATTCATGTCAGGATTGACTGTATTAGGAAAAGAACGTGGTTCATCCAGGGGATGAGACCAGATTTCTCTTTTTAGCAGAGGAGAAATATTAGCAGCTCTTTGGTAGAACGTAGACGAAGAAGGGTGGAGATGAGTTCTTACAATTGGCTAGTCTCACACATCGTTCGTTGAGCAAACGGTTTACGGTTCTCTCCATCTCAATAATGTCAGGTGTATCTTCCCTTAGAAGGAATTGAACCTGAGATAGTGGTGATGGATTGAATTCCTCTAGGACAATGACTTCGAGATATTTTATACTCATGGGGAGGGAAATGTTGTAGCAGATACTCTTAGTAGGAGATCGGGCATTCAGCTGTTAGGAGTGGCGAGACAACAGCTAATCGCGTTTCAGATATCCTTTGTGGATAGTGATGGAGTCAGCACATGTAGAACCATAGATGGTTCAGGCTACAATGGAGAAGGATAAAATCATCTATGAGAAGATGAAGACTTCATAGAGCAGACATAAGTCCTATGCTGATAGGAGATGAGACAACTGGAGTTCATGGGTGATGACCATGTCTTCTTACGGGTCTCACCTCGACGGGGTATACAGAGATTTTTCCAGGGTGGAAAGTTATCTCCGAGATTCTTCGGGCCTTTCCAGGTCCCCAGCAGAGTAGGCGAGGTGGATTACCACCTGGCCTTTCCACCTTAGATGCACCGGGTGCACGACATCATCCACATATCTCAGCTGAGGAAATGTGTTCCCGACCTATCTGTCATCATCGACCACGGAGAGCTGGACATCGATGATGGGGAGAATTTCACGGGGTTCCAATAGAGGTTGAGGATCGATAGGAGTGGGTCCTACGAGGATGTTTGGTTCCACTTGTGTGCTTTCACTGGCAACACAGAAACCTCTAGGAGAGCACATGGGAGCGGGAGGCTCATATGCATGCTCGGTACCTCCTTTAGTTTCCCTAGTTTGTGTTGTAGCTTTATGGGTACGTAAATTCATGAGGTGGGGGTAATGTAAAGAGCCATAAATTTCAAGGAATTTTTTTTCTTAATTTCTTTGGAATTTTACAAGTCTGTGGATTCTGACGGCACTTGATTCCGAGGCCCGGTGTGCCCAGAATCAATTTCCGATGTTTAGCTCTGGTATGTTCAGTAAACGAACGAGAAGGTTTTTCAATCTTCTGAATCAGTGCTCAGAATTGAAATATGAGGGCACCGATGAACTCACAACGCCGGTAATTTCTTAAAGGTACCTTTACTGTAGTTGCGTTTTGATGGGAGAATAGGTTATATTTCGGTTTTTTTTAAGGAATAAATAAAAATATGTGTTTGATATTTTTATTTCTGGAGGGTGGTTATTATCCTACAAAAGGGGGAGTTAGAAGTGGGTCCCACACCCACCTAACCTCCCATGGGAGGGTTTAGTGTGGTGGGGCCCACACGAGACCCTAACTCCTCACCTCCCCCCTGAACTCCCTAAACTCCCCTTTATCACCCCTTAAATTAATTTATATCCTCTTTAATTATATAGCCTCTATACCTTCCACTCCTCCATTAAACATTGCCTACAAACATAATTAATGAATTGATTCTTTGAATTAATTTTAAATGGTTGGAATTCTCTAAAATGGGAGTAGGGTTTTATAATATTTTCCTTGTCAAATAATTTTTGTGGGGGGAACCTCTGGAGAAATATAAGATCTCCCTCCCTCCATGAAGAACTGTTCTCCTTCCGATGGATCTCCAACGAACGATGCTCGATTCGGGATCAAAGGCCTTTGCGAAAGTGACGAATGCCAACAATCTTCGTCACCTTCAACTCCCTTGCAACGACGTCAACGATCCGACGTCCACCCTTTCATGATATCATCAAAGAACGGAAAACCTTGAGTTAGGGGTTGTTATTTTCAAGTTTTAATACCATTCATCATCATTCTTCAATTCTTGAGTTTCTTTTGGCCGCATGATACCATCTTGACGAGGAAGGGCTCGGACCGCACGAACATGGTCCGACCCTTCCCCTCTCGTTTTTTGTTTATGGACAATGGAGGCGGACTACGAATAACCGGCCGGAAATGGGCTGACCACGAGCGGATTGTCATCGCATGATTGTCGGGGAGGGCCGCGACGGAGGGGCGCGGCACCGTCATGCCGCGCCAGAGCTATAGGGGCCGCGGCCAGGGCTGGCCACGGCGGAGGGGCGCGGTGTCGTTGCGCCTTGCCAGAGCTATAGGGGTCGTGGCTGGGGTGGGCCGCGGAGGTGGGGCACGGCGCTATCACGCCGCGCCGGTTGAACAGAGTCGTGGCCTAAGGCCGTGGCGGATATGGAAGGTCGGCTGGCTGTGCCGGTCGCCAGTGCCACCAAAGGAGGGACCCAAGGGGGTCCCACGGTTACCCAAGGTCCGACCATCTTGGCCGGCCGTTTCGAAGAACCGGGGGGTGTAACCCCCCCCCCCTCCCAGACCAGCGGCAAGGGCGGGCCCCACTGGGCGCCGCCAGCCCCCCTGGTCGGCCAGCCACGCGGTCCGGGTCGTGCCAGCCGCGGGCCGGGCCGCACCAGCCAGGTCAGGCCACACCCCCACTGGGCTGGACGACGCCCCACTGTGTCGGACCCAGACCTAGGTCGGGTCGACCTGGTTCGGGTCGAACCGGGACAAGACCCCCTATTTTCGGACCTTCTTCAGTTAAACGCCCATAACATGAGATGTGTACCTCCGATCGACGCATCGTCAGTTGCATAGAATTCCTCAGATCGAGAAGGTCCTTTCGGTATACTACAAACAATGTTTCGACAAAGTTTGTGTATGTCCAGGTTGGTTGGAACTCAAAACCAATCGGGTCCTGAGAGAAGAAATGCTTATAACTTAAGGATCGGACGTCCGATTGACGTGCCGTCAACTACGCTGGGTTCCTTTTTATGAGACAGTTCTTTTGGAATAATCCACTTGAGGTTTGGATTTGGTTGGAATATAGTCGGGTTGATTTAGCTTATAAAGCAACCGGGTCCCTCGAACAGAAAAGCCAATAACTCTCAGACCGGACGTCTGATTGACGAATCGTCAATGGTGTTGGTAATCTCATTGATAAATTGTTCCTTTGAGTATACCCCATGGGAGTTCAGGGTACTGTTGAGATATGGTTGGGACGGTTTGTACCCGAAATCCAACTGGTCCCCAGGAACGGAAAGGCTAATAACTCACAGACTAGGCGTCTGATTGATGCGTTGTCTGTTGCATTGAGACCCCTATGACAAGGCGGTACTTTGAGATACTTCTGAGTGACATTACATAACACTTGGAAGTATCGACCAGTAGCTCATGGAGCGGACCCTCTCGGAGACGAGCGTACGGTGTACGGAGACCTTGTAGTTGGATGAGACCTGATGACTGCTTGTCCGATTTGATTCGGAGTGACTTGACTTGCCCAGTGGCGAGCACTACTGTGTTGGGGTGGCAAACCCATGGCGGGGAGCACTACTATGCTGGGATGGAAGACCCGCGGTACTCAATAGAAGGAGTACCTCTGTAAGCTATTAGGGGGAGCGCTACTATGTTGGGGCGGCAGACCCATGGCGGGGAGCACTACTGTGTTGAGGTGGCAGACACACGGTACTCTACAAGAGGAGTACCTTAGTAGTCTAAGGTTAGTGAGCAGTACCTCAGAGACCTGATAGGATCACTTTACTTGAAAAAGGAGGAGATATTCAGCATTTGTGGTTTCGATATCATTAATGAAAATCTTGGTTTTATCTGAGTCAATGACCTTTGTGTTTTCCTCATGATTGAGATGAGTTACTTGATAACTTAGGTATATTTATGTGAATATACCTAAGTAAAGGTTATCTATTGAGATATTTCTTTGTGTTTTATCCTTGTTGGATTTTAGTGATACCTTGAGGGTCTCGGGGTCCCTACTGAGTATCTTTATACTCACCCCTCCACGGGTTATGCTCGCACCACTTTATGTTGGATGTAGACGACGGATAGCACTGACCGAGGTAGAGTGTACGAAGACTGGACGGTACCCGGAGGTGGAAACTCAGCATGACGGCACAGGGAGCGGGCTGATAGACGCGGAGTGCTGAGGAGGACATCTGTACCTACCCTTTAGGTAGGAACCCGGAGGATGATCCAGGAGTTGCTTCACCATTCAGTTGTACTTTCTTTTAATTGTAGTGGTACCTTTTTGTTGGGCTTGTATTCCGGCCCCTTTGTACTTTCAGCAAACTTGTTATACTTCTTTACACAGTGTTTTCATCCTCTTGTACTATGGGTGTGTGAGTGAGTTTACATTTCATAAAGCCAATGCCTTCCCTTTTTATCAGGATTTACGCCTTTGGTGCTAGCTGCCAGCCCCTGGCTTATGGAAGTCGGGCTTGGGGTAGTCATGGCACGAACCCCGAGGAAGGGTCGTGAAAAAAGAAAATAGTTCAAGTTCAAAAAATTACCCAACCTTTTTTTCATGCATGCCTAAAATTAAGCATGTCACAAAATAATCTTGAGTGAAAATAATGAACCATGAAAACTAAACCCTCAGTGAATACTGATCCACGAGTCAATTCTCAAAAAAATCTCAAAAAATCGCATCCTACCACAAGTGTTTCACCCAAGTTGAAATAATATCAATGGTATCAAAAAGCAGTAATAACAAAAATATCACCCTGGGTAAATGGGTTTTCCCCCATACATGATTTAGCTACTCCCATTCATGAGCTCATAACCAATTCCATGATCTTCCTAGTATCAATTCTACCTTTTCCAAATAGTAAGACAAAAGAAAAGAAAATAAATCTACCTCTAATATCACTTTACTACATCCCGACATGTGTGACACACACTAGTTCCCCTAGCCAGTTCGCTACATGACCTTAAATGCACCTCCCTATATTCTAGGGGGTCCCACGGTTACCCAAGGACTGACCTTCATGGATAGCCATTTCGATGAACCGGGGGGTGTAACCCCCCCCCCCCCCCCCCAGACCAGGGGCTCGGGTGGGCCCTACTGGGCACCGCCAGCCCTATGGTCGCCCAGCCACAAAGCCAGTCGCGTGGGCCACGTGGGCTGGGCTGCACCAGGCTAGGACATGCTCAATCGGGCCAGACTCGGACTCGAGTCGGGTCGACCCGGTTCGGGCCGACCTAGGTGGTGTTGGGCCGGGTCGGACCGGGCCCAGACCCCCTATTTTCAGACCTTCATCAGTTAAACACCCATAAAATGAGATGTCGACCTCAAATCGATGCACCTTAAGTTGGTAGGATTCCTCGGATCGAGACGTCCATTTCGGTATATTACACACAAGGATTCGACAAAGTTTGGGTACAACCGGGTTGGTTCGAACACGAAAGCAATCGGGTCCTCGGAGCGAAAAGGCTTATAACTTAAGGACCGGAAGTCCGATTGACGTGTCTTCAACTACGTTGGGTTCCTTTTGATGAGAAAATTCTTTTCGAAAACTCCACTTCAGGTTTGGATGTGGTTGGAGTACAGTCGGGTTGGTTTAGCATATAAACCAACCGGGCCTTGGAACGGAAAAGCCAATAACTCTCAGACCGGACGTCTGATTGATGAATCGTCAGCAGTGTTGGTAATCTCATTGAGAAAAGGTTCCTTTGAGAATACACCATGGGAGTTCTGGGTACGGTTGAGATACGGTCAGGTTGGTTTGTACTCGAAATCCAACCGGGCCCCTGGAATGGAAAGGCTAATAACTCACAGACCGGGCGTCCGATTGACGCGCCGTCTGTTGCGTTGAGACACCTATGACGAGCCGGTCCTTTGAGATACTTCCACATGAGATTACGTGAAACTTGGAAGTATCGAACAATAGCTCGTGGAGTGGACCCTCCCTTAGATGAACGTAGGGAGTACGGAGACCTTGTAGCTGTTTGAGACCCGATGACTGCTTGTCCGATTCAATTCAGAGTGACTTGACTAGCCCAGTGGGGAGCACTATTTTGTTGGGGTGGAAGACCCATGGCAGGGAGAACTATTGTGAAGGGATGGCAGACCCACGGTACTCGACAGAAGGAGTACCTCTGTAGGCTATTAGGGGGAGCGCTACTATGTTGGGGTGGCAGACCCATGGGAGGGATCACTACTGTGTTGGGCTGGCAGACCCGCGGTACTCGACAGGAGGAGTACCTCTGCAGTATAAGGTTAGTGAGCAGCGCCTCAGAGTCATGATAGGATCACTATACTCGATAGAGGAGGATCTATTCAGCAGTTGTGGTTTCGATATCATTAATGAAAATCCTGGTTTGAGCTGAGTCAATGACCTTTGTGTTTTCCTCATGATTGAGATGGGTTATTTGATAACTTAGGTATATGTATGGGAATATACCTAAGTAAAGGTTATCTGTTGAGATATTTCTTTGTGGTTTATCCTTGTTGGATTTTATTGAGACCTTGAGGGTCTTGGGGTCCCTACTGAGTATCATTATACTCACCCCTGCAGGGGCTTTGCTCGCTCCTCGTTATGTTGGATTCAGACGACGGACAGCGATGACCGATGTAGAGTGTACGAAGACTGGACAGTACCCGGAGGTGGACACTCGGTGTGATGACACACGGAGTGCACCGATAGACACAGAGTGCTGAGGAGGACATCTATACCTACCCTTCAGGTAGGAACCCGGAGGATGATCCAGGAGTTGCTTCACCATTCAGTTGTACTTTCTTTCAATTGTAGTGGTACCTTTCTGTTGGGCTTGTATTCCGGACCCTTTGTACTTTCATCACACTTGTTATACTTCTTTACAAAGTGTTTTCTTCCGCTTGTACTCTGGGTGTGTGTGTGAGTTTACACTTCATAAAGGCAATGCCTTCCCTTTTTATCCGGATTTACGCCTTTGGTGCTAGCCGCCAACCCCTGGCCTATGGAAGTCAGGCTTGGGGTAGTCATGGAACGGACCCCGAGGACGGGTCGTGAAAAAAGAAAATAGTTCAAGTTCAAAAAATTACCCAACCTATTTTTCATGCATGCCTAAAATTAAGCATGTCACAAAATAATCTTGAGTGAAAAGAATGAACCATGAAAACTAAACCCTCGTTGAATACCGATCCACGAGTCAATTCTCAAAAAAATCTCAAAAAATAACATCCTACCACAAGTGTTTCACCCAAGTTGAAATAATATCAATGGTAACAACAAGTAGTAATAACAAAAATCTCACCCTGGGTAAATGGGTTTTCCCCCATACATGATTTAGCTACTCCCATTCATGAGCTCATAACCAAATCCATGATCTTCCTAGTATCAATTCTACCTTTTCCAAATAGTAAGACAAAAGAAAAGAAAATAAATCTACCTCTGATATCACTTTTCCACATCCCGACCTGTGTGCCACACACTAGTTCCCCTATCCAGTTCGCTACATGACCTTAAATGCACCTCCCTATATGTTAGAGTCGGTCGACTATCAGTGAGGGTATAATATCGATCATGGGGATACTATACTCTCTTTTTATCATAGTAATACACTGATGGAAATAATAAAATAACTAGATAATATGACGTAGACAAAAAATTACCAATATCACATGATAACTAAAGAAGAAATTAAAATGTCAAAACTGAACAATAAATATGTCATTCCAAAGTACATGCCAAGGGTCAAAATGAAAATTAATATTAAAGAAACCAAAAACTACATAGTGGTTCCCGAACAACATTTGGTTCCCTCATCCATGCTCCATCTCAAATCAACCATATAACATAGGGCCTTTTCCCTTAACATATCCTGCAAACATGTAATCTATTTGGGTACCAATCAGGAAGCCCGAGTAGGGTGTGAGTACAACGTACTAAGACACCATTAATGGTGTCTTAAACCATATCCAATCTATAGAAGTGTATGAAATTGCATAAATAAATAAGTAAAATTCATAAGTAAATAGTTATCACATTATCATTCGTTCTTTATTTAACCACACAAACCATTCGGTTCCCAAGGATACCCAAACCTCAATACCTGCTTCAACCCATGATAAAGTATGAACTATCACCAAGGGATATAATATTTCTGAATTTCATTATTACCATACATAATCAAAATTCACATTTGAATTTCCATGCTACAATTCATAATTTCATAATTGAATAACTATGTTACCATTCATAATTTTTATAACTGAATGACCATGTTATAATCCATAATTTCATAATTGAATGACTATGTTACCATTCACCATTTCATAACTAAATGACCATGTAACCATCCATAATTTTATAATTGAATGACCATTTTTCCATTCACTATTTCATAATTGAATTACCATGTTACCATTCATAATTTTATAAGTGAATGTCAATGTTACCATTCACCATTTCGTAATTAATTCAATAATTAATTAACCACATAATTTCCCTTAGTAATTCAACAATAAGTTAATTATACAAAGTACATTAATTAATTCACTAATTAATTAATGATATCAATACCATTTATTATTTCACAAATTAATTAATCACATCACTTCCATTAATTTACTAAAAAATTAATCAATTAGTTTGTTTATTTACATAAACAAAACATTCTTCATTAATTAATGAAATAACTAATTAATTAATCCAAAGTCTCTATATCCCATAATTAATTCCACAATTAATTATTCAGTTTCATGATCACAATATTTCAAAAATTAATTCTGCAATTAATTACCTCTATTCAGCAATCACAATATTCCATAATTAATTAAACAATTAATTATATCAATCGAATAATCTCAATATACTATAATCCATAAGTAATTATCTAAATTAAATAATCTCAATATACCATAATTAATTATATCAATTCATTAATTTCAATAACCCATAATTAATTCCACAATTAATTATCTTAATTCAATATCCTCAATTTCACAAATCCCAAAATCAATTATTCTACCCAATAATTAATTTGATATAGGGAAACTCAATTTATAATCAAAAAAATGATTGTACAATTATATATATTTAATAAAAATCAAGATATTGGGATTTGAATTATAGACCACCTACCTTTAAACTGGAGGAAGTGGTAACAAAAACCCTACATCTGTGGTAGTAATCGGCTTCTAGATTCCTTTAAAAAATAGATAATTTGTTAGCAATAGATCAAGAATAAGATGAATAAATGGATAGAATAGCTTAAAAATATATGTCTAGATATCCAAAATCTAATGTGATATCACTTCCAGATCAAAGAGGACTCCAAAAAATCATTAGCAGAAGACCTGTAGTGAAGAGGGAGGTGTGCATAGGGTCTTCAGTCATAGATTATGGTGCAAAGAGAGTCTTAGATCGAAGGAGGAGGTAAATGGGGAGTCTTTGGAAAAGAAGATAGGGTGTGGAAGCTCTACATTAGAGAGAAGGCATGTACGGAGGGTTACGTGATGCAGGAGAGGAATTTTAAAAGTGATTGGAATTAGGATTACATGACATGAATTTTATTTCATGTAGTTTAAAAATTCATAACCCATTTCCCTATTTCTAAAGTAAATCCCATCACACCATTTAAAAAAATATTACATGTGGTGTAATTTCCATTCATGATGTGTAATATTTTCATGACATATCGACATGTGTTGAAAACTATTTTCATGACATGTTGACATGTGGTGAAAACTATTTATAGAGTCTATAATCCTTCAAGGATGTGAATTAATTCAAGATGTGAATTAAATTCACAAGGTCTAACACAACCAATTCATGTTGTGAATCATAATCATGATGTGTATTTGTTCTGTAGTTAGAATTCACCATTTATTTATGTTGTTCCCCTATTACAATTTACCCAACATGAACCTAGGCTCAGAAAACAAGGTTTAAAATAATTACAACCCCTCTTGAAAGAGAGTTAACCAAAATATTAAAAAGATTTGTACCTGGAAAAAGACAGGATCTTACAATGTTTCACCTGTGTCACCCCATACCGTCGAGTAGGGGCATATATCACCAACAATCAGAATACGCTGCAACACTGTCAAGTAAAATCCTCCAACCAAAGGTAGTCAGGGTTTGAACCCCCAATCATTGATGCAAAGCATAATCCTGATTCCAACCGAACCAGGGCTTGTTTGTTATTTAAATAATTATATAATATATAAATGTAATATATTTATTTATATATATGTTTATATTGATATTATATAATTATATATTAATAAATATATATATGTGTAATTATATATAAATACTTTTAAATATATTCATTTAAAATTATAATTATATATATATATATATTTAAATAATTATAAAAATATTAAAAATATATTTATTATATTTATAATTATATATTTATATTTATATATAAATACTATTTAAATATATTTTTTTATCATTATAATTATATATATATAATTATAAATTTATAATAAATATAGTTTTTCTATTTATAATTATATTTATTTATATATATATTATAAGTGATTAGTGGTACAATTACCATGAAACATTGAAATGAAACACACGCAACCCGAAAGGGCAGGTCTGTAAGATCCCGGATTTCATTGTAAGGTATGTGTTAGTTACATTTTAGTTTATTCCCATTATTTTAGTTAATTATATGCTTTCCAAGTCCTAAAGGTGGCTCGAGGGTGTTCTGGGGGTTCGGGACACGAAAAAGGGGAGAAATGAGTTTTATGGTCTAGTCGCACGGTCTACGCACGATTAGTGCTAACCTTGTGGGCATCCCAGGTAAAATGTGCAGGAGGTGTATTTTTTGGATAGTGGCATCCACACAGTTTGCACACAGTTTGAGAAACCGTGCGGGTAAACCGTTTGGCGCATAAACCATTAAAAATTTTCAAAAATTGCCACTTTGGGATTTTATATATCACTTGGGATTTTCCTCCTCCTCCCTTGAAACCCTAGGAACTAACCAAAGGTACAAAGAGCTCCCAAGGATCTATTTTCTACGATTCTTGAATATTTGGAGTGTCTTTGGATGCGAATTGATGATCCTGGTGAGTCTAATCTTCTCCAACTCTCTCTTTTTTTGTTTTGGTCTTGTATTTTGGGCGATTTCCATCCGAAGTTCTCAAACCTCTCTTTTTTGGTGATATCTAGGTTGAGGATTAAAAGGGGTGTTGAATTGAGATCTAAGTCTTTGGTTGAGAGTGTGTTCTCCAACGGATTCATGGTAGGTTGTCTATAAGTTATATCCCTTGGGTTTTGTGAAGATTCGTGCATGTAGGGTTTTTATTCTTTTCCTATTTTGAAGAGTTCATGGTGCCTTTGACATGATGTGATGTAGTGGTGTCTAAATGGTTAATTGAACCCCTATTTATCCCCATGGGATGAAAGGAGGATGACTTGACCAAATTAGGGCCACCTGAGGGGTGTGTCGATATTCCCCAAACATAGAGCTAGATAAGTGTAGGTTGTTGTGCGAGAACATAGAGCCTATGAAGAATATGTTAATATACTTAATTGATGTGCAATTGGTGTTTAGTAAAACACTTAGGTTGGGTAATTACCTAATAGGTTCTTTGGTTGGCATGAAAAAGGGTTAAAAGGATAAATGAGAAAATACTAGGGATTAGCTTTATATTGGAATATGCTTAGTGAGATAGGCATGGAAAATGGAAATGGGGTTAAAGGGGTTATGTAACATAAATAACGAATGTGTTAATGGATTGAGGAAAATTTTAATTTCCCATTTATTGATATTATTGTGATGTTTTAAATGATGTTGGCTATATTGTTGTGATATGGTGTTTTGTGGTGAATGATAAATAAGCATGTGCACAATGCTAGGTAGGGTGGGGTATTGAATTGAGGTTCTACGCCCACAGGTTGAGTTAGAGCAGGGTTCTATATCCTCCATTAAATGCATAGGTTAGGGAAGAGGATAGAGTTCTATTCCCCTAATGGTTTGATTCCACCGGGACTGAGGTTTTGAGCTGAGGATATTGGAAATTGTTGTGAAATGATGCCGAATGTTATAGGACATGTTAAATTCCCACATGTTGAAAATGTTGATCATGACCAATCCATTGAACACATGAAAAGGGTGACAAGATAAAATAAATGTCTTGGTAATAAACAAGGGTTAATTGGTTGGTTAACTTAAAGGAACATAAATAAAGATACCATATTGAACTGTTTACCTTAACTTTCCTTTATTTATCATTTTCATGCAATATCTGCCTTGCTGGATATTTTATAGGCACCGTTGGTGGTGTAATACTGAGTTATACTCACACCCTACTCGAGCCATCATTCAGTACCCAAGAAGATTTCATGCTCGCAGGTCAGGACAAGGGCATGGGACATATGCTAGGGAGATGACTTGGACATGGGACGTGTTTGGGTTAGGTTCCAGACTTGGAGTCTGAACCATTTTTGGGATTATACTATTTTATTTCTTTTGGGTTTTGTTCACTTGACACTGTAGCATGTCATGGCCTATTTATTGTCGTTTATGATTGTACCCAGTTTTGTGATTTGGTTATTTACGCATGTTATGGATTGTTCTCTTTTGTTTCTGTTATTTCAACTATTATCTATTGTGGATTACTATGGTATTGAGGGTATAGTCTCCCCACATGACCTGTTGGGCCCTCACTACTTGTCAGAAACCTCTAGCATATGGAGAGGCATGCTTGAGTTCATGTAAATACCTGGCTTGGAGCACCGGTTTAGTGGCTCCAGGGTCGGGACGTTACAAGGTCATAGGCCCCCCCAAGGGATATCCCACCCATTTTTGATGGCCCGAAGGCCCTATAGACATGAATTCCATTAATAATCTTGTAGCCCAGGTTCCCAACACTAGAAAATATTTCTTTTCTTGAAATCCCACCAGTTGTCGTGGAAACTGCCTGCCTTCCTGAGGAGTCGTCCTGCTGCCACGTTGCAAATAGCCGCTTGTTCCACCACCAAGATCCATGGTCATTGTTTATCTACAAGTCATTTCACTTGTCGTGCTCACACCACTACTGAGAGACCAGTGCTTGGGTTTCCGAAAGCCACCCCACATCTGGCTGCAAATCCACTCGAAATTCGTTGCTGCATGAATTTGAACCCGGGTTTATGATGCTTGATTACAGGGTTGTTATTACCTAGGCCACAACCCCAACTGCATTATATTTATTTATATATTGATATAAATGCATATAAATATATTTAAAATTATATACAATTTTTTTAAATGTATTTATGTATAATTGTAATTAGAAATAAATATACATTTATATTTAAGTAATTATAAAATTTTAATAAATACAATTTAATAATAAACACATTTATTACAATTTTATAAATATATATAATTATAAAATTATATATATTTATATATATATTTATAATTATGTAAAAATATTTATCAATATATTTATTTATAATTACCATTTTAAATATATATATATATATATTTATTTATTTAAATAATAAAAAAATTATTATATTTATAATTTTATAAATATATAATTATATATAATTATATATATATAGAAATATTTATCATTTTATAGAAATATTTTTAAATATATTTAATTATAATTATAACTATAAATATATATATTTATTTATTTATTTAAATATTATAAAATTATCATAAATATATTTAAATAAAAATTATATTTATTATATTTATAATTATATTAATATATATTAATATATAAATATATAAAATTATATAAAAATATTTTAATATATATTTATTTGTAATTATAATTATAAATATATTTATTCATTTATTTATAAATAATTATAAAATTATAATAAATATATTTATTAAATTTATAATTATAAAAAATATATTAGGTGTTTAGGGGAACAATTACACTAAACACACACACACTACACACATAGGCCAGAACGACAAGCCATACCCAATCTTATAAAAAGAACCCTAACAAAGTTTCTTATCTGGCATCATTCAAGCTCTCATAGAACCCAATTGTCGTTGTCGCTCTCACTCTTCATCGAATTTCCCGACGAATTAATCCTCTCAAAATCTAAGGTATGTGCCAATTTATTTTTTCAGAGCCTGAAAATACACTGCACATCTCTTATTCTATACTCATCCATAATCTACAATTGTTCACTTTTTCGGATTTTTTCCCTGACCCCACATTGTACCGATGGGGTTTCCTCATGCGTTTGTGCTCCATATTGCCACATAATCCACCCCTGAACCACATCACAAAACCCATCATGGTAATTTTCATCCATTAACCTCATCTTTATCATTATGTTGATTCCATTCACCGCACGTGCAACCTCAATCACTTGGTTCACACCTATATGTTGTTGGTCTCAATCAATTTTTTCTTTGATCTTGTATTTCCTGATGGTCATTTCAATCTTAGGATAAAACTCATTAATTTTAATACTTCTTCTCATGATATATTACTTTTGTTTACTTGGACCATATAATAAGGCATAATAAACCCATGAATAGAATAAATAAAGGGAATAAAAACCAAAATAATGTGAAAATGCCATATTTATTCTAATAATCCCATGTAACCATCCCAAGAAATGGTGAGAGAAATTTTATATCCCTTGAAGGGTGTTGTTTATTCAAAAATGGTAGCCAAATTATGAAATTTATAAAGGACTCAAACTAAATTTTATCTAGTGAATGTATTATATGGAAATTTGGAATGTCGAACATTTAACATGGTTTTAAAGAAATCTTTAGAAATTAAGTGATTGATTGAGAGATGTTTTTTTGAAACCAAATTCAGATGATGTGCCATGTTTTTTAATTTCTATGTTTTTCATACTAGTAAATTAACGAATCTAACTCATCATCTATGTATTTTATTATATTTTGGACTAAGAGAATTCTTTGTCTTTATATTCTCTATCGCTAACTAAATAATTATCCATTCATTTGATAAAATAATTTCAATGATTAATGGATTCGTTTTCTTAATACTATATTTAAACAAAATTAATTTAAATTACTCCATTTACGTGAATGATTCAAGGTAATTATCTAGTGATTTAATAAATTTTCCTAATTCATGTATGCAGTGGTTATGAAACAAGAAAAATAAAATTGATTAAAATAAAATATGTATGAAACCACACAAATATTGAAATATTGGTTCAAAATGGAAATTAATTGATTTTTAAAATAGGGATTGGATTTTATAAGGTTGTTTTAAAATGAATTAGGTGTTTTATTTTCAAAAAAAAATTATTGGGTAAACATTTTGTCATAAAGTGATTTTAAATAATGGGTAACATTTTTTTAGCGATAAAAATAATCTTTAAAAACTAATAAAAAGTGTATCAATGATTTATTAGGACAATATTAATTGGTTTTATATAATGTAAATTTTATTTTAAAGGTAAATTATTGATTTTAATATTAATAAATCAGGTTTATATGATGCTTTAGAATGAGGATGATATTCTAGATTTTAATGATGGTCTAATAAAGGATATTTTAAATTTCATATTGAATTTAAAATGAAGTTTTTTGATTTGAAATTATAGTGAATAGAGTCATAGATTTTTTTAATAATATAGTATATTGTATCTTCAATATTCAAGTCATATCAACTAAAATTTTATTCTTATGTTCAAAAACAACATTTTATTATGTGGTATATAGTACACTAAGATCATGGTGAATAGAATGCATCTAAAAATAATAATAAATTTTTCCCCTAATAAATTACAAACCATTACCTATCCATATCATATATAAGAAGAAATTACAATCCTTTTCTACTTTTATTCTTAAACATTTTAATATATTTAGATCCTATGATTTATGACTCATAAATAAAATAGGTTTAATTTAGGTAAATTAATCAATAATAGAAATAATATACTTCTCTTAACTATTTCAATACTTCCTTGTAGTCCCGTAATTATATAAATAAAAAAACTTCTATTATTGGGTATATTGTTTCTCTAAATTATTCTATGAAGAGTTAAAAAAAATTCCCTTTAGGCATGTTGACAACATCATATTCCTTTCTCTTTTTAGTATTGGAATGTCACAAACATTTTATCCTTAAGTGACCCTATACATTTTTTGGGATAGGATGATCAAGCTATCTATTCCCTAATTGGATTATTATGTTAATACATATGTTTAATGAATTTTCCACATCACCCACTTGAATTAGATTTTCACTTTGGTCACTGACCTCTAATCAAAATAAATCCACCGAATTAAGAATTTTTTTATATGGAGTATTAAAGTAGAAAATTGATAAAATTTCTTACATTGATATCATCTAAGAAACCCATCCACTCCAACCAAACATAAGGAAAATTTATGTAATGAAAAGATACTATGCCTTATTAACATATTAGAATGTGTAGGGATACTATGACAACACTACTTTTATTACAAACTTAAACCTAATTTGTTACATAAAACCTTCACTTGATACAACATGGAAAATCGATAGGTATAGTGTCTTTGGGGCTTAGGAATATTACATAACAACTTAAAAATTAAATACAACATCTTTATTGAAAACTTTTTTTACATGACCACTACATTCCCTCATACTTATCATTGCATGGGATAACCGGAGGACATGCATAAGAAAAGGGTGAGCTACAAAGCCCAGTAAGGGAATAATCATGGAATAACATGAGGAATATAGTACATGTTAGAAAATAGGCATATCAATAGATAACAAGAGGATCATAAACATAAAGTCATGATAAAGCATGATAATCATAACATGGAAATGTGGCAACAACACTTAACATTGAATTATCATAAGCCAAGGCTCATTTCACATGGAGCATGAGTAAATCCTCGTTGCACATGAAGCATGGGTAAAACCTCATTGCACTTGAATTGGCATGATTCAACACCCATTTCACATGACGTATCATGATACTGTACTTTACCAAATGCATTGGAGTGCTATAAGGGTGGAACCTTCTTAAACATTTCAATTCATGCATAAGTGTGCCACATGGATCATATAACATGGATTCATAAAACATCATCATTTATTCCAAGATAAAGAAATGTTGAATTCATTCAAGAAACTTTATAATAAATAATTAAATGTTCATAAAGTTGAATACCCTTGATAGAGAATTGGGCATGGTATTTACTACACAATGACACTAGCTTGGAAAATCGGTGCAATTTTGGCAGCGTAACAACGTGACGTAAGAATTCATAAAAATGTTTGATGAGAGAGAAAGGGGTGTCTCATCATATTTACATTAAATGTACAGTAATGGGGTCATATAGATACATGTACCAATAATTTTAATGGAATTTATATTCATGATACAAAAGAATTTCTTGAATGTAAATGAGGAGAGGGAAATTCCTTTCAGAATTTTGGCATAGGAACGGATATACATGGAAGGCATTTAGTGAGAGAGGAAAGGGTCTACCATCATTCAAACATAAATAGGGCAGTATGGGGGAGTTGAAAAACCATACCCCAATATTTATAATTGAAATTAAAAGGGCATAACAACTTAAAGAAAATTGGACAAAATGAGAAAGGAAGAAAAAACCTTACTAGGAAGTGTGCTTCCAAAGGCTTGAGAGAGGCTTGATAAAGGATTCTTGGGAGCTTAGGGAACCTTGGGAGGATTCTAGGGAGAGTAGGTCAGAGTTTGGATGAACTCCAAAGGCTTTGAGTGAGGAGAAAGTTGGAGCGTGGGTGGGTTTATATAGGAAAGGTGAGGGAATTCTTTAGTATTTAGGGTTGGGACACCTCACATTAAACTAATTCTAACCACAAACCATCCCATGGTTTTTTCCCATGGTTTTTTCCAAAGGGGAGTGGAAAAAAATATTTTATAAGGCCAAAGTCCGAACGTCTTAAAATAATGGTGTTGCTTATGTGGAGGTGAGCCACACTCCCAAGGAAAACAATTTAAAAAGACAAGATGTTTAATAAGCCTTGAAGGGTCCATTATTTCTTTGTAAAATAAGTCAAACAGACCCAAAATCACATTATTTTAATGGTAAAACATATATTGGCCGAACATAAGGCTTATAGTATTTTATTACATCATTATTGGGTCATTATGATGTCATAAAACACATTATATATTTAAACGGTATTTAATTTTTACTCAAAATTTTGATTGTCTCAGAAAATTATGAAAAGTTCACCATTGGATTATTTCGACATCCTAATTCCAGAAAAAAATATTTATTTTATATAAATAATTTTCTAAATATGTTAATTTTTACTTTTAAAATAAAAACTGACATTTATCGAAAATTCACGGGTTTGGACCAAAATGGATTTCGATCCTTAATAAAAATTACAATTGCATTCATAAAATTATATGATAATTTATATTTAATAAAAATTAATTTAATAATAATAATAATATTTTATGAAAATACTATTTAATTCAAAAATACATGAATTCATCAAAATATATTTCTTAGTTGAATATTAACTAAAAACAATTTTTGATTTAAAAACCATCTACAAGGTAACAATAATAAAATGAAAGTATATTCATTATTATATACAAAAATAAAGTATATAACCATAGTTCTAAGGTCTTATTAAATAACCCCTTATAACACCCACATAAAACCGATGGGTAAGGTGTGCGATGGTGACCGACTCTTGGGGTGGCTCAGATAACATTGCCCAGGTGGTAATCTCTATCAACTTCAACTTCTCTCATAGGCGGTCTTGCTCGAGCTTAACCTGTTGAAGCTTGGCTTGGGCTTGGTCAGGAGCAAAGCCCAATGATGCCACCACTTTTCCAAGTTTCGAAAAATGGTCTTCGTATGGGCCACGTCTACTGGATGAGGCCATCGCATCCTTTGTGTGAGTAAATTAGATTCGTTAAAGCCCTATATTTATACTAATCATGTGATCACTGTTCAATGGCTATATTAGAAATGGTCAGAATTCTTAACATAAAACCAAAGAAGTTGACATATTATATAAAAATTTTAGATAAAGCGACATTTAATTAGATCAAGAGGGATTTCCATTAAAGAATGTTTGGTTCATTGCAATCTTCCCCCCTTAAGAAATTTCGCCCTCGAAATTTCCTTTTTCCCACACTAAAATAAATGTAGGTAACATTGCTTCATCACTTCCTCTGATTCCCACGTTGCTTCTTCAACCTTGTGGTTTCACTACAACACCTTGACGAGGGGCATTGTCTTATTTCGTATAGCTTTTTCTCTAAGATCTAAGATCTTCACTGGTTTCTCCTCATAAGAAAGATCATCCTCTAATTGTACCACCTCTGAAGAGAGAACATGTGAAGGGTATGGTATGTACTTCCTTAATAGGGATACATGAAAGACATCATGTACCTTGTCCATGGTAGACGAAAGTGCTAGTCGATAGGCCACAGCCCTGACATGATCAAGAATCTTAAAGGGGCCGATGTACCTTGGACTTAACTTCCCTTTCTTTCCAAACCTAATGACCTTCTTCCATGAATATATGCGTAGAAAAACTATGTCTCCAACTTTAAACTAATGGTTTTGTCGAAAGTTATCTGTATAACTCTTCTGTCGACTCTGGGATGCCTTGATATGCTGCTGAATTTTTTTCACCTTCTCCACCATTTCTTCGACTATTTCTGGTCCAAGCAGCTTACGATCACCGACCTCATTCCAACATACCGGTGTTATGCACCTTTTCCCATAAATGTCTTCATATGGTGTCATTTGGATGATTGAGTGGAAACTGTTATTATAAGAGAACTCAACCAGAGTAAGATGTCGATCACATCCTCCTTTAAAGTCCATTGAGCATGCTCTCAACATGTCCTCAAGTGTTTGGATAGTCCGCTCGGATTGGACATCAGTTTGAGGATGATGAGTCGTACTGAAGTTCAGTTCAGTATTCAGAGCATGTTGAAGACTCTTCCAAAACTTAGAGGTGAATCTTAGATCTCAATCAGACACAATAGATGGTGGTACTCCATGCAGTCTTACCACTTCCCTGATATGTATATGTGCCAGTTGATCCAATGAGAAATCCTCCTAAATATAAATGATGGGTGTAGACTTTGTAAGATGATCCACAACAACCCAGATTGCATTGTTGCCTTTGGATGTCTTCGGAAGTCTGGTGACAAAGTCCATGGTGATGTTCTCCTATTTTCATTCTGGTATGGGAAATGGTTGCATCATCCCCTTAGAATTTTTCCTCTCTTCCTTCACATGCTGACACACCAGGCACTTTGATGTATATTTAGCAATCTCCTTCTTCATATTATCCCACCAATAATGCTCTTGGAGATCTCGATACATCTTTGTGTTTCTTGGGTGAATAGAGAAATTTGAACTATGTGCATCATCTAAAAGTTCCTTCTTCAGCTTCGGACATGATGGAGCACATAGTATTTTCCCAAATATCACAATTCCTTCTTCATTAACATTAAAATCTGAGGATTTACATTTTCTGATAGCTTCAAGTTTTTCCTGAATTCCCACATCATCCTTTTGACTGTCCTTTAACCTTTCCAAAAGTTATGGTTGAGAAATAATTTGTGAAAGGATTGATTATGTACCCTTATTTATGATTCCCATGTCTGTACTCATCAAATCTAAGAAGATTAGATCCTTTTCAACTCTCATCAATGATAAAATTGATGGGTCCTTTCTACTTAGAGCATATTCCCCCTTGTTTGCTTTCTCAGGGTGGTAATGGATTGAGCATTCATAGTCTTTGACCATCTCTAACCATCTTCGTTGGAGCATATTCAACTCTTTATGTGTGAATATATACTTGAGGCTTTTGTGGTCTATATATATTTCACACTTCTCCCCAAAGAGATAATGCTGCCAAATTTTCAAAGAAAATATCACTATAGTCAGCTCGAGGTCTTGTGTTGGATAGTTCTGTTCATGAACATTCAATTTCCTTGAAGCATAGGCAATAAATTTTTCATTTTCCATCAACACACATCCTAGACCCTTCTTTGAATTATCACTAAATACCATGAAAAGTTCTCCATTTGTGGGTAAAGTGAGCATGGGTGCAGTGATAAGCCTTTTTTCAACTCCTTGAAGCTTTATTCGCATTCATCACTGCAAGAAAACTTTACTCCCTTCCGAGTTATCTTGGTAAGAGGGTTGGAAAATCATGAGAAATTTCTCACAAATCATTGATAATATCCAGCTAAGCCCAAAAAGCTACGGATGTCTGTTACCAGTGTTGGCCTCAGTCATCCCTCAATTGCATCTGTTTTGGAGGGATCCATAGATATCCCATTGCTTGTGATGATATGTCCCAAGAATGATACCACCTTTTACCAGAACTCACACTTGTTGTACTTGTTATAGATATTCTCCTTCTACAAGGTCTCTAGTACAATTCTTAGATTCTCCTCATGCTCCTCCTTAGGTTTAAATTATATCAGAATATCATCTATAAAGTCTACCACAAATTTGTCGAGGTAATCTCTAAAGACTCTATTCATCAAGTCCATAAATATTTTTGGAGCATTAGTGAGTCTGAAAGGAATTACTATGAATTCATAGTGCCCGTATCTTGTTCGAAAATCAATATTGGGGATATCTTCCTTCTTCACCCTTACTTGATAATATCCCAACCGAAAATCCACCATGGAGAGGTATTGTTCTCCACGTAGCTGATCAAATAAGTCATCAATTCATGGGAGACGATACTTGTTCTTTATCGTGATTTTGTTGAGCTCACGATAATCGATGCAAAGGCGCATTGACCCATCCTTCTTATTGATGAAGAGGACTGGTGCACCCCATGGTGAAGCACTTGGGCATATGAACCCTTTATCTAGATTCTCATGTAGTTGTTTCTTCATCTCATAAAGCTCCACAATATCCATTCTATATGGAGTTTTGGATATTGGCAATGCCCCCGATATAAGTTTAACTGAGAATTCAACATCTCTTCTAGGAGGAAGACCAAGCAATTCCTTTGGAAACACTTCGGTGAATTACCTCACAATATGCATGTATTCAAGGATGGTTTCCTCCTTGGACTCAATCATCTGAGCCAGATACGCATACTCATAGGGTAGTAATATCCACACTCGATATGATGGATCAAAAGAAGATTAATCTTCCTCCTTTCACTTATAAAGCATCGGGGGGTCGATTATCCACATGGAGAGTGATTTCCCTCTCACGGAAATTTATGTTGGCTCTATACAAGTAAATCCAATCCATGCCAAGAATTGCATAAAATTCTACTATAGGGAGTATGACGAGGTTCTCCGGGAAGCTTAATCCATAGATTATGAGAGGGGAGGAGTTATATTCATGGGATTAAATAATCTCCCCATTTTCCATACTCACCCACATCTTCAATTCCATGATTTATGTTGGTGATGGTATTGTTATACTAACCTTTTGAGATATAAAAGAATGTGTAGAACCTGAATCAAAAAGTATGTTTGCTAATAATGAATAAATAACTAGCATACATGTCACCACTTCGTTTTTGGGGTTCACTTCGGCAGTAGGGATGGAAAAAGCTCACCCTTGCTGCCTTGGAGGTTTTTGGTTGCCTCTAAGAACCCTTGGCTTAGGGAACTGATTTGAAAGATGCCTTGGTTCTTTGCATTTGTAGAAATGAACCACGCGTTGAGGTTTGAATGAAGAATTCCTCTCCTCTGTCGCAGCTGTGGGTCTTTCTTGCCGACAGTTAACAGCCAGGTTCCCTTCTCTTCCACACATAAAGCATTTTCTTGTACCCTTCAGGCAATTTATAGGGTGCTTCTTTCGGCACCTTGGGCAAGTGGGGTGCGGGATCTTCTTACCACCGTTGGATTTATCATGGGACCACCAGCATTGAAGTCCACCTTACGCTTCTTATCCCCATGATACCTCTGAGATTATACAATCTTCATTTCAACCTTGAGGGTACATCAGAAAATTTCCTCATAGCTGTTGAAGTCACAGATTGCCAGTGCTTTCTGTAGGCTAGGTTTTATCCCACCAAAGAAGCGGTCAACCTTGCATTCAGGGGTAACAACAAATCCGGAAGCGTATCATGCAATCTTTTTGAAGTTTGCCTCGTACTCTCTAACAGATTCATTATCTTTTTAATTGACGGAAAGGAAGTCCCTTTCCAGGTCAAGCTAGAGGGTGTGCTGAAAATATTTATCAAAAAACATCTTTCAGAATTCCTTCCATTCCAAGGCATCGATCTCCTCCTTAGGATTTGTATTTTTGATCAACTTCCACCATTGATCAGCTTCACCCTCCATACGATAAGCGTTCAGGAGAACCTTCTCTTGTTCATAAAAATGAAGTATGGAGAATATCTTTAGAATGGATTTGATCCATTTTTCCGTAATTGAGAGATTAGATGACACATTAAAAGTAGGGGACCTTTATCTCATGAATCTCTCGATAGCCAATTCTTCTTTCTTAGGGGGGTTGAACGTTCTTCTTGACCCATGTTTCTATTCAAATATTGAGTTAGCTGAGAGAGAAGCATGACAAAGTTCATTATTCCCACTCCCATTGGATTGGGCATCTCATTAGTTCAATCATCACATTGATCTTCACATCGGTTGTTATCTCAAGTCCTCCTATTGTCGGCCATTGGCTGGAATAAAAGGAAAGTTAGGGGTAACACATAAAGGGTGATACAAGGACAAAACTAATGACTTATAAATAACTCTTATTTCCTTAACATATGAATCTATTGGCTTCAGTCTATGTTATCCATGATCTACTTTCTAACAGATATTCTTAGGGAATTTTTTTTGTCCCTTAATAATGGTTCATACTAAGCATGTGAATTTACCAAAGCATACCCCCTGGGAGTGTCGTAACCAAGAGTACATAAAGGCCCATTTTCATTCACTAGTTCTCATTCGAGTCTAGCTCAAAGCAGTGTTTTCAGGTTTTACCCCTAGGATACATCTTTTCCAGAGCCGCCTCTACCTGCTCGTATCCATACAGGGATGCATTTTCTTGATAAACCACTTACTCAATACCCACAAAAACTTAGGGATGTTTTTATTATACTTAGTCTTGTATCTAAGTATTTACTAGGGTTTTTTAATATTAATTCCAAAAATAACTAAACCTATCCTCTGATACCAACTATGATAACCCTACATTTATTACAAACTTAAACCTGATTTATTAGATAAAACCTTAACTTGATACAACATGGAAGATCACGAGGTCTAGTGTCTTTGGGGCTTAGTAACATTACATAAAAACTTAAAAAATGAAATACAACATCTTTATTGAAAAAATCTTTTACATGACCACTACATTCCCTCATACTTATCATTGCATGGGATAACCTGACGACATGCATAAGAAAAGGGTGACCTATAAAGCTCAGTAAGGGAATAATCATGGAATAACATGAGGAATACAATAAATTCTAGACAATAGGAATTTCAATAGAGAACAAGAGAAGCATAAACATAAAGACATGATAAAGCATGATAGTCATAACATGGAAATGTGGCAACAACACTTAACATGGAATTAGCATGAGCCAAGGCTCATTACATATGGAGCATGAGTAAATTCCCATTGCACATGAAGCATGAGTAAAACATCATTGCACTTAAAGTAACATGATTCAACACCCATTTCACATTATTTATCATGATACTATACTTTACCCAATTCATTGGAGTGCTATAAGGTCGTACCCCTCTTAAACATTTCATTTCATGCATAAGTGTGTCACATGGATCATGTAACATTGATTCATAAAACATCAAAATTTGTTCCATGATAAAGGAATGTGAAATTAATACATGGAAATTTATAATAAATAAGTAAATTTTCATAAAGGTGAGTACCCTTGTTAGAGAAATGGTCATGGTATTCACTACAGAATGACATTGGCTTGGAAAATCGGTGCAATTTTGGCAGCGTAACGACGTGATGTAAAAATTAATAAAAATGGTTGATGAGGGAGAAATGGGTGTCTAATCATATTTAAATGAAATGGACAGTAAGGGGGTCATATATATACATTTCCAAACAATTTTAGTGGAATTTATATTCATGATACAAAATAATTGCTTGAATGTAAATGAAGAGAGGGAAATTCCTTTCGGAATTTTGGTATAGTAATGGGTTTACATGGGAGACATTTAGTGAGAGATAAAGGGGTATAACATAATTAAAACATAAATAGGTAATTATGGTGGAGTTTTAAAACCATACCCCAACATTTATAATTGAAATTAAAAGGGCATAATAACTTAAAGAAAATTGGAAAAAATGAGAAAGGAAGAAAAAACCCTTACTTGGAAGTGTGCTTCCAAAGGATTGAGAGAGGCTTGAGAGAGGCTTCATGGGAGATTGAGGCACCTTGTGAGGATTATAGGGAGATTAGGGAAGATTTTGGACGAACTCCAAAGGCTTTGAGTGAGGATAAAGTTGGATATTGGTAGGTTTATATAGGAAAGGTGAGGGAATTCTTTATTATTTAGGGTTGGGACACCTCACATTAAACTAGTTCAAACCCTAGAACCTCCCATGGTTTTTGCCCATGGTTTTTCCAAATGGGAGTGGAAAACAATATTTTATAAGGAAAAATTATTAACTTCTTAAAATAATGGGGTTGCTTATGTTGAGTTGAGTCGCACTCCCAAGGAAAACAATTTAAAAAGACAAGATGATTAATAAGCCTTGAAGGGTCCATTAATGCTTTGTAAAATAAGTCAAACAAACCCAAAATCACATTATTTTAATATTAAAACATATATTGGAAGAACATGAGGCTTATAGTATATCATTACATCACTATTGGGTCATTATGTTGTCAAAAAACACATTATATATTCAAATGATATTTAATTTTACACAAAATATTGACTGTCTCGGAAAATTTTGAAAAATTAACGATTGGATAATTTTGACATCCTGATTCCTGAAATAATATTTATTTTATATAAATAATTTTCTTAATATGTTAATTTTCACTTTTAAAATAAAAACCTACAATTATTGAAAATTCACGGGTTTGGACAAAAATGGCTTTTGAACCTAAATAAAAATTACAATTGCATTCATAAAATTATACGATCACTTATATTTAATAAAAATTCATTTAATAATAATAATAATATTTTATTAAAATATTATTTAATTCAAAAATCCATTAATTCATCAAAATAGATTTCTTAGTTGAATATTCACTAAAAACAATTTTTTCTTTAAAAACCATCTACAAGGTAACAATAATAAAATGAAAGTATATTCATTAATATATAAAAAAATAAAGTACATAACCATTGTACTAAGGTCTTGTTACATAACCCCTTATAACACCCACATAAGAACAATGGTTAAGGTGTGCGATGGTGACCGACTCTTGGGGTGGCTCAGATAACATTGCTCGGGTGGTAATCTCTATCAACTTCCACTTCTCTCATAGGCGGTCCCGCTCGAGCTTAACCTGTTGAAGCATGGCTTGGGCTTGGTCAAGAGTGAATCCAAATGACACCACCTATTTTCTGAGTTCCGAAAAATGGGATTTTTATGGGGAACATCTACTAGATGAGGCCATTGCTTCCTTTGTCTGAGTAAATTAGATTCCTTAAAGCCCTATATTTATACTAATAATGTGATCATTGTTCAATGGCTATATTAGAAATGGTCACAATTCCTAACATAAGACCAAATAAGTTGACATATTATATAAAAATTTTACATAAAGAGACATTTAATTAGACCAAGAGGGATTTCCATTAAAGAATGTTTGGGTCGTTACAGATACTACATAAAAGAAAATGTGGAAGAAGAATATTATAGGAGAGCATGTTGGATTACCTTTATAAATCACAACCCTTATTGAAGATTCTAGGGAAGTGGTAATTTATCACTGATAACGGGAGATAAATAAGTGATACACTTTTTCTTTTACAATTACTCTTTAGAAATTAACCTTTGTTATTGATTAAAGACTTGATCTGTATACATACTAATTTCCCTTTCCTTTTTTAACACTTCTTAAAATATGTTTCATAATGTTGAGTGGTATCTATATTTATAAATGAAATGGGATGAGTGGTATCTGCATTTCTAAATGCATACATGTGTAAGGACAAAGGGTGGTATCTATATTTATATGATCATATTAAATTTCATAGACCTCCTGGATATATATAATACCACCTCCTATATACTATAGATTAATAACAACAATAAGGAAAGAAAATGTCACTAACTCCATCCAACCCATAATATATCCATCATGACCCCACTCCCACAACCTTGGCATCAAATAAAGCTAAGCGCTAATAAAATTTAGTCCTCATTCCAAAATCATTTTCCTCTTCATAGAGCACATGAAGTAATTCATTGAATGTTTGAAACTGTAATTGTTGTCTCAACATGAGTGTGTGTAGGACCATCCAACTGAGACTTCTCATAGTCACACCAATCAAGGATCCCCTTGTAAGGATCAGACTTCCGTTATTTCTTTTTCCAACTTTAGTTATCCAACTATGAAATGTTGTATTGTGCTTCGCCAACTTCCAAAAAATTATTATTGAATTTTGTTTCCTAAGACTTATCCCCTATCAATTTTGGACATGCAACTATGTTGCTCAAACTACACTGTGTAGTAGCCATCCCATACTAGGTATTGGGGATCATTGTAGATGAATTCATAGGGTAACACCTACCACTGCTGGAGTAATTATTTTATTAAATTCAATTTCCTATTTCCTTCAAAGTATGCTGAAATTATTTGAAACATTCAAATGTTGGGTTCTGGTATTTGGGAGGCCCCTATTTAGGTATTTATTTATTTTGTTAAATATTAATATTACTGAATCAAATAGGATGTATATGAATTGAAAATGGATATATTCCAATTGTATGAAAAAATAGTGTGAATATGGAGTGAAAGAGTTCATCAAGTTTTAAAAATATCATGTATATAACCCATCTCAAATCCTTTTTATATGTTTAAGATGTTGTTATTAAATAAAAATTAGTCCAGAGGAGTTGAAATAACAATTGATCTATTATAAAATATATTAAAGTTATAAATTCTGGACTAAACATGGTGAAAGAGTGAATGTAGCTATATTTTGGGATAACACTATGTTTTGTGGATCATCTTATATGATTACAAGTGTGGAAAATGAATAAGATTGTAATGATGATGTGATTACAGGTGTGAATAATGATGAAGATCGTATTAAGGAAATGATAATGACAGTTGAAGATAAGCTTATTTATTGTAAAAAATTTATTTATAAGTTAAAGAGTTGTACAAAGATGTCATTGTATTCTAGTTATACTAAATATACAACATTTTGAGTCGTACTAAAGATGTGTAATTTAAAATCTGACAACGGATGGAGTGATTCTATTTTTACCGAACTACTTGCTCTCTTGAATGATATGATCCCAAAAGATAATGATCTTCATAGACAAATATATAATGCTAAACAAATTCTATGTTTAGTGGCTATGATATCTCAAAGAATACATGCATGTCCAAATGACTGTATATTGTTTCACGAAGACCACAAATCACTTAAAGAATGCCCAGAGTGTGGTGTTTCTTGATACAAGAAAGAAAAATTGGGTCCTATGAATGTTGTACAATAATTTACAATAATTCCAAGGATTAGGCATCTATATGGTAGTGAGTAGACAACATGAGAATTAACGTAGCACATAGTTATAAGAAATAAAGATTGAAAACTTTTTCACCCGATGGACCCTCCTCAATGGAAGAGAATTTATCACGAGATTCCTAAATTTGGAAAAGAGCTGAAAAACCTTTATCTTGTACTATCTACAGAAAGAGTGAATCCTTTGGGTTTTCAAAGCCTCATTCATAATATATGGATTGTTACACTACCATAAAATAGTATTTTAATAGTACTAGTATTTATCAGTGTTAGAAAAAAAGTACTGATAAATGACATCTTTATCAGCATTAAAA
The DNA here is from genome assembly GCA_963277665.1 of Viscum album. Taxonomy (NCBI): domain Eukaryota; kingdom Viridiplantae; phylum Streptophyta; class Magnoliopsida; order Santalales; family Viscaceae; genus Viscum; species Viscum album. The sequence goes on from OY728160.1 coordinate 1,741,378,368, forward strand.
AAAGGTACTAATAAACTTAACCCTTTATCAGCGCTTTATTTTTATCGATGATAAAGGGTAACCTTTATTAGTTCTTTTTTAGCACTGATAAATGTCTGAATAAATAAAATAAAATAATAAAATAAATAAAAAATAAAAAATGTGTTTATTAAAAATAATATTACAAATTTTATTAATTAAATAATTACTGATAAATATGAATAAATTAATTATACTATATATAAATTATAACTACTAATACATAGTATGTATTAAATATATAGATATATGCGAAATGAAAATTAAACAAATTAAAATTTAAAATATGTAAATTGAGAAAAATATTAAACATTTTATTAATTAGATGGTTATTGATAATGTTAATAAATAGTATATATTGAAGATATAGATATCTATTAATGTTTATAAATATAATTTATATAATACATAATATTATTTATGCTTTACATAAAATAGTAATGTATTTAGTGAATAATGGTTTATAATTAAAAATTAAAATCAATTTAAAATACTGACTAATTGCATTGAGTAATGGAAAAATTTTAATGTCATTTTATTTTTCAATTTATAACATAGATCAAATGTAATATATTGATTTCACATATATATATATTATACATATGCACACATAAAGTTTTTTAGGAATTTAATCAATTTATATTATTTATTTTATATATATTTGTTTACTATGTTTTAATATTTTCAATATGTATTAATATTTATTTCAATATATATACATTTTTTAATGATTTATATAAATCCAAATTATCCAAATTTTCAATATATTGTACTCATTTTTAATTAATAAATTTTACTCATTTTTAACATGCATGAACATAAGATTAAATATACATTAATAATGTTAAAAATACATTTGTAAAAAAATATTTATAAATAAAAATATTTTTAAATGTATATTAATCATTTTTATACATTTATAATTATAAATAAATAAATAATATTTCTTTAAAAAGTATTTATATAATTATAAATAATTAATTGTAAAATCATATTAAATTTATTTAAATAATGAATCTATTTACTATTTATATATATATAATTATATAAATATAAAAAATTATAAAAATATTATTTTTATAAAAAGTATTTATATATTTATAAATAAATAATTATATATTCAATGAATTATAAAAAAAATAATTTATAAAAAGTAATTTTATAAGTATTATAGTTATATATAATAATTATAATTTTTTAGAAATGTATTGTTTTTTGAAAAAAATGTATTGTAAGTATTTATCAATGATTTTTTAACACTCATAAACATAGAGATTTATTAGTGCTAAAAAGTGCTGAAAAAATAAATATTTATCAGTACTAAAATATCAACACTGATAAAGATTGATTTTATCAGTGCTTCTTTAGCACTGATAAATCTCTGTCGTTATCAGTGCTAAAGAAATAACTAATACAGATTCAATTTATCATCGCTTATTAACTTAACACTGATAAAAGGTATCTTTATCAATTCTTTTTTAAAACGCTAATAAAAGTTTCACAATCTATTTTATGAACCTTAACCATCGCAAACCGGTTTTCCATATTTGAATATCTCTGCAGAAGTGACCTGCTTATGATGCTCCTTATTGTCGAATCCAAGCTTGAATCTAGGCTAAAATTAAGGATCCAACTATTCCAAGGCTCGAATCCAAGCCTCGACCGATTCAGGGGTTGAACACAATTATGGATCAAACGAAATCCAGGTTTTTCAATACCTCTAATTTCCCTTGGTTATACACTAAACCTTCTCATCCCACATCCATGTATCCCAACAAGTATAGTTTCACTGCCCTATAATAAAACAATCCAAAATTCATTTTTTAGATATATTGAAGTATCGTCTTCCCCAATATCATGTGGGTCTCCTTGGGACAACATCGGTATTGTTCGACTTCAAATATGTCAAACCCAATGTTGGGTCTTGTTGTTGTGAGGTATAATAGGACCCCAATACATATATTTCATGACATATGCCTCTTTATAATCATCATCTTTTAAAAACTTCAACCATATAGCAGTTGGTGTTGTTATTGGTTTTGAATACTAAATTGAAAATCACTTGGATGATGAAATATCTGAGATCATTGGGGTATTATATTATGTCATGCAGCAATTATCACTTAGAGGGTTGAGTTAGGAGGAACTAAAATATATGGTTATCCCCTTCAATTTTAAAGGTAATTCTAGATGTTGTTTCCAAAAAATGGATGAAAAAATATCTAACACATGGGAACAAAAATATAATTACTTTTTCATGAAATTTTTTCTAAGATAATGAGCACTGAAATATGGTGTAAAATTAATGGATTTATTTAGGATGACTACCAAATATTTCATGAGGCTTGGGATGAATTTAAGGGTCACTTATGAAATGTAACATTCAAATTATTTTGATGAATCTATAAAATAAAATGAGAAAAAAAATTATATATGTTTGATTTGTTGTCTTATTTATTTAACTACTTCTTGAAAAAATATAATGTTTTCAGTTTTTATTTTTGAAATATTTCAATTTTAATTTAAATAATATGACTTAAATTCTACAAAAAGAAAAATAAAAGAGGTTTAAGTTTCTATAATCCTTGGAATATATTATATAGGAAAAAATTATTTTGATATAAAATGTATTTTATATTTTTATTTTGGTTTTTCAAATATAGATAAAAAATAAACAATTGGAATGGTTCGTTTTCTTGAGAAAACCTCAGCATCAAGGTCTTTTAAGAAATAAAATATTGTTTCATTATGTGGTTCAGAAGAAGATTAATACAATTATCATCCTTTTCAGCCTCTCTAAATGTGACCATCTCAACCAAATGAAATAAAAAAAATGTTTCAAAATAATACATTACCATGACCTTTTATGTTAAAATTTTTATAGAATTAGGACAAAAAATAACTGAAAAACTCATGTGTTTTTAATTTAATGGACATTTTTTGTAACAATATATGAAATAACTTGATCCATAAGTAGCCTTCATTGTTCTTATTCGGGTAAAGCTCCACATGTCACATTTTTTTTATTCAGATCAAGATCTTCATGCATAGATTTAATACAATTATCATCCTTTTCAGCCTCTCCAAATGAACTAGGATATACTTGGGAAAAATGAGGTTTTTCATAGAGCCATACTCCTTCAATTTTCACCAAAACATTCAAATCACCAATAAAATTTTATTCATTTATTTCAACCTTGCTTATATTTATTACATTTGATAAAAATATAGCCATCTTTGAAATGATAAACCACTCATTAATACTTCTTAAAAATCACCTCATTTCTTTAATCACACATCTAATAAACACTGTGAATATTTTACATTAATACATCTAAAAATAGATCATTATTTAACATTTCCTTTTGGTTCCACCTGTAGGAATCTCTGATTACCATTCATGTAATTCTCAAAAATGGTAGGAATTCACCTTTGATAATGAACATCTTATGTGTATTTATTTATTTATTGTATAAAATGTATATTTTATAAACCCAAAAGGATATCATTATATTCTCTCGGATGATTCAAAGCTTCAATCCAATGTATCTTATTTTCTCCTCATCCTCCTCACTAATTGATTGATTGTTTAGTGGGATCTATTTGCATTTTTTTATCATCATATTTTCTTTACCATCGGTATATCCCTATGGTCAACAATGTTTTCACAGTAAAATCATTATCTATATAATTAATGTATTTTTTCATATTTTAGTTTAATTTATTTCTTTTTAATATTACCCATATAATAATTGTTTTTTGGTAAAAGTGGATTCTTCTATTCAATTTGGGGTTGTTTCTTCGAAGCTTCTCATGCTCATGAGGGATCCGACTTCGACCCTGCAACTAAGATAATGAAAATAAGGAAATGCTTCGAGAATGCATAAAACTATTAGGAAAAGGTGAATTTATACTACTTATTTAATTAACTTTTCCACCAGTTTATATATTGTTTATAAGTTAATTTCCTTATCATTTTTATCTAATACTTTTGTAGTTTTTTTCATAGATCTTTTGGGAAGTTATTTTTTGATTTCAACTATCTATAGGAAGCCATAAAAGATATAAAATGATTCTTTCTGACAATTTAACCACATTTTCTATATTTATTTCCTTTATTTGTTGAACTACCAACATTGCATATTGGTTCGATGTTTTTAGCCAAAAGAACTTTATTTTTTTGAAAACTAGGAGAGTAGAGGAAGCTCATGTGCCCATTTTGGTGACTTCTCATGATATAATGGGAATATGAGCTTCTTCTACTCTTATAATTTTTAGAAATGATAAAACAAATCTTCTAAATACATTAAGTTAATATGGATTGTTGGTAATTCGACAAAGAAAGATAATAAAAATGTGGTTACATTTACAGTTAGGATTTTTTGAGACTTTGGGATGTGTAAGAATCAACAGAACCTCAATCCAACACATAGTGTGATAGGTATGACTCCAAGTGATTTTTTTATTTAAAATTGAAATATATTTTAGTAAAAAGGAAAAATGACATACATGAAACCAAGAAAATATATTCATATTATTTTGATACTTTAGGTAAATGATCCCTAAGTCATTTGGGACATGTAAGAAACAGTCACACCTTAATCTGACACACGGTGTGACTGCTATCGCTAGTATAAATATGGGATTTAACATCAAAGTAATAATGTGGGTTTTTTATAAACCGACACCAATGGTATGTGCGAGTAATTTTTTGTGTCAGTTTTTAGAAAAAACCCACACCAAAAATCAGAATACGATAATTTTTCATGTCAGTTTTCATATAAACCAACATGAAAATTCAAAAAAATCAGCATCAGTTTTGGAGAAAATAAATGCCATATGTGTAATTTTCTGCGTTGGTTTTCCAAAAAACCAACACCAAAAGTCATTTAAAAAATATCGTGATCAGGAAACCCTCGTGTTCTTGGATCTTTGAAATCAAAACCCACGGTGGTGCCTCTCGACTCGCAATGACTTCAAAGCCTTATATTTGATCTCCAATGGCCATTGTTGATTATTTTCTTCCATTTTCACAATCTTCAGTCTGCATTCTTCATTATCTTCACTTCTTTTATCGTCTACGATTTATTAGTTCTTCCAAAAACTCTTTTTGGCGACATTCAACCAAGGTTTGATTTTAGTTTGTTTTTTATCTTTATTTTTCATTTTTACAATAATTTTTTGTATAGATCTTACGGTGCTTAATTTTCCAAAGCATTATATGGAGAAAAGTTCAGATTTGGGATCTATTTTTGTCTAAATTTCGAATTTTTTTTAAATTTTGAAGTTAAATTATTAATCATTTAGTTTCGATTTTTATTTTATTCAATTATTAGTTTATAGATTATTTTAAATATGTTGGAACATGGTTAATAGTCGTCCCTAAGAGTTAATAGTCAATGTTCTTAATATGGATTGGAGTTGTGTGATTTTAGGTTATGAATTTTTGTCTGACATTATGTATAAATGTATTAGTAATTTTTCTTGATATGGATTGGAGTTGTGTGATTTCAGGTTTTTATGTTAGAATAACTCAATGTGAGTCCTCATAGGACTGTGAAAATACACCTGAGAGGGGTGGGGGTATTGAATCATGTCTACCTAAATTATACCAAAAACCAATTGAATTATTTTTAAACTTTTCTACTACTTTGGTCCATTGAAAATCTATGGTCTGTTAGGGCATAAATAGATATTTTTATCTTTTACCTAATAATCCACAACCACATGTAATATAAAATATAAGTAGAAAATCTAAATGTGTTGTTTTTACATTATTTAGACCTGATTTAGAAAACCTAATCCCTATCCTATTCAACTCCCATTGAGATATATATTCTCTACTATAATATATTAATCATTTATAATGGGTGTCTAAGTATTATCTTGACTCTCGATTTTGTATAATTCACAAGAAGATACATAATATTATCGATGAAAAATTATTACTAAATCCCACAAAACCTTTGTATTGGAATCCCACTGGTTCTTTCTCAAACTACTTCTTATTGAAGTTTCTCACCACTAATACGAAGGTTGTCACTACATCTAAATAATACGCCTTATTTCTCACAACAGCATCTTTGAATCCCTATAGATCATCATGAAATAAAAATATTTAAATTGAACTCTGATATTTTGATCAATTCCCAATTCTTATGAATCAATTTATGGAATTATCCTCTAATTTCATCAGCAGTGATCCTAACCAATAAAACTCAGATTGGATTCCTCTTTAATTTCTTCATTTCATTCTTTGTGAGTTCACAACTCTCACCTCAATCACACCAACTCTTTATTCTTCCTCACAACTAATAGATCTTTTTTCTTGCACAGTTTCACCAAATAATCTATGTATATACTCATTAGAACATGCAATGTATACAAAACCACTTATTATTCCTCAAATGATTCTATTATTCTCTCACCCAAATGTGTTGTAAGATATACCAATTTAGTTATGTATTTAATTTCATCTGTCATAATTTTGGTAGTATTAGGATTGATTTCACTTATAATATGAACATTTACTATAATTATTATTTCATATTATTGATAATAACTAATTTTTTCCCTTTCAATTAATGAAATCTTCTATAATTTTGACACATAAAACATCAAAATTCTGCAACAACTATGTAAAATGAACTAATAAATTTTATATAGTTGATATTATAATTAAATTATAATATCAATATAAAACATGTATATAATATGAAAATAAAATGTTTAATATTTTTAAATGTTTTTCATATAGGATTCTTTCTATCTAATTATCAATATTTTTTATTAAATATGTTTCTATTTAAAATTTATCTATAAATATTTATTTATTTATTTATATGTTTATATGTTTTAATATATTCACCAATTATTTTTTGATATCAAATATTCAATGGATCGTAATTGGATACATTTACGAAGAACCACTAGTGAATATGAAAAAGGAGTTGATGAATTCTTGTAATTTTCTAAATGACATATTTAAAACATTGATTTGATTTTTTATCTATGTGTGAAGTGTTTAAATATGAGAGAGTTAAACTCTAGAGAAATCAAGGAACATCTCATTTTTTATGGTATTATCCTTAATTATACACATTGGATCTATCATGGTGAAAGAACTAAAAATTCAATATCCAATGTTGATGACAATATTCATAATGAGGAAGAGGATCGTATTGAAGAATTAATTCATGATTTAGGTGTTGAAACTATCAAAAAAATAACAAATTTTGAATGACAATATGAAGATTCTGAGAAACCATTATTCCCAGGTTGCAATAAATATATATTGTCATCAGCAATTTTGAGATTAGTTAACTTAAGAGGAAAAAATGTGTGGAGTGATAAAAGTTCCTCCAGATTACTTGAGATTTTAAAATAGCTACTTCCAAATGGAAACGGGTTTCCAGATTCCAATTATGAGGTGAATAAAATATTATTCCCAATGGTATTGGGGTATAAAAAGATACATGTTTTCCCCAAAGATTGTGTACTGTATAGGAAATAAAATGAATATTTATCAAGTTGTTCAACATGTGGGACATCATGTTATAAGATTGATGGGAAAGTAAACTCAGATTCATTCTTAGGTGATGTCATCTAATTTCATGAAAAATAAATTTTGTACTTTATAATGATATCATCCAATATTTTTTTCATACAATTATAATAATTCATTTTTGATTCATTTTAAGGAACCAGAATCAAAACTCCCACTAACGAAATTTGGTACCTTCCAATAATTCCTTGTTTAAAGCATATGTTTACAAATTAAATTGATGAAAAAAGGTTAAAATTAAATTCAGATGAGCGCATCTCTGATGGTAAATTATTTCACCCTACTGATTCACCACAATGAAGGAGTTTTGATAAAAAAAAATTCATGATTTTGGAAGTGAAGTTAGAAATATCAGAATTGGATTGTGTACTAATGGAATGAATCCATATCAGATGCTCAGTAGCCAACATAGTTCATGGCATATTTTTTGTTAGTAGTTTACAACCTGTCCCCACATCTATGTATGAAGAAAAAATATGTTATGATGAGCTTGATGATTTATGGACTAAAACAACCAGGAAATGATATTGATATGTATCTTTCACCATTGATTGATGATTTGAAACTTCTATGGAAGGTAGGTGTTAAAGTTTTCGATGCATACAAGAAATAGTATTTTCTTTTGTTTTCTATGATAATGTTCACCATAAATAACTTTCTATCATATGTAAACTTATCTGTATATAGTGTTAAGGGATATAAAGCATGCCCAATTTGTGAAGAATAGACTTCATATTATTAATTTCATAATGGAAGAATGAAAGTGTACATGGGACATAGAATATTTTTGTGAATTGATCGTCCTTATCATATATTGAAAAAATCATTTAATGGATTAGAAGAATACAACCTTCCCCCTAAACCATTGTTAGATGAAGAATATTATGTAGGGTGAAAGATATTTATTCCACATTTGGAAAGTAAAAAGGTTCGGGTCTTCAATGAAATATCTGGAAGAAGAAGTCTATTTTTTTCAAACTAACTTATTGGATATTTTTAGAGATAAAACATTACATCGATGTTATGAATGTTGATAAAAATATATGTGATGGTTTGATTGTAACTTTGTTAGACATAAAAGTAAATACAAAAGATGAATTGCATGCGAGATTGGACTTGATATTAATGAGAATACGTTTGGATTTATCTCCCACTGTGAAAGGAAATAGAAAATATTTACCTTTCTCTTGTCACACATTAAGGAAGATTGAAAAGATTAATTTTTGTCAGTCTCTTCATAGTATTAAATTACCCGGTGGTTTTTCTTCAAATGTGAATAATTTGGTGTCATTGAAGGATTATAAATTAATGGTCATGAAATCTCATGATTTCCATGTATTGATGCAACAACTTCTACCAATAGCAGTGTGTGGTATATTTTTGATAACTATTATAAAGATTATCATCAGGTTATGTAATTTTTTCATATCCTTTTATAGCAAATTTGTTGATCCAATTTTTTTAGAGGTGTTGGAGAATGAATCAGATATTATTCATTTTCAACTAGAAATGTATTTCCCACCCAAATTTTTTGATATCATGGTTCATCTATTGATTCATTTGGGGTGTGAGATAAGAATTTGTGGGCCTGTTTATTTAGGATTGATGTATCATTTTGAAATATATATGAAAATTTTTAAGGGATATGTTAAAATTATTTATCTACCAGTGGCCTTTATTGTTCAAAATTATGTATCAGAAGATGTGATTGTGTTCTGTACAGATTATTTATATGAGGTGGAGCATATTTGTCTCCCTATATCTTGACATAAGACAGTTGATAGTGAAGGTTGAGAGTTTTGAGTATTAAAGGTAAATATCATTCCATATGATGAAGTGATGTCAGCACATTTATACATTTTTAACAACACAGATGAGGTTCAATCATATATATCCTCACATATTGTTGAATTAAAGTTATGATATTAGAAAATAAAAAAAAGTGGTTGATGATTGATAATAAGAAGACATTTGTTTCATGGTTTAAGTGGAAATTCCCCCCAGATATATCTTCATCAGAAACATTGAATTGGTTAGCTGGGGGATAATCTATTAATATGATCACATTTTCTATTTTTGATATCAATGGCTACACATTTTACACAAAAAACTTGGATGACAAGAGTACTGTTTAGAATAGTGGTGTGATGGTTTTTGCTGAAGCAGTGCATTTTTCAACTGCCAAAGATAAAAACATAATTTCTGCATCAAATCCATATTTTTTAGTTCTTGAATACATAGGGTAAATTGATTATATTACATTTTGTGTCACCATTTTTAAGAGTAATTTGGGTGATAGTAATAGTGGTGTGAAACACAATGAATATGGGTTTAAACTAGCTAATTTGAAAAGATTTAATTACAATGAGGAACCATTTATCATGGCAACACATGAAAAGAAAGTATTTTATGTCATTGATCCATAAAATGATCAGTGGTCAGTTGTTTTTTAAGGAAAAAGATTCCATTTGGGTGATTATGATGATGTTGATGATGTTAGTGTTTTACATAAGCCTTATTCATCTATTACCCAATTTCCGGATGATTACAATGAGTATAATACAGACACAATGCATGCAATACATAATGATTATGATAAAGGAATGTGGGAAAACAATAAATTAGTCTCCTAATTTTTCTGGAAAGTATTTATATTTTTTTTCTTTTTTTGAAACTTACAAATTCATGCCTCTTTTTTTACTTACTTATTTTTTTCAACCTTGTTTCTAAATATTCAGTTTTATAATGATATTCAGGTAAAAAAAATTCATTACACTTTCTAGTAGTAATGTCAGATATATATAGAGAGTAGTAGTTACTGAGGTATATCTATTTTTACATAATATTAAATATTTAGTAATATATTTATTTAATGAATTAAAACAGTTAATTTACAAAAAACTTGCAGGACTACTAATGTGTCCTCAGTGGAGCATACTTCTCCTGTTACCACCACAAAATCAAGTTCTCATGTTGGTAAATGTGGTATTACATATTTACCAAAACAATCACTTTCTCATGATGATGATAATGTAAACCTCTGTTTTGATGATGATAATAATGCAACTGGTCCAAACACAGTTCCTTTTGTCAGTTATATAGAGATGAAGATCTGTTGTTGGATTAGTATTTTATATCCTGATTGGAATTCAGTGGATAGGATGGTGAAGCAACATCTTTGGGAGGACATTATGGTAAAATATCTTAATTGATTTCTTTTATCTCATTTTTTTAATATTATATATTTTAAATGACATATTTAATTTATTAAATTGTAGATGACATTAAATTTTGAGGAAACCAACGAAATTTAGAGAAGACATCTCTCTTTAGCGGAGGTTTGATGAAGATATTTTAAAAGAAAACTGACAAAAAATTGTGTTTTTGGAAAGATAAGGTTTGAAATCCCATGCCTCAAGTATTCATTTATATACGAAGATACATGGAAGCGATTTGTTGATAGCTGTAATGAATAAAAATTTCATTTATGATAATCAATTTATATTATAAAATTTATTAAATATTTTTCTTAGTACTTAGTAGTTTATTTTTATATAACAGGCCCCCAGGAGATCTCATCAAGGGATCCTATTGAAAAATGTATACCCTCTTATATTATCACATGGAGGGTATTCATATTTGGAGTAGAAAATGATTGATGAAAAATTTGAAGCATTAAGAGCTCGATCTAGTAGTGTTTTAGAAGAGTTCCAGTTTGTTCCTCCATCTCTTCCCACTCACCATGAAAAAATGAAACGAGAAATAAGAATAAAAAATGAATAGTATCTTATAGATGAAGCTAAGAAAGTAGATGATAAAATTTTAAGTAAATATTAATTATTTGTTATAATTTATTCTATTTTATAAATTATAAAATCTAATATAACGTTTTTATATTTCATTTTAGAATGAACTTCAGGAGTAGGAGACACAGGGCTCTTTTATCCCTGAGGGTAGGATGGACATCCTAGCCACTACTTTGGGAAAGGAAGAACACCCTGCCTGTGTTAGAGGATATCAAGCGGGTGTTAGTATTCAAAAGGTTTTTGGTAAGAGTAAGCAATCAAGAGACCCATAAATAGAATCCTTAAAAGCAGAGCTGAAAGATATGAAATAGTCTATAGGTGATAAAATTCTAGTAGCAGTGCAGAATGATTTGTTAGAACACTTGGAAAGACTGTCACAATCTGTGCAGCCTTCCCATGTATATTATTTATTTGTCATCAATTTTTCTATTTTATAAATTATAAACACTAATATAACTTTTTCATTTTTCAGCCTTCCCAGCCTGCTCACCTAGACTACCTTTCCCAATCTGCCTACTTGGCCTTGTATGAGTAGTCTTCCCAGGTATATTATTTATTTTTCATCAATTTGTTTCTTTTATAAATTATAAACACTAATATAAATTTTTCATTTTTCAGCCTTCCCAGTCTGCTCACTCAGATTACCATGCACCATCTGTCTACCCTTCCCCATATGAGAATCCTTTCTAGGTATATTATTTATTTGTCATCAATTTTTATATTTTAAAAATTATCAAAACTAATATAACTTTTTCATTTTTTAACCTTCCCAGCCTGCTCACCCAGACTACCCTACCCCATCGGCCTACCCTACCTCGTTTGAGCTTCCTTCCCAGGTATATTATTTATTTTTCATCAATTTTTATATTTTATAAATTATAAAAACTAATATAACCTTTTAATTTTTCAGCCTTCACAGCATACTCACCCGAACTACCCTTCCCCGTCCACTTACTTTGATTCTCTGCCACCTCGCTCGGACCAAAACGTATATTGTGAGTTGTTTTCTAGAGATCCTCACATAAATATTGTTGTGTTAGGACTCATGAATTTTTTGGGGGATTATGTAAATCACTATCCTATGAATATGGGTCATGTTATAGTATCATTACTCGATATTATAGATCCTAATGCTCTACTACTATTTCCTATTGAGAACATCACTAGATTTGGGGATTTTCTGGGTTATTTTTTACTTTGGACAACTGGTTTGCTTCGTTATATTTCATATGAGGTATGTTTTTTTTTAATATTAATTAAAAATTATTCCAAATTAATTATAATGTTTTCTGACATTTAACTTATATAGGATTATCAGAAAGCAAAAGAAGCTGCACAAATGAAACAAAATGTTCTGGAACAATCGACTGTTGATACTTCAGATATTTCTTATGGGATACAAGTATTATCTTAGGCATATTTTTCATTGAATTATATCTATGAGTTTTGGATGATTCTCGATATATGAGGAAGAGAATATCCGTTGAGATTACTCAAAGAAGATATCATGCATCTAGTTAATTTTGAAGAGCTCGGCCTGAATGTGGTGCAATTGTTTTCCATGTAAGTAAATTGACATTTGAATTTGTATTTATTTAATAAAATATGGTTTTAAATTGTCTAACTATATTTTCTTTTTAAATTATGTATCTACACACACTTCTTATACAAAATTAAAGTGCATACATTTAAGGTTTGATAGATCCATAATTCATTTCCGTAGAAGTGAAACATGTGAAGAATCCTGATAGAGTTGCATATATGTGTGAGAGATTATCAAATATGAATATTCAGTTCTGGTTTCTTCCATTTATTGATAAGTAATAATATTAAAATAATTATGAACTAATTATCATTATAATTTCATTAATTGTGAACTTTTTGTATTGTAGGGTGTGTTGGATGTTAGGTGTATTGTGTCCAAGTGAATGCACCTTATATTGGTTTTTCTCTTTATTATGCAATGTTCGTATTAGATTTTCCACCTTATTAGAAAGGCAAGTTTTTTTTTGTTTTTATAATCTTGTTATGTTTTATTCTCATTGATTATATATGTATTATTAGTTCATATATATGTTTTATAACTGTAGTGTCATCATCGAAAAGGACATGTTGAATGTGGTTATTGTATTCTATGATTCTTGTATGAGATAATCACAACTGGGGAAACTGCTAAATTTGATAAGGTCAGTTGTATTAATTTTTTTTTATATTTTCCAACATATTATTCTATTTTTTATCTCATATCATTCAATGTTATTGTAGGCATTCAATGATTCCAATTATTATTCCCAATCTGATATAACCCATATTCAATCTATTTTTGAAAACTATTTGTTATGTCTGATTAGGATTTGAGGTATGTATATTCTAATATTTATATATAATATTACATATGGGTTCAAAAAACTTAATTTTTTGATATATTAGTTTTTTGAACCTACTAATAATCAAATTAATTCTTCAAAAATAACAAAAAATGAGCATGCCATAAATTTCAACTATGTGTATTTTAATACTACATTATTTTGAAAGTGTGATATTTAGAATTTGATAATTTTTTTAAACTTTCAGCATCATTTTTTTGTTTATGCTTGGTATATGAAAGAATAAATAAACAATCAACCATGTGCTGAGAGGCTATGTACAATCCAAGATGATATGAACCCATGTTGTACCTGCTAAAAAACCATGCCAAAAGGATAAAAAGGACATTAGAAGTGACCAAGAACAATCCAAAAGTGCATTAAACATATTACATGGTATTCATAAGGCATTGAGTTTTGAGTTAGGACATAATGATGATGAGTGAACTTGTACTTGATATCCACATGGCATCAATTTCTTGCATGGTACTTGGTATCCATAATGAATTAAATTTTAGGCCTAGCCACAGGACTATCATAGGTACATCATAATCATTGTCTCGTGTCAGGTCAACCACCTTGGTATAATCATATCATGACGGTCTACTTGTTCCAACTACCAAATAATTCTTCCTTACGTATGGTAATACATTCAAAAATAAATATCATAAAAGGAAGCATAATACATGTCATCATGCGATATCTATCAAAACATACATAAACATGTGATAATTATCTAACATGGTAATAATTTACATAATAATTTTTAGGGAATCAAACATCAAATATGGTCTCATGGGCTACCCATGCACATTAGTTGCCATATTAGAAAACATCTCTCAATGCCATACACACACACACACACCACTTTGAATAACATAAAAATCATGAACACATTCTAAACACATATATTTCTATATATTCCAAATCCACTAGAGGTCACAAAAGAAAATAACATGCATAGAATGCACATCATTCTCTCCAATGTATATGATTGCCCCAACTGGTAAAAGAATGTTGAGGTATCCTATTCAACTAGTTTTTTCAGCTTATCACTCAAATAAAAAGGAAATATAAGATATTTATCTATTTATTCCTTGATTATATTTAACATATCACATATTTATATGAAATTTGAAACATGGTAATTTGGGTATTCTATCACAAAACCCCTAAACATACATCTTAGTATACATCTATTGTAACACTGTGGGATTTTATGAGAAATATTCTTTTTAATTTCTTTGATGTATTGTGTTGTATGCTACACCAATATTATCTTTCACTACATGAAACACCGTATTAGCTTTTAGTATACGCAACACTATTCTTGGCTTGTGTTGCACGCAAGAGCGACCTTCCTCGATAGCGTGTGTTTTACGCAATACCGAGTTTCAATAAACAATGATATATTATTATAATATTATGAACTAGCCGTTATGAATATTATTAACTGAATTTTGAAGTTTATAAAATTATAATTCATCTTAAACATTTTCTAGAATGATGTATGGGAACAAAATAAATTTTTCGGATAAAATAAGTATTTTTCCAAAAATGCAGTTTAGCCGCCTTTTCATGGCGTACCCATTTTAAATATAATTTTTGACAAGTTTATAAGTTCAATTTTAAAAAATAAACCTATTCCTATGAATCAGGATATAAAATTTTACGTTGGATAATGTTTTGATATTTTTCAGATAACGTTCATATTATGATGAATAGTAAAAATACTCTAAATTTTAAATAAAAACTACTTTTTTCATCGAGATAATTTATATGGTTAAATTATAATATTTAATGGTTTTAAAGTATAAATAGAATATATTTTTATCATTAAATATAATTTATGTCATTATCATTAATTTTACATTGAATTCATAGGTAAAAACATTTCGAACTTTTGCAATCTTTTAAACAAAAACCCGTTTTTTTCAACAACGGGATTAATTTTAAATTAATTACTACATATTCTGTGTTTTGAATTTGTAAAAATTTATTCCATATTTTGAATCATTAGGTCCAAATTATGTTAATAGGATACTTTTTATTTTTTGGCATTATGAATAGTAACTACGGTAAATTTTATTTACCGTAGTTAAAGGTAAATCAGGTAATTAAGGGTAAAAATAATAATATAAAATTATCTTAACACCTACCAAAATTCTATTGGATGAATAAAAGTATACCCATATCACCTAAGGGTCATAATAGACTCATTTCATGGACTTTTTATCATGAAAATGAAGTAATTATTATTAAAACCAAAGAAAGTGACAACATGTCACTCTCTTATATCTTATAAGTGTAATAACATTAATTTAGTGATAAACTTCTTAAAACATTGAACATAAATAGTCACAAGAAATATAATAAAATTACTACATCATTAGAATTTATTTATAATTTTTATGGATTAAATAATTATCATTAATGGTGACACAATAGTGATGCAGAAATTGTTTATTTAGTGAAAAATCAATAATACAATTTTTATTAAACTCATAGTGACCATAAAAGGCACAAAAACCTGACAAAAAATTATTGGTCGTGTAAATGTAAACCATAATAATACAATGGTAGAATATTTGACCATTTTGATACTTATAAAAGTGATTATGAAACTTATATTATTTTATTTTAAATGATGTCAAAGTTGTCACCTTCATGATTTAATAAATATAATAATTTAAATGTTGTGATTTTAAGATGATAAATTCGATTAAAATTATTATTATGGAAGATATTATATTTATATACATCAAAGTATTTTATTTTTAATATTTATGCAAAAAATAAGTATATTAGATAATTATACAAAAATGTTGGAGTAATTATTTTATTAAAGGATATATCAAAAAAATTGTTTTAAAAATATTAAAATAAATGTTATATTAACAAATTAATGTGATCCATTAATTTTTTAGATTAATATAACAAGTTAGGAATCTATTAAATAATTTGGTTCGAATATATTTTCTCTTTGGATTTAATTTAAATTCAAATAATTGAATAGTGTCAATATTGACACTATTTATATTTTATAAAAATAACATATTATTAAATTGTTTGAAAATCACAAAAATATTTAAAAATTAAAAATTAAAAATTATATAGTCTAAAATGTAATAATGTATCTAATTATGGAAAATTCACATAACATAAGTAAGTATATATAACAATTCAAAAATTAGAATATTATTACCGCAAATAAAATTAAATAGATTAAATAAGGATAAATCAAAATGATAAGGTTTAAAATAAACTTAAAACATGTCTAAATTTTATTGGTTGATGATATTAAAATCCTATATCATCTCATATTCTAATTGAGTAGTCTTTTTAGGTTTTTAAGTGGGGTTTGATTTTATTATTAATTAATATTTTGAGGTTTCCAAAAGTGCCCCCCTCCTCCCTTATAAAAGGGCACCTCCTCCCTCTCCTCTTCACAACATTTTTGAGCCTTAAACCTCAGAAAAACCCTATCCATTTCTCTTATCCACTTCCCTAGAAACATAATATAGGTCCTTGTCTTCTTTAAAGACCAACTTTAGTACCCTAAGAGGAGGTTAAGAAGAGGTGCATCGAGGAAGTGGTAATATCCTTTACCGATTCTTTTAAATTTATTTCTTCTTCTACTTCCTCTTATTTATTTGTTTCATTATAATGTAATAACATCAGTATCACTCATAAAAATATATGTTATTATAAATATTAAACAACCCTATTTCACCTTCTATCTATCCTACAAAAAATAAAATCACCGTGTGTGCATACGTACGACTTACCGTCTCCATGACGTGGTGTAATCTGTTTTTCCAACACCACCTTACTTGGATTGGTATAATGGTGGAAAAAATAACTATATATTATTATTATAACATGCTACTAATTCTGAGATTTTATATCATCCAATCCAATTCCATTCATGAATTATGGGAACGATATAATCGCTCGTGCGTATGTACGGATTACCGTCTCCACGACGCGATGAGATTCATTCTCCATGTTAATCATTCAAGAATAATTATAATGTACATATAATGAATAATAATGAAATATATGACATAATAATACTACTATATTTATGTATATGTATATATATATATTTCATCTAATTACTTCCATTCAATTCAATAAGGAAATGAAAACAACGTTCATGTGTACGTACGGCCTACCGTCTCCATGAACGGTGTATTTCAATCCATTTATTGAGCTATTATATATATTTATATTCTAAATATATATTATATATAAATCATGTTTTATATTTTGTAAGTAATTAATCATGATCTAAGTAATCATATGAATAATTACAAGTCAAAACACGTACGATGAATGAAACGATTTTACCCAAAACGTTGCTTTAACATTGAATTGACAAATGAACGGGTAATATAAAGTCATAAGTGAATAATATATGATATCCTAAATATTATTATGGTTATTTTACAAGTTAGTAATATTTTTAAACACACTATACAGGAGTCTCATACACATATGGAAGAAATTGGACATAAGGTAAGGGATAATTTTGCGATCTCATTTTTATCTGGGATTGCTAATACGTAAGTATTTACTGGGGTTATATTTTTCATCCATGTCCATAAAAATGTTTTAATAAAGTTTTTAATATTATTCCATGTATGTTTAAATTCATTTTTACCCCTTTTTGTCTTTTACTTTGTGCTATGGAAAGAATCTATTTTTTGTTTACCATACGTGATACTTTTTGACTTTTCCATTAAAAGTATGAGGAGAATGTTTTTTAACTTATACAGCGTGAATAGATTTTTACGATTTCATAATGCCTTATTTACATAAATATTACTCTAAAATATTTCATGACTATTATCAAAAAATTTATTTTCTTTTAAATTGCATTTCATTTTGAGAAAATAAAATGATTTGGGAGAAGAAAGGATATTTTCCTCAAGAATTCATTTCAAGTGTTTTATTAAAACTATTTTCCATCTATGATGACATTATTTAATATGGTTATGTTTCAGGAATAATGTCTCTATTATTTACATGGTTTTATTTTTCTTATGATAAAATGATATCCATTTTATTTATATGGATTATGTTATGATGGGATGATGTTTATGAAACCCATTTTATTCTTTGGGTTATGATGAATGATTTATGTTTATTTCCTGGCACGCGTAAGAATGATTTCATTATGAGATGGGTAAGACCTATATCTCCCTCCAATGCATTGGGTAATGATTTATATCTCATGATATAGACATGGCTAGAATGGAAAGTAAATTCTGGTCCAGTAATATAGGGATGGAACAACAAGTAAACCCGATTCAATAATGGACTTTGTCCACTATGATGGTCTTGGCAGTAATGCCTTGGCTACTATGGAAATCATATCATGTGCTTAATGGTTTTCCACAATTACATGTTTTATTTTATCATGATTAATGTTCCTTTATGATCAATTCCTTATGTACTGTCAAGATTTATGTCATTGCTCAAGATTTTGATGTTTTATGTTCATGTTTCTACGTTCAACTGTTTATGGATTGTTTTTAAGTTCTCCATGTTTACCCTTACTGAGAATTTGAGCTCACCCTTTTTATGTTTTCTTTTAACTAGGATATAAAGAAAGGTTTTAGGTAAGAAAACCAAAGGGGAAGATCTTTATGGGAGATTTTGAAGATCTTTCACCACGATTAGAAGATTATGTTTCGAGTTTCCAAAGACACTAAACTAATATGGTCTTTGGGAATCTGTTTTTGACATGTATTAATTGTTTAAAAAAAGTAATGTAATTTCCATGTACTTCAAGCATGGTTCGTTATAGTTGGTATCAGACCGAAGGTTTAGTTAACCTTTGAAAACTGGGATGCGAAAACTTTAGTGGGATCCCTAGAGATATTTCTAAGGTTTGTCTAGGGATGTCTCTAAGGTTTAGTATAACTATAGGTTACAGTCTTAGAATTATGTTGACGATCATGAATAACCTAGGGTGAACCTAAGGTGTCATGGATTAAAGAATGTGTGATAAGTTAGACTTTTTATGATTATGTGGTTCCTTGTTATTTTAATTATTTCTTACACCATGGTTTTTGGTTTTAGTTAATGGAGGGAACCAGAAGGAATTGGTTCAATATTGAATCCAATGGAAAAATAGGTGACTATGAGAAATGAAATTTCATAATGCCTATAAATAAAGATATTGTGATTATGTTGAAACAGTCATCACGATATATGATTAAAAAGGTGAACTTTAGTGGTATTCCTAATTCATCAAATAAGAGGAAGATGAACTTTTATGCATGTTCGCATGGTGAGGAGCATAGAGAAAGGAATATTGAGATTTATAAAGGGAAGAAGAACCTTGATGAATACATCTAATGGAGGAGAAGATGTTATTTGTGTGGGGAGAAGGGTCGTAGAGTGAAAAACTATTATGGAGTCCAATGTCTTATCTATGGAGAACATGGGAATTACCCAACTCAATTCCCTGACCTAAGAGGATACTTCTAAATCAAGGAAGGACTTATTCCATGAAAATCATTGAAGAGGATGGATTTAAGTGTTTATGTATTGGTATTTAAGAATAATGTTGTTAAGGTACTTTTATGGTATATTGGAATATTTATGTATTGGTCCATTGTGGTTTTCCATAATAATATTGTACCGATAACCATGAAAAGTGATTGAAATATTTTTAGAAAGTATATGATATGCGTAAAATGAAGGGACAAGGAGAAAATTTTATGTTTGATAGTATTATTGATCTGATGACTGATATAAGGATAAAGTGACATCATGGTTTGAGTATATAGAAATTTTGGGATTTTGTTATGTGGAAAGAGTTAACTTTTGATAGCATTCATGTTTTCAGTAAGGTTCTATGGTAATTCAAGTTTAAAGAGAATACATTATTTAGGTATTCACATGTTTTGAATGTGACCAACAAGATATATCATATGATATATGGGGGATAAATTATGGTATTCACATGCTTGGTAGATGACATTTATAGTAATCATTTTCATTATACTATGATAATGGATAGAAGTATTTTCAATAAGCCTAAAGGTTGGAATGGATTAATTTGGACATAAGATATTATTTTTTAAGGATAAAACTTTTTTCAATAATTTTATAATAGTATAGTTTTAGAAAAATGACAGCTTGCAGGACGGACGACAACTCGTCGCGTCGGACAAAGTTACGGGAATCAAACCCACAACCGAAGTGTGATGGGCCTTTAATGCTTAACACGGGCCTAAAGGAAGTCCCTGGATAGTATAGAATAATTTTATTTTATTAAGAGTTATGATATGTGAAGTATAAGTCAATTTTTGGAACCATATATAATTAATCTCAGCATAGATATACTTATGTATATTTAATAACTTTTGATAACCTTATGTTTGAGATAGATGGAATGATCTATCATTCTATTGAATGATCTGCTAATACTTCAATAATTAAAAATTCAACTTCATTTCTTTAAATAAGAGATCAATTGGAAATTTTTCCTGGAATGACCAATGATGATATTACACTGAAATCAAGTAAGTATTTCTCTTTATGTAAAAATTCATCAACTTTAGGGAAATGATCTTGAAAACCATAAATGTGGCCCTATTACCCTAATATCCGATGAATTAGATGGTACCTTAGATCATCACAAATTTATGGCTTTGTGATAGTTTTCTTTTTCATAGTCATGTTCTCTACCACTCTCCATCAGAACTTGATGGTTATATTTCTGTTCTATATCCATGTTTTCACATATGTTCTCCTATGTGGAAACCCAATGATGGGTAAATTTGGGTAACCGTTACGTTTATTACTTTACTTTTTAAAATTAAGTTTTAGTATTCCTTTTTACTATATGGGTTTCTATGAAAGAAACATTCAAGTAGTAAATGATTTATAACCCCGACGAATTTCGAGGGTGAAATTCATTTTAAGGGGGGTAGAATGTAACACCATGAGATTTTATGAGAAATATTATTTTTAATTTCTTTGATGTAGTGTGTTGTACACTACACCAAGATTAGATTTCACTATATTCCACACCGTATTAGCTTGTAGTATACGCAACACTATTCTTGGCTTGTGTTGCATGCAAGAGTGAACTTCCTCGATAGCGTGTGTTGTACGCAATACCGAGTTTCACTAAACAATGATATATTATTATAATATTATAAACTAGCCATTTTGAATAGTATTAACCACATTTTTAAGTTTATAACATTATAATTCATCTTAAAAATTTTCTACAATGAGGTATGAGAACAAAATAAAATTTTCAGATAAAATAAGTATTTTTCAAAAAATGCAGTTTAGCCGCCTTTTGATGGCGTACCCATTTTAAATCTAATTTTTTACAAGATTATAAGTTAAATTTTACACTATAAACATATTCTTGTGAATCAGGATAAAAAAATTTACATTGGAAAATGTTTTGATATTTTTCTGATAACAATAATATTTTGATGAATAGTAAAAATACGCTAAATTTTAAATAGAAACAAATTTTTTCATCGAGATAATATTATGGTTAAATTATAATATTGAATGGATTTAAAGTATAAAAATAATATGGTTTTACCATTTAATATAATTTATGTCATTATCATTAATTTTACATTGAATTCATAGGTAAAATCATTTCGATCTTTTGCAATGTTTTAAACAAAAACCCGTTTTTTTCAACAATGAGATTAATTTTAAATTAATTACTGCATATTCTGTGTTTTGAATTTGTAAAAATGGATTCCATATTTGGAATCAATAGTTACAAATTATTTTAATAGGCTACTTTTTATTTTTTGGCATTATGAATAGTAACGATGGTAAATTTTATTTACCGCAGTTAAAGGTAAATCAGGTAATTAAGGGTAAAAATAATATTATAAAATTATTCTAACACCTTCCAAAATTCTATTGGATTAATAAAAGTAGACACATATCACCTAAGAGTTGTAATAGATCCATTTCATGGACTTTTGACCATGAAAATGATGTAATTATTATTAAAACCAAAGAAAGTGACAACATGTCACTCTCTTATATCTTATAAGTGTAATAATTTTAATTTAGTGATAAACTTCTTAAAAATTCGAACATAAATAGTAACTAGAAATATAATACAATTATATACATAATTTTAATTTATTTATAATTTTTAGGGATTATATAATTATCATTAATTGTGACACAATAGTAATGCAGAAATTGTTTATTTAGTGAAAAATCAATAATACAGTTTTTATTAAACTAATAGTGACCATAAATGGCACAAAAACCTGACCAAAACTTATTTTTCGTGTAAATTTATACCATAATCATCCAATGGTATAATATTTGACCATTTGGATCCTTATAAAAGTGATTATTACACTTATATAATTTTATTTTAAATGATGTCAAAGTTGTCACCTTCATGATTTAATAAATATAACAATTTAAATGTTGTGATTTTAAGATTATAAATTAGAGTAAAAGTATTATGATGGAATATATTATATTTATGGGAATCATAGTATTTTATTATTAATTTTTATGAAACAAATAAGTATATTAAATAATTATACAAAAATGTTGCAGTAATTATTTTATTAAGGGAAATATCAAATAAATGGTTTTAAAAATATTAAAATAAATGTTATATGAACAAATTAATGTTCTCCGTGAATTTTTAAGATTAATATGACAAGTTAGGAATCTATTTAAAATTTTGGTTCAAATTTATATTTTGTGTGTATTTAATTTAAATTAAAATAATTGAATAGTAACAATATTGACACTATTGATATTTTATAAAAATAACATATTATTAAATTGTTTAAAAATCACAAAATATTTAAAAATTAAAAATTCGAAATTATATGGTATATAATGTAATAATATATCTAATTAAGGAAAATTCACATAACATAAGTAATTATTTATAACAATTCAAAAATTTGAATATTATTACAGCAAATAAAATTAAATAGATTAAATAAGGATAAATCAAAATGATAAGGTTTAAAATAAACATAAAACATGTATAAATTTTATTTTTTATGAGATTACAATCCAATCTCATCTCATATTCTAATTGAGTCATTTTTTTTTGTTTTTAAGTGGGGTTTGACTTTATTATTAATTAATATTTTCGAGGTTTCCAAAAGTACCCCTATCCTCTCTTATAAAAGGGAACCTCCTCCCTCTCCTCTTCACAAAATTTTTGAGCCTTCAAGCTCTACCAAAACCTGTCCATTTCTCTTATACACTTCCCTAGAAACATATTGTACATCCTGGTCTTCTTCAAAGACCAAATTTAGTGCCCTAAGAGGAGGTTAAGAAGAGGCGCGTCGAGGAAGAGGTAATATCCTTTACCGTTTCCTTCAAATTTATTTCTTCTTCTACTTACACTTATTTATTTATTTCACTGTAAAGTAATAATATAAGTATCACTCATATATTTATATATTGTTATAAATATGAAACAACCCTATTTCACCTTCTATCCATCCTACAAAAAATGAAATCACCGTGCGCGCGTACGTACGGTTTACCGTCTCCACGCCGTGGTGTAATCTATTTTTCCAACACCACATTACTAGGATGGGTATAATGGTGGAAATAACAACTATATATGATTATTATAACATGATAATAATTCTGAGATATTATATCATCTACTCCAATTCCATTCAATAATTATGGGAACGATATCATCGCTCGTTCGTACGTACGGATTACCGTCTCCACGACGCGATGAAATTCATTTTCCATGTTAACCATTCAAGAATGATTATAATGTACATATAATGGATAATAATGAAATATATGACCTAATAATGCTACTGGATTTATGTATATATATATATATATATTTATTTCATCTACTTACTTCCATTCAATTCAATAAGGAAATGAAAACAACATTCATGCGTACGTACGGCCTACTGTCTCCATGAATGGTGTATTTCATTCCATTTGTCAATATGTTATATATATTTATATTCTGAATATATATTATATTTCAATCATGTTTTAAATTCTGGAAGTAATTAATCATGATCTAAGTAATCATATGAATAATTACAAGTCCAAACACGTATGATAAATGAAACGATTTTACCCAAAACATTGCTTTGACATGGAATTGACAAATGAGCGGGTAATATAAAGTCGTAAGTGAATCATATATGATATAATAAATATTATTATGCTTCTGTTACAAGTTAATAATATGTTTAGACCCACTATACAGGAGTCTCAGACACATACGGAAGAAATTGGACATAAGGTAAGGGATAATTTTGCAATCTCATTTTTATCCAGGATTGCTTATACATAAGTATTTACTGGGGTTTTATTTTTCATTCATGTCCATAAAAATGTTTTCATAAAGTGTTTAATATTATTTCATGTATGTTTAAAGTCATTTTTACCCCTTTTTGACTTTTACTTTATGTTATAGAAGGAATCTTTCTTTTGTTTACCATACGTGGTACTGTTTGACTTTTCTGTTAAAAGTATGAGGAGAATTTTTTTTAACTTATACGGTGTGAATAGATTTTTACAATTTCATAACAACTTATTTACATAAACCTTACTCTAAAATATTTCATGATTATTTTCGACAAAATTCTTTTCTTTTAAATTTCATGTCATTTTGAGAAAAAAAAATTATTTAGAACAAGAAAGGATATTTTCCTCAAGAATTCATTTCAAGTTTTTTATTAAAACTATTTTCCATATATTATGACATTATTTAATATGGTTATGTTTCAATAATAATGTCTCTATTATTTACATGGTTTGATTTTTCTTATGATGAAATGATATCCATTTGTTTTATATAGATTATGTTATGATGGGATGATGTTTATGAAATTGATTTTATTCTTTGGGTTATGATGAATGATTTATGTTTATTTTGTGGCACACATAAGAATGATTTCATTATGAGATGGGTGGGACCTATATCTCCCTCCAATGCAATGGGAAATATTTATATCTCATGAGATATACATGGCTTGAACAGCAAGTAAAATCTGGTTTAGTAATACATGGCTAGAACGACAAGTAAACCCGGTTCAGTAATGGACTTTTTCCACTTTGATGGTCTTGCCAGAAATGGCTTGGCTACTATGGAAATAATATCATGTGATTAATGGTTTTTTATAATTACATGTTTTATTTTATCATTATTAATGTTCCTTTATGATCTATGCCTTATGTACTTCCAAGATTTATGTCATTGCTCAAGATTTTGATGTTTTATGTTCATGTTTTTACATTCAAATGTTTGTGGATTGTTTTTAAGTTCTCCATGTTTATCCTTACTTAGCATTTGAGCTCACCCTTTTTATGTTTACTTTTCCCCAGGATATAAATAAAGGTTTTAGGTAAGAAAACAAAAGGGGAAGATCTTTATGGGAGATGTTGAAAAACTTTCACCACGATTAGAAGATTACGTTCCGAGTTTCCAAAGACACTAAATTAATACGGTCTTTGGGCGTCTATTTTTTTCATGTATTAAGTTTTCAGAAAAATTAATGTAAGGTCCATGTATGTCAAGCATGGGTAGTGATATCTATTATATGAATTATACATGCACTCATCCAATATGGGATATCAACACACACATAAAAGGAAAAAATCACTAATTTGAAATGAGAAATGAAGTTCTTCCACTGTGTATATGAATTAGCCATCTCAATATCTGCCTACTTTCTCTGATCATACATTGTATCATATTTTACCATCAAACCATCCTATTTATCCTTAACCACAGATTCCTCATTGCCTACAATAGTATATTCTTCCAACATTCGACACTAGAATTCATTGAGTTCTCTCAAATGCCTCTGCAATGTCATTGTCTAATTTTTTATAAGATTTATTTATTCATTGTTCATTAACTGGAATTCATGTAAACATTTCAGTGACTCAAATGTATTGTCTTCAGTATCAAGGAATAGTTGGGAATTGTGATAAATATAAATGCTAGAGTCGTGGGACATTCAAAGGTCGCAAAACTTCATGAAGAAGTCACTGATTGCAGTTACATGTATTTTAATTCTACTTTATAACACAAATACGTAAATAATTTTTTGATTAACTAGATAAAAACATGTAAGTTATAGATTTTTATTGAATTATAAATATTGTTTGATTGTTTTATATTGTGTTTTTTACTTGGGTTTTGATTTTATTAGAAGTGTAATTTTATGATTTTTCTATAAAAGAAATTAACTTACGGTGTCAGTTATTTTAAAAACTAACGCTAATATTTAAAAAAATGGATTTAGGGCGTCAGTTTTAGATAAAACTGACCCCGTAAACCTGATCCTCCTTGATTTTTTGTGTCATTTATAGGTAAAACCGATGCTGAAACCCTTAACCGAATTGATTTTTGGTGTCTGTTTTTTGATAATTGACGCCAAAAATCGATTTTCAGAATCGGTTTATTTCATAAACTGATTCGAAAACCCATAACAAAAATTATTTTTGGTGTTAGATTTTAGAAAACTAACACTAAAAATAATATTATTTACTTCGCCTTTATATATGTCGGTTATAAAACAATGTTAAATTGTGTTTTCACTAGTGTATAACTCAATGTGTTTGTTATTAGTTTAAAATATATAGTTTAGTTCAAAACAATTCACTCCCTGACAACCAAGAAAACATGCTCAGATATTCTTGATAATTTTGGAAATTGATTCATAAGTTCTTTTTGATGTATAGGAATCAGTCTCACATCCAACTGATACACGATGTGATTAGTATAGGTCAAAGTGTTTGTTTCTAATTTAAAATTAAATTTTAGTACAAAAAACAAGTGACGTACTCAAAACTAACAAAACACATTCATAGTATTTTGAAACTTTAGAAAAATGATCCATAAGTCATTTGAGGCTTGTAGTAATTAGTCGCGCCTCAATCTGATGCACAGTGTGACTAGTATGACTCTAAGTGTGTATTTTTATTTAAAAATAACATTAATTTAAATAAAAAGGAGACCTAACATACTCAAAACAAAGAAAAAACGTTAATATTGTTTTGATACATTAGGAAAATTATCCATAATCCATTTGGGACATGTAGGAACTAGTTTCACAACAATCTGATTCACGGTGTGATTAATATGACTCCAAGTGTGTCTTTTTATTTAAAATTGACATCAATTTTAATAAAAATGAAAACTGACCTACTCAAAACTGATAAAATGAACTCATATTTTTTTGATACTTTAGGGAAACAATCAATAAGAATTTTTTGACATGTAGGAATCAACTTCACCTCAATCTAATACACAACATGCCTAGTATGACTCAATGTGTCTATTATTACTTTTAAATTGGCAGTTTAGTTCAAAAAAATTCACTCATTGAAAACTAAGAGAACATACTCAAATTTTCTTCATAATTTATGAAATTGATTCATAAGTAATTTTTGACATGTAAGAATCAGTCTCACATAAAATTGATAAATGATTTGATCAGTATGAGTTAAAGTGCATGTTTCAAGTTAAAAATTACATTTTAGTGAAAAAGAAATGTGAGGTTATCAAAACTAAGTAAAAAAATTGGATTGTTTTATACATTTTGAAAATGAACCATAATCCATTTTGAATGTCTAAAAATTAGATACACATCAATCTGACGCACGGTGTGACTGATATGACTCCAAGTGCATTTTTATTTTAAATTGAAATCAATTTTAGTAAAAAGGACAACTAACCTACTCAAAACCAATAAAATTAATTCAGATTATTTTGATACTTTATGAAAATGATCCATAAGTCATTTTTTACATGTTGGAATCATCTTCACCTCAATCTAATGCATGATGTGTTTGGTATGACTCAATGTGTCTATTTTCAGTTTAAAATCGACAGTTTAGTTCAAAAAAATTTCACTCCCTAAAAAACAAGAGAATGTGAATGTATTTTATTGATAATTTATGAAATTTATTCATAATTTATTTTTTGACATGTAGTAATAAATCTCACATAAATTTGATACATGATGTGATCATTATGATTCAAAGTATGTGTTTCTATTTTAAAATGAAATTTTAGTAAAAAAGAAAGGTGACGTTCTCAAAACTAAGTAAACACATTTGGATTATTTTTATACTTCATGAAAATTATTCATAAGACACTTGGGATTTTTAAGAATTATCTTCACATAAATATAACGCACAGTGTGACCAATATGACTCAAAGTGTGCCTTTTTATTTAAAATTGACATCAATTTTACTAAAGAGGAAAATTGGCCTACTCAAAACTGAGTAAAAACATTTAGATTATTTTTATACTTTAGGGAAATGATCCATAAGTCATTTTTGATGTGTAGGAATCATTCACACCTCAATCTGGTATACGATGTGCCTGATATGACTCCATGTGTCTGTTATCAATTTAAAATCCACAATTTAGTTCAAAAAAATATCACTCACTTAAAATCAAGAAAATGCACTCATATTTTCTTTATAATTTAAGAAATTTATTCATAAGACATTTTTTGATGTATAGGAATCTGTCTCAACTCAAACTGATACACAATGTGATGGGTTTGAGTTAAAGTGCATGTTTCCAGTTTAAAATGACATTTTAGTAAAAAAACACATGTGACTTAATCAAAATCAATTAAACACGTTCATATTGTTTTGATATATTATGAAAACGATCTATAAGGCATTTAGGATGAGTAATAATTAGCCTTACCTCAATCCTATGCTTAGTGTGATCGATATAATTCCAAGTGTGTCTTTGTATTTAAAATTGACACCAATTTTAGTAAAAAGGACAATTAACCCACTCAAAACCAAGAAAAAGAATTTAGATTGTTTTTATCTTTTGTTCAGTGATCCATAAGTCATTTTTTGATGTGTAGGAATCATTCTAACCTCAATCAGATACATGATGTACCCGGTATGAATCAATGTGTTCGTTATTATATTACAATCAATAGTTTAGTTCAAAAAATTTCACGCACTAAAAATCAAGAAAACAAGCTCATATTTTATTGATAATTTATGAAATTGATTGATAAGACATTTTTGATGTTTAGGAATCATTCTCATGTCAAAATGATGCACGATGTGATCGGTATGAGTCAAAGTGTGAGTTTCAAATTTAAAATGACATTTTAGTACAAAAGACAAGTGATATACTCAAAACTGATTAAACGCATTCAGATTCTTTTGATACTTTATGAAAATTATCCATATTTCATTTTTTATGTTTAATAATTTTCCTAACATCAATTCGACAAATGGTGTGACCGATATGACTCCAAGTGAAAATTTTTATTTAAAATTGGCATCAATTTTAGTAAAAAGGACAACTGACCTACTCAAAACCAAGAAAACACAATCATATTGTTTTGATACTTTAGGGAAATGATGTATAACTAATTTTTGATGTGCAAGAATAAGTCTCATCTCAATAAATACATGGTGTTCCTGATATGACTCAATGTATCTATTATCAGTTTAAAATCAATAGTTTAGTTCAAAAAATGTCACTCACTAAAAATCAAGAAAACATGCTCAGATTTTCCTGATAATTTATCAAATTGATTCATGAGTCATTTGTGACATGTAGGAATTAGTCTCATGTAAAACTGATACATGATGTGATCGGTATGAGTCAAAGTACATGTATCTAGTTTAAAATGACATTTTAGTAAAGAAGACTACTAACATACTCAAAACTGAGTAAATGCATTAGGATTGTTTTGATACTTTATAGGACATATAAGAATGATTAGAACCTCAATCTAATGTATGTTGTGACCGATCTGACTCCAAATTTTCCTTTTTACTTTAAATTGACATCAATTTTAGTAAAAAGGACAACTCACCTACCTAAAACTGAGAAAATTCATTCTTATTGTTTTAATTCTTTTGGAAAACAATCCATAAGTCATTTGTGACACGTATAAATTAGTCACACATCGATCTAAAACATGATGTTTCCTGTATGACTAAATGTGTCTATTATCTATTTAAAATCAACATTTAATTTAAAAAGTGTCACTCACTAAAAACCAAGAAAACATGCTTGGATCGTTTTTATAATTTAGTAAAATGATTCATAAGTCATGTGTGATGTTTAGGAATAGGAATAACATAAAATAACTACAAGATGTGACCGGTATGAGTCAAAGTTCATTTTTCTATTTAAAACATCATTTTAATAAAAAAAACAAGTGATGTACTCAAAACCAAGAAAACACATTCAGATTATTTTTATGATTTAGGAAAATGATCCATAATTCATTTGAGATGTGTAAGAATCAGCCACTTCTCAATCCAATGCATAGTGTGAATAGTATGACTCCAAGTGTGTTTTTTGAATATATAAGTATCATTTTAGTTTAAAACAAGCATCACATCGCCAAAACCAATCAAATGATCCTAGATTGTTTTCTATTCATTAAAATTCTATATTCATACGTGATTTTGATGATTTTGTTTTGTTTTTGGTGTTATAGTTTACTCTTAGAACACATTATACTGGTGTTGCAGTGTGCTGTAACAGCACACTCCTGTATGACCCTTTATCAGTGATTTTAAAAGCACTGATAAAGGATACCATTTTCAACAATTTTTAGCCCAGATAAAAGACTTAGTCTTTTAATCACACCCCTCTATTAATTTCTTCTCTGGCATTGAAAAAGGCTATTTTTAGCACTCTTAAAGGCCGTTTTTGTAGTATTGTTATGTTGGTAAATTATAACCTACCATCATGGTTATGCATGAAATGAAAATACATTATGTTATATCTTCTTATGTTAGGACCAATAGAAACAAGTAATGATATTGACATATATTAGGCTCCATTGATCAAATATTTTAAATTATTATGGGATTGAGGTGTTATGTTGTATAATGCTTACAGAAATGAAGATTTCACGTCGTGATCCATGTTGTATAGGATGATAAATGACTTTCCTTATAAAGGAAATTTGTTAGGATATATAATTAATGTAACATAAGGGTGTTCCATTTTTGAACAAGGTACATAGTAAATTAGGTAAAAACATTCATTGAAGACTATGTTTCTAGGACATCACAGATTTCTACCCAAAAGATATAACTACAAATCTTGGATGAAATCATTCGATGAGATTTCAGAAGAATGTAAAACACTATATCCACTAACAGGTGATCAAATGATTAAAAAATTAAAATATAAAGACACTTCTTTTGGTAAACATTTTTCAATAAACCTTATGAAAATCGGTTGAAAAAATAGATCATTTTTTTAATTTTCACAATGGAATTGTTTGTACGTCAGACATTTTCTTGATGTTATGCGTAGTGAAAAAATGTATGTGATAGTTTCATTGGAATGTTACTAAATTAACCCAAAAAAACAAAGTATGGAATTAATTCTAGGTTGTACATTATTAACATGAGAATATGGGAATAGTTGGTGCCCATGAAGGGAGAAAAATAGACTTTTCTTCCTTCAGTTACTTACACTCTTTCTAGGTAAGAGTGATATCGGTTGTCCAACTTCTTGAATGATGTAAAGGTTCTAGAGGGGTATTCATTGAATATCAATAATACCATTTAAATGAATTATTTAAATTTAAAGGTTATTAAATCACATGATTGACATTTTTTTATGAAATATCTAATGCATATATAATTCTGTTGCATTTTTTTCAAAAAAAATTATCATACATTAAGCAACATCTTTTTCTTTTTCAAATATATATGCTGAAAAGTTATAAACCCAATGAAATTTCCAACTATGGAAAAAGAAATTTCCATCATATTATGTTTATTGGAAATGTTCTTCCCATTGAAATTCTTGGATATGATGGTTCACTTGGTAAAAGAGATTCGACTATATTGTCATATACATTATAGATGGATGTATCCCATTGAAAAATAAGTGAATATTTTGAAAGGATGTGTCAAAAATTGATGTAGGCTATAAGGTTGTAATGTAGAGAGATATATTTTTGTGGAATCCATTTAATTTTATATCGACTACCTATCTGGTGTGGAAATCATTGATCTACTAAAATCTAATCACACTGGGCAGCTTGTGGGTGAAGGAATTTCTATAATATATGTTGTTATAATCACTATTATAAATCCCAAGTAGGCCAACCTTTATTATTTTCATAAACTTTTATAGGTTTCCCCATATTTTTAAACCCACAAATAAATTCTTACACATTTGAATCCATCAAGGGATGAAATTTTGATATCAAACATACATAATCAATAGTTTATAGGATGGATTCGAGACCTTATTTTTAAGGAGTCATATAATTATCTAGATTCAATTTTAGAATTAATTTTATTATAAAAAACCAAGTAATTATATAATAAATCATTTTAATATTTATTAATTTGAATTAGATAGTTATATTATTTATAAAAATATATTAAGTAATTTTTAATCAAAAAGGAAATTGTTTTAATTAAAAACTTTTTTATAAGGTTTTATTTAAAATATTAAATTCTAAATTTTAGAATTTTAATTTCATAAAATTACTATCTTTTTTAATTCAGCATATAAAAATTTAATTTTTTGTTTTTTTGGAAAATATTTATTTTTTTGTGAATAGTGAAAATACTAATTTTCTGAAAAAAAATCATTTATTTTAATAAATAAACTAATTTGAGAGTCCCAATATGTTTTAAATATAATTCAAAGTAACCTAAGTATTATTTATGATATATTTAATCCACTTATTTACTTTTTAATTAAATTAATTTTGGTTTTTAATATAAGTTTTTTTGGGTTTAAAGACAAGTTTTTCTAAAAACAGTTTTAAAATGCAAAATGTTTCTCATTTTTAATTAATGAAAACAATCCATAATGGGGAATATTTTAAATGAAATTTATAGAATATATATAATTAAATATTATTTTATTTTCATAAAATTATTATTATTAGTCATAGAGTTAGTATAGAATCATCTTTTTCTATAAAATTACTCTTCTTGAAAATCTGTTGTCTCACAGCAACTGCAGGATTAAAAATAAAATTGAATTTTCCACTTCAATTGATTGAATTTGGAAAAATGGATTCCATATTTTTAATCATAATAATTTATAATCTCTACTAAGGTTAACTTATTTTTTGACCGAAAATACTAGTGAAATGAATTAAAATTAATTATAGTGATTAAGGTAAAAACGAGTTTACTTAGTGGTTAATCTTAAAAGATAAGGTGTGGAAATGAACCAAAACATATAAAAAAGTTATTTTATGAACATATTTAAACCATATAAAAAAATTCATTGATAAATTTTTATTATTAGAGGAACGTGAGGTAAAGGATACCTCCCAATAATGTTTTCTTTATTGTATTTACAAGAATGTCACTCCTCCACCACTATAAAAGGGAATTCACTCTCTCAACTTATTCACACATCCCAAGACATTTTTTCAAACCAAAACATATAAAAATCACATAAAAACTACTATCATGTCATTATATAAGACTCACTTTGGGAATAAATTCAACCAAGGAATTCTTTTAGTGAAAACCATAAGGAGTTACCTAAAGAAAAGCTAATGTTCATCAACATGAATCTTTGTTTTGTTTCCTTTTCCATCCCCTTAAATTATTCTTATACCATAATTAATAATAACAAAATTATCCTAAATATAATGAAATTTTTTTTTTAAGGTTATGACTTACAAACATACACACATCCTTCAAATTGGTTACGAAATCATTATTCTTGTGTACGGTGGACTACCGCCTCACAAAACGATATCATTCATTTTTCCATTACCACCTATCATGGTTGGGAATAGTGATGGAAATATTGTTTATATATGATATTTATGATATTTATAACATAATAATACCTTTTATTCATTATATCAGATAAAACCTTTTACATTTCATACCTTAGGGGATACGAAAACATTGCTCGTGTATACGGTGGACTACTGCCTCACGAAGCGATGTGATTCATTTTTCATTAATGTGTTACATGCAGGGTAATAATGGTAACTGTAATGAATATATATGATAAACATGAAATAATTATGATATTAAAGATATAATTATATTTTTTTAAATATAATATATCATTTTCTTCTTACCTTTTCACACACTGAAAAGGTGAGAACGTCGTTCATGGATGTGTGGGCTATCGACTCCTCAAAGCGATGAGATTCTTCTTTTTTCATCACCACATCACAATAATGATATATATAAGTATATTTAATTAAATAATATGGTATTTATTCTATAATTATCATTTTTTGAAGATAAATTTTCCATTCCTTATTTCCTCAATGATCATTGAAAATGGGAATGTTACTCATGTGTACGTATGGCCTACCATCTGCATTATTGTAACATTGGTTCATTTTTCATAACCATAATCCATGAATGGTTTTAAAAGAATAATTTATGTGTAAATATGATGATTATGAAATGATTATTATTATTTATATAGTTATATAATAATCCCTTTAACCATAATCCACCAACCAAAGTCCTTTTTGACATATAAACTGTAACACCCCCAAGAATTTAAAAATAGATTTAATATAGAATGCATGAAACACTGAGTCTCTACAAAACACCACTTTGTTATAACCTAGCTAAGAAAACATAATTTTTCAACCTCTATCATTTGAATTTCAAAAAAATGACATACACAGTTGCATTCGGTAAGATATTTAGAGTATAATAAGACAAACTAAATTTTTTGTGAATAGTAACATATCCTTGTGAATAGTAACATATCCTTATGAATAGTAATGAATATTAAATCTTCCAAAAAAATAGAAAATTCACCCATTAATGTATAAATACAATTTAGACATCTTAAAAGTGAAAAACATTCATAGTATAAGTATTGGTATTTTTGTGTGTCATAATTATTTTAATTACAATTTTATGATTAATATAAATTTTAAAATGGAAATGTATTTTCATAAAATGTAATAATAATTTTTTATTTTATTGTCTTATGGTTGTAAGATAATTTTATGGGACCTTGATTAATTTTTCAAGGTGATATAAAATGAGTTATAGTTTTAATGTTGTTTTTTTCAAATAAATTATGATTTTATCTAAAAATTAAATTAATCATATTTGGAAAAAAATGAAAAAATGGAGTTCATTTTCTTAATTCCACACATAGAAAAATTATTAGGGTGATTTTTTGGGATTTTTCTAAAATTCTAGAATTTTAGATGAATAGTAAAATATGGTAAAATACCGTACATACAAATTATCAATTAAATACACTATTTATGACATCATAAGTTATGTAATTCCACATGGTTAGAACTCACATGAACTTATTACTATTATGGGTCACATGAATCAACACTATTGGTTGTCTTGGGGAAATAATAAAATAATGAATAAAATATTCAAAATTCACTCATCTCCTCCATTATAATAACCCCCCTCACTCCCTATTCTCTTCACTCCTCTCAAGACTTGTTCCTTGTTTAAGTTCTTCCCAAATACCCTTACTTAGTCACTCCACATGTTTAGGAGCTCTTGGTCTTCCAAAATATCAAAACCTCTCCCCTAAAGAGGCTCTTAAGGAATATTATTCTAGAGGTAAATTCCTCTTTTCATTTCATTTATTTCAAGTTCTCATTTATGTGGTATGTATTTCATGTTTTGATAAAATTTTATTATTGACATTTTATTATTTCACACTAATATTTTCTGAGTCTTTTATTAATGGTTGTCCCCTATCCCATCTCTTTTTAATGTTTTCTAAAACCATGTTGCATAGTCGTTATGTTGTAGAATTTTCATCTCAAAATCTCTCTCTTTTTCAAGCACTCTTATTATGTTATTATCATTTAATTTAAATTATATTATGTTGGTATATGTAATTATATATCCGAATTACTGTTAATATTATTTAATAATGATGAGATACCCTTTTATCTCATAAAAATATTTTATGAATTTTTAAGTGATGTCGTAAGGCTGCCAAATTTTGGTATGGGATGTCTCAACTTTCCTTTTATTTGGAGTTCCTTTATTTTTTTTATTTCCTCACTTAATTTCATAAAAACGTTATGAGAACTCTATTAACATACATGTAATGGAATTTTGTTGTGATAATGGAATAATTCATCAATATCTATCCTTTCCCCTTCTTTTATACTAGAAATGAAACACCAATTGAGATGTGTAAATTTATCACATTCAAGGATGACGGATTTTCAATTTCTATTACTATCTTCAATTATGGTCATGAAACAATTTTGATGGTTCAACCAGAATATTATATATATATATATATATATATATATATATTATAACTTATTTAAGGTTTTGGAATATTTTGTACATGTGATATTAATTTGTAATTCAAAATGAGTTCGTTGTGATCAAAAACTGCCAATTAACCCAAACAATTATCATTAAAGTTTTATCTAATGATTTATCTTCACTCCCAATAACCAAATGAATTTTATAAAAATGTAATATTATGTTTTTTAACTAATAACACAGAACTTCTATTCTGTACAACCATTCTATTTCTACATTCTTATCTATATAAGAATATAAGTTAACCGGTCATGAATACCATGGAAGAAAACCTCCCAATGAATAAAAATTAACCTCTTAAACCCATCAAGAAGGACATGAATGAACTTAATAAGTCTAAGATAAATCAACTAAATAAAGAAGAGGTTATTTAAATATTAATTAATTAATTTAATTTGGTTATCCAGACACTAATATCAAGTGAAGAACACCAACAGACTTAATGTAAGGGGTTTCTTCATGTCACACTCATTTTTGTGAGATATTATATATTCAGTACTACTACTTGTGTATTGTTTATGTATAATTACCATTGATGTTTCATGTCATGAATATATTTATTTTCATTATAATAAATATATCATTTATGATTATTAATTTTGGGTAATATGATTCAATTGATTACAAAGGTTTAAGTATTTTTACCCTAAACCACCATTTTTATTCGGGTTTCTCTTATTCTCTACCCACCTCAATGAAATTCTTATTTATTCTTATTTAATACTCATAAATTCTGTGTTAAACTTATATGTATTTGTACTAATCAGATTAATTCTTTATTTTATGGGGAGTTATATGTTTTACAGGGACCTTTCAAAAAAAATCTTCCCGAAATACAAGCTCGATTCAAGGAAATTCTCGAATTCTTACCTTTTTTTAAGTTCACTATATAATATGTTTTAAGCCATATTTATCTTTTAAAAAACAACAAATTTAACATGAAAAATATATTTTGTTTTTTTATGGTTTTATAAATGAAAAAAGTTCTTTGTGCTTTAAAATCCTTTAATATCATCCTTAAACCGCACTAAAATGTTTTATATCTAAGGCTTCTTTAAAAACTCTTTTTAAATGATTTCACCTCAATAAGACTTTATTTAAGATGAAAATATAACTCCAATTACATTACCTTTTATTTTATGTGATGTAAATGTTTAAAATATGATTTCATGATAAATAAAATTGATTTTCCAAATGAACTCTTCTTTCCAAAGTAAAAATGATTTTTCTCATCTCACTTTATCTTATATGAGATATATGCCTTGTTCACCACATATTTATTTCTTGTTCTATATGTACTACCCTTTGGTATATCATATAAATATTATCCTTATTCTCATGATATTCTAAGGGATTATTATTTGATTGTTTCAAGGTGGTATGGGACACTTTGGATTGTTTCAGGATTATTTCCTCAAGGATTTTTCAATGGTCTCATTTAAAAGTATCTCATCTATGTCAACTTACTTTATTGAATCTTGTACTTCATTGAGATTTATCTCATATGATATCATCTATTATATTTAATTGAATAGTTTGTGATTATTTTTACAGTGGATGTGCTATCTTAAAACCATTCACCAATTTACTCTGAATGGTCAGTGTTTATGCTTAATGTTTGTGGAAAGTTATTTACATTTCATATATTAGTTTCAATATGAATTTGTATATTGTATATGATTATTCCCATTCATTTTATCAATAAATTGGACTTAGTAAGTGTTAGGTGGTGCTTATTATAGCCCCTCGGTGCATTGGTAGGTCTCACGAGGCAAACTATGGTCATGGAATGAGGCCTTGACAATATGTTTTAGAATGTTCGACATATGCATTTCCCTCATTATGAAGCTATAAATTCATAGTTCTTGTGGTTATTCTACTATTAGAATACCCATGGTTATGTTTTATTATGGAATTATTTACTCATCTCATATTCCTTGCTTAATGTGTTCAAGTTTATTATTTTTTTAAAGGAATGTGTTCTTAGTTATTCACCATGCCTAATGTTTATGTTTATGATATCTTATTCTATATTTCTTACCCTTACTAAGCATCTGATCACACCCATTAATTTTCTCAAGACATAAAGAAGTTTATTAAGACTGACTTTTAGGGATAATCTTGGAGTGGTGGATGTTCCCAACAAAAAAAAATATGTTGTATTTCTTTTCATATTGTAATATTTAACCTATGTATGTATCTTGTTTTACAAAACTACTAAACCACTCAGTCCTTCCGGATTTGTTTCCTTGTAATCATTCCAATGTATTAAAATAATGTACTCGCTTTGAGATTCTAGGGATAGGGCGTTACAGTTGGTATCAAAGGAAGTTTAGTAGAAAACTTGGAAACTAGATATAGAAAAGTAGAGCAGTGAAAAAAACCTAAGATAGACTTTGGGGATAAGAATACAAGGACATCCAAGAATTTTGGTACGGAATAAATTATGTTGTTTTTCAAGAAAATACATCCATGTCTGGATATGAACAAGTAGATGTGGCTCTGGCATAGATTTATCTAGGGGTAAAACCTGAAAACACCGTTTTGGGCTAGACTTGAATGGGAACTAGTGCATGACAATGGGACTTGCTGCACTCTTGGTTTGACACTCCTAGGGGATTTTCTTTGGAAACTTCATAATCTTTTTAAAAACAATTATGAAGTATTTATTGTAACATACCAAGTAAATTAAGAATAAAACATATTTCATATATATTAATATTTGTGAATTAAATATTAATTTTACTTTAAAGGGGTTGCTATGTTCGATAGCATACCTGATACGCAACAACAGGTTTCTTTGGAATCTTACGTTGCACACTAATAATATAATATTATTATTTTAAATGATAGTTAACTCCTAGTCATTGTATTGGTGGTAATGAACAAAACTAACTACAATATGATTATACATGTTTTTTAAATGTATTTATATTTATCCAATAAAAAGGTAGAGTCTTAAAATTTGAATGAATCTAATTTTAAGCATAATTTAGAATAAAAGGTCGATTTATCACCTTTTAATGGCGATCCCTCCTTAAATGTAGTTTTTTCACTTTAATACATTCTAATTGACCAAATAAAATCCTTCTTTAGAATGGGGACATGAAAATTTTACTTTGTGTAAATTTTTGGAATTTTTCTAATAAAGTTCATTTTTAATGAATAGTGAAAAATATTGTATTTTAATTCCAAAGTTCCTTTTAATATAATTTATTTATATGGTTAGATTATTTTTTTAAATGGTTTTAAATTGAAATTAAAATATATTTTTACCATTTAATCTAATTTTGGACATTGGAATTAATTTCACTTTAAAGTTGGACATAAACAAGTATCAATCTTTTGATAGTTATTGTTTCTTAAAAACACGCTATTTGTTTTGATAATGGGAATTAATTTTAAAATTAATTAATTCCAGTTATATGTTTTGAATTTTTTCATAATAGACATCATTTTTCAATTCGGAATATCAAATATAGCTTAGGCTGAATATTTGGTATTTTTCTGAAAAACTTCAATTTTTGATGAATTGTGAAACCACTTAGTAGTAGTTAAAAAACTGAATTTTTCATTAAAATGTAGTTTTACCACTTCTGTGAATTGAATTTTGAAAATCCGACATACATGGTTGTTATTATTTAGTAAAATTTGGTTCAATAAGATTAAAATAATTGTTGGTGAATAGTAACTTTTGACTTTTATTTACCGCGGTTAAAGGTAAATAGGGTAATTCAAGGTAAAAAGAATATTATAATAATTCAAAATTACCATAACACTTGTCCTAAACTTATTTTATGAGTAATGGCCGACCATGGAAATCCTTGGGTTGAT
The DNA here is from genome assembly GCA_963277665.1 of Viscum album. NCBI lineage: Eukaryota > Viridiplantae > Streptophyta > Magnoliopsida > Santalales > Viscaceae > Viscum > Viscum album. The sequence continues at coordinate 1,741,419,249 of OY728160.1, forward strand.
TTTGGGACCCCATGGATCCACTTATGAATGATAATGACCCTTTAGATTAATTAATTTAAAGTAAAGGCAAAATTGACATAAACAACAATATTTTAGTAATGGATTTTTATATGGTGTTATATAAGTCATATTTTTTATTATAAATATTCTTTAGAAATATGAAAATATTTCCTACATGATATAATTTTTTTTATAATTTTTAGACATCTAATAAATTAAATTATTTATGACACAATAATGATGCAGTATTTACCTCATTAATAAATGATTTAAATGAATAAGATTATAATGATTACAATATTATCCAAAACATGTACAATTATGATTGGATGATTTTATTTAGAATATGGGTCATCTTATCTTTGACTGTAATTATTTTTTGACCTTTTGAAACTGAAGATATGTTTATAATAAAATAATGTTTTCACACTTTCCTAAAGAGCCCCTCCTCTCCCTTATAAAAGGAGACCACTTCTAACCAATTCCTAACACCTCTCAAGCCTTTTTTTTCTCATCCAAACTCTACCCAATTAATCTTCCTACATCCCTATCCTCCTTCTATAAGCCTTACCTTTGGAATAAGGCACTTCAATAAGTCCTTTGGATAAAACCAAAGGGAGTTACCCAAATTAAAGGTAAAGGTTTCTCTTAAATTCTTTTATTTTCTTTTATTTTACTTCTCCAACCCCTAAAATATTTTTATTCCTTTATTTTGTAACAAAAACAATATCCTAAATATACTAGGATGTTGTTATGAGAATTATTCTAACTACACTTACACACACCTTCATCTAATGGATGAAGAACATACTGTTTTTGTGGATGGCAAACTAACGCCTCACGAAACAATGATTGTTCAAATATCTCCAACCTCCTATCATAGTAGCCATTATGATGGAATTGTATTTATATATGATATATATATATATTTTTTTTCTTTATGATTTGGTATTTTCCATTTATAGCATGCCTTTATGATTTCCATAGTGGGTAAATACGATAATCTCATTTGAGGAAGTGCAGACTACCGCCCCCTCAAAGTGATGTGACTCATTAATGCCTTATGTGGGATGTATAAAGGACAGAGTTAATGATATTATATATGATATTATATATTAAATTATACTGGAATTATAATATTCCTATGTATCATTATGTTTTAATTCCATTAAAATAAGAAATATAAATGAAAGTAGTGTTCATTCGTACGTACGACTTACCGTCTCCATGAATGGTGTATTTCATTTCTTACCTACAAATGTTATGTACTATTATAAATACATGTATATACTGGATATATGTGATATATATGATATCTAAATCATGAATATCATTCTGGATATAATGGAATATTGACCACATGGACAACTTGTAAATATAAGGTGTTCATTATTGAATCAAGTACCAAATATCGACAAAATGGACGTTATAAACTTTAATGATTACATAATATTTATAACATGGTAATAAGTGATATAAAATTAATAATAAAATTGAAAAAGGTTCTTAAGAAAGTATAAATTAACTTTAGTTTATTATTCAGGAGATTAAAGAACGATTGAGTCAAGTCGGATATGAGGTAAGGGACTTCGTCTCAATCTCCTTTCATTGAGGAATATTTAGTTTTATAAACAACTTTATTTTATATGGTGTATAAAACCCTTTTAATTTTCATTTCATTCAAAGGAAATATTTTTATACGAATAATTTTACTAAATGAAAATAAGGAATGTTATTTTTAACGTAAGCGGTGACAATGACCTTTCCACCGTCACGAGTATTATTTGATATTTGGATTCCTTAACAAGACGGAATGTTTTTAAAAGGAAAAATACATATCATATACTATTTATACGTATTTTGGTATTGAAAATTATTTTGAGAATGGATTCATTATTTCAATGTATTGAAATTGTATTTTGTTATTACAATGGGGAAATGTTATCTTTCCTTTATGATTATGTTATGTGTTATGATCATGTTATGGTTCTTGCGAATTATTTACATATATGGGTGGTTCCGAGATAAAACTAGGGCAAGTGAGCCTGAGATAGCTCTCCAAATCATTGGGTAACGTGACAGAGGTAAATGTGAATTTTTCGCTTAAGAGACTTAGGGAATATACTGTGATGGGTATTCCAAAGTAACTCCCTATGTAACTGTGATAGCTATAATTTTAGTATGATATAGATGCCACAAGTTACCTTTATGATTTATGATTTCTATATGTCTTTCATAAATATTGTGATTTCATGAGGTAAGTAAAAGAGTTAATGTTTTGTAAGTATTTATGAACAAATGTTTTCATTCTTTGTTTTATAACCCTTACTGAGCTTTTTATGCTCATCCCAAGTTTTGAAATGTTTTCACAGGACATAAAGATGAATAGGGTCAAGGATGGGATCAAGGAGAAGTCATGCTATCTAAAACCTGGAACTATACATGATGCTTTTTTCAAGAGTTTTTATTTTATGAAAAAATGGAAATTGTATATAAGTGTCTACTCTTTAATCTTTTGAGATGTAATAGTTTTTTCCGAATTCTCTAAAACTCTAAACCATAAAAAATTATCAATGATAATTATTCATTTAATTCAAGATTATCTAATGTTTAAGGTCAGGTCCTTATATTTATGCCCCCAAAGTAACTAAAGTATATGGTTCTAGGATTTATGATGCATAAATTTTTGTTATGTGTTATACCATGTTTAGATATATATAGAGTTCATAATTTTGTGAGATAATATACAATATGGAATTAATTAGAAATGGAACCTAGTAGAAGGAATGAGAACTTCACCAATGCATGTGATGTGAAGAGTAAGAAGGATCATATCTCTAATGGTCTGAAGCCATCAATTCAAAGGAAGATTGTCTCCCAAGTATAATCATCATATGAGGAAATAGTATCATGTGTTAACAAGGTATGTAAAGACTTCTTTGTGTACTATGGATTTGAAGGGAAGAAAAAGAAGAATAGGATGGAATAGAAAAACATGGATAAAGGGAAGTAGGGAAAGATGTATTTTCCCACATGTGATAATTGTGGAAGGAAACACCTTGGTATATGCTTAAGAGGAAAAGGAGTTGTCTTCAAGTGTGGAGAAAGAGGCCACCAAGCTCTTAATTTCAAGACAAGGAAATAATCTTCCTATATTTAATGCTTCAACTACAATGATATGGGGAACTACACTAATTAATGTCCCAAACATCATGAAAATATTGCTCTGAAAAATAAAAGAGATCAAGGTCAAGCTTATGATGTTACTATGATTGAAGTAGTATAAATAATGTATTTATGTTTTTGGATTCAAGAACTATGTTTTGATATTCATGTTATAAGAATTTTGAGATATATAAGGATTGTACTATAATATTATTTCATTAAGTCTTTGAGGTCATGTAAAGAATGGTACAAAAAAAAATTTATTCATTAAAAGATAAACTTTTTAGAAGAAAACACGATTGAGGGAAAGACAACCATTAATATATATCTGATGTTAAGATAATGATGGAGAAATGATTGATTTAGATATGTACTAACTACATTGAAACTAAATATTTACTTGTTGAGAAGTGTTATATGCTATCATCGATGGAGTTTACAATACTTTTGGATTTAAGGAATACATCCAATAACTTGTATCTTACTTAAGGAATATAGAAGAATTCATGTTTCCAATATGGTTTTGATAGTAATTCATGTTATTACAATATTTCAAGAGGATACATGTTGAGTTATTCACATGTTTAGAATGTTAATTTTAGAGCTTCTTCTTTTTGATTAAGGGTTAATGATAAGTTCATCTTGGAAATTTAGAGACCTTCATTATAATGTGTTGAATCATTATATTTTGGAATTTTTAACCATTTAAGAAATGGTTTAAGTTGATCATTGTATGGGGTTTTATAGTTTAATGTCACTACATGATGGTTTGATTATTCTTCCATTACCATGTTTTCCAATTAGAATGCATTTTTTTGTAGTAACCGATGTGTTTACCTTTCCTCTTATTAATAATATATTTTAACCGTATTCTTGATTTTGGTTTCCCATAAGGGGATTTCCAAGTATCAACCATTAACTTTCAAAGTTAAATTTCAAATTTTGAAGATGAAATTTTTTGTAAGGAGGGGATAATGTAACCCCCCAATAATTTACAAATAGATTTAATATAGAATGTATGAAACACTGAGTCTCTTAAAAACACCACTTTATTATAACCTATCCAAGAAAACATAATTTTTCCACCTCTGTGATTTTAATTTCGATAAACTGATATACATAGTTACATTCAGTAAGATATTTAGAGTCTGATATGACAAACATAATTTTTGGTGAATAGCATCATACCCTTATGAATAGTAACATAACCTTATGAATAGTAATGAATATTAAATTTCCCAAAAAAATAGAAACTTCACCGATGAATGTATAAATAGAATTTATACATCTTAAAAGTGAAAAACGACCATAGTATAAGTATTGGTATTTTTTGTATGTCATAAATATTTTAATTAAAATTTTATGAATAATTTAATAAATTAAAATTGAAATTTATTTTCATAAAATGTAATCATAAATTTTTATTTTATCTTATTGTGGTTATAATATAATTTTATGTGACCTTGATTAATTTTTCAATGTGTTATAAAACGATTTATAGTTTTAATGTTATTTTTTTTGAATAAATTGTTATTTTATTTAAAAATTAAATTGATCTTATTTAGAAAATTATTTTCAAAAAATGGAGTCAATTTTTTTATTATAAAATTTGAAAAATTGTTCGGGTGAATTTTTTTAATTTTTCGGAAATTCTTAAATTTTTTATGAATAGTGAAATACGGTAAAATACCGTATATAAAAAGTATCAGTTAAATACACTATTTATGACATCATAAGTGATTTAAGAACACTTGGTTCGAACTCACATGCACTTATTAATATTATCTGTCACATTAATCAACACCATTGGTTGTCTTGGAGCAAATAATAAAATAATGAATAAAATATTCAAAATTCACTCCTCTCCTCCACTATAAAACCCCACTCACTCCCTCTTCTATTCACTCTTCTTAAGCCTTGTGCATTGTTTTAGTTCTGACCAAATACCATTACTTAGTCACTCCCCACGTTCAGGATCTCTTGGTCATTCCAAAATACCAAAACCTCTCCCCTAAAGAGGCTCCCAAGGAAGATTACTTCAAGAGGTAAATTCCTCTTTTCATTTCTTTTATTTCAAGTTATCTCTTATGTGGTTTGTATTTCAAGTTTTCATAACATGTTCTTATTTCTATTTTATTATGTCCCGCTAATATTTTATGATTCTTTTATGAATGGGTGACCCCTTTCCTCTCTCTTTTTAATGTTTTTTAAAACCATGTTGCATAGCCGTTATGCTGCAGAATTTTCGTCTCGAAATCTCTCTCTTTTTCAAGCACAATTATTATGTTAATATATTTTAATTTTAACTGTATTGTGTTGAGATATGTCTGTAGAGACCCTAATCTTAACATACATGGACATTATATTACTTTTTCTAAATACTTAGTACATAACAAAAACACACACACAAGGACCATAATAGTTTAGTGTCTTTGGAAACTCGGAATATAATCTTCTAATCATGGCGAAAGATCTTCAACATCTCCCATAAAGATATTCTTATTTTTTAAACCTAAATCCTTTCTTTATATCCTGGGGAAAATAAAACATAAAAGTGTGAGCTCAAATGCTTAGTAAGGGTAAACAAAAGAAATATCAATCACATCATATTCATAAGAACATATCTTTTGGAAATCATAACCTGAAAAAAGAGATCATAATTTTATAACATGGGATAAATCATAGTAGTGAAATGTAATCCAAAAAATCATAACTTAAAACATGAAACTTTTTGGCATACACACATAATCATATAGAATCATTTCTTATTAGTCAAGACTCATTTCCAAGACTATCTTAGTGGACAAAGTCCATTTCTGAACTGAGTTCACTCCTCGTTTCAGTCCAGTTTCACTGAACCGGTATAACCTATCATTCCAGCCATGTCTATCTCATGAGATATAAAATATTTACCCAATTCATTGGAGGGAGATATAGGTCCCACCCATCTCATAATGATACCATTCTTATATGTTCCACAAAATCATAAATCATACATCATTGCATAACCCATGTAATAAAAATGGGAATCTTAATCAATTAATATAAGATAAAGGAATTCATAAAAATAATTCCATCACAACATAATCAAATAAATGTAATAATAGGGATATAAACATAACCCTATATTATCTTAGATGGAAAATAATTTTGATAAAACACTTGAACTCCATTATTGAGGAAAATATCCTTTCAAATTAAAAATCATTTTTCTTTCTTAACATGTCATACAATTTTAAACTAAAAGAAGTTGATTAAAAATAAACTTGAAAACTTGTAATGTAATATTCTTGGAAATAATGTTTTAAAAATCAATTCAAGCCGTATAATTTAAAAAAAACATTCTTCTCGTACTTTTCTCGGAAAAGTCAAAAAGTACCTCGTACGGAAAACGACAAAAGATTCCTTTCATATCTTTTACTAAAAACTCACCGAAGGGTAAAATATGATTTAAAAAATTGTAGGTGGATGTAAATAATATTACATATTGAGGAAACATAGATGTAGATGATAAAATACACCCCAATAAATACCAAAGTAAAAACAATCTCGGATAAAAATGAGATTGTGATATTTTCCCTTACCTTAGGTCCGATTTGCTTCGTAAGTGTCAGAACCTCCTGTATAATGGTTTAAATAATGTCATTGACTTATTAAAGAATCATAATCATTGTTATGATATCATATATGGTTAACTTATGACTTTATATTACCCGTTCTTTTGTAAATTCCATGTTAAAGAGCGTTTTGGGTAAAATTGTTTCATTTGTCATCTGTGTTTTGACTTGTAATTATTCATATGATTACTTAGATCATGATTACATAATTATAGAATATAAAACATGATTTATATATAATATATATTTAGAATATACATATATATAATAAATCAGTAAATGGAAATAAATACACCGGCCATGGAGACGGTAGGCCATACGTACGCATGAACGCTGTTTTCGTTTCCTTATTGAGTTGAATGGAATTAAGTAGATGACATAAACATATATACAAATAAATCCAGTATCATTATTTTGTCATATATTTCATGATTACTTATTATATACACTTTATAATCATTCATGAATGGTTAAAGTGGAGAATGAATCTCATCGCATCGTGGAGACGGTAGTCCGTACGTACGCACGAGCGATGATATCATTCTCATGATCGTGGGACTGTATTGGAGTGTATTTATACTATTTCAGAATCAATATCACTTTAAAATAATCATATATAGTTATTATTTACACCATTATACCCATCCAAGTAAGGTGGTGGTGGAAAATAGATTTCACCACGGCGTGGAGACGGTATTACGTACGTACGCACGCGCGGTGATTTCATTTTCCGTAGGATGGATAGATGATGAAATAGGGTTGTTTCATAATTATAATAACGTATCAGTATATTATTGATACTTATGTTATTACTTCATAATGAAACAAGCTAAGAATAAGAAGTGGAAGAAGAAATAAAGGTGAAAGAATCGGTAACCGAAATTACCTCTTCTTTGAAGAACCTCTTTGAGATCTCCTTTTAGGGCACTAAAATTGGTCTTTGAGGAAGACCCAAACCTATAGGATGTTTCTAGGTAAGTGGAGAAGAGAATATGGCAGGGTTTGGCCGAGCTTGAAGGCTCAAAGTTGTGTGAGGAAGAGAGGGAGGAGGTGCCCTTTTATAAGGGAGGAGAGGGGCTCCTTTGTAAAACTAAAAATATTATTTTATTATAAAGTCATATTCGGTTTTAAATAGCTCCAAAATGATTTATTTAGAAGATAAGGTGGGTATGGATCTAAATCCTCTCATCCAATAGAATTTAGACAAGTTTAGGTTCTTATTTTAACCTTATCATTTAGATTTAACATTAAGTTAAATAATTTTACTTTTACCATGTCTTCATGTGTTCTTACACTATAAGGTTAATAAACTTACTATAAAAAGCCAAAAAACCCCCAAGTTGTTTATTATTAATATATATAACCTTATCTAAGTCATTTGGCTGAACCTTAGATTTTTAAGAATAAAATAACAATTAATAATATAATATTTGTTTTAAAAACTATTTAATGTCAATTTTGACACTATTTGGTAATTGATTTTTTTGAAACTCATAACAGAATTATTAGTTCGAAAAAAGTTAATTAAATCAATACTAACATGTCATATTAACCTAGAAAATTGGTGTAATTCATAAAAAGTCTCAAATTATATTTATTTGGGTATTTATAATATCAATTATTCTAATTTTTCACTGTTATGGTAATTACTACATCATCATTCTGTCATAAATAAATTAAATTATTTAATGTCTAAAAATTCTAAATAAACTATAATTATGCAGGAAATATTATTATCTTTCTAATGAATATTTAAAATCTAATTTATCTTATTTATAACCCTATATTAAAAATGTTTTAGTAAATAATATTTGATTTTAACTCTTTTAACTCTTCTTTGAATTAAATAATAATAAATGTCCTAATCCAATCCAAGTGGGCCTAAATGGTCATCTTTTATTCCTAAGGTTGTTTTTGGTCGAATTACACTTATCCAATATAATTAGGACTTGTGTTAGGGTAATAATAATATCATTTTTACCCTTAATTACCCTATTTACTTTTAACCGTGGTAAAAAAAAGTAAAAGTTACTATTCACCAAAAATTATTTTCATCTCATTGAACCACATTTTACTTACTGACATCAACCGTGTCTCTAGGATTTTTGAAATTCCACTCACAGAAGCGGTAAAATTAAGTTTTATGAAAAATTCATTTTTTTACTACCACTTAGTGGTTTCACTATTCATCAAAAAATGAAAGTTTCCAGAAAAATACCAAAAATTAGGCCTAAGCTATATTTGATATTATGAACTCAAAAATGATGTCTATTTTACCAAATTCAAAACATATCAGTTACATTAATTAATTTAAAAATTAATTTCCGTCGTCAAAACAAATAGCGTGTTCTTAAGAGATAATAACTATCAAAAGATTGACACTTGTTTATGTCTGGTTTAAATATAGAATTACATCCAATGACCAACATTGTATTAAATTGTAAAAATATATTCTAAATATACTTTAAAACCACTCAAATTAATAGTTTATCACTATTAATTATTTCGATTAAAATGTTGTTTTTAATTTAAATTTAGTAATTTTCACTATTCATCAGAATATGAAAGTTATCCAAAAAGTACCAAAATTTCACCTTAGGATAAATTCGATACTCCGAATCCAAAAATGAAGTCCGTTTTGAGAGATTAAATTTCTAAAATTTTAAAAGGTGGTTATTACTATTCATAACGGCTAGTTTTAATAATATTTTAATATCATATCGTTGTTTAGTGAAACTCGGTATTGTGTACTACACATGCTATCGAGGAAGGTCGTGATTGCGTGTAATGAAAGGCAAGTCAAGGATGCGTGTTGTGCAAGATTATTTTGGTGTAGTGTACAACACAAGACATTAATGAAATTAAAAAGAATATTTTTCATAAAATCTCGGGGTGTTACAATGTCATTCCATATCCCTCTTACTTTCCATATTATTTAATAATGATGATATACCTTTTTCTCTCATCAAAATATTTTATGAATTTTTAAGTGACGTTGTTAGGATGCGAATTTTCGTAAGGGATGTCTCAAATTTTCTTTTTTTTTGAGTTCCTTTATTTTATTTTTATTTCCTCACCTCCTTTCATCCAAATGTTAAGATAAATATAGTACCTTAAATTTACTGAAATTTTGTGGTTATAATGGAATAATTCATCATCATCTCTCATTTCCCATTCTTTTATACTAGAAATTAAACACCATTCGAGATGTGTAAACTTATCACATTCAAGGATGATGGGTTTTCAATTTCTATTACCATCTTCAATTCTATTCACGAAACCATTTTTATGGTTGAACTCGACTATAATATATATATATATATATATTAAAACTTATGTAAGGTTATGGAATCTTTTGTACATGTGATATTAATTTTTAAATCAAAATGAGTTTGTTGTTATAAAAAACCACCAATTAAGCCAAACAATTATCATTACTGTTTTATATAATGATTCATCTTCACTCCCAATAAAAAAATTAATTTTATAAAAAATTAATATTATGGTTTTTTAATAATAACATATAACTTCTATTCTATAAAACCATTCTAATTATATATGTTCATCAGTACAAGAATATAAGTAAACCGATCAAGAATACCAAGGAAGAAAACGCTCCCAAAAAATAAAAATGAACCTCTTATACCCATCAAGAAGTCCACAAATGAACTTAATAAGTCTATACTAAATCAATTAAATAAATAAGAGATTCTATAAATATTAATTAATGAATTTAATTTGGTTATCCAGGACACTAAGATCAAGTGAATAACACCAACGGACTTAAGATAAGGGGTTTCTTCCTCTCGCACTCATTTTTGCGAGATATTCTACATTCACTACTAATACTTGTGTATGGTGTATGTATACTACTCATTGATGTTTAATATCATTAATCTATTTATTTTCATGATAATAAATGTATCATTTAAGATTATTAATATTGGGGAATATGATTCAATTGATTTCAAATTTTTAAGTATTTTCTACCAAACATCCATTTTCATTCGAGTTTCTCTTATTCTCTACCCACCTCAATGAAATTATTATTTATTCCTATTTACTCCTCATAAATTCTGTTTGAATGTTATGTATTTTTTTAATAATCATATTCCTTCTATATTTTATGGGTATTTATATGTTTCAAAAGTATCTTTCAAAAAAAATCTTCCTGAAATACAAGCTCGATTCAAGGAACTTCTCAAATTCTTACCTATTTTGAAGTTCACTCTATAATCTGTTTTAATCCATAATTATCTTTAAAAAATAAATAAAATCTGACATGAAAAAATTATTTTGGTTCATTTATAGTTTAATGAAAGAAAACATGCCACTACACTTTAAAATCCTTTAATATCTTCCTTAAACTGCACTAAGATATTTTATATCTAAATCTTATTTAAAAACTCTTTTTAAAGGATTTCACCACAATAAGACTTTATTTAAGACTAAAATATATTTTCAATGATATTACATTTTATTTTTTGGTATGTAAATGTTTAAAATATTATTTCATTACAAATCAAAATGATTGTTCAAAAGAAATTTATTTCCAAAGTAAAAATGATTTTTCTCATCTCACTTTAACATTTATGATATATATGACTTGTTCACCACTTATTTCTTTCTTTTGGTGTATGTACTAACCTTTTCTATATAATATAAAGTGTATCCATATTCTCATGATATTATAATGGATTATTATTTGAATTTTTCAAGGTGGTATGGGACACTATGGAATGTTTAAGGATTATTTCCTCATGGATTTTTCAATGGTCTCATTTAAAAGCATATTCATCTATATCAAATACCTTTTTTCTATATTTTACTTCATTGAGGTTTATCTCCTATGATATAATATATCATATTTAATTTAATGTCTTATGATTACTTTGAATATGGATGTGCTATATTAAAACTATTCACGAATTTATTCTGAATGATTAGTGTTTATGCTTATTGTTTGGGGAAAGTTATTTACATTTCATATGTTAGTTACAATATGAATGTGTATGTTGTTTATGTTTATCCCTATTCACATGAGGAATTCATTGGACTTAGTAAGTGTTGGGTGGGGCCCTCTATAGCCCCTCGGTGCATCGGTAGGTCTCATGAGACAAACTATGGTCTTGGCATGAGGCCTTGACAAAATGATTATTTATGGTCTTGCCATGAGGCCTTCACGGTATGTTTTGGAATGTCCGAAATATGAATTTCTCTCATTATGAAGCTATAAATTCATATTTCATGTGGTTATTCAACTATTAGAATACCCATGGTTATGTTTTATTATGGAATTATTTACTCAACTCATATTTCTTCCATAATGTGTTCACGTTTATTATTATTTTAAAGGCATGTGTTCTTAGTTATTGGCCATGCCTGATGTTTTTGTTAATGATATCTTCTGATGTTCTTCTTACCCTTACTGAGCATTTGATCTCACCCCTTTCTTATGATTCATTTTCTCAGGACATGAATAATTTTATTAAGACTGACTTGCAAGGATAATCTTAGAGTTGTGGATTTTCCCAATAAAAATTATATGTTGTATTTCTTTTCATGTTGTAATATTCAACCTGTGTATATATCTGGTTTTCCAAAACTACTAAACTACTCGGTCCTTCAATATTTTATTCCTTGTAATAATTCCAATGTATTAAAATAATGCACCGGCTTCGGGCTTCTGGGGACGAGGCATTACATAAAACAAATAGGGTAAAAACACACAACTTAAACTTAATTTAATAAGTAATTATATACAACCTAATAATAATTGAACTAAAATTAATAATAAAAATTAAAAAGGTTGTAAATAAATTAAATAATTAACATAAGTTTATTATTCAGGAAGATAAAGACACACGTGGGGTCTTCGTCTCAATCTCCTTTTATTGAGCCATATCTTGTTGTTATGCACTTTTATTCTTTTATAAGGTGTATATACAGCCTGTTTGACATATTATATCATTAATTTATATATTTTAATGAAATTTAAAGTTTTTTTTAACTTTATTATTCAATTGGTTTTATGATTCAAGTGTTTCCAAAGTGATAAGGAACTTTTCCTTTTAATAAATCATATTTTAATGTTTTTCCCTCAAACTCTATTTCTATTCCTTTTATATGATTTTAAATGATTTTATATTAACATAAAATATTTATAAATTAAATTTTATAATTTCTTTTAAATTTATTTCAAATGGAATATTTTTACATGTTCTATATGTAATGTTTTCACAAACAATAAAAATAATGTTTTATTCTTAATGTACACAACAACTATGAATTTTTAACCACCATGATTATTATTTTATTTATTAATTTCTCTTAAAGCATTCATGTTTCATTCAATGAAAAAAATAATTTTCATTTTATTTGGGTATTTTTTCATTGAAAATAGATTTTCAAAAGATAAAGGTATTTTTATATTGAAAATGGGTTTCTTAAAGAAAATGGTATTTTTGCCTATGAGTTTAAAATAGTTTTTCAAATGTTTTATGATGGAAAAGTGAAAGAATAAAAAAGATTTATTCATGATATGCTACTTGATCAATATATGAAGGGGTGGACCATATAGCGTCGGGTGAGCCTGTTGTAGCTTATATGATGGGGTGGCCCAGATAGCGATGGGTGATCCCATTATAACTTAAATGATGGGTACACTAAGATAGCACTCCAATTCATTGGGTAATGTCCATTTTCTTAAAAAGAATGAAGGAGGGAGTTACCAAAGGGTTTCTCCTATAGATTTAATTGGGAACTAGTTACTTATAAAATGGGTTTAAAATGGGTTATGAATGTTATGATCTAAGTGCAATATCCCATTACCATATTTCAGTTATTTTCATTCTCTTTGCTTACTTTACTCTTGAATTTGGGTGTTCCTTGGAACTCTAGAGGATGAAGAACATTTTATGAGAAAAATTATCTAAAGTTAGGATAAGGGTTTTTGTTTTAATTAATGGAATCAGGGTTAATGTGTAGTGTATTTTTAGGGTTCTGTCTAAGTTTGGAGAATGCCTGGGGTTGGTTAGTGTTTTTTTGTAAGAACCTACAATTTTTGTAGTCTATAGGAGAAATACATGTTGTGTAATGGGATTAAAATATATGCAAGTTCTACAGGGTAAATGTTATGAACCTGATGCATAGCATGTGGTGAGTACATGTTGTGTAAGGAATACATGTCGTGAAAGGATTACACACCATGTAATATTATAAAATCAGTATTTAATAAAAAGGGGATGGGTTTTTTTGGAATAAATGATTCATAAGGATTACATGACGTGTAAATAGATTAATCGTCATGTAAATGTCATAGTGTTGGCTAGTAGGGATATAATGACCCAATGTTTTATCAATGTAAATTATTTTCTTATAAATTTTTCATATAATCACATGAAATTGCAACAAAATGAACTACTAATTACAATGTGGCCTTTAAACATAATATTGTCACTTCTGTGATTTGAATTTCAAATATCTGACAAACACGGTTGTGATCAGTAAGATATTTGGAGTCTAATAACACAAACTTATTTTTTGTTGAATAGTAATTAACCCCTTATGAATAGTAATGTTACCCTTTTGAATAGTAATATGACCCTTATGAATAGTAAATCAACCAAAAGAATAGTAACCTCACCCTTGAATGTATAAATAAAATTTAGGAATCTTATAATTGATAATATGATCATAGTAAAAGTATTGGTATTTCTATAAGTCATAAATAATTAATTAAAATTAATTAATTAATTTAAAAGAAATTTTCTTTTTCTAAAAGGTGATAATAAATTAATAATTTTATGTCATCTGGTTTTAATATAATTTTATAAGACCTTATGTAATTTTTGAAAACATTATAAAATCAATTATAGTTTAAAAATCTATATTTTTCAAGTAAATTATGATTTTAATTTAAAAAATAAATAAATTATATTAATACAATTATTTTTGAAAAATGGATTTCATTTTTGGACTCTACATATCGAAAAATGGTTAGGGTGAATTTTTGGAATTTGTTTGAAATATTTGAATTTTTAGTGAATAGTAAAATACATTAATTTACCGTATAAATACATTATATTTTAAATCAACTATTCATGACATCTTGAGTGATGTAAGCACCCAATTATCGAACTCATGTGCACTAATTACTATTCTTGGTCATGGTATCATCACTATTGCTTTTCTTATGGAGAAATAATAATTTAATGATTAAAATATTATGAAAACCCTCCCCTCCACTATAAAAACCGCCCACACTCCCCTCTTCTATTAACTCATCTCAAGCCTTGTTACTTCCCTAAATTCTACCCAAATCTCTCCCCAAGATCCTACCTCACGTCCAAAAACCATTTTTATCTTCAAAAGACCAAATCCTCACTCTTTATGAGGCTCTCAAGGAAGATTAAATCAAAAGGTAAATTCCTCTTTTCTTTTTTTCACTTTCTTTTCAAGTTCCTTTGTTTAATTTTCTATCCTTACCTCTCCTCATCCAAATTTTATGAAAAATATAGTACCTTATATGTACTGTAATTTTTTTATGATAATGGGATAAGTTTTTATCATCTCTCATTTACCCTTCTTTTATTTTTGTAGTAAAGACACCATCTGAGATGTGTTAATTTACTACATTCAAGGATGATGGGTTTTCAATTTCCATTACCATATTCAATTATGGTCATGAAACCATTTTCATGGTCGAACCAGACCATAAAATATGTATTATGTCTTGCCTATGTTTTTGTAATATTTTTTTACACGTGGTTTTGGTTTATAAAACAAAACGTGTTCATTGTGGTAAAAAACCGCCAATTAACCAAAAAGGTTACCACTGAAGTTTTATGTAATGATTCAACTTCACTCCAAGTATCCAAATTAAATTTATAACTGTGTAACCTTTTGGATGTTAAATAATTAAAAATAACTCCAATTATGGACAACCATTCCCATTTTACATGATTCTCCATTCATGAAAATAATTTAACAGATCTTAAAAATCAAGAAAACAAACGAACCCAAACAATGAAATTGAACCTCATAACCAATAAAAAGGTTATGAATGTACTTAAAAAGTTTAAAATAAATCAATTAAATATAAAATAGGTTCTTTAATTATCAAATAATGAACCTAATTTTATTATCCAGGTCATTAAGATCAAGCGAAGAACACTATCGGGTTTAAGGTAAGGGATACTCTCTATTTCACTTTTATTCAAGAATGTCATATATGTTATGTCCATTTATGTGTAATACCAAATGATGGGGTATGATTTTTTACCTCCCCCATACTTACCTAATGATTTATAAGTTATGATAATCCCATTTATCTCCCATTAACCCCTCTCAAGTACAGCTGATACCATGCCAATAATTAGTAAGGGATTCTACTCGAACCTCCTTTATTCCTTTGGGTTGGCTTATCTTCCTTTCACCAAAATAAAGTTATCTTATATTTTTATTTTCATATCATAAATTCTATATACATATAAAACTTTCATGTATTAAGACCCTTCCATCAGTCACTTTGGGAGATATACATGTTTTTAAATTATTCCCTTCTCAATACATCCCGATAAGCAAACCTGTTTTAAGGGAACTTCATGAATTCTTACATAATTTTAAGTGCACTTCATCAACTGTTTTAATCCACCATTTCATTTATAAAATCATTATTTTTATTATTAAAACCTTCTAGGTTCACTTATACCTTTATATAAAATATTTTTCCCTTTTCTATTTTAAATTATCTATAGTATTTTCCTTAAAACCACACAAAAATGTTTTAATACTAAAATTTATTAAATAATTTTATTACATATTGTCACTTATACTTGATATAACTTACCACAATACATGCCTATTATAAATTATTAATTTCCTTGTATATTTTAGTTCATTTATTTTATGGACACTTTTATGATACGCCCATTTTTTATGCTATATGACATGATTGTGGTGCCCAATTCATTCGATAGGTAACCCTTATGTTTATGTAAGATTGATTATGTATGATTCTTTATGTGGAAAAAATATTCATGAAAAGTTAAGATGGGTGTTCCCAGATATCTCTCAAATGCATTGGGTAAATTTGAGTCTCATGAGATTTTATGTGTGATGGTCTTGGCGGTTAGCCTTGGCTTGTGCTACCATGTGCGACGGTCTTGGCGGCTAGCCTTGGATTGTGCTTCCATGTGAAACAGTCTTAGAGGTTATCCTTGACTCGTTCTAAAGTCATGTTTTATGTTTCTTCCACATTATTATGATTCCATGTTTATATGATTCTAGGTTTATATGTTATGATTCCATATGTTTCATGCCTTTTTATATCATCATGTCATGGATTCTATCCCATGTGTTAATGCTTTGTCCTTATAGTTATTCCTTTACTAGGATTCTATCTCATCCCTTTTTTCATGTTATCCCTAGGTTATCCTATTTAGATGTATGAGCACAATGGATTATAGAATCTCATTTTCGAGATTAAATAAAAATTTATATTTTATAATGTTTTCTTATGTACCTATTCTTCCAAGACACAAGACTTTACGATCCTCGGCTTGTACTAAGATATATAGTTATACTTAAAATCCTGTAATATTATAAGTAAAAGGCTAGGATTTCTATAGTTGGTTTTAGAGGAGGGTCTAGTTATTTTTAAAGATTAGGTATAGAACACTTTAGTAAGAACCTTAAGTATGAGACTATTTATAAGAAAACACCCCTAGATTGTGGTAAGTATAGATTAAATGGTTCATCAAGAAAATAAATCAATGTCCAGATACAAATAGGAACAGGTGGATCTTTCGAAATGTATCTAGGGGTAAAACCCAAAAACACCACTTTGAGCTAGACTTGAACGAGAATTGGTTCACAACAATGGGACATGCTGGACTGTTGGTTTCACACTCTCGGGGGATATGCTTTGGTATATTCATGATCTTGGTACAATCCATTATTAAGGTAATGAAAACAAATCCCATAAGAATATAAGTTAATAAATAGATAAATGATAACCTAGATTGAAATGCAGGGAATCACAAATTAGGACATACTTCTCCATTACAGGTTTATCCTCTTATGTTCAAATTTTCCTTTTTATGCTTAATAGATAAGTATTCAAGACCTATAATTATACATTCTTTTTCTTAGTTAATGGAGAGAAATAGGATAACACATTCTAACAATAAATGTGGTAGGGAATGTGAAGATTTCCCTAATGATATGCCTGCTATTATGTGAGTGGGTGCTCAAAACATCATGATAGTAATTTCTCATCTAGATAAAGTTATGAATAATAACTTGAATAGCGTTGAACACCCTCCTCCTCTAAGGAAAGAGAAATTTGTTGTTGAATCATTCATTCAAAAAAAATCCTCCCATATTTAGTGGATCTTCAAATCCCCTCCTTGTGGAATAGTGGATTAACTCCATTGAAAAGATATTCTCTATCCTCCAGTGCTTAGAAGAAGAGAAATTCATACTGGCGGTCTATTTTTTTATAGGGAAGATGATCAGTGGTGGACACTGATCAAGAATACGAAGCCCTAGGAGAAAATTAATTTTATGGATTGGGAGGAATTCAGGATAATGTTTTTCAATAAATATTTTCCCTGAACACTTCATCTCAAGATGGAAAGAGAGTTCCTTGGACTCAAGAAGAAGGAAGATGAGTCAATCAGGTAATATGAATCAAACTTTACAAGGCTTGCAAGGTATGCCTATGTATTTTTCATGAAAACTAAAAGAAAGGTGGATCACTTCTTTAGTGGACTGAATCCAAGTCTACGAAAATGTTTTGTGATTTGAGACTTTGACAATTATAAGGAGATTTTCCATTGTTCCCTAAAGTTGGAAATGGAGTTCGGAGACTCTCAGTGGTATCATGGGCCCAGTGAAAATAATAGGATAATGGAATCTAATGTGGGTGGTTTCGCAAATAAATTCCATGATGGAAAGAGGGTCAATCATCCCATGTGTAAAAATTGTGGAAAGAAGCATCCTAGGAACTGTCTAAAAGGAACCATGAATTTATTAAAATGTAGAACGTTGGGACATATAGATAAAAAATGCCAAAGGGATATGAAGAATCCCGCTAATGTAGAAGAAGAAAAGAAGGTTTAGATCAACACTCATCCTATATGCAGTGTTACAACTTCCAGGAGCATGGGAATTATGTGAACAATTTCCCTAAGATGAGGGTTGTCAAAGGAAATCGACAACAACCTCCAAGGAAACAAGGAAGGGCTTATTTTATCACTACTTCTGAGGTGGATCTGGAAAACAATGTGTTAATAGGTATGATAGTTATTCATTCAATAATAGTGAATGTACTATTTTATTTTGGTTATACACATTCCTTCATATCTTACAAGTTTAGTAGAACTATTCATACCCCACCTCAAAATTTGGAGGATATTTTATCTGTGAGAGCAGAAAATAGAAAAAATATTGTATACAAGGTTTATAACACCTCCCTAGTAAATTTTTGTCGACTGAACCTCCCAACAAATATTTTCATACTTCCTTTATTAGAGTTTGATGTTATCTTGGGCATGGATTTTTTATCATTATACAAAGCCAACATCAAATTTCAGGAAATGTTGATCACTCTTCCCATCCCGAAGCATCCTCCAATTCTTTACCAAATGTAAGCAGGAAGATGAATCTTCTTTATAATCATTATCTCAAGTGTAGATATTAATTCCTTATGAGAAATCATGTCTAGATCATATGATTGAGGCAAAGGATATAATCTTGCTCGAATATATTCCCATCATGAGGGATTACACTGATGTATTCCCTGAATAGTTGTTTGGCCTTCCTCTTGATCAAGAGGTTGAGTTCTCAATTGAACTTATTCCTAGATCTCTGCCAATATCAAAGACACTATATAGAATTTCCATCATAGAGCTATAAGAGATGAAGAAGTAGTTACAGGAGAATCTGGAGAAGGGTTTTATACACCCGAGTGCTTCACTGTGGGGACCCCCAATCCTATTCATCAAGAAGAAGGGTAGTTCATTTCAATTCTTCATTGATTATCGTGAGCTCAATAAAATCATGTTAAATAACAAGTATCATGTTCCATGGATAGATGACTTGTTTGATTAGATTTATGGGGCCAGTTATTTCTCTAAGGTGGACCTTCGGTTGGGATATCACCAATTAAAGGTGAGGAAGGAAGATATTTTCAAGACTTCCTTTAGAATGAGGTATAGACACTATGAGTTTATAGTGATTCCATTCGGAATCACTAATTCTCTAGTAATTTTCATGGATTTAATGAATAGAGTCTTTAGAGATTACCCTAAAAAATTGTTGGTGGTCATTATCGATGATATTCTAATACACACCAATTGCAAGGAGGAACATGAGGAGCATTTTAATACTATGATGAATACTTTGAGAAGGGAGAAGTTGTATAAAAAGTATAGTAAATTTCAGTTTTGGATGGAGGAAGTATCATTATTAGGGCATGTTATCACTAGAAAAGGGATATCTTTGGACCCTTCCAAGATAAAGGAAAATGAAGAGTGGCCCAGGTCAACATCTGTAAAGGAGATCTGTAGCTTTATGGGTTTAGATGGGTATTATCAACAATCTATAAAGAACATATCATGATTCTAAAACCCAGTGACCAAGATTACATTGAAGGGAGTAAAGTTCGTCTAGACTCAAGAATGTGAAGAATGCTTTAAGGAGTTGAAAAAGAGGCTTATCGCTGCACTAGTACTCACATTCCCAAAAGTGGATAACTCTTTGTGGTGTACAGTGATGCTTCAAATAAGGTCTTAGGTTTTTTGTTGATGCAAAATGATAATGTGATAGACTACGCATCAAGGTAGCTAAAAATCCATGAGAAAAACAATCCTGTGCATGATCTAGAGTTGGCGGCTATTATCTTTGCATTAAAAATTTGGCGGCATTATCTCTATGGGGAGAAGTGTGAGATATATACTGATAAAAAGAGTCTCAAATATATATTAACACAAAAAGAGCTTAATATGAACTATAAAAGATGGATATATATCATTAAGGATTATGACTACTCAATCCACTACCATCATGGTATGGAAAACAAGGTGGCGGATGCTCTAAGTAGAAAAGATCCTTCATCTTTATCAATGATGATAATTGAAAAGGATCCAGTCTTCTTATATTTTTAGAGGATGTTCATGGGAATAATTAAGGGAGGAGCATCATAAATCCTTTCTAAAGTGATTGCTCAACCATTTAACATTTAGAAAATATAGGATTCTCAAAGAAAAGATGTGGAAATTCAAAAAAGGGTGGAAGCTATTAAAAATGGGAAATCCTTTAATTTCAAGATTGATGTGGAAGGAGTTGTAATATTTGGGTTATGATTATGTGTACCATCTGATCCAAATGTAAATAAAGAGCTTCTAATAGATGCACATAGATCAACCTTCTCTATCTACTGAAGGAGCACAAAGATGTATCGAGATCTCCGAGAGAACTTTTGGTGGAACAATATGAAGAAGAAGATTGCTAAATATACATCAATGTTCCTAGTATTTCATCAAGTGAAGGCATAAAGACTTAAGTCTAAGGGGATGATGAAACCACTACCCATACCAACATAGAAGTGGGAGAACATCACCATGGACTTTTTCATTAGACTTACAAGGACATCCAGAGGAAACAATGCTATATGGGTCATTGTGGATCATCTTATAAAGATAGATCACTTTATTTCAATTATATAGTACTTATCATTGGATCAAATTTAACAGATATATATCAAAAAGTTGGTAACTCTTCATGGATTACCACTATATATTTTATCCGATCAAGATCTGAGATTCACCTCAAAGTTCTGGAAAAGTCTCCAATATGCTCTATGCACTGACCTAAACATCAGTACAGCCTATCATCCTCAATCTAATCGTCAATCTAAGCAAACTATTAAGACACTAGAAGATATGTTGAGATAATCTTCTATGTACTTCAAAGGAGGATGGGACCAACATCTACCACTGGTTGAATTATCCTACAACAACAGTTTCAACTCAAGCATCTGAATGGAACCATACGAAACCTATTATGGGAAAAGGTGTAGAACACAATCATGTTGGGATGAATTTGGTGAGTGTAAGATACTAGGATCTAAAATAGTCGATTAAATGGTGGAGAAGGTGAAAACCATTTAGTGGAAAATCAAGGTATCCAAAAGTCAACAGAAGAGTTATGCAGACAATCACGAAGGAGGCCTTGAGTTTGAAGTTGGAGACATGGTATTTCTATGAATATCTCCATGGAATAAGTTCATGAGATTTGGGAATAAAGGAATGTTAAGTCCTGGGTATATTGGCCCCTTCAAAATTCTTGATCGTGTCGGAGTTGTTGCCTATCGACTGACACTTCCACATACCATGTCCAAAGTACATGATGTCTTTCATGTATCCCTCTTAAAGAAGTACATACCAAACCCTTCACATGTACTCTCTTTAGAGGTGGTACATTTGGATAATGTTATTTCTTATGAGGAGGATTCAGTGAAGATCTTGTATCATAAAGATAAATTTCTATGTAAAAACACTACTCACCTAGTCAAAGTACTATGGTGGAACCACAAGTATGAAGAGGCAACATGGGAACTAGATGATTCAATGAAGGAAAAATACCATCACCTTTTTATATCATAGAATGTGAAACGAAATTTCAAGGGTGAAATTTCATAAGGGGGAATAATGTAACAACCCAATGTTTTATCAATGGAAATTCCTTTTTAATAATTATTTCGTATAATCACATGAAATCACAAAACAATGAACTACTAAGTACTATGTGACCTTTAAACATAATATTGTCACTTCTGTGATTTGAGTTCCAAAAATCTAACATACACAGTTGCGATCAGTAAAATGTTTAGAGTCCGATAAGACAAACTTATTTTTTGGTGAATAGTAACTGACCACTTGTGAATAGTAATGTTACCCTTATGAATAGTAATATGACCCTTATGGATAGTAAATTTAAAAAAATAATAGTAACCTCACCCTTGAATGTATAAATAAAATTTAGGAATCTTATAATTGATAATATGATCATTGTAAAAGTATTGGTGTTTTTGTAAGTCATAAATAATTAATTACAATTAATTAGTTAATTTAAAAGAATTTTTATTTCCCTAAAAGGTTTTCATAAATTTAAATTTTTATATCTTCTGGTTTTAAGATAATTTTATAAGAACATATGTAATTTTTGAAAGTATTATAAAATCAATTATTGTTTTAAAACCTGTATTTTTTAAGAAATTTATGGTTTTAATTAAAATAATGAATTTATGATATTTATAAAATTATTTTTGAAAAAAGGATATCATTTTTGGATTCTAAACATCAAAAAATGGTTAGGGTGAATTTTTGGGATTTTTCTGAAATACTTGAATTTTTGTGAATAGTAAAATAAATTAATTTACCGTATAAATACATTATAATTTAAATCCACTATTACTAACATCATGAGTGATGTAAGCACCTAAGTCTCAAACTCACATAAACCTATTATGATTATTGTTCGTGGTATCATCACTATTTCTTGCCTTGTGGAAAAATAATAAACTAATGATTAAAATATTAAGAAAACCCTCCTCCCCTACACTATAAAAACCACCCACACTCCCCTCTTCTCTTCACTAATATCAAGCCTTATTCCTTCCCTAAATTCTGCACAAATATCTCCCAAATATCATCCCCCACGACTATCAACCCTTTGTCTCTTCAAAAGACCAAATCCTATCCCCTTAAGAGGCTCTCAAGGAAGATTAAATCAAATGGTAAATTACTCTTTTCTTTTCTTTCACTTTCTTTTCAAGTTCCTTTATTTTGTTTTCTATCCTTACCTATCCTCATCCAAATGTTATGAAAACTCTATTACCATATATTTATTGGAATTTTTTATGATTATGGGATAATTTTTTATCCTTTCTCATTTACCCATCTTTTATTTTAGTAGTAAAGACACTGTCCGAGATGTGTTAATTTACCAAATTCAAGGACGATGGGTTTTCAATTTCCATTACCATATTCAATTATGGTAATGAAACCATTTTCATATTTTAACAAGACCATAACATATTTATTATATCTCATTTATGGTTCTGGAATCTTTTTTTACACATGGATTTGATTTATGAAACAAAACGTATTCATTGTGGTCAAAAACCGCCAATTGACCCAAAAAATTTATCACTAATGTTTTATATAATGATTCAACATCACTCCAAGTAAAAAAATTAAATTTATAACACTGTAACATTATGGATGTTAAGTAAAAAAATTTAACTCCAATTCTGGACAACCATCCCCATTTTACATGATTCTCCAATCATGAAGTAAGTAAACCAATCATAAAAACCAAGAAAACAAACGGACCCAAACAATGAAATTGAACCTCATAACCAATAAAAAAGTTATGAATGAACTTAAAAGGTTATAAAAAATCAATTACATGTAAAATGGGTTTTTTAATTATCAATTAATGAACCTAAATTGATTATTCAGTCATTAAGATCAAGCGAAGAACACCATCAGGCTTAAGGTGAGGGATCCTCTCTATTTCACTTTTATTCAAGAATGTCCACTATGTTATGAAATTTTATGTGTAATACCAAATGATGAGGTATGATTTATTACCTCCACCATAATTCCATAATTGTTCATAAGTGATTATAATCCCCTTTATCTCTCATTAATCCCTCCCAAGTACACATGATACCATGCCGATAATCTGTAAGGGATTCTACGAGAACCTCCTTTGTTCCTTCTGGTTGCCTTATCTTCCTTTCACCAAAATGAAGTTATCTTATATTTTTATGTGAATCGTCTAAATAAAATTTACATGTACCAAATTTATTTATCAATACCCTTCCATCATTGTCTTCCAGGGATATACATTTTTTTAAATGAGTCCCTTCTCGATACTTCCCAATAAGAAAACTTGTTTTAAGGGAACTTCCCGAATTCTTACCCGATTTCAAGTTCACTCAATCCTCTATTAGAAGTAACTGTTGCCTTTAAAAAATTACTATTTGTATTATGAAAACCTTATTGGTTCAATTTTTTCTTTATATAAAATATTTTTTCCTTTTCTATTTTAAAGGCTCTATAGTAATTTTCTTAAAACCACACAAAAAAGTATTATTGCTAAATTTATTAAATAATTTTCTTACATATTGTCACTTATGATTGACATCACTTACCATGATACATTCCTATTTTCACTTATTAATTTCCATTTATATTTTAGTTCCTTTCTTTCATGGACACTTTTATGATACTCCCATTTTTTATGCTTTATGACATGATTGGGGAGCCCAATTCTTTACATGGGTAACCCTTATGTTTATATAAGATTGATTATGTATGATTCTTTATGTGGAAAACATATTCATGAAAAGTTAAGATGGGTGTCCCCAAATAGTACTCCAATTAATTGGGTAAAGTTGAGTCTCATTAGACGTTATGTGTGACGGTCTTGGCGGTTATCCT
This sequence comes from Viscum album, assembly GCA_963277665.1. Taxonomy (NCBI): domain Eukaryota; kingdom Viridiplantae; phylum Streptophyta; class Magnoliopsida; order Santalales; family Viscaceae; genus Viscum; species Viscum album. The sequence goes on from OY728160.1 coordinate 1,741,444,549, forward strand.
TGTCTTGTGTACCATGTGGGACGGTCTTAGCGGTTAGCCTTGGCTTGTGTTACCATGTGCGACGGACTTGGCGGTTAGCCTTGGCTTATACTACCAAGTGCGACAGTCTTGGGGGTTAGCCTTGAATTGTAATAAAGTAATTTTTTATGTTTCTACCACATTATTATGATTCCATGTTTACATGATTCCAAGTTTTATGTTATTATTACATATGTTACATTCCTTTTTATATCATCATGTCATGACTTCTATCCCATGTGCTAATGCTTTGTTCTTATGGTTATTCCCTTAATGGGATTTTAGCTCATCCCTTTTTCATGTTATCCCAAAGTTATCCTATTCAGATTTATGATCACAATGGAAGATAGAAGCTCATTATAAAGATTAAATAAAATGTTGGGTTCTATAGTCTTTGATTATGTACCTAGTCTTCTAACACACTAGACTTTACGATCCTTGGCTTGTAAAATGATGTATAATTAAGCTTAAAATAATGTAATGTTATAAGTAAAAGTCTAGGGTTGCTATAAGGGAACTATAAAAGTGATATTTTATTTCATTAGTTGATATGTATTATTTCCATTGACCTAGAAGGCTTCTCTAGCAATTTTGAGAGCCACTATTCAATCAGAATTGATTTTTTTTGGAAATTGATCACCCTTGTAATTGTTCAAAATCTCTCTAGGTGAGTGAGCCTTTCTTATTCTTCATTTCTTTTATCATGTTATATCTTTTGAATTTTATTATCAAACTTTTTGACCTATGGTGATGTTTCTTCTTGATTCTCTCTAGATCTGTTGTGCGATCTTATTCCTAGGGTCGTTTCTTTTGTTGGTTGTGTTGTAGTGGGTGTTTGTTCTTGAGGTATGTGTCATTTCTCATTCTCTTCAAACCCTTTTGTTAAATTTAATAAATTATAATATTTTTAGATTTATTCTAGGACCAATGTTTTCATTGTTGAATCCTTTATTATAGTGGATTCCATTGCGAGCATGTGCGACCCAAGTTTTGAGGTAGGTGGTTCCGTATCTGACCTATTTTGGTTAAATACATTGCTTCTGTTTTGATGAATTGTTTTATTAAATTAAATTTCATGATATGACTGATTTTTTCTATTTGTGTAGAACTAGGCTTTTATAAAATACGATTTCCCCTGGTTGTGGTAAATTGAAAAGAGTTTTTCAAATCATTGTGAAATGGTTTTCAAATCATGAAATTATGGAAATAGTTTAGTGAATTGATTTGGAAAATAAATAACATGATATGTCTTGGGTACTTAGGTGGATGGTTTCGTAATAGGTATCTTCCATTTTTTGTGGTTTTGTTAATGGGGATTTCCTCTTCTCTGTAGGCACGTTGTTCTAGGGACTTGTTATACCTGTTGGGAGGTTCACTTACTAGGGTGTTCCTCTACTATATAGACTTGATACATATGTCTAGTGTCTTGATGCGTTTGTGATTTTCTATGTTAAGTATAAGTTCTCCATCTATCCTTACCTAGTGTGATCCTTGGCATGATGTTACCTATTTTTCTTGGCTAATTTGGGATGCTTTTGGTTTGTACTATTTTTTTGTACTTCCATGGATATGATATGATATGGGATGCATGATTTCTTTTGACATGATATATCTATTAGTATATATGATTATGATATTCTTAGAAAGTAATTTAATTTATTTATTTGGAAATATGAAAAATTGGTAAATGTAAAAAAAATCCATGCTTTTGATGTAAAATAGTTAAATTATTTTCATGACTTGATTTATTAATAGTTGAGAATTCTTAGGTTATTGTTTAGATAATTAATATGGAACACCTGTGTGGGACTATAATTAGCATGTTAGATCACACCATGTGTACCCCTTTGGTGGTGCATAGACATGGTCATGTCTTTCGATGTAGGGAAAATCAAGGTTCCACAGTGAGGTGGTGAGGTTTTTTATGAGCTGAGTTGGCTAGCTGGTGGTGAGATGGAGGGAGTCTTCCCACACTATAACATAGAGTATTTAATTTTTCTATTTTGAAATCCCTTTATGGTTGGACCTATACTTGGAGATTGTTTCCACTTTTGAGTTGTTTGGTTTCCACTGTTTCATTCTTATTATATAAAATATCTATCTTTTTAATTGTTTTTTCTATTATATATATATATATGTGTGTGTGTGTGTGTGTGTGTGTAATGTAATGTTTTTGCTTCAGGTTTAGTGAAATCATTCCCTATGTTTATTGTTCAATTCTCTGGTGCTAGTCATCATCCCATGGGGATTGTGAACACCCTTCATGTATGTAGAAGGCTGGTTCATGTTCCAATTTGAGAGGGTATCTTGGTTGGTTTGTTACATTTTGGTATCAGAGCTTAAGTTTTGGGGTTAGACTTGTGTTGGGACATTTGGTAGACTGGAGATAAGATTTTTGGGACTTGATAGGTAGATTACGGGAAGTGCCTAGATATATCTTATCATGATGAGACTCAACTTACCATGGGATGTTGGGATATGTGTCTCTTGTTTTGGGTTTTGATGTTAATATCACTTTTTATTATGGGTATTATAGTTTTAAATGATATTATTCTATGTATGATTGTTTCTTTTGTTTTAGTGTGAAGGATTATTCTTCTGAGATGTGTTTTGTGAGTTCCTCAAGAGGGTGTAGATGATGATCCTCAAGGGAATCCTCTGATGGATCATAATTTTATTCAGGATATTGTCTGATCAGTTCATGTTGTTGACTATAATGTTCCACAACACCAGAATGCAGTTTTTGAGGTATATCCAAGATCTCTAGGAGAGAGAGATTGATCATGTGAATTCTATCACAAGAAGCCACCATCCTTTAAAGGTATGAATGAACCCCAAGAGTTTGAGGAATACCATGACAAGATTGATCATGTCTTTGAATTCTTGGAAATATCTAAGAGTATTAAGGTGAAGTGTGAATCATTTTGACCTGAGGGTCCTAGAAAGTGTTGGTGGAATTCCATGGTAGAGGAAGATAGGCATGTGGGATTGGATTGGAAGGGTTTGAAGACACTCTTCTTCACGCAGTTTTATATAGAGTCTCAAATTATGGAAATGTATATGGAGTTCATATATTTGAGGTAGAGAGAGAATTTACTATCAACGTACACTAATAAATTTGCTGAGATAGTTCTTTTTTCACTAGTGGTTGTAAAGAATGACTAGTTGAAAGCTCATAAGTACCTGTAGGGTTTGCGACTAGATATCATAACATAGGTATTAATGCTGAAGATTTTGACCTATGTGGAGAAAGT